>CM035132.1:116106896-116765021 GCA_020205605.1 Panax ginseng
CTGAGTTCTGGGTAACCCAGAATGAGCCCAGAAAGCTCTGACAAGCTTTTAAATGGCTTGGATCTGACAGTGGTTTGATGTATCATTCTGGTTCTTGCATCTAAGTTGTAGTATGTTTGTTAGACTACATCATCATGCCTTAATATCACTTATTTTGTAAATGGGTTGGATTTGATGGAAGGTCAAACTAGCAAGGTCGAGCATGTTCTCTGTTTTCTGGGTAACCCAGAAAACATATGAACATGTCGACTGACATGGTTTGACCAAGTCGTAACTTTTGGATTCTGTTCATGTTAGTTGTATTTTATGTAATAGATCTACTCTCTTGCATGTTAGCTACAACCTGAACCCTTTATATCACAAGAACAGTTCATGTGTTGCATGCTATAGTCGATCAAAAGTGGTCACTCATTGAATCGTTTCTTCATTTCCGGGCAACCGGAAAATGAAGAACGACTCGACAAAGATCTTGGAACGCTTAGATCTAGCTTATGTTAGGTTGTTTGATCATGTTGTTTGTTAGAACATGTAGTCTTGAACTTTGTCTATAAAATCTAGCTTTTGTAATTCCGAGAAACACAATACACAGAGAATTAAAGTGGGTCAAACATGGCCACCTCAAGATCGCCGCCTATGAAGATTTGGGTTTATGTATGAACATGAAGAACAATTTATATATGACGGTTCTATCGCTATAGGTGGCCTTTAGCTGACAGCATGATTATTATTTTCAGGAAATTAATTAATAAATAGAAAAAAATAGTTTTTAATTATTAAAAATACAAAATAAATTAAAAAAAATTATTTTAATATCTGAAAATTATATTTTAATTATTTTAAATATATTTCATAAATATTCAATATTTTTGGAATATCAAAAGTAATTAATTTATTTAATGATAATATTAAATAAATTATTTAAAATGATTTTAATTCATGAAAAATCATTTAAAATTATATTATGATATAAGAAAAATATTTTAAGTTATTTTAATAACTTTTAAATATTATTTGATAATTTTCATTAATAAATGAATATTAATGATAATTAAGTTATTTGTTTAATGAATTAAGTAATTAAATTAAAAATGATTTTATTATTTTAAAAAAATTATTTTAAATAATAATAAGGTATTTAAAAATATTTGAAGTTATAAATATAACTTTTAATATTTAAAGATTAAATTTCATTAATTAATGATTATTAATGATATTAAAGTTATTTAATAATTATATTAAATAATTTAGTTTTAAAATGATTTATTATTTAAAAATCATTTTAAATAAAATAAAGTGTGTAAAAATATTTGAAGTTATAAAATATAACTTTTAATATTTAAAGAATAATTTCATTAATAATTTCATATTAATGATATTTATTTAATGATTAATGATATTAAATTTATTTAATAATTATATTAAATAAATAGTTTATATATTAATTTAAAAATCATTTAAAAAGGATATAAATGGATTAAAAATATTTTAAGTTATAATTAATGACTTTTAATATTTCGATAATAGTTCATTAATATTTAAATATTAATGGTAATTATTTAATAATGATTTTAAATATTTTAAAAATCATTTAAGGGTGTTATAAATACTTTAAAAATATTTTGAGTTATTATACATAACTTTAATATTTTGGCAATGGTTTCATTAATAGTTTAATACTAATTAAATATTAATGATAATAGAATTATTTAATATTTAAATCATTTAATAATGATTACGATATTTCAAAATTATAATAAATGATAATAATTATTTAATAATTATTATAAGGCCATGAAAAATAGTGTGACTAATGTTTAAGTTATCCAAATGGATATTGAACTACGGTTTAGAGTCTTAGACTCGATAATTACCCTAAAAAAATTTGTAGGTGGTAGACATGTTTTTAAATTGATCCTGACTTAGATAATTTAATTGGATATGTGTTTATTTGTGATTCAATGGTTGTTAAGGTTGTATGATAATGTGATTAGGAAGGTGTTGATGTTTGATTATGAGTCAACGATTGTTAAACATGTGTGATAATGTGAATAGGGAATGTGCTGACTGCAATAGGCAGTGTTATGTGTTAAGTTATGATATACTAATCAGTAAAATGATCTGATTAATGATAGGTGATTTCATAAAAGATAAAACTAAGTTGAGAATAGTAAGCGGTAGCAAGATCGCAAGTACCCTAACTTTGCATTTTCTTTATGCAATGGGCCAGTGAGAAGTTCGTAATTTATTATTATTATGCAGTTGTTAAGCCTATATTATATCGCCCATTGATTATCAACATGTTAGTATATGATAATTTAGTTAAATATATTCTGTTCGTTAATTTCTATAAATGATTATACACGTGTCCCCACTTGGACAATCATTGTTTTTCATCGCATGTTGATACACCTTTGATATACATATATGTTGAACTATATAAGACCTTTGTTATGAAAACCCGATGGATATGAACATCCCGAAAATGGGAAATTTTATGCTACCAAATGAATGAGAAATAAACGATAACATCGTTCATGTACATGTAGTATTGATCAATACAGGGTACAACAGGGCCGATCACCCTCCGTACCCGTAAGTCATGACGGTTTATAGATGAATTTCTGTTCAAACCTTTTCGAAAATGAAAACAATGTTCATGGTATGTCACGTAAACCCCATATCACAAATAATACGTAGTTTCAAAAGTTTGAAAGAGGGTTGTTATGAATTATTAGTGGTACAGATTACTTCACAACTACTGACTAGTTGTAGAAGATATTATTAAGGAAACATTTAAATTCTTTCAGTCTATATATATATATATATATATATATATAATACTTCTTTGAGCACTTAAATGCTCATCCTTGCTTAATTTAAATGTTTTATTATTAAGTGTGAAGGACCGAGAAAGTTCAGGCCGAGACAAAGGAAAAGGAAAGCTAACCAAATAAGAATTGCGGCAGTATTTGTAATAGTTTTATAGGACTATGAAGACTATGATATATATATATATATATATATATATTATGACATGTAATGAATGTTTAAAGGTTACGTACTTGGGAGAATGACTCTGATGTATATGTAAACTTAAGTTAAGTTTTATATTATTGTTATTATTATTAGTATTATTCCGCTCATAGAAATGGTATCGTGATGTACCGAGTTCGGGTTTCAAGTATCTGGATTCGGGGACCTCACAGCGAACGTGGTAGTTGACATGTTGAATAGAAATAGTATGTGGTTATGAGTGCGACATTGTTAACATAACGACCCATTTCGTACAAAAGATGGAGATAGAGTTAAAGACTCCAAGAACCTACGTGATGATATCAAATATACGAGTAGAACTGACTTTAATCGATAAAGTTAAAGCCGCTCAAGCTATTGACTCTGAGCTGATGAATGTGAATAAGAAGGTTCAAGAGGGCGTTATTCTAGAAGCAAGAATCGACGAAGAGAGGAAATCTCAACCTTCTATTTTATTGAAACTGTGGCCTATAAACTCGCCTTATCACCATGTATGTCGCGTGTTCATAACGTTTTTCACGTATCGATGTTATATAAATATGTGGATAACCCGAACCACATTATTTAATTAGAATAAGACGAGATAGAAGAAGATTTAATGTATGAGGAGATACCCGTTAAAATCTTGGATAAGAAGAAATATATTCTACGCTTAAAGGTTATACCTCAAGTGTTAGAATCTGAAATGAAATCAAGGTATCCTCACCTCTTCGACATACCAGGTACGTAAATTTTGAGGGTGAAATTTCATAAGGAGGGGAGATTGTAAGACCCCAAATTTTATGAAATGAAAATTTAATTTTCTCAAAATATTTTTTTTATTAAGGTGTGGATTTGATATAATGTTATAGTTGTGGGTAATATTTATAAATTTTGCAAAGTTTGCAAGTTGTTATAAAATATTCGATTGGTCGGGGAATATTCATTTTAACAGAAATATTAAATGACGACGTCACAATCATTAGTGGACCCCTAGCAATGTAATTATTGTCAGAATGAGAAAATGACAGAAATATCTTTTTATGAAAATAACGGCGGAAGTTTTATCGTTAACTGTTGAAATACCCGGTGTTAAAAGTACAGTAATACGTGTGGTTGCATAGTAGCACACAGTATTGATTATTGATGCTTACGTGAGAAGTCACCCAGTTTTATTCAATTATTACTACAGTAATTGCTGTATAGTATCTCACGTTATTTGATTCAATTATTATCAATATTTTATATATTTTTAAATCAATAATTGATACGATACAGTTATTCATATTATTATTTGCAATATTGACGATGTCTAGAAAGTTCTATCGAGGAGAGGTTTGGTCACCTAATTGCGCGCCAATAGGGAGAAATTCTTATCGAAAAGCCCCCTCTTTCCTGGGAATGATCTGGTTGTTATATATTGTGAATAATAATAATGATGAATAAATGTTGTTTAAAATATTGAGGGGATTTTTATGAAGTATTTGATGTAAATTTTGTTATTATATGAACCCCCATTTACCTATTTTTTTCAAAATAATCGATAGAAAGTTATTCAGTATATAATAATAATAATAATAATAATAATAATAATAATAATAATAATAATAATAATAATAATAATAATAATAGGTGGGGGCTACATGTGGGGCCCACATATTGGATGAAAAATGGGGGAGGGGATGATATTCACGGATCGAATGTTAGAATTGTGGAAAAGAATGGATATATATATATATATATATATATATATATATATATATGAATGTGATGTGTGTGAGAGTGACATGTTGGTGAAAAAGTGTGTGTGTGTGTGTAATGTGTGTGGGTATATGTGAATATATATATATAGTTGGTGTGTGTGTGGTGGGGTGATGTTGTTGAAAAAAAAAGATGAGGAAAGGAGTGGTGTGGGTGATTATGCCATATGAAGTGGGATTGTACATATATATATATATATATATATATGTATATATATAACATGCGGGAAATCAAAAGTCGTGGGTGGGGGAAGAGAGTTGGTCACGGGTGGGAGTCTAATTGTGGTTGATGAATGATGAGAAAGTGTTGGTCATATATATATATATTAAGTTTTGTTTTATTAGATTATAAATAGAATATATTATATTTTATTTAAAGTTTTTGTTTTATTAGAATATTTTATTGCATAATGCTGCTTAGTAAATCAAATTTTCAGAAAATTTGGCCGAAGGAATCGTCTGTGTAGATTTCGTATGAATTCTACTGTGCGTCCGTGATTAAAATTTTTAAACAGTATCCTTCCATTCTCCTATAAATAGGATGCTTAGTTAGAATTGAAAATCACACCAGAATTAGAGAATTCTTCTTCTATAATATTGAGCGTATTTCTTTAGAGTTTTAAGAAGCTTTGTGCGTAGAAAATAGTGAAAGTTTTCTTCAATAATATCCCCGCTATACCAGTTGAAATACTCTTCTGTTTAAAGGTAAGGGGTATTATTTATTTCATATTCGCTTACGATATTATTTTTCATATTCATAAGAAATTTTATTTCGTTCAATATTCGCAAGAAATATTATATTCGTTTAATATTCGTAAGGTATATTATATTCGTTTAATATTCGTAAGGAATATTATTTTCGTTCAACAGTCGTAAGGGATATCATTTTTGTTCAATATTCATATGAAATAATATTTTCTTCCATACTCTGTAGTATGTAAGTAATATTATTTCGTTTCAGATTTTGAATTCTACACTCATTTTGTAAAAGTTTTGGCTTCTATACTCCATGAAATTAGAAGAATATCCTTGATATTTGCACTTCATCCAATATCTTTTCATGAAAATATTATTCTGAGCAATCTTGATAAATTTTAACTTTTTCATGCCGGAGTACTATTCATGAGATTACTATTCCTAAAGTACTATTCATGGGGTATTATTCACTCGGGTACTATTCACCCGGGGCACTATTCATGACAAAAATTAATTTCTTTTCTGTCCAAATCAATTTTGATACAATACTATTATTGAATTTTACTCCACAAAGCAGTATTATGTTGACTATTTGGTCATTATTGAATTCTGGATAAATTAAATTGTTAAAGTCTTTAATATTTATCCTTTGCTTTCATTGCATTGAATTCTTATATCATTGTCATCATTCTCATGTTTATATTATGATGACAGTCATCTGTGGCCCATAGTGCATAGATGAACTTGGTTTGATTATGACCAGTGATTATTCGGTATAATCATGATCGTAATGTTACATATGATGTGGTAAAAGTCCTCATTGCCCTGTAGTGCATTGATGGACAGTTGTTGGCATGATCATGACCATTGATGAAAACACGAATATCCTTGGCCCGTAGTGCATGGATAATTCGTGGTCGTGATACTAATGAATATCTTTGGCCATAGTGCAGGGATGATTCGATGATGTGGATTATTTATTAAGCTGAGTCTCAGCGATAAAATTGATGATAAACTTTTTAAATCATAGAAGATAGTAGATATCATGCTCTACTTGACTCTTCTAATGGATTGCTTGTTCCGCTGCAGTTAAACTTGATGTCTATTATATTTTATCAGTTTAACAGTGTTGAAGGCTACCGATAAATTATTCTGCATTATCTTAGTCATAATATTTCTTACTGGATAGTTGAGCTCACCCTTTGATTTCATTGTTCTCTTCAGGAAATGAGAATATAACTAGGAGTAGTCGGGGAACGGAGTGACGGTCCAGATGTTTGCATTAGTAGTCCCCACTATTTTGTAAAATAGTGTGAAAATAAATGTAATAATATTGAATTTGAGTTTGGATATTGTCTAGAAGACAATATTCGTGTTGAAACTCCCTGCTTATGTTTTGTCGTGCTTTACACGAAAGTTGTATAATTAAGTTGTATTTGAATTCTGTACCATGTATTTGGTGACTCAGAATGGGTGATGTATACCTATTTTGGGGGCGTCACAGAAACCGAGTTTTTAGGCCCCTAAACCTATCTGAAGTCTTACTGAGAGCCCACTGTAAGATTTTTTAGATTTTTAACCTTTCTAATACTTTAATACACACACACACACATTATATATATATATATATATATATATATATATATATATATATATATAGCTCGGCTCTTTCTAGCGAACTGGAGGGAGCAAACTAAGCTTAACCAAGCTATAGCGATTTTTTTTCGTCGCTATAGCATACAAAAAACAGTTTTTTATGCTATATGACGAAAAAAAAAATCGTCGTTATAGCTTGATTCGTTCTTAGTTCGCTTCTTTCCATTCATTGAGAAGTTTAATTGTATATATATATATATACACTCAATTTGAACTCGATTACTTGAGTGCGGATAGAATATCCCAAGCATTTACTACTTTATATATATATATATATATATATATATATAGATATCAATCGTGCCTAAATAAAATATCTATGGTATTTATCGCTTATATATATATATTTAAATATATATTTATATATTTACATTTCAAAGTCCCTTACTGGATTCCAAATTCATGGTCATTGATATATATATATATATATATATATATATATATATATATATATATATATATATATATATCTACTTCAACTACTTTCGCAATGTAGATAATTAATCTTCCAACACGTGGACTAGATTTGTGTAAATCTAGCTATTTCTAACTTTAACTGGTTCAAAAGTGACTAAACTGGAACCGTTGAAGCTTGAATGGTTTAGATTTATTTAAATCTAGTTCTCTTTCTAGATTTTGCACATATTAATCCATCATGTGAGCCTAGGAATCATGTGATCGAAGATTCAGCCCGTGAATCTAGATTCGGTTCCCACGATGGACATTTTTCAGCTGTAGCCAGCTTGTAAATTATCTACGGTGTCTGGATATCCTTGGATGACTATCATGCCCATAAGGAGTTCGACACTACTATGTATCTTATTTTCTCAAAGATGCTTCATATCTCAAAAATAAAAGCAATCTAGCCGAATACAGAATAAAATGGAAGTATCAAAGCCCTCAATTACTATTGAACATAAGGGTTTGAAAACCTGTTTTCCAAAACATCAATGCTATATCTTGCCAAAAATTGAAATTTTATATACAAGTCAAACCCTTTGTATATAGGTACAAACGAGGCATAACACTACTTCCAGATAATTACACATAGGCCCAATAAACACACACACACACATGCAGTTAAATAAGTTACTTGAAAAGTTATGATAACCGTGTTTTCATGGAAGTCGGGGGGTGCCTAACACCTTCCCCCTGCTTAATCAAGCCCCCGAACCCAATGAATCTCAGTTTCCAAGGCCAGTTAAACAGTGTCCAACCATTGAGCCTTTGTGTAAACCTTTTCAAAATCGGTTGAGTTGGTACAACCATTTTAAATCTACCAACTGGCGACTCTAAAAGTCAAATCATCGTCATTCACATGTCAAACCTTTTCAAACTCGCCTTTTTAGACAAAACTCAACCAAATGAGAATACAAAAGGGCAAGCACAGAAAGGGACACAAATCTTCCCGACGTCGATAGGTGGCAACTCTGCTGGGGAACTCTAGTTAGAGGGCTTAAGTCGTTGTTCAACCTTTTCAAAACAAAACTTTTTATCTGTTTATGTGTGAATACTACATTTATATTGAATGGATGTGTACTAATGCTTTATTTACTACACTTTAGTGCTCCATACCATATATATCTGTGATATTAGTGTTTTGCACATGTCATCATTTCCATGCCGTGAGACGTGATGTACATGAATGTATGTTGTGTGATTCCTCCACCAGGAGGCAAACCCGTCAGTTTTTGATTACTAGACTCAAAGGAGACTAATCCCACGAGGCTCAGGAAAGGCACCACCCAGATTCACTCCAATTGAAAGATCGGATTAACTTCCCATCCAATAAATTGTGATGATCTGGGGACCTTCATCTTAGAAAAAGCCATGAGAGTTTTAAGAAGATAGGTGACGTCGATAAACCAAACGCGAAGGGAAGTCTATTCATACCTTCCCTTTTCAATTACATGTAATTTCAATTCCATGTCAATCTTAATGTAATGGAAAATATAAAGGGTCAATCTCAATGTAATGGAAAATATAATGGAAGCTATAAATATGCATTCTTTTTTCATATCAAGACCTGTCATACTATCCTGTCATCAAAACAACTGACATCTATTTTGCAGGAGAATATTAAAACACTCCTAAAAACAGACACATTGCATATCATACAACAACTCCATGTTTTCCTAGACTAAACTACATAGTCTTTTTGTAAGGAAACGATTGGTCCCGTTACCCATTCAAAGTCCAAAAAGGCACTAAGCCCACCGGCAGACATGGCTACAAATGCCCAGCCTGATCCTACTCCTATTTCCAAAGAGGAGTTTTAAGGGTTAAGGAATCAAATAATAGAGTTGGCTGTTCTTCTGAAGGAACTAAAGAAACAAACTTAGGGTCCACAAATACCCATTCAAACTGAATCCTCTACACTGGGAGGAATCCAGGGTACGGACAGAGAAGTCCCAATACCCGAGTCTTAGACTGAGAATGTAAGACCCCAACTTTTATGAATAAAGATTAATTTCTCTCAAAATATATTTTTTAATGTTATGGTGTGGATTTGACATAATGTTATAGTTGTGAGTAATATTTATAAATTTTGCAAATTAAGCAAGTGGTTATATAATATTCGATTGGTCGGGGAATATTCGTTTTAATAGGGAATATTCATAGGACGTCACAATCATTGGTGGACCCCATAACAGAAGTATTGTCGTAGTTAGAAAATGACAGAATTATCTTTTTATTCGGCGAAAGTTTTAGCGTTAAACTGTTGAACTACCCGGTAGTAAAAGTACAGTAATACGCGTGGTTGCATAGTAGCACACGATATTGATTATTGATGCTTACGTGAGAAGTCACTCAGTTATACTCAATTATTGCTACAGTAATTGCTGCATAATATCTCTCATATTATTGATTCAATTATTGTCAGAGTATCATCTGCATAATATTTTATATTATTAAATAAATAATTGAGATGATAAAGTTATTAATTTTATTATTTTTAATATTGACAATGTCTAGAAGTTCTGTCAAGGAGAGGTTTGGTCACCTAATTGCGCGCCAATAAGGAGAAATCCTTATCGAAAAGCCCCCTATTTCCTGGGAACGACATGGTTGTTAAATATTGTGAGTTATAATATTAATGATGAATATGTTCGTGTTGATTAAAGATGAAATTGATAGTTCCATTGTGTTGAGATTATTAATGTTAGTGGAAATCGACATTTATTTCGATAATAATTGATGTCTGGAAGTTATACTGACCAATCGGATAATTAATCGGATAAATGAGCAATTAATTGCTATTAATTCACATGCTTATAACTATTTATTCACATGTGTGTACTATTGATTCACATGTATGTACTATTAGGGGAGGTGGTGCAAGATTGATAGTACTTGCATGACTAAATTAAAAATGGAAGTATAGATGAATGTACTATACTCTAATTCGTATTTTCACATGTATAGAACTATTGAGTCACATGATTGAACTATTAATTCACATGATGTACTATTAGGGGAGGTGGTGCAAGTTTGATAATACTTGCATGACTAAATTAAAAATGAAGAAAAAGATGAAGGTATTATACTGTAATATTTCGAGCCCCAAAACGTGCAATTATCGAAACTATGTTTTCCTATAAATAGAAGCTCATTCTTCTTTTATTCTCACCAATTCACTAAGACTCACAAGAGCAATTATAGAGAGAGAAGCTATAGAGAGAGAATCTATAGAGAGAAAGAAAAAGAGAAGTCTACTACCTCACTATTCCAGTATCCAGTGTTCTTCTGAGGTAAGGGATATTATTTTTGTTCAGTATTCATGAGGAGTAATATTTTCTTCCATACTCTGTAGTATGTGAGTAATATTATTTCGTCTCGTATTTCTGGTTATACCCTCATTCTGTTAAAGTATTGCTTCTATACTCCATGAAATTAGTAGAATATCCTTGATATTTGCGCTTCATCTAGTATCTTTTCATGGAAATATTATTCTGAGCTTTATTGATAATTATTGATCTTTTCATACCAAAATACTATTCATGAGTTACTATTTATAGGTTACTATTCACCCAGTTACTATTCACTCGGGTATTCGGGGCACTTTTCATGCCGGAGTACTATTCACGGGTTACTATTCACCCGATTACTATTCACCCAAATATTATTCACTCGGGTATTTGGGGCACTTTTCATCATCTGGGTACTATTCACGAGGTATTATTCTCAAGTACTATTCATTGTGGTCTTATTCACGGGTACTATTCACCCAAAAATATATTTCTTTTCCTCATCCAAATTATTTTTGATACATGAATATTATTCTTGAATTTTATTCCACAAAGCAAAGATCATGTTGACAATTTGGATATTTTTAAACTCTGGATAAATTTAAAGTCTTTAAAATTTATCCTTGATTTCGTTTGATTAATGCTTAGATCATTGTCATCATCCTCATGCTTATATCGTGATGAAAGTCATCTTTGGCTTCCGTGCATAGATGGACTGTTGATTGGTATGATTATGACCATGGATCATTCGGTATAATCGTGACCCATAATGTTACAAATGATGTGGTAAATGTCCTCATTGGCCTGTAGTGCATTGATGGACAGTTGTTGGTATGATTATAACCAGGGATTATTCGGTATAATAATGATCATTGATGATTACATGAATATCCTTGGCACGTAGTACAGGGATGATTCGATGATGTGGTTTATTTATTAAGCTGAGTCTCAGCGATAAAATTGATGAAAAACTTTTTAAATCATAGAAGATAGTAGATATTATGCTCTACTTGACTCTTATAATGGATTGCTTGTTCCGCTGCAGTTAAACTTGATGTTATTATCTTTTATCAGTTTAACACTATTGAAGGATAATGATAATTTATTCTGCATTATCTTAGTCATAATATTTCTTACTGGGCTAGTTGAGCTCACCCTTTTGCTTTCATTGTTCTCTTCAGGAAATGAGAACGTAGTCGGGACTAGTCGGGGAACGGAGTGATGGTCCGAGATGGTGTTATAGTAGTCCTCACTATTCTATAAAATAGTGTGACACTAAATGTAATGAAGACTCTATTTGAGAGTGTATATTGTCTAGAAGGAAATATTCTTGTTTAAACTCTCAGCTATGTTTTGTCGTATATTACCCGGCAGTTGTATAATTAAGTTTGTATTTGATTTATGTACCATGTATTTGGCGGCTCAAGATGGGTGATGTATACCTATATTGGGGGCGTCACAGAGAAGTCCAAAAAAACCCCTGAAATCACCCATCTCAAAGAAGATCAAGACACTAGTGATATTCAGAAGAAGGTTCAATAAATAGAAGAGACCATTTGGTCAATCAAAGGGACTGGAACGCACGAAAGCGTTACCTATTCAAACTTTTGCATCTTCCCCGAGGTTCATTGTCCAGAAAAATTCAAGGCTTTAAATTTCGAGAAATATGATGGATTGGGAGATCCCTACACTCACTTAAAAGTGTTCATTGGAGAACTCAGATCCTATGCGGAGAATTAAAAACTGAGAATGTAGTTGTTTCAAAAGAGTCTAACTGGAGAAATCAAAGCATGGTATGCCAGATTGGATAACTCCAAAATCCATAGTTGGGAGGAATTAGCCTATGCTTTCCTCAATCAATATAGCTTTCAAAATCAAATGGCTCCAGACAGGTATTAGATTACTAAAGTCAAGAAACAAAACAATGAGTCATTCAAAGAGTATGCCCAAAGACGGAGGTGTCTGGCTGCTAAAGTAATCTCATCCATGACAGAGACTGAGATGGTGATGACCTTCATAGACATTCAAGAAGCTCCATTTTATGCGAGGGTCCTAGCAGGTGTAGGAAAACCATTCTCATAAATGATCAATCACATAGAAATGGCAGAGATGGGGTTAAAATTTGGGAAGATTCAAGACCTCGCCGCTTTAAAAGCCGTAGATGAGCATATCCAAGCTAAAAATTATGGGAACAACCCCTAGAAGGTCCATAAGAAGAAAGAAGAGGATGTCTCTTTGGTGTTGCAAGGACAAACTCAAAGAGGCAATCAAAACTTGCCTATTCAAAGGAGAAACTATTCCCCTTTTCAAGCACAATCTTCAAATCCTCCATTGCCAAAAAGTGGAGAAGTCAGACGTTCAAGAGTGTTCACACCCTTGGGTACTCATTGGAAAACATTTTCAAACTTCTGACAACGCAGAAGAAAATTACCCATCTCCTTCCACCAGCCAATCCAAGTGGAAAGGGCTTCTGTGACCCCCCCAAAATAGGTATACATCACCTATTCTGAGTCGCCAAATACATGGTACAGAATACAAAAACAACCTTAAATATATAACATGAGCTGTGAGTTTTAATACAAATATTGTCTTCTAGATAGTATTCAAACTCAAAATAAGTCCTCAATACATTTATTGTCACACTATTTAACAGAATAATGAGGACTACTAATACTATCATCTGGACCGTCACTCTGTTCCCCGACTAGTCCCGGCTACGTTCTCATTTCCTGAAGAGAACAGTGAAAGAACGGGTGAGCTCAACTAGCCCAGTAAGAAATATTATGACTAAGATAATGCAGAATAAATTATCATTACTCTTCAACAATGTTAAACTGATAAAATACAATAGACATCAAGTTTAACTGCAGCGGAATAAGCAATCCATTAGAAGAGTCAAGTAGAGAATAAAATCTATTATCTTCTATGATTTAAAAGGTTTTTCATCACTTTTATCGCTGAGACTCAGCTCAATAAATAATCCACATCATCCCTGCACTACAGGTCAAGGATAATCGTGTTTTCATCAGTAGTACTGATCATGCCATAAAACAATTCATCTTTGCACCCTTGGCCGAAGAGAATCCATAGCCATAATCATACCAAAAACTGTCCATCAATGCACTACGGGCCAATGAGGACTTTTTCCTCATCATTTGTAACATTACGGTCATGATTATACCGAATAATCCCTGGTCATAATCATACCAAGTCCATCTATGCACGTAAGCCAAAGATGACTTTAATCATAATATAAGCATGAGGATGATGACAATGACATAATAATTCAATAAAACAAGTTCAAGAATAAATTTTAAAGATTTATAAGTTAATTTATCCTGAACTCAAAAACGTCCAAATTGTCAACATGATACTTCTTTGTAGAGAAAAATTCAAGAATGCTCAGAAGAATATTTTCATGAAAAGATACTGGATGAAGCACAAATATCAAGGATATTCCTCTAACTTCATGGAGTATAGAAGCCAAAACTTTAACCAACTGAGTATAATAAAATATATGAAACTGCAAATGGATTTTCGCCCACCATGCGGTAATCCACGTAGACTGATCATTTCCACAATTTAATAAGGAATGAATACGAAGGATCATTCACCATGCATGTGGTAATCCACATAGACAGGTTATTCCAACAGAATAATAAAGAATGGAATAACAAAAGAATTCACCATGCATGCGATAGACCACACAGACATGTTATTCCCAACAGAATAATAAAGAATGGAACCAGGTCATGCGTAATCGCATGATGATGTGATATTCCAATGTAATATAAAGAATAGAATAACAACATAATTCACCATGCATGCGATATATCGCACAAACAAAGTTATTCCAACGAATAATAAATAATGGAACCAGTCATGCATAAACGCATGCATGTGAGGATATTAGACATAATAATAAAGAATGGAATAATGAAGAATTTCACCATGTATGCAAGACTTTGCATGAGAAAGTTATTCCAACATAATAATAAAGAATGGAATAATGTAAGAATTTCACCATGTATGCGAGATTTCACATAGGCATGTAATTCCACATAATAATTAAGAATGGAACAATAGAAGAATTTCACCAAGTATAGGGTAAATCGCGTACAAAGTTATTCCAGCGTAATAATAAAGAATGGAATAACAGAAGTTCTCTTCATGAATACGAAAGAAATAATACCCCTTACCTTAGAATAAACTGGATATAGGAGTAGCGAAGTAGCAGAATACTTTTCTTCTTTCTCTCTATAGTTTCTCTCTTTAGAGTTTCAGTGAATTCGTAGGAAATAATGAAGGAATGAGCTTCTATTTATAAGAGAATGGACTGAATAGTAACTAATTCCTGAACGGTTCAGATGGATTTACTTTAAACGGACGGTCCAGATTGGTTTAGTATAAAATATTCTAATAAAACAAAATCGTTTAAATAAAATATAATATATTCTATTTATAATCTAATAAAATGAATAACTTTATAAAAGTATTATGTTTTATATAAAAAGATTTTACTATGTAAACACTATGCAAGCACTATACAAATACTATGCATAATAAAATATAATATATTCTAATTATTGTCTAATAAAACAAATAACTTTATAAAAGTATTACTTTTTATATAAAAAGATTTTACTATGCAAACACTATGCAGACACTATACAAACATTATGCATAATAAAATATAATATATTCTAATTATTGTCCAATAAAACAAATAACTTTATAAAAGTATTTCATTTTATATAAAAGATTTTACTATGTAAAAACACTATGCATAATAGAATATAATATATTCTATTTATAGTCTAATAAAACGAATAACTTTATAAAAGTATTCTGTTTTATATAAAAAGCTTTCCTGTTTTATTACATTACTAATACTAATAAAACAAAACTTCATCATCATTATTATAATTCACACTATTAATTGACCAGGTCGTTCCCAGGAAAGATGGGGCTTTCCAATAAGGATTTCTCCCTATTGGCGCGCAATTAGGTGACCAAACCTCTCCTTGGCAGAACTTCTAGATATCGTTAATATTGGAAATAATAATATTAATAACTCTGTCATCTCAATTATTGATTCAATAAGATATAAAATATCGATAATAATTGAATCAAATAACGTGAGATACTATGCAACAATTACTGAAGCAATAATTGAACAAAACTGAGTGACTTCTCACGTAAGCATCAATAATCAATAACGTGTGCTACTATGCAACCACGCGTATTCATGTACTTTTAACACCGGGTGTTTCAACATTTAACGATAAAACTTCCGCCGTTATTTTCATAAAAATATTTTTGTCATTTTCTCAATCCGACAATAATTCCATTGTGGGGTCCACTAATGATTGTCTTGTCGCATTTAATATTCCCTGTTAAAACGAATATTCCCCGACCAATCGAATATTATATAACAACTTGCATAATTTGCAAAATTTATAAATACTACCCACAACTATAACATTATCTCAAATTCACACCATAATATTCAAAAAAATATTTTGATAAATTTAAATCTTTATTCATAAAATTTGGGATTTTATAATCTCCCCTCCTTATGAAATTTTGCCCCCAAAATTTACATACGTACCTGGTATGCCGAACAGATGAGGATACCTCGTTAGATTCTAACTCTTGAGGTATAACCTTTGAGTGTCAAATATGATCCTTTTTATCCAAGATTTTAACATGTACATCTTCATATGTTAAATTATCCGCTATCTCATCCGGTTCTAAATCAATAATGTGGTTCAGGTCGTCCACATATTTACGTAACATCGGTACGTGATAAATGTTATGAACACACAACATACTTAGCAGTAAGGCGAGTTTATAGGCCACAGTTCCTACTTAATCAAGGATTTCAAATCGACTAATTAAATCGAGGGTTGATATTTCCTCTCTTCATCGATTCTTGCTTCTAGAATAACGACCTCTTGAACCTTTTTTTTCACATTCATTAGCTTCAGGTGTGTAGCTTTAGCGGCTTTAACTTTATCGATTAAATTCGATTCTAATCATATATTCATTTTCTTCACATAGGTTCGTATATTCACACTCATAAACGCATATGATCTTCTACTCAATGCGTCAGCTACCACGTTCGCTTTTTCACGATGGTATTGATTGGTATGATCGTAATCTTCAACAGCTCGAGCCAACGTCTTTGACACATTACACGTTCGTTTTGGGTGAAGAAAATATTTGAGGGTTTTAGAAATGGGTTTTGTACTGGGGTCAATACAAAATTCGATTTCACGCTCTAAGGGTAGGCTAAGAAGTCTTCAATAATACGTCAGGAAATTTAATAACGATAGAAATATCATTCAAAACTGTGACTCTCATCATAGACTTGGATATCAAGTCACATTGATACCTATAAACTTGTCATCGTCATTCATGACGTCACCTACAGAAAGTCTGGCTTCGGTGCATTCCACACAAGGAAGTCAACAAAGAAAGGATCGGGGCTCTTTACTTATGGCTTGATATGACAATGATTGACTTTAGTTGTTTGGTTGCTTAAATTCGCATAACAGGTTGGTTAGGAATATTAAAGCTAACAACCTTACGAAAAGCATGATGAGTAGTTAACCAATCGATTTCTAAAATCACATCAAAGGCAAGTATTTTCAAAGAGATAAGATCGACAGGTAACGTGAAAGTGTCGATTTGAATCAACAAGATTTATAAACAATGGAGGTAACGAAGGTTTCTATTATCAAAGTTTCAACCAATAAGTCAAAGTCTAATTTCTCTGAAGTCAAATTTAAACGTTGAGCGCAAGCAAGAGAGATAAAAGAATGGGTAGAACCGGTATCTAATAAGGTATAGACTTCGGAAGAATTTATAATTAACTAACTCGTGCTAGCTTCGTTCGGGTTACTTGCTTTTTGAGAAGTCACGAAAAACGCTCTTCCTGAAACCACCTACTTTGTTTTGTCTGTATCCACCTTTGGTGCCACCGTCCCAGCTGGACTTGACTTTGGTGCACGACAAAATCGGGCTAGGTGACCCTCTCTTCTTGAAATTTCCACTTCTATTGTCTTGGCCATGATTACCACCGAAGTGGTTACCATTCTTGGCATGATAATTTTCCCCACGATGGTTATCATTGTTCCGATGGCTATTGCCACCGGTACGATTATTATCGTGTTGTTGCTCGTTATCCTCGGTATTGATCGTTGGTGACTCAACGGTCTCATGTGCTTCATTGATGATCTCAACATTTTCAGATGCCATTTTTAAATACTGCCACAAAACAAGGATTAATTAACAAATCACATATTATTCCTATACTCTGACCGACCAATTAAATACCAAATAAACTTAGGTAGGTCATACTAGCGAAGGAATTCACCGTCTCTCCCCTCCTAGTTCTTGTCTCACATCTCATCCAGGGATCATATCCCTAAGCTTTGATTCCAACTGTGATGTCCCCAAAATAGGTATACATCACCTATTCTGAGTCGCCAAATACATGGTACATAATACAAATACAACCTTAAATATACAACATAGGCTGTGAGTTTTAATACAAATATTTTCTTCTAGACAGTATTCAAACTCAAAATAAGTCCTCATTCCATTTATTGTCACACTATTTAACATAATAGTGAGGACTACTAATGCTATCATCTGGACCGTCACTTCGTCCCCCGACTAGTCCCGGCTACGTTCTCATTTTCAAGAGAAAACGGTGAAAGAAGCAGGTGAGCTCAACTAGCTCAGTAAGAAATATTATGACTAAGATAATGCAGAATAAATTATCATTACTCTTCAACAATGTCAAACTGATAAAATACAATAGACATCAAGTTTAACTGTAGCGGAATAAGCAATCCATTAGAAGAGTCAAGTAGAGAATAAAATCTATTATCTTCTATGATTTAAAAGGTTTTTCATCACTTTTATCGCTGAGACTCAGCTCAATAAATCATCCACATCATCCCTGCACTACAGTTCAAGGATAATCGTGTTTTCATCAACAGTCTTGATCATGCCATAAAACAATTCATCTTTGCACCCTTGGCCGAAGAGAATCCATAGCCATAATCATACCAAAAACTGTCCATTAATGCACTACGGGCCAATGAGGACTTTTTCCACATCATTTGTAACATTACGGTCATGATTATACCGAATAATCCCTGGTCATAATCATACCAAGTTCATCTATGCACGTAAGCCAAAGATGACTTTAATCATAATATAAGCATGAGGATGATGACAATGAAATAATAATTCAATAAAATAAGTTCAAGAATAAATTTTAAAGATTTATAAGTTAATTTATCCTGAACTCAAAAACGTCCATATTGTCAACATGATACTTCTTTGTAGAGTAAAATTCCAGAATGCTCAGAAGAATATTTTCATGAAAAGATACTGGATGAAGCGCAAATATCAAGGATATTCCACTAATTTCATGGAGTATAGAAGCTAAAACTTTAACCAACTGAGTATAATAGAATATATGAAACTGCAAATGGATTTTCGCCCGCCATGCGGTAATCCACGTAGACAGATCATTTCCATAATTTAATAAGGAATGAATACGAAGGATCATCCACCATGCATGTGGTAATCCACATAGACAGGTTATTCCAACAGAATAATAAAGAATGGAATAACAGAAGTTCTCTTCATGAATAGGAAAGAAATAATACCCCTTACCTTAGAACAAACTGGATATAGGAGTAGTGAAGTAGCAGAATACTTTTCTTCTTTCTCTCTATAGTTTCTCTCTCTAGAGTTCAAAGTGAATTAGTAAGAAATAATGAAGGAATGAGCTTCTATTTATAGGAGAATGGATCGACTAATAACTAATTCTGAGCGGTCAGTATTGATTTACTTTAAATGCATTTGCCAGATTGGTTTACTATAAAATATTCTAATAAAACAAAATCTTTTAAATAAAATATAATATATTCTATTTATAATCTAATAAAATGAATAACTTTATAAAAGTATTACATTTTTATAAAAAGATTTTACTATGCAAATACTATGCGAGAAGCACTATGCAAATACTATGCATAATAAAATATAATATATTCTAATTATTGTGTAATAAAACAAGTAACTTTATAAAAGTATTCTATTTTATATAAAAGATTTTACTATGCAAACACTATGCAGGCACTATGCAAACACTCTATGCATAATAAAATATAATATATTCTAATTATTGTCTAATAAAACACATAACTTTATAAAAGTATTCTATTTTATATAAAAGGATTTACTATGCAAAACTTTATGCATAATAGAATATAATATATTTTATTTATAGTCTAATAAAATGAATAACTTTATAAAAGTATTCTGTTTTATATAAAAAACTTTTCTGTTTTATTACATTAATAATACTAATAAAACAAAACTTCATCATCATTATTATAATTCACACTATTAATCGACCAGGTCGTTCCCAGGAAAGAGGGGGCTTTCCAATAAGGGTTTCTCCCTATTAACACACAATTAGATGACCAAACCTCTCCTTGGCATAACTTCAAAACATCGTTAATATTGCAAATAATAATATTAATAACTCTGTCATCTCAATTATTGATTTAATAATATATAAAATATCGATAATAATTGAATCAAATAACGTGAGATACTATGCAACAATTACTGAAGCAATAATTGAACAAAACTGAGTGACTTCTCACGTAAGCATCAATAATCAATACCGTGTGTTACTATGCAACCACGCGTATTCATGTACTTTTAACACCGGGTGTTTCAACATTTAACGGTAAAACTTCCGCCGTTATTTTCATAAAAATATTTTTGTCATCGTACGAATATTCCCTGTTAAAACGAATATTCCCCGACCAATCGAATATTATATAACAATTTGTATACTTTGCAAAATTTATAAATACTATCCACAACTATAACATTATCTCAAATTCACACCATAATATTCAAAAAAAATATTTTGAGAAATTTAAATTTTTATTCATAAAATTTTGGATTTTATAGCTTCAATACAAGCAAGAAGTGTACTTACCATTCTGGAGCTCCGGGCCACAACACCTAAGATTGTTGAGCCCTCAAGCACAAGATCTAGGATTTAATAGATAGTGGTGAGATCGTTGTGACAAAGCTCGAACAACCACATGTTCAAGATAACCCTCTCCCTCAACACAAGGAAGAGGATGTTAACATGATCAGCAGAGGGAGTGGAGAGAGTTCCAATTACCTCAGATACATGCGTGGTTCTCCCTAAACCAACAAAGATAATTCCTATAAATGAGATTATTCAGAGTTCTGGTTTGTGATAGAACGAGAATTGAAGTCTATTGATAAATAGGTAAATCAACTGGCAGAACTGGTGATACATCAGCACCAAGTCACATGACAGTTGTTCAGCTACGAGCATGCAAGTCTCCTCTCCCTTATCACAAAAAATCAACCACAATGTGATGCCCAAAAATAGGTCCACACAACCTATTCTGAGTCGCCAAATACATGGTACATAATTCAAATACAACTTCATTTATACAACTATTAACTACCATTTAAAATACGAAAAAAATATAAGCTGTGAGTTTTAATACAAATATTATCTTGTAGACAATATCCAAACTCAAATAAAGTCCTCATTACAATTATTGTCACACTATTTTAAAATAGTGAGGACAATTATAATAATCATCTTGGACCATTATTCCACTTCCCGACTAGTCCCAACTACATTCTCACCTTCTGAGAAGAACAATGGAACCAAAAGGAAAAAGGGTGAGCTTAACTAGCCCAGTAAATTATATTATGATTAAGATAATGTAGAACAAATTATCCTTAGTCCTCAACAAGTAAAAATCTGATAGAATACAATAGATAACAAGTTTTAGATCAACAACTGCAGCGAAAATAACAATCCACTAAAAGAGTCAAGTAGAGCATGATGTCTACTATCTTCTATGATTTAAAAGTCCATCATCAATATTTTATCCCTGTAACACCAATCAATAATTATTTCCAATCAACGTATTATCTATGTACTACGAGCCAAAGATAATCGTTTGCATCACTAGTGCTCATAATCATGTCAAACACCTGTCCATCTATACACTACGGGCCAATGAGGACTTTCACTACAAACCTTTAACTGTAAAAATAAAGGCCATAATTATACCAATACACAATTTCTGGTCATAATCATACCAATCAATAGCCAATCTTTGCACTACGGGCCAAAGATGACTTTCAACATAATATAAGCATGAGGATGATGACAATGATAAAAAGAATCAATTATGTGAGATCAAGGATAAATATTAGAGATTTATAATTCAATTTATCCAGAGTTCAAAAATTTCTAAATTGCCAACATGATAACTAATTGTGGAGTAAAATTCAAGAATGATATTCATGTATCGAAAATAATTTGGACATAAAAGAAAATTAAATTATGTTGTGAATAGTACTCATGAATAATACCCATGAATAGTACCATATGAATAATACCCATGAATAGTACCCCGACATGAAAAGATTAAAATTTAATAAGAAAGTTCAGACCAATATTCCAGTGAAATGATATTAGATGAATCGCAAACCTTAAAGAATTTCTAATCATTTCAAGAATTATAGAAGCAATACTTACCATAGTAAGTTTAAATTTAGGAATATAAAATGAACTAATATCACTTACATAATATGGAGTATGAAAGAAAATGATATTTCTTACGAGTATTGAAATAAAATAATATTTTTTACGAGAAAAATAATATCCTTTACCTTAGTAGGAAAGTAGTTCTGACTGGAATAACGAAGATTATGTTGAGGAAATCTTGCAATGTTATCAACACTCAAAATATCCTTGTACTCACAAGAAATACGCTCAATATTATAGAGAAAGAATTTTTTGATTCTAGTGTGAGTTTCATTGTTTAACTAACTAAGCAATCTATTTATAGGAAAATGGTAGCACACCATGTTTGACCAAACATACACACACGTTTGTAGCACACCTAATTTGAAACAAGCATACAAACCCAACTTGCTCACTCCACCCCTTTTATCACATTTTATTTGAAATAAAAGAATTCAAATTCAATTTGATCATCTTCACTCTATGCCAAAAAAATATAATAATATTATCATTTAAATTACTATTATATTTTCACATTATACTATTATAATGTAATATTCAGAGAAGATAATTATGGTATCATAGAAAAATATAACAAACTTTTGACAAATGTCTCATTTTAAAATCCCTACATTTGTATTAAAATTGAAGAAATATTTACATACCATATTCATCAATTATTTATAATTCTTTAATAATTCTTTATAATTAATATTATAGATTCACAATACTGACAACCAGATCATTCCCAAGAAAAAAAGGGCTTTTCGATAAGGATTTCTTCTTATTGGCGCGCAATTATATAACCTAACCGATTTCCTCGACAAAAATTTCTAGACATTATCAATAATGTTATCTAATAATATCATTTCAATAATATGAGTTACTTTGTCGTGACAATTATTGAATCAATAATGTAAAATACTATTCAATTATCACTATAGTAATTATTGCATCAATAATATGAAAGACTGTGCAATTTTTACTGTATCAATTATTGAGTGACTTCTTACGTAAGAATCAATAATCAGAGATCTTGTAACATCTTTGTATGCTCTCATGTGTAATAATGCGTACATCGTGCTTTTATCATCGGGTATTTCAACAGTTAACGGTAAAAGTTTTGCCGTTATTTTTTATAAAAAAGTTATTTCTATCGCTTTCTATATCCGACAGTTATATATTCCATTATGTGGTCCACCAATGATTGCGCCGTTGTACGAATATTCCTCGACAAAATAAATATTTCCCGACAAAAAGCATATTCCCCGACCAAACAAATATTTTATGACAACTTACTTACTTTGCAAAATTTGCATATCACCCATAACTATAGTATTATATCAAATCAACACCTTATTATTCAAAATAATATTTAGATAAAATCAAATCTTTATTCATAAAAAGTTGGGGTCTTACACACAAACCCAAGAGAATGTGTGATAACCCGGGATTTCGAATAATCTGAATGTTACGAATATTTTTTTTTTAATATTAATATTGACTGTTAATATTGTGCTGTGTATCTGTGATACGAGTCTCGAGAAGTGGTCAATTTGTGTATTGACTGAAAAGTAAGAGTGGAGTTGTGCTTCACAGCGAATAAAAACCCTAACTCTAAGTCCGGATAGGGTTTCAATAAAAAATATAGTTATTATAACTGTATCGTTGTATATGTATTGTACTGTATAGAATTTTTGATCAGAGAATTGATTGACTAGGGTACAACATTAATAACCCTAAAGAGAGATTAGAAACCCTAATAT
Source organism: Panax ginseng (assembly GCA_020205605.1). NCBI lineage: Eukaryota > Viridiplantae > Streptophyta > Magnoliopsida > Apiales > Araliaceae > Panax > Panax ginseng. Next base: position 116,131,165 of record CM035132.1, read on the forward strand.
CAGGTTTAGAAACCATAATGTACAGTTAGGAACCCTAAACGAAAGCCATAAAACCCTAATTTCATTTTTGGGAACCCTAAACCCTAATTGGGATTATCAGACCCTAATGGTGAGGATTAAGGAGAATGATGATAAATGACTAGAATACCCTTAAATTTACAATGGACATTACGAAAATAACCTTTTAATTAGGGGTGAAAAGGCCAAAATACCCCTTAACTTAAAACTTAAGTAAAGAGAGTTCTAGAATTTGGTGATTCACCAATGTTGGATAAGACCATGTGCTGCAAATCCTTACCAAATCTTATATTCCATGACACCTAGCATTGGTTAGATTCATTGTATCAAATGTTAGAAAGATTAAAGAGAGAAAAACATACTAACTTAGTCACTTTTCTCTCAAATACCAAACAAACTCTCTCTCACCAAAACCCATGAAAATTTTAAGTGGTTCAGTCCCTAGATCACTCCTTAGAACACTTAGATCAGTGGAGAAAAATCAAGAATCAAAGATTGAAAGCTAGAAGGTAAAACCCTAATTTTGTTTGATCTTGTATGTTTAGATAGAAATGATGTTTATGTGTTTAGATCTTTGCTAGAACATGTTTCATGATGATCTATGGTGATATACCATAGATCTATAGCATCAAAGGCCTTAAAAATTAAGTTTTACAAAAAACTGTCCAAGAACACAAAAAGTGGTCTGACAAGCATATGTCAGCCGCTCTAAATCTTTCTGTGATTATGATGTTTGTTGTTTTAAAGTTGTAATCTATAGTTTGATATGTGGTCTTTGATCTGCAAGTGAAAGAACAGTCATTAGATGTCTAGATTTCTTGTTATAATCGGTCAAAACCCATTGACCGGGCATGACCAGTCAATTTCTGGGAAACCCAGAAAGCCTTTTTCAGCGTCTGACAACGTTTTTTAAAGCCTTGATCTGTCAGATGATTGAAGATTTGATGTTGTTTTTTTTAATTAGATTGTAGCCTGTAACGTGGACTATAGATCCTGGCCATTAGATCCCTTACAACATCAAAGGGTCGGATGTAGTGGATGGTCAAAGTAGACCATCCGGTATGATTGTCTATTTTCTGGAAATTCCAGAAAACATATGAACTAAGTTTCTGACATAGTTTGACCGAATGATACATGGTAATCATGTTATTGTTAGACTGAAATAATGTTATGTATAGGTTCCTTGACATAAGGACTACGGATTTAAACCATGAATTCACAGGAATCATGACTGGAACCTAACTTAAAATGATCTTGAAAGTGATCAGTAGAACTACCTAGGTTTCTGGAAAACCCAGAACCCGTTTGACAGCAACTTTGGAGTCTTTGATCTCCTTGTTGTGATGTTATATGACCAAAGTGATGGTTGCTAGTTGTAGAACTACATGTATACTACAAGATCCAAGTATTAGTTAGCCCAGAACATGCAAGGACAGAAAATTAAAGGTGGTCAAACGAGCAACCTTGCACACTGACTTGTCAGTGTTCTTGAGCTCAAGAACACTTAAGACGACAGACAAGTGTCGCTAAAGGGCTATAGCGACGGTTTTATTTATTTTATTTTCCTAATTTCTAAAAATTAATTAAAAATAGAAATAAATTCTAAAAATTACCAAAAATGGTTTTAAAAATTATTTTAAATTATGAACAATAATGTTTTGACTATTTGGGATATTTTTTTAATTAATTTATAATTATTTAAATATTAATGATATTTAATTTATTTAATTAGTGTATTAAATAAATTAGAGAAAAATGATTTAATATTATGAAAAATCATTTTAAATAAGAATAAAGTGTTTAAAAATATTTTGAGGTATAAAAAGTAACTTTTAATATTTTTGGAGAATTTTCATTAATAATTTAATATTAATGATATAGGATTTATTTAATTATTTTATTAAATAAATGAGTTAAAAATGGTTTTATTGAATTAAAAATTATTTTAAATTAGAATAAAGTGTTAGAAAATATTTTGAATTATAACATATAATTTTTAATAGTTTTGGAGAATTCTCATTAATAAATTAATATTAATGATATTAGGTTTATTTAATTATTAAATTAAATAAATGATGGTAAAATGGTTTTATTGATTTTAAAATCATTTAAAAATGAGAAAAGTGATATAAAAATATTTTAAGTTATAATTAATGACTTTTAATATTTTTTTTATTATTTTGTTAATATTTAAATATTGATGATGATGGTTTAAAAATGATTTTTGATTATTTTAAAAATCATTTAAGTAGAATATTGGTGATTTAAAAATATTTGAAGTTGTTATTAACAACTTTAATATTTTGGAAAATATATCATTAATATTTTAATATTATTAAATATTAACGATGATGGAATTAAACAGTATTTAAATAATTAAAAAATGATTCCAGTGTTTGAAAAATTATTATAAATTATAATAATTGTTAAAAAATTATTAAAATCTTCCGAAAAATATTATTAATGATATTTGACTTATCTAATATAATATTGAAGCTTAGAGACCAAGTTTAGTTGACAATTTAAGTGTTAATTGTCAGATAGGGTGAATAAAACACCAAAAATAAACCGAAGTCTAACCAGACCGATCTAGTTAGACATGATAAGTGTTTATATAGGTTATAAACACTAATGTGGTTATGTGGTAATGTGTCTAGGAGAAGTATTGATTTGTTAATTACGTGATTGTGTGTTGTGAATTATTGTGCTAATTGTGTGAGACCGATATTGTTAATTATAGGTCTTACTGAATGCTTGATAAGTTTATTTGAGTGGCGATAATCAACGCTTGAAAGGCAAGTTTCCTAACTCAACTTGAGTTACTATTTTTCAAGCATGGTAGTGAATAATTATTGATAGTTATTCACATCTATAATGATTATTGTAATTCATCACGTAGTGCAATTAATTCTTGTTTTATTATTTGAACTAATTATAAATCATGTCTCAAATTTAATTGTTTTTGTGAGACTAATATTTGTTAAAGCATGAAATGTTCTATTTATTATGAACTAAATTATCTATGCCATTAGTTTTGGCTAGATTAGTATTGTTATTAATTATTGAAATCATAGTATTTCTTTGAAAGTAATCGAAACCATATTGTTGTGGTACAGACTCATGATGTAAGATTGGGATGAACAAATTTTAATGTCGTAAATTGACCTATGCGCTATTATTGAGTATTATGCATAATATAGGGTACAAATGAGTTGGCCGCTGCCGGTACTTGTAGAAGAGTATAGTTTAGTTTTTATAACTACTTTATATTCTTGTGGTAATTTTGTTTTAATAACTAAATGATTCCTCTATTAGTTCATGATCCTCTGTGATCTCTCAGCATAAAATCTGGGTATATCCCACTTTATTGAATATTGTTGTAGTATTTTTCATTCCTCTTATTCAATTGAATATTATTGAATCTTTGAAAGAATTATACTCTTATTCAGTATGAAATAGTAGAAAGTTTTATTATTAAGATTGAATTATTATTCCACTACCTCAAAATCATTTGATTGTTCTTTGAAGTTCTATACAAGCTAGACTCTTTTATTCATGATATATATATATATATATATATATATATATATATATATATATATATAATTTAACTTATGGGCAAACTTGTTGCTCACCCTTGCTAAATAAAATATTTCAGCTAGGAACGATGAGGCTAGCGGGGCTAAGCAGAATAAAGGCAAAGGCATAGTGCTGGAGTAGTTTTATGTTAAGCATATTTACTATGTTGTTTTGTAAACCCTTTTTGTATATCTAAAGGGTAAGTTTGTAATGTTAAGGTTAGATGACCTAGGATAATGTTGTTAACCTATTAATTAATGTTATGTAAGTTTATATTCATCAATGAATGGGTAGTTAGATGTTATTATATTGTGGATCTTGAGCACCAAACTTGGGGGGTCAGGTTACTCGGATTTGGGGGCGTAACAATTTGGTATCAAAGCTGTAGGTTATAAACGTTAAGTGGGGTGGGGAAAACCCTAGGATTATAACCATAAGAGAAATCTAGAATACTTATGTAGAGTACTTAGTGAGGGATTATCGAAGCGTATCAATAGTGAGATATGAGAACACGTAGTGTGAGAAGTTTGTACTAATGATGTACTAATCAAGTTATTTAAACTGATTGTAGGATGTTGGGAGAAGATAAGATGAGTATGGAGATGCCAACGGCTGTAGCACCAATGCCATTAGCCAAGGTGCCAGCTCAGAGTGAGTCAGTTGAGGAAGTTTTAAGAGACGAAACTGCGGTAAATCTAGCAAGTGATCATGACGAGTACCCCGAGATGGAGCTGGATGAAGAGGAAGAAGTATATTCCAAAGAAGCGAAGGTGGAGCCAGAAATAAAGAACAAAGATGGGGAAGAAGGCTAGGTAGCAATTGAAGAAGGTCAAACATTTGTAGAAGTTCAAGACTCAAGGACTAAAGTACTTCTTCTGGAGGAATTATGGAAGACAGAAAGAGCATTACGCTAGATGACAGAAGAACGAAATAATTTGAAGGCACAAGTCGATAGAATGAGGGTTAAGTGTAGTGTATCATCTAAAGATGTAAGTAAGAAAAAGAACGGCAATAAAAGGAAAAAGAACTACGATAGTGGCAACAACACAGAGAATTCGCATTCAAAGAAGAAACCAGCATGTGGCAAGTGTGGAAAGAACCATTCGAGGGAATGTATTTGGGGTAAGAATGTGTGTTATAATTGTGGTCAGGAAGGACATATATCACCGGATTGTCCTAAACCAAAGAAAGGAGGATGTTTTGCATGTGGTAGAATATGTCATAGGGTTAAGAATTATCCTAAAAGGAAGAAAGATGGAGGAAGTGGACGGAAGAAAGATTAAGTGTGAGGAGTATAATCTTTTGGAGTATAATATTCGCTTTGGTATGAATAGGAGATAACTTTTGTATGTCTCTACTTTTTGTGTAAAGTTGTAGTAATGAATCCCGACTTTTGTCACAAAGGGAGAGTAACCATTTGTAGTTGTATGTGCAATGTACTGAAAAGTACTATGTATTATTTGCATGAATATAAATGCAATGATATGATTGTATGTTTGAATAAGTAATTAAACTCTAAGAAGTAAATTATTAAGATGATTATCTGATGAATTTAATAATTCGGTAAACTGAATTAGATAATCTAGAAAGTTGAAATTGGTTTAAGTTTAAAATTTTGTATACTACTAATAAGATGTGGCATAAAGACACGATATTAATGTAAGTCTTTATTTCATCAGATAATGCCACCAAGATGACAAAATCGTAACCAAAGAGAGGAGCGGTCTGTGAATAATGAAGGAGATCAAGCTGATCCAATGCAGAACTTCGCTGACATGCTAGCTCAAGCTATGCAAACTAGAGCCCCAGCAGCAAGAAATTGACCAGCTAATCGATTGGCTAACTTTAAAGACTTCAAGGCCGTAGGACCACCGAAATTCAAGGGAACCACTGACCCTATAAAAGCCCAGACATGGGTAAAGGAGATGGAGAAAGCTTTTGTTATTGCTAGAGTAGCGGAGGAGCAAAAGACAGATTTTGCTCCTATTTGATGAAGGGTGAGGTGAATTACTGGCGGGAGACAAACAAAGCTAGTGCTGGTACAACAGTAGTAACCTGGACAAGGTTTAAGGAATTATTTTTCGAAAATAATTTCTCAGAAAGTATGCAAGCAAGAATGGAAGTAAACTTTTTGGAGTTGAAGCAGGAGAATATGTCGGTTGCAGAATACGCCGCCAAATTCAACGAACTAGCGAGATTTTCTTCGCATCAAGTGGACATTGATGTACGAAAGGCGCGAAGGTTTGAGAATGGACTGAAGCCAGCGATATATAGTAAGGTAGCTGTGTTATAGATTAAGATATTTTCAGCCCTGTTGGAAAAAACAATCATCGCCGAAGGAGGAAGTGAAGTTGTGTCAAGGTATCATCAAGAAAAGAAGAAAAAGACGAATGAAGGAGGTAGCAGTGGAGGAAGTAACTCTAATAAACGTAAGTGGTAGGACAATACTGAATCTAGAGACAAGTCAGGAGATAATAGAAAAAGAGGTGAGTCATGTGCAAGTTGCGGTAAAAAGCATTCGGGAATATGTTTGAAGGGAAAAGGAGTGTGTTTTAACTGTGGACAAGAAGGACACATCTCTCCAAATTGTCCAAATCTAAAGAATATATCAGGTTATTTTTCATGTGGATAGCTAGAACATCAAATTCGTAACTGTCCAAAGAAGAATGCAGAATGAGGAAGCAACAATAAAGGAAACAACAGTGGAACACTGGCAATCAAAGGACCTACTCAGCCGGGAAGACTGACAGCCCATACATTCAACATGACGGTGCAAGATGTAGTAGTTGTTCAGGAGGTAGCAACAGGTAACGATTTCGTTTAAAAATTTAATTACGCTAGTAATCTGGGTTAGATATTCCTGTGAATTGTTTTCTTTTATGAATCTAAGTCACAAGTTAGAATATAAGACACAATTTAGTATTGTGTTGATAAAAATGAATTGATGATACAACTTTAAAAGATTGTAGGGAGTAAGAAAGTGGTGATTCCGAGGACGGAATCCTCTTAAAGGGGGGGATAATTGTGATAACCCGGGATTTCGAATAATCCAAATTTTACGAATAATTTTTTATTTATTTAATATTAATATTGACTGTTAATATTGTGCTATGTATCTGTGATACGAGTCTTGAGAAGTGGTCAATTTGTGTATTGACTAAAAAATAAGAGTGGAGTTGTGCTTACCAGCGAATAGAAACCCTAACCCTAATTCCGGATAGGGATTTGATAAAAAATACAGTTATTATAACTGTATCATTGTATATGTGTTGTACTGTATAAAATTTTTGATCAGAGAATTGATTGACTAGGGTACAACATTAATAAACCCTAAGGAGAGATTAGAAACCCTAATCTCAGGTTTAGAAACCCTAATGTACAGTTAGGAACCCTAAACAAAAGCCGAAAAATCCTAATTTCATTTTTGGGAACCTTAAACCCTAATTAGGAAACCCTAATTGGGATTATCAAACCCAATTGTGAGGATTAAGGAGAATGATGATAAATGACTAGAATACCTTTAAATTTACAAGGGAAATTATGAAAATAACGTTTTAGGGGAGAAAAGACCAAAATACCCCTTAACTTAAAACTTAAGTAAAGAGAGTTCTAGAATTTGGTGATTCACCAACGTTAGATATGACCATGTGCTACAAATCCTTACCGAATCTGATCTTCCATGACAACTAGCATTGTTTAGATTCATTGTATCAAATGTTAGAAAGATTAAAGAGAGAAAAACTTACTAACTTAGTCACTATTCTCTCAAATACCAAACCAACTCTCTCTCACCAAAACCCATGAAAACTTTAAGTGGTTCAGTCCCTAGATCACTCCTTAGAACACTTAGATCAGTGGAGAAAAATCAAGAATCAAAGATTGAAAGCTAGAAGGTAAAACCCTAATTTTGTTTGATCTTGTATGTTTAGATAGAAATGATGTTTATGTGTTTAGATCTTTGCTAGAACATGTTTCATGATGATCTATGGTGATATACCATAGATCTATAGCATCAAAGGCCTTTAAAATTAAGTTTTACAAAAAGCGCCCAAGAACACAAAAAGTGGTCTGACAAGCATATGTCAGCCGCTCTAAATCTTTCTGTGATTATGATGTTTGTTATTTTAAAGTTGTAATCTATAGTTTGATATGTGGTCTTTGATCTGCAAGTGAAAGAACAGTCATTAGATGTCTAGATTTCTTGTTATAATCGGTCAAAACCCATTGACCGGGCATGACCAGTCAATTTCTGGGAAACCCAGAAAGCCTTTTTCAGCGTCTGACAACGTTTTTTAAAGCCTTGATCCGTCAGATGATTGAAGGTTTGATGTTGTTTTTTTAATTAGATTGTAGCCTGTAACGTGGAATATAGATCTTGGCCATTAGATCCCTTAAAACATCAAAGGATCAGATGTAGTGGATGGTCAAAGTAGACCATCCGGTATGATTGTCTGTTTTCTGAAAATTCCAGAAAACATATGAACTGAATTTCTGACATAGTTTGACCGAATGATACATGGTGATAATGTTATTGTTAGACTGAAATATGTTATGTATAGGTTCCTTAACATAAGGACTGCGGATTTAAACCATGAAATCACAGGAATCATGACTGGAACCTAACTTAAAATGATCTTGAAAGTGATCAGTCGAACTACCTGGTTTTCTGGAAAACCCAGAAACCGTCTGATAGCAACTTTGGAGGCTTTGATCTCCTTGTTGTGATGTTATATGACCAAGGTGATGGTTGCTAGTTGTAGAACTACATGTTTACTACAAGATCCAAGTATTTGTAAGCCCAGAACATGCAAGGACATAAAATTAAAGGTTGTCAAACGAGCAACATTGCACACTGACTTGTCAGTGTTCTTGAGCTCAAGAACACCTAAGACGACAGACAAGTGTCGCTACAGGACTATAGCGACGATTTTATTTATTTTATTTTCCTAATTTCTAAAAATTAATTAAAAATAGAAATAAATTCTAAAAATTACCAAAAATGGTTTTAAAAATTATTTTAAATTATAAAAAATAATTTTTGACTATTTGGGATATTTTTCATTAATATTTATAATTATTTGAATATTAATGATATTTAATTTATTTAATTAGTGTATTAAATAAATTAGAGAAAAATGATTTAATATTATGAAAAATCATTTTAAATAAGAATAAAGTGTTTAAAAATATTTTGAGGTATAAAAAGTAACTTTTAATATTTTTGGAGAATTTTCATTAATAATTTAATATTAATGATATAGGATTTATTTAATTATTTTATTAAATAAATGAGTTAAAAATAGTTTTATTGAATTAAAAATCATTTTAAATTAGAATAAAGTGTTAGAAAATATTTTGAATTATAACATATAATTTTTAATAGTTTTGGAGAATTCTCATTAATAAATTAATATTAATGATATTAGGTTTATTTAATTATTAAATTAAATAAATGATGGTAAAATGGTTTTATTGATTTTAAAATCATTTAAAAATGAGAAAAGTGATATAAAAATATTTTAAGTTATAATTAATGATTTTTTATTATTTTGTTAATATTTAAATATTGATGATGATGGTTTAAAAATGATTTTGATTATTTTAAAAATCATTTAAGTAGAATATTGGTGATTTAAAATATTTGAAGTTGTTATTAACAACTTTAATATTTTGGAAAATATATCATTAATATTTTAATATTATTAAATATTAACGATGATGGAATTAAACAGTATTTAAATAATTTAAAAATGATTCCAGTGTTTGAAAAATTATTATAAATTATAATAATTGTTAAAAAATTATTAAAAGCTTCCGAAAAATATTATTAATGATATTTGACTTATCTAATATAATATTGAAGCTTAGAGACCAAGTTTAGTTGACAATTTAAGTGTTAATTGTCAAATACGGTGAATAAAACACCAAAAATAGACCGAAGTGTAACCAGACCGATCTAGTTAGACATGATAAGTGTTTATATAGGTTATAAACACTAATGTGGTTATGTGGTAATGTGTCTAGGAGAAGTATTGACTGTTAATTACAGTATTGTGTGTTGTGAATTATTGTGCTAATTGTGAGACCGATATTGTTAATTATAGGTCTTACGAATGCTGATAAGTTTATTTGAGTGGCAGTAATCAACGCGAAAGGCAAGTTTCCTAACTCAACTTGAGTTACTATTTTTCAAGCATGGTAGTGAATAATTATTGATAGTTATTCACATCTATAATGATTGTTGTAATTCGCACGTAGTGCAATTAATTCTTGTTCTATTATTTGAACTAATTATAAATCATGTCTCAGCTAATTGTTTTGGCGAGACTAATATTTGTTAAAGCATGAAATGTTCTATTTATTATGAACTAAATTATCTATGCCATTAGTTTTGGCTAGATTAGTATTGTTATTAATTATTGAAATCATAGTATTTCTTTGAAAGTAATCGAAACCATATTGTTGTGGTACAGACTCATGATGTAAGATTGGGATGAACAAATTTTAATGTAAATGAAATTGACCTTTATGCTTATTATTATTGAGTATTATGCATAATATAGGGTACAAAGGAGTTGGCCGCTGCAGGTACTTGTAGAAGAGTATAGTTTAGTTTTTATAACTAATTTATATTCTTGTGATAATTTAGTTTTAATAACTAAATGATTCCTCTATTAGTTCATGATCCTCTGTGATCGCTCAGCATGAAATCTGGGTATATCCACTTTATTGAATATTGCTGTATTTTTAATTCCTATTATTCAATTGAATATTATTGAATCTTTGAAAGAATTATAATCTTTCATCTTGGATATGTTATTCAGTATGAAATAGTAGAAAGTTTTATTATTGAGATTGAATTATTATTCCGCTACCTCGAAATCGTTTGATTGTTGCTGAAGTTCTATACAAGCTAGACTCTTCTATTCATGATATATTTTAACTTGCGGGGTAAACTTGTTGCTCACCCTTGCTAAATAAAATATTTTAGCTAGGAACGATGAGGCCAGCGGGGCTAAGCAGAATAAAGGCAAAGGCATAGTGCTGGAGTAGTTTTATGTTAAGCATATTTACTATGTTGTTTTGTAAACCCCTTTTGTATATCTAAAGGGTAAGTTTGTAATGTTAAGGTTAGATGACCTGGGATAATGTTGTTAACCTATTAATTAATGTTATGTAAGTTTATATTCATCAACGAATGGGTAGTTAGATGTTATTATATTGTGGATCGTGAGCACCAAACTCAGGGGTCAGGTAACCTAGATTTGGGGGCATCACATAATGAAATCTTGGAGGAAAAGCTTGCAAGAAAATTAAGATCCCAAGCCAGTCGGGACTATGCTAACCAAATGGAGTTCACCCATTTGGGCTAACTTATGATTGGGTAATATACTCATGAATTGGATATACTTGAACTTAGATTTCTATGTTTTCGAGTCTTTTAGTATCATGTTTACTGTGTTTATGTTTTGTTTTGTAGGTTTGGGAATTGTAAGAACAATGGGGAGCATTTGGGCTAAAAAAAGAGCTTGAGCATCATTTTCTGCAGACCAGCGCCGGGACGCTATTTCCTTTATAAAAATCCCCTGGTAAGGTATCATGAGTCAAGTCATTGACCCAGGTCAAAGGCGCATGTTGGACTGTTTGGCTGTATTAACTTTTCGTTTGACTTCTTATTTGGAGCTTGTTTGAAGCCTATTTGGATTGGGATTGCTGGAGTTGGGCAAGTGAATATAAATTGGTTATTTACATTGGGATAGACTCATTCTACACAATTGGGAGATTGATCAAGGAGAAAGAGCAGATTTAAAGACTTGGACTTGGAGTTCTTCTTCTTTATTCTTTTAATTTGTGTAATTCATTAAGGATGATTTATCAATTATTGTTGTTTTTAATTTTCGTTATGAACTAATTTCTTTTATTAAGATTCCAATAGAATCTTTTATGGTTATGAATTGATTATTTAATTTATTCCAATTATTTATGTTGAAGTGAATTGTTCACCTTGTCTTGTGCTGATTGATTAATTATATGGCCAATAATTACCTTGTTACTCTAGAAGGAATTGAGAAAGGAATTCTAGGGTTAGAACTAGGCATGGTGACATGTGACTTAGTTATTTGCACAGTGAATAATTAGGTTTGTGAATAGAATGAGAATATCTATTTGCCGCATGTAACACATAAGGAATTGGGATTGTAGCGAGTTTAATTCAATTGTTTTACATAGAGATATAGCAAAGTTAATCTGGGTTAAATAGAAGGCAAATGATCACTTGAGAAAGGGCTTTTGGCATTTTAGAATTCCTGTTAACAATTCAGTAGACATAATAATTGGGATAATTAATTTAAAAATCATAATTGGGAATGTTGGAGTCTTAATTGTTATTTATCTGCATTCAATCAATTCTTAGTTTGTTTACTTATTTTCTTTTAGAATAATTTCTTGCTTTGTTAAAATCGGTTTTATTAATTTTAAAAATCATAATTATTAGTTGTTTAAATAAAATTGAATTGATATAGTACAAGTAGTTGGAGTTTATTAATTAGAATTCTCCGTGGGATCGACACTCTATTTTATCACTATATTACTTGTTGATCGTGTATACTTGCACGTTTGCTTTGATTGTGAAATCAACCAACAAGTTTTTAAGCGTAGAATTCTTGGGGAGTTCTTTGTTAATATTAATTCCATATTAGTTATAATCAATTCGGTCTTAATTTAAACGTTACTTATTTTTCTTCTTGTCTTTTGTAGGAATTCTTTGCCAGTGTATGCACACTAGATCAAGGGCGAGAAAGGAACTTTTTCCTTATACAGACGAGATTGAAAGGAAGTTCCGGAAAGTGCAATCAACTAGTGCAGTATCACCCGAGAAAGAAAAACTGGCAGAACAAGAAATTCAAGTGAACATGGCAGGGAACGATCAAAAATCACTTCGGGACTATGCCATGCCGAATGTCACGGATATACAGTCGAGTATTAGGAGGCCAGCAATCAACGCTAACAATTTTTAGATTAAACCAGCAACAATTCTAATGCTTCAGAATCAATGTCAGTTTGGGGGTAATTCATTAGATGATCCGAATGAGCATATCTTAAGCTTATTGGAAGTTTGCGACACCTTCAAATTCAATAATGTATCGGAAGATGCTACAAGGTTGAGGATGTTCCCGTTTACCTTGAAAGACAAAGTGCGAATTTGGCTACACTCTCAGCCTCCTGGTTCAATCACCACCTGGGATGACTTAGCTCAAAAATTTCTAGCTAAGTTTTTCCCACCAGCGAAGTCGGCAAAACTACGGAACGATATTCATACCTTTGCACAAGTTGATTCAGAATCATTGTATGAGGCATGGGAAATGTTTAAGGATATGCTTCGTAAGTGTCCTCACCATGGAATTCCGCAGTGGATGCAGTTAGGGATATTTTGTGATGGCTTGCAGGCTTCCACGAGGGCTAGTATAGATGCAGCAGCAGGAGGAGAAATCATGTCGAAGAGTTTTGACGAGGCATATCAGTTGTTAGAGACAATGGCCACCAACAACTATCAGTAGCCCATGACTAGGTTTAATCCTCCGCAAATTGCAGGGAAATATGACGTATACGCGATGACAACATTACAAGCACAGGTGGCCGTAATGTCTAAGCAAATGGAATTATGGCGTCCTCCATCCACACAATAGGTAGCGATGGTTTGTGAAATTTGTGCTGGGGGTCATACTACGGATCAATGTGCCATAAATGTTGAATCAGCACAGTTTGTAGGGAGCTATAGTCGGTCTACCCAGCCCTATCCAAATCAAAATGTATATAATCTAGGTTGGAAAAATCATCCAGGGTTTTCATGAAGTAACAACCAAGCTATAGTTCAAGTGCCAAGACAACAAAACAATTCTAGGTTTCAAAATCAAACACAACAACCAGAGCAAAAAACAAGTTGGGAAGAAGCCTTGGATAGATTTTTTACAGCTTCTGAAAGGAAACAAAATAAAACAGATCTGAATATACAAAGCATAAATGTGTCGATCAAGAATCTGGAAAATCAAATGGGACAGATAGCGCATGCACTTAATAACCGACCACTTGGAACACTTCCGAGCGACATAGAGAAAAACCCGGGCAGAGATGAGCATTGTAAGGCGGTAACTCTATGAAGTGGAACAGAATTACAAGAGTCAGTCACGGATAGGGAAAAGAAGGATAAGGCATCAATTGAAATAGAGGAAGTGGTGGATACCGAAAAGCATTAAGATGTGACCTTACAGCAGAATAATTCGAAACCAACCAGCACAATGCCTCCCATACCGTATCCGCAGAGATTCCAAAAAGCTAAGTTGGATAAGTAGTTTTCACGATTTTTGGATATTTTCAAAAAGCTGCATATCAACATTCCCTTTGCCGAAGCTTTGGAACAAATGACGAGTTACGCTAAGTTTATGAAGGAGGTTTTGTCGAGGAAGAGGAAATTGGGTGAATTTGAGACAGTAGCATTGACTGAAGAATGCAGCGCTATCATTCAGAATAAGTTACCAGCGAAGCTCAAGGATCCAGGTAGCTTTAATATACCGTGTGAGATTGGAAATCAGTTTTTAGGTCGAGCATTATGTGATTTGGGGGCCAGTATAAATCTGATGCCATTATCCGTCTACAGCCAGTTCGGACTTCAGGCTCCACGCCCAACAAATATCAGTTTGCAGTTAGCAGATAGATCGGTTACATATCCACGAGGTATTGTTGAAGATGTGTTAGTAAACGTGGATAAATTCATCTTTCCCGCGAATTTTTTTATCTTGGATTGTGAGGTGGACAGTGAAATCTCGATCATTCTTGGGCGACCATTTTTGGCAATAGGTAGAACATTGATTGATGTTCAAAAAGGTGAATTGACAATGCGAGTGGAAGATCAACAGGTCACCTTCAACGTTTTCAAGTCAATGTTTACCCAAAAGAGAAAGGTGAATGTATGCGGGTTGATATCATGGAGGAATTGGTGAATCACAAATTCAGCACAAATTATTCGGAGGACCCACTTGAATCCATTTTGCTTGGGACAGACGAATGTGGTATTGAAGAGGATATTGAATATGTCAAATGGCTAGACACACCATCAGTCTTTCGGAAAAGCACTCAATCTTTTGACACCATAGAGAGGCCCGAAGCGGAAGGTAAAAAGTTCAAACCCTCAATAGAAGAGCCACCGGTGCTGGAATTAAAGCCATTACCATCTCATCTGCAGTATGCTTATTTAGGAAGAGACGATACCCTACCAGTTATTATTTCGACAGATTTGACTGATATGCAAAAGGAGAAACTGCTAAGGGTCTTGCGAGAATTCAAAACAGCAATTGGGTGGACTATAACGGACATTCGAGGTATTAGCCCATCATTCTGTATACATAAAATCTTAATGGAAGAGGGGGAAAAACCAACCATCGAGATGCAAAGAAGGCTAAACCCCATCATGAAAGAGGGGGTGAAAAAGGAGATTATAAAGTGGTTAGATGCTGGCATTATTTACCCAATCTTAGATAGTTCATGGGTGAGTCCTGTACAATGCGTACCAAAGAAAGGGGGTATGACAGTGGTGAAGAATGAAGCTAATGAAATCATCCCTATTCGAACAGTTACAGGATGGAGAGTATGCATGGACTACCGCAAGCTGAATAAAGCCACATTCAAGGATCACTTCCCCTTGCCATTCATTGATCAGATGTTGGATAGGCTAGTGGGACATCAGTTCTATTGTCTCTTGGATGGATATTCTGGGTATAATCAAATTGCCATAGCACCGGAGGATCAAGAGAAAATGACATTCACATGCCCATACGGTACGTTTGCATTTCGACGTATGTCCTTTGGCTTATGCAATGCACCGACAACCTTTCAACGGTGCATGATGGCGATCTTCTCCGATATGGTCGAGAAAAATTTGGAGGTGTTTATGGACGATTTTTCTGTGTTCGGTGATAGCTTTGATCTTTGTTTGAAAAATCTGATCTTAGTGTTGAAACGTTACGTGGAAACTAATCTGGTTCTTAATTGGGAAAAATGTCACTTTATGGTGAAAGAAGGGATTATTCTAGGGCATAAGGTTTCTGCAGCAGGGTTAGAGGTAGATAAGGCAAAGATTGAGACTATTAAAAAATTACCTCCTCCATCATTTGTGAAGGGAATCCGGAGCTTCTTGGGACATGCGGGTTTCTATAAACGCTTCATTAAAGATTTTTCACAAATTTCAAAACCTTTATGTTCCTTGTTGGAGAAAGACGTGCCTTTCAAAATGGATCAGTCATGTATCGAGGCATTCAAGGTATTAAAGAAGAAGTTGGTTTCGCTCCAATCATTGTGGTGCCCGATTGGTCTTTACTGAATTCGAATTGATTGATGTGCGATGCCGGTGACTATCGATGGGAGCCGTCTTTGGGACACCGCCATGACAAGATTTTTCACACAATCTATTACTCAAGCAAGACGTTGAAAGATGCGCAGTTGAACTACACAACCACAGAAAAAGAACTACTTGCGGTTGTGTTACGCGCCCCGACAAATTGAGCATATCTCATTGGGACCAAGGTAATTGTCTACACGGATCATTACGCCATCAAATATCGATTGAGAAGAAAGATGCTAAACCGAGGTTAATACGGTGGGTGTTATTCTTTGCAAGAATTTGATTTGGAGATCCGGGATAGAAAGGTACGAGAAAATCAAGTGGCGGATCATCTTTCGCGGTTGGAAAATGATGAGGTGTAGAGGAAAGACAATGCAATGATTAATGAGAAATTTCTGGATGAACAACTTCTCTGAGTAACCACAACACTGCCTTGGTATGCTGATTATGTGAACTACGTGGTTGCTAAGGTATTACCACCTGATTTGAACTCACAACAACGAAAGAAATTCCTCCACAACGTGAAGCAGTACTATTGGGATGAACCATTCTTGTTTAAAGCTTGCGCAGATCAAATGATTAGATGTTGTGTTCCACATGAAGAGATGGACAACATATTGGGTCACTGCCACTCATCGGATTATGGAGGCCATTATTCCGGTGATCGAACTGTGGCCAAGGTGTTACAATTAGGATTTTACTGGCCTTCGTTATTCAAGGATGCGTATCTCTATGTGCTAAAGTGTGATCGATGCCAATGCGTAGGTAATATCTCCAAGCGAAATGAAATGCCACTCAACTCTATTTTGGAGGTAGAACTGTTTGACGTTTGGGGAATCGATTTCATGGGACTGTTCCCCTCATCTTTTACTAATTAGTATATTTTGTTGGCGGTGGATTATGTTTCCAAATGGGTAGAAGCCGTAGCGTTACCCACGAATGATGCTAACGTTGTTCTCCGCTTCTTAAAGAAAAACATCTTCACACGATTCGGAACACTACGAGCAATAATAAGTTATGAGGGAACGTATTTCTGTAATAAGCAGTTCACCAAACTGCTGGTGAAGTATGGGTTTCGTCATAAAATTGCAGCTGCGTATCATCCCCAAACCAATGGTCAAGCTGAGGTCTCAAATAGGGAGGTAAAGCGAATTCTGGAAAAGGTGGTCAATCCGTCACGAAAAGATTGGTCTTTACGTCTTGACGATGCTCTATGGGCGTATTGAACAACATACAAGAATCCTATCGGCATGTCACCTTATCGAATAGTTTACGGAAAGGCATGTCACCTCTCAGTCGAGCTAGAACATAGTGCACACTGGGCCATTCGAAAGCTCAATTTCGATGTACAAGCAGCGGGTGAGAAAAGGTTACTGCAATTGAATGAGATGGATGAATTCTGATTCAACGCCTATGAAAACACAAAACTCTACAAAGAGAAAGTCAAAGCTTGGCATGATAAGAAAATTCTTGAGCGAACATTTGAACCAGGCCAACAAGTCTTACTTTTTAACTCAAGATTGCATTTATTTCCTGGGAAACTGAAATCTCGTTGGTCAGGACCTTTTAAAGTTGTGTCTGTTACACCGCATGGTAATATCGAGATCGAGAAACCAAATTCAAATTGCACATTCAAGGTTAACAGTCAAAGACTCAAACATTACTGGAGTGGACCCATCGAACGTCAAACTACGGTCATAAATCTTTCCGACCCAGTAACAGAGTGATCAAGCGCTTATTGGGAGGCAACCCAATCACTTTTTATCTTTTATTTATTTATTTTTTTTACTTATTTAAGTTTCATATCATTTCCTTATTTTAGTTTTTTTTAGTAGTGCTAGTAAACATTTTGGGTGATTCAGTCTCTATTTTCAATGTGGAGGTATTGCTCGAGTGTCAATTCTCAGGTTGGGGAGGAGTGCACGTGGAGGAAAAACAAGTGTCAAGTTAATGAGGTGTGCAGGTCCTGCCTACCAGTGCCCCGGTGCTATAGACTAGTATAACACAAGCTCCCGTATTTGAGACCTTGTACGCACCTCGACACCGAAAGCGCCCTTGGCCACTAACACTAAATAAAAGCAAGCCGCCGTGAGGAGTTTCCACTTCCACGAAACACAGCGCCCAAGACTTTGTGTACTAGTTCATTCAAAGCTACCGACGCTACCCATTCAAGTCGGGCCCTAACCATTAGCGCCCCGGCGCTCTTCCCAGGCTTTAACACAGCGCCCCGACGCTAGGGGCAGTTTTGAAATATAATCGTAAGCGATTGGACTCCTCTTCCACTACAATTTCAAAACCGGTTCCACTTCTATTTTCTCTCAACACCTCTATATTATTAAACCTCATCCCACGACACATGCATACCACTTTGATTGCAATTCTAATTCAATCTACACCATAACTGATTTCATTATTCGGTAGAGAACACAAAAGGTATGTTGTGCAAATAACTTCTTCTATTACTCAAGTTTGTTTTTGCTCCATACTTTGGTTGGTAGGTATCCAATCTCTCAATTTTCTTCCCATGGTGTTCTTCTTTTTATCTTACGGTTACTTTGTCAAGATTATGCATGCGATTACATGTCCATGGAATCCTTGAGTTACCTTTGATGATATGTTTCTTCTAGTCTACTCCTGCATTTGGGTATAGCATGATACCTTATGTGTTGACAGCCCAAGTTCTATACATTACACACAATGTGTTTGAAAATATGCTTGAATAAATTATTTTTGCCAATACTACATACCACTATGCCACACATACGAAATTTACTTGCCATTTTCACAATTCAATGTTAAAAGTTTTCTGTCAAGTACATATCTTACTATGGTGGGGGGTCATTAACATAGCTTTTGGGTGCGTGAAATTACAAAGCTTTTGAGCAAATAGTGTGTTTCCTTTGCAAATGGAATCATAAATGAATCTACTTGGTGCAATTCTATTTTTCAAAGCCTATATGTGTCCTGCCCCACCCTAATCATGTACTTCACATGACTCGCAGTTTGGGGGTTGTGTTCAAAGACCATGTTTAAAAATTCGAGTGTTGCCCAAATCCTAATTCCGGTATATGTGTTTCCGTGCAGGTTATTTCTACATAGCGTCGAAGCGTCAACGTGGTGAGGGTGTAGGTTCCGTATCGGCCCCTCCAAAATTTGATAGCCGATGATTCGTCTCCGCTGAGGCATAGGAACACTATAATCGCATAGCTACCTGCTCACTAGTCCCAGAATGCGGCTTGAGACCCGATCAAGCAAAGGATGGGGAGTTGGCAGTGATGATAGCGGAGAGAAATTGGTTCACACTAACCGAGCAGCCAGATCCAGTAGTGATTGCAGTTGTCAAGGAATTCTACGCCAATGTGCCTGAGCACTATCATTATGGTGTCTTTGTAAGGGGAAAAACAGTGGAAATTGGCGAAGAGGACTTCAACGAGTGCTACCAACTGCCATTGGAGTGACTGAACGACGAGTACGCACGGCTTGTGAGTGATGGACCGGATTATGAGAAGATTATTCATGAACTTTGTCAGCCGGGCACCACATGGACAGTACATGAACGCGGCAGCATGACCTTTCCACTATCTAACCTCAGCTTGTATGGGAAGGCATGGTATGCGTTTATTTACGCCAAACTAATGCCATGCATGCATGTGAGCCATGTCACCAGGGAGCGAGCAGTGCTTTTATACTCAATAATCAAAGGCTTCAAGATTGATGTAGGCCATCTTATTTGATCTATCCTATCCTCCGAGCATCGAGGCGGGACCACAGGGGGGTTACCACATCCGTCTCTCATCTGCGTGTTGTGTGCCAAGTTTGGAGTCAAATTGAAATCAGATGAGATGGTTCAAACGCCTATGCCAGTGTTGGACCACAAGTTGATAAGCAGGTATAAAGTGTGGACTGGTGGAGCAAATCACCCTAGGAGATTGGGTTTCATAATTCCCCAAGCTGAACCTTCTCAAGCTCCACCACCTCAGGCTCCACCTACTTATGGTCCTTCGTCTACAGCTTATCGCGGTGTGGTTCCCGAAGAAGTCCAACGAGAAGTTAACGGATGGTTCTACAATTTGGAAGCCCAAAATGTCCGTCTCTCGGAACGTCAAGATGTGATTTACAAATACTTGGTTGATCAGTTCATCGCATTGAGAATGCTATGAACGCATGATTATTTCGGGTGTTAGTCTCGATCGATTCCCTTCAAATTTGATCCTACCAATCTTTCCCCCTTCTAATCTAGAGATGAGCGAGGATGATGATGCTTCACCCGAGGCTTAAGCTCATCAGGAAAGTCCTCTATTTTATATTGTTTTATCTTTCGCATGAGGACATTGCTCTAGATAAGTTTGGGGGTAGTATTTAGTTTATTTTTATTTGCATGAGTAAACTGTGATTGTCTTGACATGATAGTTTGTAGATGTTTTGTTTATTATAAATGTTGCATTTACGATTGCATGTTAATTCCAGCTTTTGATAGTGAGTATATTTAGAGGCCAATGATGAATTTAGAATTGCATGAACAAGTCTAGTAAGGATTGTTGAGTCAGTGATATGATTGTCTTGACATGATTTAAATCCCTATCTGTTTGACACTGATATTTCAAGGATAGCACATTTTGAAAAATGACCATGTTGGCTATGATAGTTTAAATGGATAGATAATAGGGTTCTAAAGGATGAATGCTAGTGAAATGAAAGAACAAGTTAAATAGTTAGTGAAAACTGAATTTTAGATATGAACTCAAGTTTGGGGGAAAAATATATGGAGTATATAAGCTATAAAAAAATAATAATAAATACCGTGGCATGCTTGTCTAGTTTTGTGGCCTTTGTTACTTGAGTAATTAAGCCCGAGGGGATTGTCTCTACACCTAGTGCCCTAAGGTCTTAATGGCTTGGGAGTCGTTGGTCGAAAGCTCATTAAGGTAGCATTGAATAGCCTAAGGGAATAAGACAATGCATAGTCATGAAAATAAATAAATAAAAATAAAGCGGGAAAAGTGCAAAATGCCCCCGTCTAGCAAAAATAAGCATAAGTATTCCATGTTGACCCTTGGATTTTGGTGAGTGTTTAATTTTAGTTGAATTTAGTTTATTTGATGAGTTCTTGAGTTGAAACTGTATGATTCCTAATAAGAACTTTATTCTCTTTCAGATTTTTGCCTTTCATTGGTTAGCATGGTTGTTGAACACACACTCACAATATCAGTAATAACAGATTTGGATTGATTGATTGTTGGGATATTATTGATCTACTTTATCATGATGTATTAACGTGTTTTTGTGATTTTTCTGAGGCCCATAGATATTCGTTAACTATTGAATTGCTGGAATTAAGAACATATAGATTGTTTGCATTTGCATGATGTTTAGTTTTTTGTGTTGTTTGTGTTCTGTTGCTTGAGGACACGCAACGAGTTAAGTTTGGGGAATTTGATGATTGGGTAATATACTCATGAATTGGATATACTTGAGCTTAGATTTGTGTATTTTCGAGTCTTTTAGTATCATGTTTCTTTGTGTTTATGTTTTGTTTTGTAGGTTTGGAAATTGTAAGAACAATGGGGAGCATTTGGGCTAAAAAGAGCTTGAGCATCATTTTTATGAGACCAAATACGGGCGCTTATTTCCTTTGTAAATCCCGGTCTTAAAGTATTTGAAGTGAGTCATTGACCGAATGGTCAAAGGTAGCGTGTTGGACCTATTCAGTTGTATTGACTTTTCATTTGACTTCTTATTTGGAGCTTGTTCGAAGCCTATTTGGATTGGGATTGCTGGAGTTGGGCAAGTGAATATAAAATGGTTATTTACATTGGGATATGAGACTCATTCTACACAATTGGGAGATTGATCAAGGAGAAATAGCAGATTTGAAGTCTTGGACTTGGAGTTCTTCTTCTTCTTTATTCTTTTAATTTGTGTGATTCATTAAGGATGATTTATCAATTATTGTTGTTTTTAATTTTCGTTATGAACTAATTTCTTTTATTAAGATTCCAATGGAACCTTTTATGATTATGAATTGATTATTTAATTTATTCCAATTATTTATGTTGAAGTGAATTGTTCACCTTGTCTTGTGCTGATTGATTAATTATCTGGCCAATAATTACCTTGTTACTCTAGAAGGAATTGAGAAAGGAATTCTAGGGTTAGAACTAGGCATGGTGACATGTGACTTAGTTATTTGCACAGTGAATAATTAGGTTTGTGAATAGAATGAGAATATCTATTTGCCGCATGTAACACATAAGGAATTGGGATTGTAGCGAGTTTAATTCAATTGTTTTGCATAGAGATATAGCAAAGTTAATTTGGGTTAAATAGAAGGCAAATGATCACTTGAGAAAGGGCTTTTGGCATTTTAGAATTCCTATTAACAATTCAATAGACATAATAATTGGGATAATTGATTTAAAAATCATAATTGGGGATATTGGAGTCTTAATTGTTATTTATTTGCATTCAATCAATTCTTAGTTTGTTTACTTGTTTTCTTTTAGAATAATTTCTTACTTTGTTAAAATCGATTTTATTAATTTTAAAAATCACAATTATTAGTTGTTTAAATAAAATTGAATTGATATAGTACTAGTAGTTGGGGTTTATAATTAGAATTTTCTGTGGGATCGACACTATTTTATCACTATATTACTTGTTGATCGTGTATACTTTCACGTTTTATTTGATTGTGAAATCAACCAACACCAACCGATGGAAGAAATCTTGCAGATGATGATCAATGAGGGAAAAATCATAGCACTACTACCCCTAGTCAATCCACGTTCAAAGAGATTTGATGCTACCAGGGTCTGTCAATACCACTCCAATACTCGTGGTCACAACATTGAAAGCTACTGAGCACTTCGTCATTTCATCCAAAATATGATTGATAGTGGTGGCCTGCAAATGGCAGACAATGACACCATATTTCCTGAGAGTGGGAAGATATTTCCTCTAGGAGTGCAAAAATGGAAGGAAATCATAGCAATCATATCCTCCGAGGGAGACTTTTCTGCAACATCCCTTACAATTCAAACAATAAAGCTCAAAGGAGTTGAAAACCCTTTGAAGGTGGCTGCACCGAAGCCACTGGTATTTCCAGTCAGGCCGCAATATCCTATCACCAGCCTGAAAAACATCCCATGGAACTATAGGGAGGTTAAAGGATCAACGTCAAATATAACTACTGCGGTATCCAAGGAAAACCCACTGTATCTCCCTCAATGAGTGATGAAGCCAGTCGTCAGATCTAAGGGGAAAGTGTCCAAGGAGAAAATCGAAGAATTCCTCTGCAAGATGGGACATAATGAAGCCAAGGTGGTGCGAAGCTTGAAAGAAGCACCTAAACAGATATCTATTCTGGACTTGGTATTCTTTTCTGAAGATCATCAGAAGGTCTTAATGAAGATATTAGAAGAAGCCCACCTGCCAAAGACGGTGGATGTTGAAAAGTTTTATCATCTGGTAGATCACATTTTTGACAATAATGTGATATCTTTCACTGATAATGACATACCCCCCGAAGGGATGGGTCATTACAAGCCACTGCACATAGCAATGATGTCTTTCGGATATGTGGTCGGAGGTGTGATAATAGATGGAGGATTATCCCTAAACATCTACCCCTATGCCACATTGGAAAGAATGAAGATTAATCCCAACTGGTTCCAAAGAAGCCACATAGTCCTCAGAGCCTTTGATGGGTCTCGACGAGATGTTGTAGGAGAGGTTGAATTGCCAGTGGAAATTGGTCCACATACCTTCTACATATCCTTTAAAGTGCTCAAAATCACTATAGGATATAATTTATTATTGGGAAAACCTTGGATCCATATGGCGGGAGCCGTCCCATCCAATCTTCATCAATAACTCAAGTATATCATTAACAGTAATCTGGTCACTATCAATGTTAAACCAGAGTATATTGTCCAAAGTGATATACCTCTAATAATTTTCAATGAAAGAGTTTAGCCTGTTAGCTTCCAAGCCCTTGAGGTGAGCAACACTAACTATTAACCTTTCACTGAGGTAATGTCCGCTAGTCAAGAAATGATATCCTTGGGTTTCCAACCAGGACAAGGGTTAGGAAAAAATTAGCAAGGAATCAAAAGCCCAATTCAAACTCCCAGCTAGACAGGAAAGGCCGAATTAGGCTACTCCTCTAGGTCAAGTCACAAGAACCTGTACAAGCATACACCGGTTCCTTCATCTACAATTTTATTGCTTAAACATATAGATGCAGATTCTATATGGCCTCTAAGGAAAATTCATGTTTCCGTGGTGGGTATGCTATTTCCTAAGCCCAGTCCAGCTCATGGGAAAGAAGTCCTAATTTCAGACCTAGACATTGAGGAAAGAATCAAAGGAGCAAACACGACATAAAGAGATAGTTATCGAAGATGTACCTCCTGGTGCATACCGATGGTATGAATGAGGATATCCCAGATGGTGACTGTTCAGATGTCATGGTCATTATCCAAGAAGAGGAAAATGATAACTGCCCCTTCATCACAGCTGTCAATCAGGACTTGACCCTAGGCAATTGGAGCAACACTCCTTGTATTTACCGAAAAGGGTAAAAAGGGAAGAAAATTCCTCTACCTTGTAGATATCATTAACTTTTTACTTTTGTTGCATAGTACTAGTATTTACTTTTGTTATGCCATGCTAACACTTTGTATGATCAAAGCATTTTATATATTAAGTGAAAACATTTTATTTTCAGGACTCCAGAGTTAGGTTTGTCTAAACTTGCTGATGGAATGCCAATTCTTCATAATGACTGTAACATTTATGTAAAGTTGGACTCTGACTTGATGGAGGTTGAGCAAGAGGACTATGTGGTGCTTGAGGAGATCTAAGAATGGGTCAAAGATAAACCCAAACCAAACCTTGATCAAACCACCTCCGTTAACCTTAGAACCTAAAAAAATCCTAAGCAAATTCAGATTGGCATGGACCTTACCCCAAGCCAAAGGAATGACATGGTTGCTGTATTGACCCAATTCTAGGATGTGTTTGCATTGTCTCATGAAGACATGATCATTTTGTCAACTGATATCATCATTCATCACCTTCCCATTAAAGAGGGATTCAAGCCAGTCAAACAGAAGCTTAGGCGATTGAAACCTGAGTGGAGTTTGAAATTCAAGGAAGAAATTGTGAAACAATTCAAATCTGACATCATCATGGTATGAATATACCCTGAGTGGCTATCCAACATCCCGTACCTAAACCTAGAGGGAAGGTGCGAGTATGCATGGATTATAGGGATTTGAACAAAGCTTGTCTCAAAGATAACTTCCCGGTATAATTTATCCACATACTCATTGACAATACAGCTTAGTATGACATGTACTCTTTTGTTGATTGCTTTGCTGGGTACCACCAGATCATGGTTGCTGAAGAGGACCGGGAGAAGACAACATTCATAACACCCTGTGGTTGCTATAGACGATTATCATTCAGCCTCATCAATGCCGGTGCCACCTATTAGCGAGCCATGATGACTCTTTTCCATGATATAGTACACAGAAATAGAAGTCTATGTGGATGACATCATTATCAAATCCCAAAGGGAAGAGGACCACATAAACCATCTCAAAAAGCTTTTGAAACGGTTGCGCAAGTATAACTTGAAGATAAATCCAGCCAAGTGTGCCTTTGGCGAGTTAAGCAAGTTACTGGGATTTCTAGTGAGCCAAAAAGGCATGGAGCTGGATCCTGTCAAAATTCAAGCCATCACTGAGATGCCCGTGCCCTAGAAAGAGAGGGAAATACGGGAATTTTTTGGAAGAATTAATTTCATCAGCAGATTCATCTCCCAACTTACAGCGCCCATCTTCAAGTTGTTAAGGAAGAAATCCTCCAAGAAGTGGAATAAAGAGTGTCAAAAAGCCTTCCTTTCCATCAAAGAGCAATTGGTTAAAGCTCTTGTCTTGGTACCTCCCAGGGATGACATTCCCCTATTTATGTACCTGTTAATCAATGACAATGCCATGGGCTGCATGCTGGGACAAAAAAACGATAGAGGAAAAGAAATATCTATCTATTAACTCAACAAGAGATTCAGCAGCAGCAAGCACAAGTATACCTTGATTGAAAAGACTTGTTGTGCATTAGCATAGGCATCCATGAGATTACAACATTATCTCCATGGTCACATAACCCATCTTATATCTCATATGGATCCTCTCAAGTACGTATTTAGCAAACCTATGTTGAATTATCGATAACCCAAATGGCAGTTGATCCTCCAGCAATTTGACATCATCTACATGACCAAAAAGTCTATCAAAGGTCAAAGAATTACGGATCAACTAGCTGCAACACCATCAGGGGATTTCAAACCCTTGGAAACATATTTCCCCAATGAAGGAGTAATGATAATTCAGCAACACCATCAGGAGAATGCAATCTGATCGTGGAAGATGTATTTTAATGGAGCTGTAAACATGGAAGGTGCTGGAGCAGGGGCAGTTCTGGTGTCTACTTTGGGAGAACAGTATCCCGTTGCTATCAAATTGCAATTTGTCAGCACCAACAACACAACTGAGTATAAAGGCTGTATAATGGGGTTGAAACTAGCCCAATCCATAGGTGTCAGACGGTTAACTGTCTTTTGAGATTTTAAGCTGGTAATCAAACAAACCACTAGGGTCTATCACCCCAAAGAATTGCATTTGCTACCTTACCATCGACAAGTTATCTAGATGGCTTTAGAATTTGAAGAAATATCCTTGCTCCACATTCCTCAGAACAGGAATGACTTTGTGGATGCGTTAGCAACTCTGGTTTCCTTGATCAACATATCTGAAAAGGGAGGCATTCTAAATATCAAATTTGCCAGCCAAAAGGCAGCAGCCTATGGGAATTACATCGGAGAAGTATCAGATAAACTACCTCCCATCCAACACCCTTGGTACCATTCCATCAAAGAGTATATGCGAGATGGATTTACACCCACTGGGATAAGTGAAGCTGAAAGAAAGCGGATCCATAGAATGGCCATGAAATTCTATTTGAGCGGAGATGCACTCTACAAAAGGGATGCAAGACTAAGCCTTCTAAGATGCCTAGACAAAGACCAAACCCAAAGAATCATGGATGAAATCCATGGTGGAGTATGCAGCCCACACATGAGCAGTTATCTACTTGTCAAGAAGATCATAAGAATAGGGCATTACTGGATCTCTCTCAAAGGTAATTGTGATGATCACATCAGGAGATGTTATCAATGCCAAATTTATGGAAATGCTATCCACGCCCCTCTGAGGGAACTACACAATATGAGTTCACCATGGTCCTTTTCAATGTGGGAAATGGACGTGATCGGGCCAATTCAGCCCAAATCCAACAATGGTCATTGGTTTATCTTCACCATGATTGACTATTTCACAAAGTGGGTAGAAGCGACCTCTTTTCGTAGAGTTACCAAAGAGGTGATCATTGGTTTCATCAGAAATAATGTCATTTGTCGATATGGAAAACTAGAGGTTATAAGACCCCAACTTTTTATGAATAAAGATTTAATTTACTCTAAATATTATTTTGAATAATAAGGTGTGAATTTGATATAATGTTATAGTTGTGGGTAAGATTTACAAATTTTGCAAAGTAAGCAAGTTATCATAAAATATTCGTTTGGTCGGGGAATATTAGTTTTATTAGGGAATATTCGTACGACGACACAATCATTGGTGGCCCCACAATGGAATGACTGTTGGATATAGAAAGCGATAGAAATAACCTTTTTTATAAAAATAACGGCAAGACTTTTATCATTAAACTATTGAAATACCCGGTGATAAAAGTACAGTAATACATGTGGTTGCACAGTAGCACACGGTAGTACACAATATCTCTGATTATTGATGCTTACGTAAGAAGTTACTCAGTTTTATTCAATTATTGCCACAGTAATTGCTGCATAGTATCTCATATTATTGATTCAATTATTATCATAGTATCATCTGCACAATATTTTATATTATTAAATCAATAATTGAGACGACACAGTTATTCATATTATTATTTGCATTATTGATAATATCTAGAAATTTCTGTCGAGAAAAGGGGTTAGGTTATCTAATTGCGCGCCAATAAGGAGAAGTCCTTATCGGAAACCCCCCTCTTTCCTGGGAATGATATGGTTGTTAATATTGCGAGTTATAATATTAATGATGAATAAATGTTGAAAGATTAAAAATGTGTTTAGTGAAGTCAAGTGATTTGATATAAATAAAGGGGTTTTTCATGAAGTATTTGTAGTAAATTTGGCTTATTACATGGACCCCCACTTACTCATTTTTTAAAATCGTCGGTAGAAAGTTATCTCAGTTTTTGTATAAAACTGAATACTTTTTATATTATATATAAAGTTATTCATTTTGTTAGATTATAAATATAATATATTACATTTTATATAAAGTTTTTGTTTTATTAGAATATTTTATTGCATAGTGCTGCATAGTAATGAATAGTAAAAATCAAAAAATCAGTCGATTCTGCGCTTGTGAAAAATTTCCTGTTCACCCATGATTTTCTAATTCAAATAGTACCCTGCCATTCTCTTATAAATAGGATGCTTAGTTTAGAAATGAAAATCACACCAGAATCAGAGAATTCTTCTTCTATAATATTGAGCGTATTTCTTTTGAGTTTAAGGAAACTCTGAGTGTAGAAAATAGTACAAGTTTTCTTTAAGAATATCCTCGCTATACCAGTCAGAAGTACTCTCCTTTTAAGATATGGGATATTATTTTCTTTCAATATTCATAAGAAATATTATTTTCTTCCATACTCTATAGTATGAAAGTAATATTATTTCGTTTCATATTCCTAAATCTACACTTATTTTGATAAGTATTGCTTCTATACTTCTTAAAATTAGTAGAATATTCTTGAATTTTGCACTTCATCTAGTATCGTTTCACTGAAACATTTTTTTGAACTTTCTTATAAAATTTTAAGCTTTTCATGCCGGAGTACTATTCATGGGTACTATTCATACATACAATACTATTCATACATACGATACTATTCATACATACAGTACTATTTATACATACGGTACTATTCATAAAGTACTATTCACAGGGTATTATTCACGACAAAAAATAATTTTTTTTCTGTCAAAATTATTTTTGATACATGAATATTATTCTTGAATTTTACTCCACAAATTAGTTATCATGTTGACAATTTGGACATTCTCAAACTATGGATAAATTGAATTATAAATCTTTAATATTTATCCTTAATCTCACTTGATTGATTTCTTATATCATTGTCATCATCCTCCTGCTTATATTGTGGTAAAAGTCATCTTTGGCCCGTAGTGCATAGATAGACTATTGATTGGTATGATTATGACCATGATTAATTATGTATTGGTATAATCATGACCTGTAATATTAGAAATGATGTGGTAAAAGTCCTGTTTGGCCCGTAGTGTATAGATCGCCAGTTAATTGGCATGATCATGACCATTGGTGATAATAATGAATATCCTTGGCCCGTAGTGCATGGATAATTCATGGGTGTGATACTAACGAATATCCTTGGCCCATATTGCATGGATAATTCAGTGATGTGAATTATTTATTGAGATGTGTTATACAGAGATAAAATATTGATGATGAACTTTTAAATCATAGAAGATAGTAGACATCATGCTCTACTTGACTCTTCTAATGAATTGCTTGTTTCGCTACAGTTAAACTTATTGTCTATTGTATTCTATCAGTTTTTACACGGTTGAAAGCTAAGGATAATTTATTCTACATTATCTTAGTCATAATATTCTTTACTGGGCTAGTTGAGCTCACCCTTTTCTTTCATTGTTCTCTTCAGGAAATGAGAATATAGCTGGGACTAGTCGGGGAATGGAGTGACGGTCTAAGATGAGTGCTATAGTAGTCCTCACTATTCTATAAAATAGTGTGAAAATAATTGTAATGAGGATTTTATTTGAGTTTGGATATTGTCTACGAGACAATATTTGTATTGAAACTGAGCTATTGTTTTGTCGTATTTTTCACGACAGTTGTATAAATTAAGTTTGTATTTAAATTATATACCATGTATTTGGTGACTCAGAATGGGTTGTGTATACCTATTTTGGGGGATTCACAGAGGTGATTGTATCAGACAATGCCAAAAACCTCAATAACCAAATGATGGAGGAATTATGTAGCAAATTCCACATCAAGCATTTCAACTCCGTCGTCTATCGACTAAAGATGAATGGTGCTGTTAAGACGGTTAATAAGAACATCAAAAAGATCATGAAAAAGATGTTCGCTAATCACAAAGGATGGCTTGACTTGTTGCCTCTAACTCTATTAGCCTATAGAACTTCAATGCGCCCTTCCACTAGGGAAACCCGCATACTCATTAACCTATGTCATGGAAGCAGTGCTCGCCATAGAGGTAGAAATGGAATCCCTGATAGTGTTGATAGATGCTCGAATGGAGGAAGACTAATGATTATAAGATCGATACCACCAATTATCTCTGATAGATGAAAGGCGGGCCATAACCATTTTTCATGGTCAATTATATCAACAGAGGATCACTCGATCCTACAATAAGAAAGTCCGGCTACGACTGTTCAAAGAAAATGACTTGGTCAACCAAGATCAATCTAAAGGGAAAATTTCCCCAAACTGGGAAGACCCTTTCATTGTCAAGGAGGTATTGACAGGAGGAGCCCTCAGATTGCAAGAAATGAATGGAGAAGAATTTCCCCAGCTCATCAACTCAGACACTATAAAAAGGTATTATGTCTGAAGTTACCTGCAAACCAGTATCCTGGTTCTGGATCATCAATCCATCATCTAATTCAGGTTTTCAAAGCCTTTCTAACCGCATCAGTTCGCCCTAAGGAGTGAACTACATAGACCTGATCTTCCCCAGACATAGGAGTACATATGCAACCATTTATGGTGCGGTCTAACCTTTGCGAAAAAGAAAATAAACCTTCACCACATATAACTTTCAACCTTTTCATGCTAGGTTAGAACTACACATACCTAATATTCCCCATACATGGGAGTACATAGGCAACCTTCTATGGTGTGGTCTAACCACAAAAAAAACATCCAAACCCTTTAATTTTGTCAACCTTTTGAACCTTTTCACGTTAGGTTTGAACTACACATACTTGATCTCCCCTCATCAGTGGGAGTACGTAGGCAGCCATCTACGATGCGGTCTCACCCCTGCGAAATCACAAAACCCTTTCAATGGTGTTGTGATCATCCTTTCAACTTTCAATCTTTCAAACTAAAGCATAAGAGATGGAACTACCTGGTCTCCCCTCATTAATGGGAAAAAATCGAAGACCATCTGTGGTGTGGTCAAACCACACCTCATTGGCTTAGACCACATAGATGGAGCTACCTGGTCTCCCCTCATAAATGGGATAAAAACTGGTGACCATCTATGCTATAGTTAAATCCTTAAAGAGAAACACCAATCCATAAGAGATGGAACCACCTGGTCTCCCCTCATCAATGGGAGAAAACTGATGACCATCTGTGGTACGGTCACCCTCAGAGAGGAAAGCCAAAATCCTCTCCTCAAACCACATCCATATTCAGAAACCCGTCGTAAAACACCAAAGAACTGGGAAATCCAAAGATCAATAATCCATTCTGAAAGATCCTGAGACATCTCAATGTCCATCCACCAAGGAGGAGTTCAGAATACATCGAGATCTCAAGGCCAGGAGAAAAGACAATTATCAAGAAAGTAACAAGACATATCTAAAAGGGAAGTGAATCAAAATATATTTCCTTGCCATATAATACTATTTGGTATATACAATGTCTCCTGTACATGACATACATGGCTAACCTAGTCTACACAGGAAAATAAAAGCTAATTTACAAACTAGTGGATAAGCGAGCCATCAAGTCCAACATGGCATCCCTCTTAGTAGATGGAGGTGAATCTATGAGCTCTTGCCTCAGGGTGTCCATACGATCCAGGAGATCTATGGCCATCTGTATAGTGCTACGATGCTCATCAATGAATGCACTCATCTCTGCAATAATGCCAGTAATATGAGATCTAAGTGCAGTGTTATCTGTAGTGGCAACATCTCGGGTAGCTAGAGGCTCATCCCGCTCAACAACAGCTGCATCCTGAGATGATAGAGCCCCAGCTCGCTCAACAACAACGGTATCCCTGCTAGCTAGAGCATCATCTCTCTCAACAAAAATGACATCTTTATCAGAAAGAGCTGTCAACATCAAGGCCCTAGCCTGATCCCTCTCAAACGTCATCAAATATAACCTCTGCTCTAAATACTCTATAGAAGGTGGAGCCATAGTATTCGGAATACTGAGGGAACCAACCAGAGCTACTAACGAACCAGTAAAGAACTAATCCTCGATGGGAGAATCATGGTACTCTATAGGCTCCCCATCATCAGAATCAATACCCGGCTCTGAGGAAATAACCCTAGCCGATGAAATCTCTACCTCCAGCCATATAGAATACTCTGGAGAGCGACCTTGATGGCTAGTTAAAAAGGAAACCCTCTCTCAATGAATCCAACAATAATAAATCCTGGTCAAATCCTCCGCTGACAAAAGCCAAGATGACAATCGCTGACCCACTGCCCCGTCAAAGGGATGAATATCATAAAACTGGTTAAACTATCCCATGACAACCAGTGGATGATATGTGGTCACACCCTTAAACCGGCCAGGGGAAGGTAGTCCATGCCGACTACATGAGTGATAAAGCTATAGGGAGAGCTAAGTCATGAACTTAGAAAAATAATAAATGGGTCCTCTATCCCTGATAAGAAAGCCAACCATGTTGCTACGTCTATACACTCAGCCGGCTGAAAGGAATAACACATGGCTATCTCATGGGAAAAACAATACCCATGACGTTTAAAGGTGCCAATTGGTCTCAAGTGTGTCATAAACAACATATACAACAAGACGACACTACCTCTGAAAATCCCCACTGAATGGGTATTGCAAAACGTGGCCGACCTCAAGGTCTCTGCCAAAATAATCGGTAAGATGGTATGACCCTCCCTGAGAGCAGGACTACCATAATCACACCGATATCTAGATGGTCCATGTACAACAGAATGTACAGAAAGGCAACAATACACATCAAGAATATATCTACACGGGCGACATGCCAATCACCCTAAAAAATGGTGAAGTCCCTAGAATATAGCAGATAGCTGTCCAACGACCCAAATCTGTCAATCAAGAAGTCCATGGACACCACATGCCCAGAGGTAATCTCGTATAGGGAAAATCTACTCCTCAAACATGTCAAGGTCATAAATTGTCACCTCATATCATGATAGCCATCCGAGCGCAAGGCCGATCCAAAGGCAAGTAGGTAGGACGCTCATACTCCTTCAATGTAGGAGTCAACTCATGGGTATCAAATCTGAACACTTGTCTATCTGGTATCTAATGATCAAGCATGCCCTCTATAAAGCCCGTCGGAACCTGAAATTTTAGGAGGGACATGGAGTGCCTCAACAATTGATCAACTGTCACCCAATCTAGGGAAGACAAAATTCCATACCAAGATCTCAAAGAAGAGGCCACCAACATGGGTGGGTGTAAACACTTGAAATTTTCTGCATACTTGTTACTAACATTGCAGGAGGGCAGAATCATCTTTTAGAGATAACCTTGGAGGACAGCTCAGCTCAATACCGAAAATTACACAGGAGAAGGTCGTTTCATCTCGGAGATAGCCCCGAGATACTCAGTCTTAGTCCCAGAAACAACACCAGGAAATATAGTGTCAACCTCGAAGATAATCCCGAGGAATGTTGTTGCAATTTTGGAGATAAACTCGGAGATTCTCGTTTTAATCTATGAAGTCAGCTTCAACCTCGAAAACCAAATCGAGGCACTCAGATCTAGTCCCAGAGATAACCCTGAGAGGTTAAGCACACCTCAGAGAAAACCCTAAGGATGTTCAATACTTGTAGCAGCCCAATCTCAGAGATAACCCTGAGCAACGACTGCTTTATCAGTCCAAACCAGAGATAACCCCGGTGATGGGAAAAATCATCATTTTACCACCTCAATCCCACATGCGCGCCATCTCAACAACATTTTAACATACATTTTACACATCAATGCCCCACAAGAGCCAAATAACTACAATCTCGAGTGACTACTACACAGGACAATACACCGGATATAATTTGAAGCTTGAAGACCAAGGGCATGGTCCCATCTTCTTGAGTTCTTACAACCTCTAATCCCATGTCATTTGTGTATCTCTCGATAACAACACTCCATAAAAGATCTTATACACCTCAATCGGAGGCCCGAATTAAATTTCTGAAAGTTTGAGTGGACATCACATTGCACGAGTGTACGTACTTCAAGACGACGAGACCCACGGAGCCCAGGGCACCCCGGGCAGCTGCAGGTGCATCTGCGGCTGTCGCAGGTGTACTTGTGGCTCCCCCCTCTATAAATAGAGGGCTTGGGGTGGTCATTTTGAAAGAGAAAATAATGAGTAAGCCCTGTCCAATTTGCTCTATACACACCCTAAACTGAGTGCTTTCTCATTTTAAACACTTGTGAGCTTATATTCAGTACTTTATTTACCGGCAGGAGCCGAGTGTTCATCCATTTAAAGCTATAGAAGTCTTCTTTGGCAGTCCACTATAAGCCTTCTTACACCTTTTAAAGCCTTTCTCTTATACTGTGCACACACCATTTTTCACATTGAGAGTCGTGTTGCGTGTTCAGCTACTATCTCTTGTAACTCCTCTACGGTATCTTGAAGTTCCACATTACGATCATACACCTCATCGTACATACGGCCGACAATCGAATTAAGTGGAATCTCTTCCTCCTTATTCTCCTCATCCTCCAACTATGGCAGATCAACAGGGTCCTCCTCATCCGTCTCTATCTCATCATCCTCATCAGGTATACCCTCCTGCTCAACTACTGTGACCAACAGAGTTGTTTCCCGTGGCAATAGTTGTTCCCAAACCACCTGAATATCTCGAGGCTCCTTCTCTCTAGGCATTTGAGATCTTTCCTCTCTAGCCTGACTGGATTCTCCTACATTAGCCATCCTGTAAACCAAATTTTAAATTTTAATTACTAACCATTAATACTCGACACTCACGAGCACATAAGTTATAATCACATAAGCACATACATATTTTATTACTTCTTCCTTAAAACTCGATAAGAGTGATCCCTATCTTTCAAAAGTTACTTCCTAAGGCTTTTCCCCACCTAAGGTTCATAACCTAAAGCTTTGATACCAACATGTGACACCCCCAAATCTAGGTACTTCATTCCCACAAGATTCGGTATTCACTATCCATTCATTCATATCTATCTACCCAAGTATAATAAAATTAAATCATAGATCCTCCCTTTAAATAGGGTTACATCATTAAATCCAAAAACATTCCAGGTTGTCTAACCTTAACATCATATAAGTGAGGAAATAAAATTATTACATCACATCATTAAATAAAAGTCTATCATCATAACAATAAATGAAAATTACAAGTCTTCATTACTTGTATATTTTTTTCCTTTCCTTTGTTAGTTGAAGGCTCATCTACCTTCTCAACTTTAGCTGCAATAATAATATTTATGCAAGAGTGAGCAAAATAATTTCTCACTATATATATCAATGAATCAACAGGAGAATAGTAATAATAACTGCCAATGAATAGGCTTATCAAAACTGAATAGTACTCTATCAATGATAACCAATGATTGGAATCAAAATATGGAATGTATATCTGAGGGTCATAAGACCACGAACTATGTCCACAGTTGCGAGTAATCTTTTAACTCCAACTTTAACAGTCATAAGACTATAAGGACTCCTCGTACTTAGGGGGATCAACCCTTCATACAATGTATTATTCACAAACATTTTAACGTTATGCGTAAGTTATCCCCTATAATAGGGTTATTCATCTCAACATTTAGAATACGAGTCCGCACCAAAGTAAGTTTGGTTTGGATAAGTTTCAAGGTAATTTAGAGTTTATAAACATCAACTAAGGATTAGTTGAATAAAACTGTAATAACATTATGCTATGAAATAATTCATAAATGAATCAACATTGTGTACTAAGGTCATGATTTAGGAATATTCTAAGAGCATAAGTATTGAATAATGTAACATACCTTGCTTGAACAATGTTAAGCTAAGGTTAAAACCTTATTTAGAGTTGAATCTTAAGCATGCATAACAAATAGTAAGTTAAATTATAAAACTTGTTCAAGATTGGTGTGTTAGAATGTAGAAATTTGCATGCTAAATAACAAGTTAAAGATTGGCTCAATATCAAGAGATAAGGTTTAGGAGCTTGCACGATATAATTAGGGTTAATAAACTTGCACAAAGAAAGCTTAGAGTTAGAAAACTTGCTCAAAGAAAGTTTAAGCACTTGCACAATTATAAAGTAGAGTTAGAGAACTTGCCTCGTGCGTAGGTTAAACAATCACTACTCACGTTCACCACAAGTCCTACACATACCATATGTATTGAAAATACATATTAGTTACACTAACATTAGCTTCATGAGTTGTTTTCTCACTTTAAGTATAGCTACTAACTAAGTTTAAGTTTAAATAACATCACATCTTTTCATGAACATTACTTTTTAGCTTTATTACAACTACTTAAGTGATCATGTCATTGCATCATATACACATTAACAAATTGATACAACATCCTATTACATGTCCAACATGTTATCATTAGGTTATACTAATACACAAAGGATTGCACTTGCATTCGCGCATCCCGACGCCCTCCGATTGCCTTTAAATACACAATAGTCCTAAAGATGACCATTTTTACCCTTCATAACGATTTCAAATTGAAACAATTAAAGAATAAAAGTTATAGGCCTATTCGTCCTCATTCCGAATCATCTTAAATCGCATCAATCGGAGTTCGTATGAAAATGTTATGCTCATTTTCGTAAAACAAGTTCTGTCAGTTTTTTTTTCCAAAATTTGGCTTAGTTGACTACCCCCCGCTTGTAGGTAAGGGTTTTTACCTTTGGGGGACCATCGGGGTGGAGGTCCCTTCTGTATTTTGTGATTGTATGCTCTGCAACTCTATAGAAAGCTAAATTAGGCCTCGAAACTCCTTTCTAACAACCATACCAACCTATCTAAGGTGTAATAGGTTTACAAAAACATAATATAATGTTTTCTAACGCGTTTCTAGCCATTTAAACAACATAAACATCCAAATTATAACCATTAATTTTACTATTTTTGCTAAAACTTAACTTTTTGAAAGTTTTAGTGAAAGTCATCACTGTGATTTTGTTTTTCAACCAAAACAGTTAATTCAACATACTATGCTTATGTTTATTCATCCTCTTTCGAATTTAATAGTCAATTTATATATTATACAATTAATTAAACCTTAATTTTACTTTAAACTAAGCCATATTCATCTATGTTCATACCAATTCACTGTAATATGATTTCCTTCACAAAATACATACTTAACATGAATTCATTCAATATACTCATATATAAACTTATGAAAACAATTGTATAACAAACAATTTATCATATAAAGCTATATAGAACAAACAATTCAACCTTCACAGAGTTTTTACAGAGAATTTTAGAAGAGAATATAACTACAACTTTTTGAAAAAAATACATGCAAGAGGATATCTTAATTTAAGAAGATGATGGCTATTCTTTTGATTATGAAGCTTTCTTTTTCCTTAATTTCTCTCTCTAGACTTCTCCCAATTCTCTCTTACTTTTCTCTATTGTTTTCTTCTTCTCTTTTTTTTCTTCCTCTGAGTCTTTCTCCCTATTCTAAATTCTAACTTACGTACTAAACCAAATATAATGTATAAGATATAATATATGTATTAAGTATATAATATAATTATAACTTTAACTGACATCAGTTTTTTTTAAAACTCATAAGCCATAAGGCTTGTTTGGCTAACTAACTAAAAATTAACCCATTAAATCTTACACCTTGTTTGGTAAAAGCAGATTTAAATTAAAGACTTAACATTCATTAAGCCTTGTTTCGCAAAAAGCGAATTAACCTCCTTGACTTATTTTAATAACTCCTTTATAATATAGTTTATGGTCACACTTTAATTAATTAAATTTTAATATTCAATTTAATTAATTCTAATAACAATTTATTAAATTAATTCACCACATAAATCAATACGACATAATTATAATTTCATTTAATCAATTAAATATTAAATATTATCTTATGATGATCAATTTTCTTAACTCGTTAATTATTTATTCAACAAATAAATAATCAAATCAAATCAAATTAAGCAAATATTTATTCTACAATAAATACATTAATTAAATAGTTATATAATTCCATAAATATTGAAAATTACAATTCAAATTTTTGGATTGTTACATTTACATTTTCGATCCCCATGGAGGTGCTTCGTGGTGATTGATCGTATCATATATATATATATTTAAAACTTTTATATATATATAGCTCGCTTACTACTTTCCTATAAATTCATGGCATCATGTGAGCCTAGGAATCATGTGATCACTGATTTAGTTTATGAATCTAGATTTGGTTCCGTGATGGCATCATGTAGGGTTTTTGCACTGGGGGCCCCGCCCGGGTGGGGTCCCTTCTGTATTTTGTGATTGTATGCTCTGCAACTCTATAGAAAGTTAAATTAGGCCTCCAAACTCCTTTCTAACAACCATACCAACCTATCTAAGGTGTAATAGGTTTATAAAACATAATCTAATGTTTTCTAACGCGTTTCTAGCCATCTAAACAACATAAACATCCAAATTATAACTATTAATGTTTTTATTTTTGCTAAAACTTCACTTTTTTAAAGTTTTAGTGAAAGTCATCACTGTGATTTTGTTTTTCAACCAAAACAGTTAATTCAACATACTATGCTTATGTTTATTCATCCTCTTTCGAATTTAATAGTCAATTTATATATTATACAACTAATTAAACCTTAATTTTACTTTAAACTAAGTCATATTCATATATGTTCATACCAATTCACTGTAATATGATTTCCTTCACAAAATACATACTTAACATGAATTCATTCAATATACTCATATATAAACTTATGAAAACAATTTTATAACAAACAATTTATCATATAAAGCTATATACAACAAACAACTCAACCTTCACAAAGTTTTTACAGAGAATTTTAGAAGAGAATATAACTACAACTTTTTAAAAAAAATACAAGCAAGAGGATATCTTAATTTAAGAAGATGATGGCTATTCTTCTGATTATGAAGCTTTCTTTTTCCTTAATTTCTCTCTCTAGACTTCTCCCAATTCTCTCTTACTTTTCTCTGTTGTTTTCTTCTTCTCTTTTTTTTCTTCCTCTGAGTCTTTCTCCCTATTCTAAATTCTAACTTACGTACTAAACCAAATATAATGTATAAGATATAATATATGTATTAAGTATATAATATAATTATAACTTTAAATGACATCGATTTTTTTAAAACTCATAAGCCATAAGGCTTGTTTGGCTAACTAACTAAAAATTAACCCATTAAATCTTACACCTTGTTTGGTAAAACAGATTTAAATTAAAGACTTAACATTCATTAAGCCTTGTTTGGCAAAAACTAAATTAACATCCCTTGACTTATTTTAATAAATCCTTTATAATATAGTTTATGGTCACACTTTAATTAATTAAATTTAAATATTTAATTTAATTAATTCTAATAACAATTTATTAAATTAATTCACCACATAAATCAATACGACATAATTATAATTTCATTTAATCAATTAAATATTAAAATATTATCTTATGATGATCAATTTTCTTAACTCGTTAATTATTTATTCTACAAATAAATAATCAAATCAAATCAAATTAAGCAAATATTTATTCTACAATAAATACATTAATTAAATAGTTATATAATTCCATAAATATTTAAAATTACAATTCAAATTTTTGGATTGTTACATTTACATTTCTGATCCCCCATGGAGGTGCTTCGTGGTGGTTGATCATGTCTATATATATATATTTAAAACTTTTATATATATAACTGCTTACTACTTTCCAATAAATTGCGGCATCATGTGAGCCTAGGAATCATGTGATCACAGATTTAGTTTACTGAATCTAGATTTGGTTTCCGTGATGGCATCATGTAGGGTTTTTTTGCTTTGGGGGCCCACGGGTGGGGTCCCTACAGATTTTGTGATTGTATGCTCTGCAACTCTATAGAAAGTTAAATTAGGCCTCCAAACTCCTTTCTAACAACCATACCAACCTATCTAAGGTGTAATAGGTTTACAAAAACATAATCTAATGTTTTCTAACGCGTTTCTAGCCATCTAAACAACATAAACATCCAAATTATAACTATTAATGTTTACTATTTTTGCTAAAACTTCACTTTTTAAAGTTTTAGTGAAAGTCATCTTTGTGATTTTGTTTTTCAACCAAAAGCAGTTAATTCAACATACTATGCTTATGTTTATTCATCCTCTTTTCAATTTAATAGTCAATTTATATATTATACAACTAATTAAACCTTAATTTTACTTTAAACTAAGTCATATTCATATATGTTCATACCAATTCTTTGTAATATGATTTCCTTCACAAAATACATACTTAACATGAATTCATTCAATATACTCATATATAAACTTATGAAAACAATTTTATAACAAACAATTTATCATATAAAGCTATATACAACAAATAATTCAACCTTCACAAAGTTTTTTTACGGAATTTTAAAAGAGAATATAACTACAACTTTTTAAAAAAATACAAGCAAGAGGATATCTTAATTTAAGAAGATGATGGCTATTCTTACGATTATGAAGCTTTCTTTTCCTTAATTTCTCTCTCTAGACTTCTCCCAATTCTCTCTTACTTTTCTCTGTTGTTTTCTTCTTCTCTTTTTTTTCTTCCTCTGAGTCTTTCTCCCTATTCTAAATTCTAACTTACGTACTAAACCAAATATAATGTATAAGATATAATATATGTATTAAGTATATAATATAATTATAACTTTAACTCGACATCAATTTTTTTAAAACTCATAAGCCATAAGGCTTGTTTGGCTAACTAACTAAAATTAACCCATTAAATCTTACACCTTGTTTGGTAAAAGCAGATTTAAATTAAAGACTTAACATTCATTTAAGCCTTGTTTGGCAAAAGCTGAATTAACCTCCCTTGACTTATTTTAATAAATCCTTTATAATATAGTTTATGGTCACACTTTAATTAATTAAATTTTAATATTCAATTTAATTAATTCTAATAACAATTTATTAAATTAATTCACCACATAAATCAATACGACATAATTATAATTTTCTTTATAATTATAATTTCATTTAATCAACTAAATATTAAAATATTACCTTGGGATGATCAATTTCCTTAACTCGTTAATTATTTATTTAACAAATAAATAATCAAATCAAATCAAATTAAGCAAATATTTATTCTACAATAAATACATTAATTAAATATTTATATAATTCCATAAATATTGAAAATTACAATTCAAATTTTTGGATTGTTACATTTACATTTCTGATCCCCCATGGAGGTGCTTCGTGGTGGTTGATCATGTCTGTATATATATATATATTTAAAACTTTTATATATATAACTGCTTACTACTTTCCTATAAATTGCGGCATTATGTGAGCCTAGGAATCATGTGATCACAGATTTAGTTTACTGAATCTAGATTTGGTTCCCGTGATGGCATCATGTAGGGTTTTTTTACCTTTGGGGGCCCCGTGGGTGGGGTCCTTCGTATTTTGTGATTGTATGCTATGCAACTCTATAGAAAGTTAAATTAGGCCTCCAAACTCCTTTTCTAACAACCATACCAACCTATCTAAGGTGTAATAGGTTTACAAAAACATAATCTAATGTTTTCTAACGCGTTTCTAGCCATCTAAACAACATAAACATCCAAATTATAACTATTAATGTTTACTATTTTTGCTAAAACTTCACTTTTTTAAAGTTTTAGTGAAAGTCATCTTGTGATTTTGTTTTTCAACCAAAACAGTTAATTCAACATACTATGCTTATGTTTATTCATCCTCTTTCGAATTTAATAGTCAATTTATATATTATACAACTAATTAAACCTTAATTTACTTTAAACTAAGCCATATTCATCTATGTTCATACCAATTCACTGTAATATGATTTCCTTCACAAAATACGTACTTAACATGAATTCATTCAATATAAACTTATGAAAACAATTGTATAACAAACAATTTATCATATAAAGCTATATAGAACAAACAATTCAACCTTCACAGAGTTTTTACAGAGAATTTTAGAAGAGAATATAACTACAACTTTTTTAAAAAAATACAAGCAAGAGGATATCTTAATTTAAGAAGATGATGGCTATTCTTCTGATTATGAAGCTTTCTTTTTCCTTAATTTCTCTCTCTAGACTTCTCCCAATTCTCTCTTACTTTTCTCTATTGTTTTCTTCTTCTCTTTTTTTCTTCCTCCCAGTCTTTCTCCTATTCTAAATTCTAACTTACGTACTAAACCAAATATAATGTATAAGATATAATATATGTATTAAGTATATAATATAATTATAACTTTAAGCGACATCGCTTTTTTTTAAAACTCATAAGCCATAAGGCTTGTTTGGCTAACTAACTAAAAATTAACCCATTAAATCTTACACCTTGTTTGGTAAAAGCAGATTTAAATTAAAGACTTAACATTCATTAAGCCTTGTTTCGCAAAAAGCGAATTAACCTCCTTGACTTATTTTAATAACTCCTTTATAATATAGTTTATGGTCACACTTTAATTAATTAAATTTTAATATTCAATTTAATTAATTCTAATAACAATTTATTAAATTAATTCACCACATAAATCAATACGACATAATTATAATTTCATTTAATCAATTAAATATTAAAATATTATCTTATGATGATCAATTTTCTTAACTCGTTAATTATTTATTCAACA
Source organism: Panax ginseng (assembly GCA_020205605.1). Lineage (NCBI taxonomy): Eukaryota > Viridiplantae > Streptophyta > Magnoliopsida > Apiales > Araliaceae > Panax > Panax ginseng. The sequence continues at coordinate 116,174,193 of CM035132.1, forward strand.
AATAAATAATCAAATCAAATCAAATTAAGCAAATATTTATTCTACAATAAATACATTAATTAAATAGTTATATAATTCCATAAATATTGAAAATTACAATTCAAATTTTTGGATTGTTACATTTACATTTCTGATCCCCCATGGAGGTGCTTCGTGGTGGTTGATCATGTCTGTATATATATATATTTAAAACTTTTATATATATAACTGCTTACTACTTTCCTATAAATTGCGGCATCATGTGAGCCTAGGAATCATGTGATCACAGATTTAGTTTACTGAATCTAGATTTGGTTCCCGTGATGGCATCATGTAGGGTTTTTTTACCTTTGGGGGCCTCACGGTGGGGTCCTTCTGATTTTGTGATTGTATGCTCTGCAACTCTATAGAAAGTTAAATTAGGCCTCCAAACTCCTTTCTAACAACCATACCAACCTATCTAAGGTGTAATAGGTTTACAAAAACATAATCTAATGTTTTCTAACGCGTTTCTAGCCATCTAAACAACATAAACATCCAAATTATAACTATTAATGTTTACTATTTTTGCTAAAACTTCACTTTTTAAAGTTTTAGTGAAAGTCATCTTTGTGATTTTGTTTTTCAACCAAAACAGTTAATTCAACATACTATGCTTATGTTTATTCATCCTCTTTCGAATTTAATAGTCAATTTATATATTATACAACTAATTAAACCTTAATTTTACTTTAAACTAAGTCATATTCATATATGTTCATACCAATTCACTGTAATATGATTTCCTTCACAAAATACATACTTAACATGAATTCATTCAATATACTCATATATAAACTTATGAAAACAATTTTATAACAAACAATTTATCATATAAAGTACAACAAACAATTCAACCTTCACAAAGTTTTTACAGAGAATTTTAGAAGAGAATATAACTACAACTTTTTGAAAAAAATACATGCAAGAGGATATCTTAATTTAAGAAGATGATGGCTATTCTTCTGATTATGAAGCTTTCTTTTTCCTTAATTTCTCTCTCTAGACTTCTCCCAATTCTCTCTTACTTTTCTCTATTGTTTTCTTCTTCTCTTTTTTTTCTTCCTCTGAGTCTTTCTCCCTATTCTAAATTCTAACTTACGTACTAAACCAAATATAATGTATAAGATATAATATATGTATTAAGTATATAATATAATTATAACTTTAACTGACATCAGTTTTTTTTAAAACTCATAAGCCATAAGGCTTGTTTGGCTAACTAACTAAAAATTAACCCATTAAATCTTACACCTTGTTTGGTAAAACAGATTTAAATTAAAGACTTAACATTCATTAAGCCTTGTTTCACAAAAACTGAATTAACCTCCCTTGACTTATTTTAATAACTCCTTTATAATATAGTTTATGGTCACACTTTAATTAATTAAATTTTAATATTCAATTTAATTAATTCTAATAACAATTTATTAAATTAATTCACCACATAAATCAATACGACATAATTATAATTTCATTTAATCAACTAAATATTAAAATATTATCTTGGGATGATCAATTTCCTTAACTCGTTAATTATTTATTTAACAAATAAATAATCAAATCAAATCAAATTAAGCAAATATTTATTCTACAATAAATACATTAATTAAATATTTATATAATTCCATAAATATTGAAAATTACAATTCAAATTTTGGATTGTTACATTTACATTTCGATCCCCATGGAGGTGCTTCGTGGTGGTTGATCATGTCAGTATATATATATTTAAAACTTTTATATATATAATCGCTTATCGCTTTCCTATAAATTACTAAGATCACGTGTGAGCCTAGGAATCATGTGATCTGATTTAGTTTCTTGAATCTAGATTTGGTTCCGTGATGGCATCATGTAGGGTTTTTTGACTGGGGCCCCTTGGTGGGGTCCCCTTCGTATTTTGTGATGTATGCTCTGCAACTCTATAGAAAGTTAAATTAGGCCTCCAAACTCCTTTCTAACAACCATACAAACCTATCTAAGGTGTAATAGGTTTACAAAAACATAATCTAATGTTTTCTAACGCGTTTCTAGCCATCTAAACAACATAAACATCCAAATTATAACTATTAATGTTTACTATTTTGCTAAAACTTCACTTTTTTAAAGTTTTAGTGAAAGTCATCCTTTGTGATTTTGTTTTTCAACCAAAGCAGCTTAATTCAACATACTATGCTTATGTTTATTCATCCTCTTTCGAATTTAATAGTCAATTTATATATTATACAACTAATTAAACCTTAATTTTACTTTAAACTAAGTCATATTCATATATGTTCATACCAATTCACTTTTGTAATATGATTTCCTTCACAAAATACATACTTAACATGAATTCATTCAATATACTCATATATAAACTTATGAAAACAATTTTATAACAAACAATTTATCATATAAAGCTATATACAACAAACAATTCAACCTTCATGAGTTTTTACTGAGAGAATTTTAGAAGAGAATATAACTACAACTTTTTGAAAAAAATACATGCAAGAGGATATCTTAATTTAAGAAGATGATGGCTATTCTTCCGATTATGAAGCTTTCTTTTCCTTAATTTCTCTCTCTAGACTTCTCCCAATTCTCTCTTACTTTTCTCTCTATTGTTTTCTTCTTCTTTTTTTTCTTCCTCCCAGTCTTTCTCCCTATTCTAAATTCTAACTTACGTACTAAACCAAATATAATGTATAAGATATAATATATGTATTAAGTATATAATATAATTATAACTTTAACTGACATCAATTTTTTTTAAATCTCATAAGCCATAAGGCTTGTTTGGCTAACTAACTAAAAATTAACCCATTAAATCTTACACCTTGTTTGGTAAAAACAGATTTAAATTAAAGACTTAACATTCATTAAGCCTTGTTTGGCAAAAGCTGAATTAACCTCCTTGACTTATTTTAATAAATCCTTTATAATATAGTTTATGGTCACACTTTAATTAATTAAATTTTAATATTCAATTTAATTAATTCTAATAACAATTTATTAAATTAATTCACCACATAAATCAATACGACATAATTATAATTTTCTTTATAATTATAATTTCATTTAATCAACTAAATATTAAAATATTATCTTGGGATGATCAATTTCCTTAACTCGTTAATTATTTATTTAACAAATAAATAATCAAATCAAATCAAATTAAGCAAATATTTATTCTACAATAAATACATTAATTAAATATTTATATAATTCCATAAATATTGAAAATTACAATTCAAATTTTTGGATTGTTACATTTACATTTCGATCCCCATGGAGGTGCTTCGTGGTGGTTGATCATATCTCAGTATATATATATATTTAAAACTTTTATATATATAGCTGCTACATCGCTTTCCTATAAATTGCTTGACATCATGTGAGCCTAGGAATCATGTGATCACTGATTTAGTTTCATGAATCTAGATTTGGTTCCGTAATGGCATCATGTAGGTTTTTTTGACATTGGGGTCCACTAGGTGGGGTCCCTTATGTATTTTGTGATTGTATGCTCTGCAACTCTATAGAAAGTTAAATTAGGCCTCCAAACTCCTTTTCTAACAAACCATACAAACCTATCTAAGGTGTAATAGGTTTACAAAAACATAATCTAATGTTTTCTAACTGCGTTTCTAGCCATCTAAACAACATAAACATCCAAATTATAACTATTAATGTTTACTATTTTTGCTAAAACTTCACTTTTTAAAGTTTTAGTGAAAGTCATCATTGTGATTTTGTTTTTCAACCAAAAGCAGTTAATTCAACATACTATACTTATGTTTATTCATCCTCTTTCAATTTAATAGTCAATTTATATATTATACAACTAATTAAACCTTAATTTTACTTTAAACTAAGTCATATTCATATATGTTCATACCAATTCAACGTAATATGATTTCCTTCACAAAATACATACTTAACATGAATTCATTCAATATACTCATATATAAACTTATGAAAACAATTTTATAACAAACAATTTATCATATAAAGCTATATACAACAAACAATTCAACCTTCACAAAGTTTTCTGAGAGAATTTTAGAAGAGAATATAACTACAACTTTTGAAAAAAATACATGCAAGAGGATATCTTAATTTAAGAAGATGATGGCTATTCTTCCGATTATGAAGCTTTCTTTTCCTTAAATTTCTCTCTAGACTTCTCCCAATTCTCTCTTACTTTTCTCTATTGTTTTCTTCTTCTCTTTTTTCTTCTTCCTAGAGTCTTTCTCCCTATTCTAAATTCTAACTTACGTACTTAAACCAAATATAATGTATAAGATATAATATATGTATTAAGTATATAATATAATTATAACTTTAACTCGACATCGCTTTTTTTAAAAACTCATAAGCCATAAGGCTTGTTTGGCTAACTAACTAAAAATTAACCCATTAAATCTTACACCTTGTTTGGTAAAAGCAGATTTAAATTAAAGACTTAACATTCATTAAGCCTTGTTTCACAAAAAGCGAATTAACCTCCCTTGACTTATTTTAATAACTCCTTTATAATATAGTTTATGGTCACACTTTAATTAATTAAATTTTAATATTCAATTTAATTAATTCTAATAACAATTTATTAAATTAATTCACCACATAAATCAATACGACATAATTATAATTTCATTTAATCAACTAAATATTAAAATATTATCTTGGGATGATCAATTTCCTTAACTCGTTAATTATTTATTTAACAAATAAATAATCAAATCAAATCAAATTAAGCAAATATTTATTCTACAATAAATACATTAATTAAATATTTATATAATTCCATAAATATTGAAAATTACAATTCAAATTTTTGGATTGTTACATTTACATTTCGATCCCCATGGAGGTGCTTCGTGGTGGTTGATCATGTCTCAGTATATATATATTTAAAATTTTTTATATATATAATCGCTATCGCTTTCCTATAAATTACGGCATCATGTGAGCCTAGGAATCATGTGATCTGATTTAGTTCTATGAATCTAGATTTGGTTCCGTGATGGCATCATGTAGGGTTTTTGCCTTTGGGGCCCCCCGTGGGTGGGGTCCTTCGTATTTTGTGATTGTATGCTCTCTGCAACTCTATAGAAAGTTAAATTAGGCCTCCAAACTCCTTTCTAACAACAACCATACAAACCTATCTAAGGTGTAATAGGTTTACAAAAACATAATCTAATGTTTTCTAACGCGTTTCTAGCCATCTAAACAACATAAACATCCAAATTATAACTATTAATGTTTACTATTTTTGCTAAAACTTCACTTTTTTAAAGTTTTAGTGAAAGTCATCACTGTGATTTTGTTTTTCAACCAAAACAGTTAATTCAACATACTATGCTTATGTTTATTCATCCTCTTTCGAATTTAATAGTCAATTTATATATTATACAACTAATTAAACCTTAATTTTACTTTAAACTAAGTCATATTCATATATGTTCATACCAATTCACTGTAATATGATTTCCTTCACAAAATACATACTTAACATGAATTCATTCAATATACTCATATATAAACTTATGAAAACAATTGTATAACAAACAATTTATCATATAAAGCTATATAGAACAAACAATTCAACCTTCACAGAGTTTGTACAGAGAATTTTAGAAGAGAATATAACTACAACTTTTGAAAAAAATACATGCAAGAGGATATCTTAATTTAAGAAGATGATGGCTATTCTTACGATTATGAAGCTTTCTTTTTCCTTAATTTTCTCTCTAGACTTCTCCCAATTCTCTCTTACTTTTCTCTCTGTTGTTTTCTTCTTCTCTTTTTTTCTTCCTCCGAGTCTTTCTCCTATTCTAAATTCTAACTTACGTCTTAAACCAAATATAATGTATAAGATATAATATATGTATTAAGTATATAATATAATTATAACTTTAATCCGACATCAATTTTTTAAAACTCATAAGCCATAAGGCTTGTTTGGCTAACTAACTAAAAATTAACCCATTAAATCTTACACCTTGTTTGGTAAAAGCAGATTTAAATTAAAGACTTAACATTCATTAAGCCTTGTTTACAAAAACCGAATTAACCTCCCTTGACTTATTTTAATAAATCCTTTATAATATAGTTTATGGTCACACTTTAATTAATTAAATTTTAATATTCAATTTAATTAATTCTAATAACAATTTATTAAATTAATTCACCACATAAAATCAATACGACATAATTATAATTTTCTTTATAATTATAATTTCATTTAATCAACTAAATATTAAAATATTATCTTGGGATGATCAATTTCCTTAACTCGTTAATTATTTATTTAACAAATAAATAATCAAATCAAATCAAATTAAGCAAATATTTATTCTACAATAAATACATTAATTAAATATTTATATAATTCCATAAATATTGAAAATTACAATTCAAATTTTTGGATTGTTACATTTACATTTTCGATCCCCATGGAGGTGCTTCGTGGTGGTTGATCATATCGTATATATATATATTTAAAACTTTTATATATATAATCGCCATCGCTTTCCTATAAATTGCGACATCATGTGAGCCTAGGAATCATGTGATCACTGATTTAGTTTCTTGAATCTAGATTTGGTTCCGTAATGGCATCATGTAGGTTTTTTGCCTAATCGGGGTCCAGGGGTGGGGTCCCTTATGTATTTTGTGATTGTATGCTCTGTGACTCTATAGAAAGTTAAATTAGGCCTCCAAACTCCTTTCTAACAACCATACAAACCTATCTAAGGTGTAATAGGTTTACAAAAACATAATCTAATGTTTTCTAACGCGCTTTTAGCCATCTAAACAACATAAACATCCAAATTATAACTATTAATGTTTACTATTTTTGCTAAAACTTCACTTTTTAAAGTTTTAGTGAAAGTCATCAATTGTGATTTTTTTTTCAACCAAAAGCAGTTAATTCAACATACTATACTTATGTTTATTCATCCTCTTTCGAATTTAATAGTCAATTTATATATTATACAACTAATTAAACCTTAATTTTACTTTAAACTAAGTCATATTCATATATGTTCATACCAATTCACTGTAATATGATTTCCTTCACAAAATACATACTTAACATGAATTCATTCAATATACTCATATATAAACTTATGAAAACAATTTTATAACAAACAATTTATCATATAAAGCTATATACAACAAACAATTCAACCTTCACGAGAGTTTTTCTGAGAGAATTTTAGAAGAGAATATAACTACAACTTTTTTGAAAAAATACATGCAAGAGGATATCTTAATTTTAAGAAGATGATGGCTATTCTTACGATTATGAAGCTTTCTTTTCCTTAATTTTCTCTCTAGACTTCTCCAATTCTCTCTTACTTTTCTCTATTGTTTTCTTCTTCTCTTTTTTTTCTTCCTCCGAGTCTTTCTCCTATTCTAAATTCTAACTTACGTCTTAAACCAAATATAATGTATAAGATATAATATATGTATTAAGTATATAATATAATTATAACTTTAATCGACATCAATTTTTTTAAATCTCATAAGCCATAAGGCTTGTTTGGCTAACTAACTAAAAATTAACCCATTAAATCTTACACCTTGTTTGGTAAAAGCAGATTTAAATTAAAGACTTAACATTCATTAAGCCTTGTTTGGCAAAAACTGAATTAACCTCCCTTGACTTATTTTAATAAATCCTTTATAATATAGTTTATGGTCACACTTTAATTAATTAAATTTTAATATTCAATTTAATTAATTCTAATAACAATTTATTAAATTAATTCACCACATAAATCAATACGACATAATTATAATTTTCTTTATAATTATAATTTCATTTAATCAACTAAATATTAAAATATTATCTTGGGATGATCAATTTCCTTAACTCGTTAATTATTTATTTAACAAATAAATAATCAAATCAAATCAAATTAAGCAAATATTTATTCTACAATAAATACATTAATTAAATATTTATATAATTCCATAAATATTGAAAATTACAATTCAAATTTTTGGATTGTTACATTTACATTTCTGATCCCCCATGGAGGTGCTTCGTGGTGGTTGATCATGTCTGTATATATATATATTTAAAACTTTTATATATATAACTGCTTACTGCTTTCCTATAAATTGAAGCATCATGTGAGCCTAGGAATCATGTGATCACAGATTTAGTTTACTGAATCTAGATTTGGTTCCCGTAATGGCATCATGTAGGGTTTTTGCACTGGGGGTCCACCGGGGTGGGGTCCCTTATGTATTTTGTGATTGTATGCTCTGCAACTCTATAGAAAGTTAAATTAGGCCTCCAAACTCCTTTCTAACAACCATACAAACCTATCTAAGGTGTAATAGGTTTACAAAAACATAATCTAATGTTTTCTAACGCGTTTCTAGCCATCTAAACAACATAAACATCCAAATTATATTATTAATGTTTACTATTTTTGCTAAAACTTCACTTTTTAAAGTTTTAGTGAAAGTCATCACTTTGTGATTTTGTTTTTCAACCAAACCAGTTAATTCAACATACTATGCTTATGTTTATTCATCCTCTTTCGAATTTAATAGTCAATTTATATATTATACAACTAATTAAACCTTAATTTACTTTAAACTAAGCCATATTCATCTATGTTCATACCAATTCACTGTAATATGATTTCCTTCACAAAATACGTACTTAACATGAATTCATTCAATATAAACTTATGAAAACAATTGTATAACAAACAATTTATCATATAAAGCTATATAGAACAAACAATTCAACCTTCACAGAGTTTTTACAGAGAATTTTAGAAGAGAATATAACTACAACTTTTTTAAAAAAATACATGCAAGAGGATATCTTAATTTAAGAAGATAATGGCTATTCTTCTGATTATGAAGCTTTCTTTTTCCTTAATTTCTCTCTCTAGACTTCTCCCAATTCTCTCTTACTTTTCTCTGTTGTTTTCTTCTTCTCTTTTTTTTCTTCCTCTGAGTCTTTCTCCCTATTCTAAATTCTAACTTACGTACTAAACCAAATATAATGTATAAGATATAATATATGTATTAAGTATATAATATAATTATAACTTTAACTGACATCAGTTTTTTTTAAAACTCATAAGCCATAAGGCTTGTTTGGCTAACTAACTAAAAATTAACCCATTAAATCTTACACCTTGTTTGGTAAAAATGATTTAAATTAAAGACTTAACATTCATTAAGCCTTGTTTACGCAAAAAACCGAATTAACCTCCCTTGACTTATTTTAATAACTCCTTTATAATATAGTTTATGGTCACACTTTAATTAATTAAATTTTAATATTCAATTTAATTAATTCTAATAACAATTTATTAAATTAATTCACCACATAAATCAATACGACATAATTATAATTTCATTTAATCAACTAAATATTAAAATATTATCTTGGGATGATCAATTTCCTTAACTCGTTAATTATTTATTTAACAAATAAATAATCAAATCAAATCAAATTAAGCAAATATTTATTCTACAATAAATACATTAATTAAATATTTATATAATTCCATAAATATTGAAAATTACAATTCAAATTTTTGGATTGTTACATTTACATTTCTGATCCCCCATGGAGGTGCTTCGTGGTGGTTGATCATGTCTGTATATATATATATATTTAAAACTTTTATATATATAACTGCTTACTGCTTTCCTATAAATTGCGGCATCATGTGAGCCTAGGAATCATGTGATCACAGATTTAGTTTACTGAATCTAGATTTGGTTCCCGTGATGGCATCATGTAGGGTTTTTTGACCTTTGGGGCCTTACCGGTGGGGTCCTTCGTATTTTGTGATTGTATGCTCTGCAACTCTATAGAAAGTTAAATTAGGCCTCCAAACTCCTTTCTAACAACCATACAAACCTATCTAAGGTGTAATAGGTTTACAAAAACATAATCTAATGTTTTCTAACGCGTTTCTAGCCATCTAAACAACATAAACATCCAAATTATAACTATTAATGTTTACTATTTTTGCTAAAACTTCACTTTTTTAAAGTTTTAGTGAAAGTCATCACTGTGATTTTGTTTTTCAACCAAAACAGTTAATTCAACATACTATGCTTATGTTTATTCATCCTCTTTCGAATTTAATAGTCAATTTATATATTATACAACTAATTAAACCTTAATTTTACTTTAAACTAAGTCATATTCATATATGTTCATACCAATTCACTGTAATATGATTTCCTTCACAAAATACATACTTAACATGAATTCATTCAATATACTCATATATAAACTTATGAAAACAATTGTATAACAAACAATTTATCATATAAAGCTATATAGAACAAACAATTCAACCTTCACAGAGTTTTTACAGAGAATTTTAGAAGAGAATATAACTACAACTTTTTGAAAAAAATACATGCAAGAGGATATCTTAATTTAAGAAGATGATGGCTATTCTTCTGATTATGAAGCTTTCTTTTTCCTTAATTTCTCTCTCTAGACTTCTCCCAATTCTCTCTTACTTTTCTCTGTTGTTTTCTTCTTCTCTTTTTTTCTTCCTCTCGAGTCTTTTCTCCTATTCTAAATTCTAACTTACGTACTTTAAACCAAATATAATGTATAAGATATAATATATGTATTAAGTATATAATATAATTATAACTTTAACTGACATCAATTTTTTTTAAAACTCATAAGCCATAAGGCTTGTTTGGCTAACTAACTAAAAATTAACCCATTAAATCTTACACCTTGTTTGGTAAAACAGATTTAAATTAAAGACTTAACATTCATTAAGCCTTGTTTGGCAAAAAAACCTGAATTAACCTCCTTGACTTATTTTAATAAATCCTTTATAATATAGTTTATGGTCACACTTTAATTAATTAAATTTTAATATTCAATTTAATTAATTCTAATAACAATTTATTAAATTAATTCACCACATAAATCAATACGACATAATTATAATTTTCTTTATAATTATAATTTCATTTAATCAACTAAATATTAAAATATTATCTTGGGATGATCAATTTCCTTAACTCGTTAATTATTTATTTAACAAATAAATAATCAAATCAAATCAAATTAAGCAAATATTTATTCTACAATAAATACATTAATTAAATATTTATATAATTCCATAAATATTGAAAATTACAATTCAAATTTTTGGATTGTTACATTTACATTTCTGATCCCCCATGGAGGTGCTTTCGTGGTGGTTGATCATGTCTGTATATATATATATTTAAAACTTTTATATATAAGCGCCATCGCTTTCCTATAAATTGCAAACATCATGTGAGCCTAGGAATCATGTGATCCTGATTTAGTTTATTGAATCTAGATTTGGTTCTCGTAATGGCATCATGTAGGGTTTTTTACCTTTGGGGTCCACCGGTGGGGTCCCTTATGTATTTTGTGATTGTATGCTCTGCAACTCTATAGAAAGTTAAATTAGGCCTCCAAACTCCTTTCTAACAACCATACAAACCTATCTAAGGTGTAATAGGTTTACAAAAACATAATCTAATGTTTTCTAACGCGCGTTTCTAGCCATCTAAACAACATAAACATCCAAATTATAACTATTAATGTTTACTATTTTTGCTAAAACTTCACTTTTTAAAGTTTTAGTGAAAGTCATCACTTTGTGATTTTGTTTTTCAACCAAAGCAGTTAATTCAACATACTATACTTATGTTTATTCATCCTCTTTCAATTTAATAGTCAATTTATATATTATACAACTAATTAAACCTTAATTTTACTTTAAACTAAGTCATATTCATATATGTTCATACCAATTCTTTGTAATATGATTTCCTTCACAAAATACATACTTAACATGAATTCATTCAATATACTCATATATAAACTTATGAAAACAATTTTATAACAAACAATTTATCATATAAAGCTATATACAACAAACAATTCAACCTTCACAAAGTTTTTACTGAGAGAATTTTAGAAGAGAATATAACTACAACTTTTTGAAAAAAATACATGCAAGAGGATATCTTAATTTAAGAAGATGATGGCTATTCTTACGATTATGAAGCTTTCTTTTTCCTTAATTTCTCTCTAGACTTCTCCCAATTCTCTCTTACTTTTCTCTATTGTTTTCTTCTTCTTTTTTTTCTTCCTCCGAGTCTTTCTCCCTATTCTAAATTCTAACTTACGTACTTAAACCAAATATAATGTATAAGATATAATATATGTATTAAGTATATAATATAATTATAACTTTAATCGACATCAATTTTTTTAAATCTCATAAGCCATAAGGCTTGTTTGGCTAACTAACTAAAAATTAACCCATTAAATCTTACACCTTGTTTGGTAAAAGCAGATTTAAATTAAAGACTTAACATTCATTAAGCCTTGTTTGGCAAAAGCTGAATTAACCTCCTTGACTTATTTTAATAAATCCTTTATAATATAGTTTATGGTCACACTTTAATTAATTAAATTTTAATATTCAATTTAATTAATTCTAATAACAATTTATTAAATTAATTCACCACATAAATCAATACGACATAATTATAATTTTCTTTATAATTATAATTTCATTTAATCAACTAAATATTAAAATATTATCTTGGGATGATCAATTTCCTTAACTCGTTAATTATTTATTTAACAAATAAATAATCAAATCAAATCAAATTAAGCAAATATTTATTCTACAATAAATACATTAATTAAATATTTATATAATTCCATAAATATTGAAAATTACAATTCAAATTTTTGGATTGTTACATTTACATTTCTGATCCCCCATGGAGGTGCTTCGTGGTGGTTGATCATGTCTGTATATATATATATTTAAAACTTTTATATATATAATCGCCATCGCTTCCTATAAATTGCAAAGATCATGTGAGCCTAGGAATCATGTGATCACTGATTTAGTTTCATGAATCTAGATTTGGTTCGTAATGGCATCATGTAGGGTTTTTTTTGAGGGGTCCAGGGGGTGGGGTCCCTTATGTATTTTGTGATTGTATGCTCTGCAACTCTATAGAAAGTTAAATTAGGCCTCCAAACTCCTTTCTAACAACCATACAAACCTATCTAAGGTGTAATAGGTTTACAAAAACATAATCTAATGTTTTCTAACGCGTTTCTAGCCATCTAAACAACATAAACATCCAAATTATAACTATTAATGTTTACTATTTTTGCTAAAACTTCACTTTTTTAAAGTTTTAGTGAAAGTCATCACTGTGATTTTGTTTTTCAACCAAAACAGTTAATTCAACATACTATACTTATGTTTATTCATCCTCTTTCGAATTTAATAGTCAATTTATATATTATACAACTAATTAAACCTTAATTTTACTTTAAACTAAGTCATATTCATATATGTTCATACCAATTCACTGTAATATGATTTCCTTCACAAAATACATACTTAACATGAATTCATTCAATATACTCATATATAAACTTATGAAAACAATTTTATAACAAACAATTTATCATATAAAGCTATATACAACAAACAATTCAACCTTCACAAAGTTTTTACAGAGAATTTTAGAAGAGAATATAACTACAACTTTTTTAAAAAAATACATGCAAGAGGATATCTTAATTTAAGAAGATGATGGCTATTCTTCTGATTATGAAGCTTTCTTTTTCCTTAATTTCTCTCTCTAGACTTCTCCCAATTCTCTCTTACTTTTCTCTGTTGTTTTCTTCTTCTCTTTTTTTTCTTCCTCTGAGTCTTTCTCCCTATTCTAAATTCTAACTTACGTACTAAACCAAATATAATGTATAAGATATAATATATGTATTAAGTATATAATATAATTATAACTTTAACTGACATCAGTTTTTTTTAAAACTCATAAGCCATAAGGCTTGTTTGGCTAACTAACTAAAAATTAACCCATTAAATCTTACACCTTGTTTGGTAAAACAGATTTAAATTAAAGACTTAACATTCATTAAGCCTTGTTTTTAAAAAGCTGAATTAACCTCCCTTGACTTATTTTAATAACTCCTTTATAATATAGTTTATGGTCACACTTTAATTAATTAAATTTTAATATTCAATTTAATTAATTCTAATAACAATTTATTAAATTAATTCACCACATAAATCAATACTTACATAATTATAATTTCATTTAATCAACTAAATATTAAAATATTATCTTGGGATGATCAATTTCCTTAACTCGTTAATTATTTATTTAACAAATAAATAATCAAATCAAATCAAATTAAGCAAATATTTATTCTACAATAAATACATTAATTAAATATTTATATAATTCCATAAATATTGAAAATTACAATTCAAATTTTTGGATTGTTACATTTACATTTCGATCCCCATGGAGGTGCTTTCGTGGTGGTTGATCATGTCTCGTATATATATATATATATTTAAAACTTTTATATATATAGCTGCCATCGCTTTCTATAAATTGCGGCATCATGTGAGCCTAGGAATCATGTGATCACAGATTTAGTTTACTGAATCTAGATTTGGTTCCCGTGATGGCATCATGTAGGGTTTTTGCACTGGGGGCCCCGCCGGGGTGGGGTCCCTTCTGTATTTTGTGATTGTATGCTCTGCAACTCTATAGAAAGTTAAATTAGGCCTCCAAACTCCTTTCTAACAACCATACAAACCTATCTAAGGTGTAATAGGTTTACAAAAACATAATCTAATGTTTTCTAACGCTTTTTAGCCATCTAAACAACATAAACATCCAAATTATAACTATTAATGTTTACTATTTTTGCTAAAACTTCACTTTTTAAAGTTTTAGTGAAAGTCATCAATCGTGATTTTGTTTTTCAACCAAAAGCAGTTAATTCAACATACTATGCTTATGTTTATTCATCCTCCTTTCGAATTTAATAGTCAATTTATATATTATACAACTAATTAAACCTTAATTTTACTTTAAACTAAGTCATATTCATATATGTTCATACCAATTCAACGTAATATGATTTCCTTCACAAAATACATACTTAACATGAATTCATTCAATATACTCATATATAAACTTATGAAAACAATTGTATAACAAACAATTTATCATATAAAGCTATATACAACAAACAATTCAACCTTCATGAGAGTTTTTACGAGAGAATTTTAGAAGAGAATATAACTACAACTTTTTGAAAAAAATACATGCAAGAGGATATCTTAATTTAAGAAGATGATGGCTATTCTTCCGATTATGAAGCTTTCTTTTTCCTTAATTTCTCTCTAGACTTCTCCCAATTCTCTCTTACTTTTTCTCTGTTGTTTTCTTCTTCTCTTTTTTTCTTCCTCCTGAGTCTTTCTCCTATTCTAAATTCTAACTTACGTCTTAAACCAAATATAATGTATAAGATATAATATATGTATTAAGTATATAATATAATTATAACTTTAATCGACATCAATTTTTTTTAAAACTCATAAGCCATAAGGCTTGTTTGGCTAACTAACTAAAAATTAACCCATTAAATCTTACACCTTGTTTGGTAAAACAGATTTAAATTAAAGACTTAACATTCATTAAGCCTTGTTTGGCAAAAACTGAATTAACCTCCCTTGACTTATTTTAATAAATCCTTTATAATATAGTTTATGGTCACACTTTAATTAATTAAATTTTAATATTCAATTTAATTAATTCTAATAACAATTTATTAAATTAATTCACCACATAAATCAATACGACATAATTATAATTTTCTTTATAATTATAATTTCATTTAATCAACTAAATATTAAAATATTATCTTGGGATGATCAATTTCCTTAACTCGTTAATTATTTATTTAACAAATAAATAATCAAATCAAATCAAATTAAGCAAATATTTATTCTACAATAAATACATTAATTAAATATTTATATAATTCCATAAATATTGAAAATTACAATTCAAATTTTTGGATTGTTACATTTACATTTCGATCCCCATGGAGGTGCTTCGTGGTGGTTGATCATGTCTCAGATATATATATATTTAAAACTTTTATATATATAAGCGCCATCGCTTTCCTATAAATTGCAAAACATCATGTGAGCCAGGAATCATGTGATCACTGATTTAGTTTCTTGAATCTAGATTTGGTTCCCGTAATGGCATCATGTGGGTTTTTTAATCTGGGGTCCACCGGGGTGGGGTCCCTTATGTATTTTGTGATTGTATGCTCTGCAACTCTATAGAAAGTTAAATTAGGCCTCCAAACTCCTTTCTAACAACCATACAAACCTATCTAAGGTGTAATAGGTTTACAAAAACATAATCTAATGTTTTCTAACGCGTTTCTAGCCATCTAAACAACATAAACATCCAAATTATAACTATTAATGTTTACTATTTTTGCTAAAACTTCACTTTTTTAAAGTTTTAGTGAAAGTCATCACTGTGATTTTGTTTTTCAACCAAAACAGTTAATTCAACATACTATACTTATGTTTATTCATCCTCTTTCGAATTTAATAGTCAATTTATATATTATACAACTAATTAAACCTTAATTTTACTTTAAACTAAGTCATATTCATATATGTTCATACCAATTCACTGTAATATGATTTCCTTCACAAAATACATACTTAACATGAATTCATTCAATATACTCATATATAAACTTATGAAAACAATTTTATAACAAACAATTTATCATATAAAGCTATATACAACAAACAATTCAACCTTCACAAAGTTTTTACAAGAGAATTTTAGAAGAGAATATAACTACAACTTTTTGAAAAAATACATGCAAGAGGATATCTTAATTTAAGAAGATGATGGCTATTCTTCTGATTATGAAGCTTTCTTTTTCCTTAATTTCTCTCTCTAGACTTCTCCCAATTCTCTCTTACTTTTCTCTATTGTTTTCTTCTTCTCTTTTTTTTCTTCCTCTGAGTCTTTCTCCCTATTCTAAATTCTAACTTACGTACTAAACCAAATATAATGTATAAGATATAATATATGTATTAAGTATATAATATAATTATAACTTTAACTGACATCAATTTTTTTTAAATCTCATAAGCCATAAGGCTTGTTTGGCTAACTAACTAAAAATTAACCCATTAAATCTTACACCTTGTTTGGTAAAACAGATTTAAATTAAAGACTTAACATTCATTAAGCCTTGTTTGGCAAAAACTGAATTAACCTCCCTTGACTTATTTTAATAAATCCTTTATAATATAGTTTATGGTCACACTTTAATTAATTAAATTTTAATATTCAATTTAATTAATTCTAATAACAATTTATTAAATTAATTCACCACATAAATCAATACGACATAATTATAATTTTCTTTATAATTATAATTTCATTTAATCAACTAAATATTAAAATATTATCTTGGGATGATCAATTTCCTTAACTCGTTAATTATTTATTTAACAAATAAATAATCAAATCAAATCAAATTAAGCAAATATTTATTCTACAATAAATACATTAATTAAATATTTATATAATTCCATAAATATTGAAAATTACAATTCAAATTTTGGATTGTTACATTTACATTTTCGATCCCCA
The DNA here is from genome assembly GCA_020205605.1 of Panax ginseng. Classification (NCBI taxonomy): domain Eukaryota; kingdom Viridiplantae; phylum Streptophyta; class Magnoliopsida; order Apiales; family Araliaceae; genus Panax; species Panax ginseng. The sequence continues at coordinate 116,191,758 of CM035132.1, forward strand.
TGGAGGTGCTTCGTGGTGGTTGATCATGTCTCAGTATATATATATATTTAAAACTTTTATATATATAATCGCCATCGCTTTCTATAAATTGAAGCATCATGTGAGCCTAGGAATCATGTGATCACTGATTTAGTTCTTGAATCTAGATTTGGTTCCCGTAATGGCATCATGTAGGGTTTTTGCACTGGGGGTCCACCGGGGTGGGGTCCCTTATGTATTTTGTGATTGTATGCTCTGCAACTCTATAGAAAGTTAAATTAGGCCTCCAAACTCCTTTCTAACAACCATACAAACCTATCTAAGGTGTAATAGGTTTACAAAAACATAATCTAATGTTTTCTAACGCGTTTCTAGCCATCTAAACAACATAAACATCCAAATTATAACTATTAATGTTTACTATTTTTGCTAAAACTTCACTTTTTTAAAGTTTTAGTGAAAGTCATCACTGTGATTTTGTTTTTCAACCAAAACAGTTAATTCAACATACTATGCTTATGTTTATTCATCCTCTTTCGAATTTAATAGTCAATTTATATATTATACAACTAATTAAACCTTAATTTACTTTAAACTAAGCCATATTCATCTATGTTCATACCAATTCACTGTAATATGATTTCCTTCACAAAATACGTACTTAACATGAATTCATTCAATATAAACTTATGAAAACAATTGTATAACAAACAATTTATCATATAAAGCTATATAGAACAAACAATTCAACCTTCATGAGAGTTTTTACTGAGAGAATTTTAGAAGAGAATATAACTACAACTTTTTTAAAAAAAATACATGCAAGAGGATATCTTAATTTAAGAAGATGATGGCTATTCTTCCGATTATGAAGCTTTCTTTTCCTTAATTTACCTCTCTAGACTTCTCCCAATTCTCTCTTACTTTTCTCTGTTGTTTTCTTCTTCTCTTTTTTTCTTCCTCTAAGTCTTTCTCCCTATTCTAAATTCTAACTTACACGTCTTAAACCAAATATAATGTATAAGATATAATATATGTATTAAGTATATAATATAATTATAACTTTTAATCGACATCGATTTTTTTTTTTAAAACTCATAAGCCATAAGGCTTGTTTGGCTAACTAACTAAAAATTAACCCATTAAATCTTACACCTTGTTTTGTAAAGCAGATTTAAATTAAAGACTTAACATTCATTAAGCCTTGTTTCGTAAAAGCTGAATTAACCTCCTTGACTTATTTTAATAACTCCTTTATAATATAGTTTATGGTCACACTTTAATTAATTAAATTTTAATATTCAATTTAATTAATTCTAATAACAATTTATTAAATTAATTCACCACATAAATCAATACGACATAATTATAATTTCATTTAATCAACTAAATATTAAAATATTATCTTGGGATGATCAATTTCCTTAACTCGTTAATTATTTATTTATTTAAATAAATAATCAAATCAAATCAAATTAAGCAAATATTTATTCTACAATAAATACATTAATTAAATATTTATATAATTCCATAAATATTGAAAATTACAATTCAAATTTTTGGATTTTTACATTTACATTTTCGATCCCCATGGAGGTGCTTCGTGGTGGTTGATCATGTCTCGTATATATATATTTAAAACTTTTATATATATAGCGCCATCGCTTTCCTATAAATTCATGCAGATCATGTGAGCCTAGGAATCATGTGATCACTGATTTAGTTCTTGAATCTAGATTTGGTTCCCGTGATGGCATCATGTAGGGTTTTTGACCTTTGGGGGCCCCCGTGGTGGGGTCCTTCATATTTTGTGATTGTATGCTCTGCAACTCTATAGAAAGTTAAATTAGGCCTCCAAACTCCTTTCTAACAAACCATACAAACCTATCTAAGGTGTAATAGGTTTACAAAAACATAATCTAATGTTTTCTAACGCGTTTCTAGCCATCTAAACAACATAAACATCCAAATTATAACTATTAATGTTTACTATTTTTGCTAAAACTTCACTTTTTAAAGTTTTAGTGAAAGTCATCAACGTGATTTTGTTTTTCAACCAAAACAGTTAATTCAACATACTATGCTTATGTTTATTCATCCTCTTTCGAATTTAATACTCAATTTATATATTATACAACTAATTAAACCTTAATTTTACTTTAAACTAAGTCATATTCATATATGTTCATACCAATTCAACTTTGTAATATGATTTCCTTCACAAAATACATACTTAACATGAATTCATTCAATATACTCATATATAAACTTATGAAAACAATTTTATAACAAACAATTTATCATATAAAGCTATATACAACAAACAATTCAACCTTCACAAAGTTTTTACAGAGAATTTTAGAAGAGAATATAACTACAACTTTTTGAAAAAAATACAAGCAAGAGGATATCTTAATTTAAGAAGATGATGGCTATTCTTCTGATTATGAAGCTTTCTTTTTCTTTAATTTCTCTCTCTAGACTTCTCCCAATTCTTTCTTACTTTTCTCTATTATTTTCTTCTTCTCTTTTTTTTCTTCCTCTGAGTCTTTCTCCCTATTCTAAATTCTAACTTACGTACTAAACCAAATATAATGTATAAGATATAATATATGTATTAAGTATATAATATAATTATAACTTTAACTGACATCAGTTTTTTTTAAAACTCATAAGCCATAAGGCTTGTTTGGCTAACTAACTAAAAATTAACCCATTAAATCTTACACCTTGTTTGGTAAAACAGATTTAAATTAAAGACTTAACATTCATTAAGCCTTGTTTTTTAAAAACCTAATTAACCTCCTCGACTTATTTTAATAACTCCTTTATAATATAGTTTATGGTCACACTTTAATTAATTAAATTTTAATATTCAATTTAATTAATTCTAATAACAATTTATTAAATTAATTCACCACATAAATCAATACGACATAATTATAATTTCATTTAATCAACTAAATATTAAAATATTATCTTGGGATGATCAATTTCCTTAACTCGTTAATTATTTATTTAACAAATAAATAATCAAATCAAATCAAATTAAGCAAATATTTATTCTACAATAAATACATTAATTAAATATTTATATAATTCCATAAATATTGAAAATTACAATTCAAATTTTTGGATTTTTACATTTACATTTCGATCCCCCCATGGAGGTGCTTCGTGGTGGTTGATCATGTATCGTATATATATATTTAAAACTTTTATATATATAAGCGCCATCTTTGCTTTCCTATAAATTATGCATCATGTGAGCCTAGGAATCATGTGATCATGATTTAGTTTCTTTGAATCTAGATTTGGTTCCGTGATGGCATCATGTAGGTTTTTTTGACCTTTGGGGGCCCACACGGTGGGGTCCTTCAGTATTTTGTGATTGTATGCTCTGCAACTCTATAGAAAGTTAAATTAGGCCTCCAAACTCCTTTCTAACAACCATACCAACCTATCTAAGGTGTAATAGGTTTACAAAAACATAATCTAATGTTTTCTAACGCGTTTCTAGCCATCTAAACAACATAAACATCCAAATTATAACTATTAATGTTTACTATTTTTGCTAAAACTTCACTTTTTTAAAGTTTTAGTGAAAGTCATCTTGTGATTTTGTTTTTCAACCCAAAGCAGTTAATTCAACATACTATGCTTATGTTTATTCATCCTCTTCGAATTTAATAGTCAATTTATATATTATACAACTAATTAAACCTTAATTTTACTTTAAACTAAGTCATATTCATATATGTTCATACCAATTCACTGTAATATGATTTCCTTCACAAAATACATACTTAACATGAATTCATTCAATATACTCATATATAAACTTATGAAAACAATTTTATAACAAACAATTTATCATATAAAGCTATATACAACAAACAATTCAACCTTCACAAAGTTTTTACAGAGAATTTTAGAAGAGAATATAACTACAACTTTTTTAAAAAAATACAAGCAAGAGGATATCTTAATTTAAGAAGATGATGGCTATTCTTACGATTATGAAGCTTTCTTTTCCTTAATTTCTCTCTTTAGACTTCTCCCAATTCTCTTACTTTTTCTCTGTTGTTTTCTTCTTCTTTTTTTTCTTCCTCTGAGTCTTTCTCCCTATTCTAAATTCTAACTTACGTACTAAACCAAATATAATGTATAAGATATAATATATGTATTAAGTATATAATATAATTATAACTTTAACTGACATCAGTTTTTTTTAAAACTCATAAGCCATAAGGCTTGTTTGGCTAACTAACTAAAAATTAACCCATTAAATCTTACACCTTGTTTGGTAAAACAGATTTAAATTAAAGACTTAACATTCATTAAGCCTTGTTTCGCAAAAACTGAATTAACCTCCCTTGACTTATTTTAATAACTCCTTTATAATATAGTTTATGGTCACACTTTAATTAATTAAATTTTAATATTCAATTTAATTAATTCTAATAACAATTTATTAAATTAATTCACCACATAAATCAATACGACATAATTATAATTTCATTTAATCAACTAAATATTAAAATATTATCTTGGGATGATCAATTTCCTTAACTCGTTAATTATTTATTTAACAAATAAATAATCAAATCAAATCAAATTAAGCAAATATTTATTCTACAATAAATACATTAATTAAATATTTATATAATTCCATAAATATTGAAAATTACAATTCAAATTTTTGGATTGTTACATTTACATTTCGATCGCCCATGGAGGTGCTTTCGTGGTGGTTGATCATGTATGCGTATATATATATATTTAAAACTTTTATATATATAATCGCTATCGCTTTCCTATAAATTGCGGCATCATGTGAGCCTAGGAATCATGTGATCATGATTTAGTTTATGAATCTAGATTTGGTTCCGTAATGGCATCATGTAGGGTTTTTGCCTTTGGGGCCCACTAGGGGTGGGGTCCCTTATGTATTTTGTGATTGTATGCTCTGCTGACTCTATAGAAAGTTAAATTAGGCCTCCAAACTCCTTTCTAACAACCATACAAACCTATCTAAGGTGTAATAGGTTTACAAAAACATAATCTAATGTTTTCTAACGCGTTTCTAGCCATCTAAACAACATAAACATCCAAATTATAACTATTAATGTTTACTATTTTTGCTAAAACTTCACTTTTTTAAAGTTTTAGTGAAAGTCATCACTGTGATTTTGTTTTTCAACCAAAACAGTTAATTCAACATAATATGCTTATGTTTATTCATCCTCTTTCGAATTTAATAGTCAATTTATATATTATACAACTAATTAAACCTTAATTTTACTTTAAACTAAGTCATATTCATATATGTTCATACCAATTCACTGTAATATGATTTCCTTCACAAAATACATACTTAACATGAATTCATTCAATATACTCATATATAAACTTATGAAAAAAATTTTATAACAAACAATTTATCATATAAAGCTATATACAACAAACAATTCAACCTTCACAAAGTTTTTACAGAGAATTTTAGAAGAGAATATAACTACAACTTTTTGAAAAAAAAATACAAGCAAGAGGATATCTTAATTTAAGAAGATGATGGCTATTCTTCCGATTATGAAGCTTTTTTTTTCCTTAATTCTCTCTCTAGACTTCTCCCAATTCTCTCTTACTTTTCTCTATTGTTTTCTTCTTCTTTTTTTTCTTCCTCCGAGTCTTTCTCCTATTCTAAATTCTAACTTACGTATTAAACCAAATATAATGTATAAGATATAATATATGTATTAAGTATATAATATAATTATAACTTTAACTCGACATGCTTTTTTTTAAAACTCATAAGCCATAAGGCTTGTTTGGCTAACTAACTAAAAATTAACCCATTAAATCTTACACCTTGTTTGGTAAAAGCAGATTTAAATTAAAGACTTAACATTCATTAAGCCTTGTTTCGCAAAAAACCGAATTAACCTCCTTGACTTATTTTAATAACTCCTTTATAATATAGTTTATGGTCACACTTTAATTAATTAAATTTTAATATTCAATTTAATTAATTCTAATAACAATTTATTAAATTAATTCACCACATAAATCAATACGACATAATTATAATTTCATTTAATCAACTAAATATTAAAATATTATCTTGGGATGATCAATTTCCTTAACTCGTTAATTATTTATTTAACAAATAAATAATCAAATCAAATCAAATTAAGCAAATATTTATTCTACAATAAATACATTAATTAAATATTTATATAATTCCATAAATATTGAAAATTACAATTCAAATTTTTGGATTGTTACATTTACATTTCTGATCCCCCATGGAGGTGCTTCGTGGTGGTTGATCATGTCTGTATATATATATTTAAAACTTTTATATATATAACTGCTTACTACTTTCCTATAAATTGCGGCATCATGTGAGCCTAGGAATCATGTGATCACAGATTTAGTTTACTGAATCTAGATTTGGTTTCGTGTGATGGCATCATGTAGGTTTTTTTACCTTTGGGCCCCCACTGGTGGGGTCCCTTCTGTATTTTGTGATTGTATGCTCTGCAACTCTATAGAAAGTTAAATTAGGCCTCCAAACTCCTTTCTAACAACCATACCAACCTATCTAAGGTGTAATAGGTTTACAAAAACATAATCCAATGTTTTCTAACGCGTTTCTAGCCATCTAAACAACATAAACATCCAAATTATAACTATTAATGTTTACTATTTTTGCTAAAACTTCACTTTTTTAAAGTTTTAGTGAAAGTCATCACTGTGATTTTGTTTTTCAACCAAAACAGTTAATTCAACATACTATGCTTATGTTTATTCATCCTCTTTCGAATTTAATAGTTAATTTATATATTATACAACTAATTAAACCTTAATTTTACTTTAAACTAAGTCATATTCATATATGTTCATACCAATTCACTGTAATATGATTTCCTTCACAAAATACATACTTAACATGAATTCATTCAATATACTCATATATAAACTTATGAAAACAATTTTATAACAAACAATTTATCATATAAAGCTATATACAACAAACAATTCAACCTTCACAGAGTTTTTACAGAGAATTTTAGAAGAGAATATAACTACAACTTTTTTAAAAAAATACAAGCAAGAGGATATCTTAATTTAAGAAGATGATGGCTATTCTTCTGATTATGAAGCTTTATTTTTCCTTAATTTCTCTCTCTAGACTTCTCCCAATTCTCTCTTACTTTTCTCTGTTGTTTTCTTCTTCTCTTTTTTTTCTTCCTCCGAGTCTTTCTCCTATTCTAAATTCTAACTTACGTCTTAAACCAAATATAATGTATAAGATATAATATATGTATTAAGTATATAATATAATTATAACTTTAACTGACATCAGTTTTTTTTAAAACTCATAAGCCATAAGGCTTGTTTGGCTAACTAACTAAAAATTAACCCATTAAATCTTACACCTTGTTTGGTAAAACAGATTTAAATTAAAGACTTAACATTCATTAAGCCTTGTTTCGCAAAAACTGAATTAACCTCCCTTGACTTATTTTAAACTCCTTTATAATATAGTTTATGGTCACACTTTAATTAATTAAATTTTAATATTCAATTTAATTAATTCTAATAACAATTTATTAAATTAATTCACCACATAAATCAATACGACATAATTATAATTTCATTTAATCAACTAAATATTAAAATATTATCTTGGGATGATCAATTTCCTTAACTCGTTAATTATTTATTTAACAAATAAATAATCAAATCAAATCAAATTAAGCAAATATTTATTCTACAATAAATACATTAATTAAATATATATATAATTCCATAAATATTGAAAATTACAATTCAAATTTTTGGATTGTTACATTTACATTTCGATCCCCCCATGGAGGTGCTTACGTGGTGGTTGATCGTATACGTATATATATATATTTAAAACTTTTATATATATAATCTTCATCGCTTTCCTATAAATTGCGGCATCATGTGAGCCTAGGAATCATGTGATCACTGATTTAGTTTCTTGAATCTAGATTTGGTTCGTGATGGCATCATGTAGGGTTTTTTGCCTTTGGGGGCCCCCACCGGTGGGGTCCCTTCGTATTTTGTGATTGTATGCTCTGCAACTCTATTGAAAGTTAAATTAGGCCTCCAAACTCCTTTCTAACAACCATACCAACCTATCTAAGGTGTAATAGGTTTACAAAAACATAATCTAATGTTTTCTAACGCTGCGTTTCTAGCCATCTAAACAACATAAACATCCAAATTATAACTATTAATGTTTACTATTTTTGCTAAAACTTCACTTTTTAAAGTTTTAGTGAAAGTCATCCTTTGTGATTTTGTTTTTCAACCAAAACAGTTAATTCAACATACTATGCTTATGTTTATTCATCCTCTTTCGAATTTAATAGTCAATTTATATATTATACAACTAATTAAACCTTAATTTACTTTAAACTAAGCCATATTCATCTATGTTCATACCAATTCACTGTAATATGATTTCCTTCACAAAATACGTACTTAACATGAATTCATTCAATATAAACTTATGAAAACAATTGTATAACAAACAATTTATCATATAAAGCTATATAGAACAAACAATTCAACCTTCATGAGTTTTTCTGAGAGAATTTTAGAAGAGAATATAACTACAACTTTTTGAAAAAAATACATGCAAGAGGATATCTTAATTTAAGAAGATGATGGCTATTCTTTTGATTATGAAGCTTTCTTTTTCCTTAATTTCTCTCTCTAGACTTCTCCCAATTCTCTCTTACTTTTCTCTATTGTTTTCTTCTCTTTTTTTTTCTTCCTCTGAGTCTTTTTCTCCTATTCTAAATTCTAACTTACGTACTAAACCAAATATAGTGTATAAGATATAATATATGTATTAAGTATATAATATAATTATAACTTTAAGCGACATCGCTTTTTTTTTAAAACTCATAAGCCATAAGGCTTGTTTGGCTAACTAACTAAAAATTAACCCATTAAATCTTACACCTTGTTTGGTAAAAGCAGATTTAAATTAAAGACTTAACATTCATTAAGCCTTGTTACAAAAAACCGAATTAACCTCCCTTGACTTATTTTAATAACTCCTTTATAATATAGTTTATGGTCACACTTTAATTAATTAAATTTTAATATTCAATTTAATTAATTCTAATAACAATTTATTAAATTAATTCACCACATAAATCAATACGACATAATTATAATTTCATTTAATCAACTAAATATTAAAATATTATCTTGGGATGATCAATTTCCTTAACTCGTTAATTATTTATTTAACAAATAAATAATCAAATCAAATCAAATTAAGCAAATATTTATTCTACAATAAATACATTAATTAAATATTTATATAATTCCATAAATATTGAAAATTACAATTCAAATTTTTGGATTGTTACATTTACATTTCTGATCCCCCATGGAGGTGCTTCGTGGTGGTTGATCATGTCTGTATATATATATTTAAAACTTTTATATATATAACTGCTTACTGCTTTCCTATAAATTACGGCATCATGTGAGCCTAGGAATCATGTGATCACAGATTTAGTTTACTGAATCTAGATTTGGTTCCCGTGATGGCATCATGTAGGGTTTTTTTGCCTTTGGGGGCCCCCAGCCGGTGGGGTCCCCTTCGTATTTTGTGATTGTATGCTCTGCAACTCATAGAAAGTTAAATTAGGCCTCCAAACTCCTTTCTAACAACCATACCAACCTATCTAAGGTGTAATAGGTTTACAAAAACATAATCCAATGTTTTCTAAGCAGCGTTTCTAGCCATCTAAACAACATAAACATCCAAATTATAACTATTAATGTTTACTATTTTTGCTAAAACTTCACTTTTTTAAAGTTTTAGTGAAAGTCATCACTGTGATTTTGTTTTTCAACCAAAACAGTTAATTCAACATACTATGCTTATGTTTATTCATCCTCTTTCGAATTTAATAGTTAATTTATATATTATACAACTAATTAAACCTTAATTTTACTTTAAACTAAGTCATATTCATATATGTTCATACCAATTCACTGTAATATGATTTCCTTCACAAAATACATACTTAACATGAATTCATTCAATATACTCATATATAAACTTATGAAAACAATTTTATAACAAACAATTTATCATATAAAGCTATATACAACAAACAATTCAACCTTCACAGAGTTTTTACAGAGAATTTTAGAAGAGAATATAACTACAACTTTTTTAAAAAAATACAAGCAAGAGGATATCTTAATTTAAGAAGATGATGGCTATTCTTACGATTATGAAGCTTTCTTTTCCTTAATTTCTCTCTCTAGACTTCTCCCAATTCTCTCTTACTTTTCTCTGTTGTTTTCTTCTTCTCTTTTTTTTCTTCCTCTGAGTCTTTCTTCCTATTCTAAATTCTAACTTACGTACTAAACCAAATATAGTGTATAAGATATAATATATGTATTAAGTATATAATATAATTATAACTTTAACTGACATCAGTTTTTTTTAAAACTCATAAGCCATAAGGCTTGTTTGGCTAACTAACTAAAAATTAACCCATTAAATCTTACACCTTGTTTGGTAAAAGCAGATTTAAATTAAAGACTTAACATTCATTAAGCCTTGTTTACTTAAAAGCTGAATTAACCTCCTTGACTTATTTTAAACTCCTTTATAATATAGTTTATGGTCACACTTTAATTAATTAAATTTTAATATTCAATTTAATTAATTCTAATAACAATTTATTAAATTAATTCACCACATAAATCAATACGACATAATTATAATTTCATTTAATCAACTAAATATTAAAATATTATCTTGGGATGATCAATTTCCTTAACTCGTTAATTATTTATTTAACAAATAAATAATCAAATCAAATCAAATTAAGCAAATATTTATTCTACAATAAATACATTAATTAAATATTTATATAATTCCATAAATATTGAAAATTACAATTCAAATTTTTGGATTGTTACATTTACATTTCTGATCCCCCATGGAGGTGCTTCGTGGTGGTTGATCATGTCTGTATATATATATATATTTAAAACTTTTATATATATAATCGCCATCGCTTTCCTATAAATTGCGGCATAATGTGAGCCTAGGAATCATGTGATCCTGATTTAGTTCTTGAATCTAGATTTGGTTTCGTAATGGCATCATGTAGGGTTTTTTTGCACTAGGGGGGCCCACCGGTGGGGTCCTTCGTATTTTGTGATTGTATGCTCTGTGACTCTATAGAAAGTTAAATTAGGCCTCCAAACTCCTTTCTAACAACCATACAAACCTATCTAAGGTGTAATAGGTTTACAAAAACATAATCTAATGTTTTCTAACGCGTTTCTAGCCATCTAAACAACATAAACATCCAAATTATAACTATTAATGTTTACTATTTTTTGCTAAAACTTCACTTTTTAAAGTTTTAGTGAAAGTCATCCTTGTGATTTTGTTTTTCAACCAAAACAGTTAATTCAACATACTATGCTTATGTTTATTCATCCTCTTTCGAATTTAATAGTCAATTTATATATTATACAACTAATTAAACCTTAATTTACTTTAAACTAAGCCATATTCATCTATGTTCATACCAATTCAACTTTGTAATATGATTTCCTTCACAAAATACGTACTTAACATGAATTCATTCAATATAAACTTATGAAAACAATTGTATAACAAACAATTTATCATATAAAGCTATATAGAACAAACAATTCAACCTTCACAGAGTTTTTCTGAGAGAATTTTAGAAGAGAATATAACTTCAACTTTTGAAAAAAAATACATGCAAGAGGATATCTTAATTTAAGAAGATGATGGCTATTCTTTTGATTATGAAGCTTTCTTTTCCTTAATTTTCTCTCTAGACTTCTCCCAATTCTCTCTTACTTTTCTCTATTGTTTCTTCTTCTCTTTTTTTCTTCCTCCCGAGTCTTTCTCCCTATTCTAAATTCTAACTTACGTACTAAACCAAATATAGTGTATAAGATATAATATATGTATTAAGTATATAATATAATTATAACTTTAACTGACATCAGTTTTTTTTAAAACTCATAAGCCATAAGGCTTGTTTGGCTAACTAACTAAAAATTAACCCATTAAATCTTACACCTTGTTTGGTAAAACAGATTTAAATTAAAGACTTAACATTCATTAAGCCTTGTTTCGCAAAAACTGAATTAACCTCCCTTGACTTATTTTAATAACTCCTTTATAATATAGTTTATGGTCACACTTTAATTAATTAAATTTTAATATTCAATTTAATTAATTCTAATAACAATTTATTAAATTAATTCACCACATAAATCAATACGACATAATTATAATTTCATTTAATCAACTAAATATTAAAATATTATCTTGGGATGATCAATTTCCTTAACTCGTTAATTATTTATTTAACAAATAAATAATCAAATCAAATCAAATTAAGCAAATATTTATTCTACAATAAATACATTAATTAAATATTTATATAATTCCATAAATATTGAAAATTACAATTCAAATTTTTGGATTGTTACATTTACATTTCTGATCCCCCATGGAGGTGCTTCGTGGTGGTTGATCATGTCTGTATATATATATTTAAAACTTTTATATATATAACTGCTTACTACTTTCCTATAAATTGCGGCATCATGTGAGCCTAGGAATCATGTGATCACAGATTTAGTTTACTGAATCTAGATTTGGTTCCCGTGATGGCATCATGTAGGGTTTTTGCCTTTGGGGACCTGCCCCGCCGGTGGGGGTCCTTCGTATTTTGTGATTGTATGCTCTGTAACTCTATAGAAAGTTAAATTAGGCCTCCAAACTCCTTTCTAACAACCATACCAACCTATCTAAGGTATAATAGGTTTACAAAAACATAATCCAATGTTTTCTACGCTGCGTTTCTAGCCATCTAAACAACATAAACATCCAAATTATAACTATTAATGTTTACTATTTTTGCTAAAACTTCACTTTTTAAAGTTTTAGTGAAAGTCATCCTTGTGATTTTGTTTTTCAACCAAAGCAGTTAATTCAACATACTATGCTTATGTTTATTCATCCTCTTTCGAATTTAATAGTTAATTTATATATTATACAACTAATTAAACCTTAATTTTACTTTAAACTAAGTCATATTCATATATGTTCATACCAATTCTTTTGTAATATGATTTCCTTCACAAAATACATACTTAACATGAATTCATTCAATATACTCATATATAAACTTATGAAAACAATTTTATAACAAACAATTTATCATATAAAGCTATATACAACAAACAATTCAACCTTCACAAGAGTTTTTACTGAGAGAATTTTAGAAGAGAATATAACTACTGACTTTTTAAAAAAAATACAAGCAAGAGGATATCTTAATTTAAGAAGATGATGGCTATTCTTCTGATTATGAAGCTTTATTTTTCCTTAATTTCTCTCTCTAGACTTCTCCCAATTCTCTCTTACTTTTCTCTGTTGTTTTCTTCTTCTCTTTTTTTTCTTCCTCTGAGTCTTTCTCCCTATTCTAAATTCTAACTTACGTACTAAACCAAATATAATGTATAAGATATAATATATGTATTAAGTATATAATATAATTATAACTTTAACTGACATCAGTTTTTTTTAAAACTCATAAGCCATAAGGCTTGTTTGGCTAACTAACTAAAAATTAACCCATTAAATCTTACACCTTGTTTGGTAAAACAGATTTAAATTAAAGACTTAACATTCATTAAGCCTTGTTTCGCAAAAACTGAATTAACCTCCCTTGACTTATTTTAAACTCCTTTATAATATAGTTTATGGTCACACTTTAATTAATTAAATTTTAATATTCAATTTAATTAATTCTAATAACAATTTATTAAATTAATTCACCACATAAATCAATACGACATACTTATAATTTCATTTAATCAACTAAATATTAAAATATTATCTTGGGATGATCAATTTCCTTAACTCGTTAATTATTTATTTAACAAATAAATAATCAAATCAAATCAAATTAAGCAAATATTTATTCTACAATAAATACATTAATTAAATATTTATATAATTCCATAAATATTGAAAATTACAATTCAAATTTTTGGATTGTTACATTTACATTTCTGATCCCCCATGGAGGTGCTTCGTGGTGGTTGATCATGTCTGTATATATATATATTTAAAACTTTTATATATATAACTGCTTACTGCTTTCCTATAAATTGCGGCATCATGTGAGCCTAGGAATCATGTGATCACAGATTTAGTTTACTGAATCTAGATTTGGTTCCCGTAATGGCATCATGTAGGGTTTTTGCACTGGGGGCCCACCGGGGTGGGGTCCCTTCTGTATTTTGTGATTGTATGCTCTGCAACTCTATAGAAAGTTAAATTAGGCCTCCAAACTCCTTTCTAACAACCATACAAACCTATCTAAGGTGTAATAGGTTTACAAAAACATAATCTAATGTTTTCTAACGCGTTTCTAGCCATCTAAACAACATAAACATCCAAATTATAACTATTAATGTTTACTATTTTTGCTAAAACTTCACTTTTTTAAAGTTTTAGTGAAAGTCATCACTGTGATTTTGTTTTTCAACCAAAACAGTTAATTCAACATACTATGCTTATGTTTATTCATCCTCTTTCGAATTTAATAGTCAATTTATATATTATACAACTAATTAAACCTTAATTTACTTTAAACTAAGCCATATTCATCTATGTTCATACCAATTCACTGTAATATGATTTCCTTCACAAAATACGTTCTTAACATGAATTCATTCAATATACTCATATATAAACTTTTGAAAACAATTGTATAACAAACAATTTATCATATAAAGCTATATAGAACAAACAATTCAACCTTCATGGAGTTTTTCTGAGAGAATTTTAGAAGAGAATATAACTACAACTTTTGAAAAAATACATATGCAAGAGGATATCTTAATTTAAGAAGATGATGGCTATTCTTTTGATTATGAAGCTTTCTTTTTCCTTAATTTCTCTCTCTAGACTTCTCCCAATTCTCTCTTACTTTTCTCTATTGTTTTCTTCTTCTCTTTTTTTTCTTCCTCTAAGTCTTTCTCCCTATTCTAAATTCTAACTTACGTACTAAACCAAATATAATGTATAAGATATAATATATGTATTAAGTATATAATATAATTATAACTTTAACTCACATCAGTTTTTTTTAAAACTCATAAGCCATAAGGCTTGTTTGGCTAACTAACTAAAAATTAACCCATTAAATCTTACACCTTGTTTGGTAAAACAGATTTAAATTAAAGACTTAACATTCATTAAGCCTTGTTTCGCAAAAACTGAATTAACCTCCCTTGACTTATTTTAATAACTCCTTTATAATATAGTTTATGGTCACACTTTAATTAATTAAATTTTAATATTCAATTTAATTAATTCGAATAACAATTTATTAAATTAATTCACCACATAAATCAATACGACATAATTATAATTTCATTTAATCAACTAAATATTAAAATATTATCTTATGATGATCAATTTTCTTAACTCGTTAATTATTTATTCAACAAATAAATAATCAAATCAAATCAAATTAAGCAAATATTTATTCTACAATAAATACATTAATTAAATAGTTATATAATTCCATAAATATTTAAAATTACAATTCAAATTTTTGGATTGTTACATTTACATTTCTGATCCCCCATGGAGGTGCTTCGTGGTGGTTGATCATGTCTGTATATATATATTTAAAACTTTTATATATATAACTGCTTACTACTTTCCTATAAATTGCGGCATCATGTGAGCCTAGGAATCATGTGATCACAGATTTAGTTTACTGAATCTAGATTTGGTTCCCGTGATGGCATCATGTAGGGTTTTTGCACTGGGGGCCCCGCCGGGGTGGGGTCCCTTCTGTATTTTGTGATTGTATGCTCTGCAACTCTATAGAAAGTTAAATTAGGCCTCCAAACTCCTTTCTAACAACCATACCAACCTATCTAAGGTGTAATAGGTTTACAAAAACATAATCCAATGTTTTCTAACGCGTTTCTAGCCATCTAAACAACATAAACATCCAAATTATAACTATTAATGTTTACTATTTTTACTAAAACTTCACTTTTTTAAAGTTTTAGTGAAAGTCATCACTGTGATTTTGTTTTTCAACCAAAACAGTTAATTCAACATACTATGCTTATGTTTATTCATCCTCTTTCGAATTTAATAGTCAATTTATATATTATACAACTAATTAAACCTTAATTTTACTTTAAACTAAGTCATATTCATATATGTTCATACCAATTCACTGTAATATGATTTCCTTCATAAAATACATACTTAACATGAATTCATTCAATATACTCATATATAAACTTATGAAAACAATTTTATAACAAACAATTTATCATATAAAGCTATATACAACAAACAATTCAACCTTCACAAAGTTTTTACAGAGAATTTTAGAAGAGAATATAACTACAACTTTTTTAAAAAAATACAAGCAAGAGGATATCTTAATTTAAGAAGATGATGGCTATTCTTACGATTATGAAGCTTTCTTTTCCTTAATTTCTCTCTCTAGACTTCTCCCAATTCTCTCTTACTTTTCTCATTATTTTCTTCTTCTCTTTTTTTCTTCCTCAGTCTTTCTCCCTATTCTAAATTCTAACTTACGTCTTAAACCAAATATAATGTATAAGATATAATATATGTATTAAGTATATAATATAATTATAACTTTAACTGACATCAGTTTTTTTTAAAACTCATAAGCCATAAGGCTTGTTTGGCTAACTAACTAAAAATTAACCCATTAAATCTTACACCTTGTTTGGTAAAAGCAGATTTAAATTAAAGACTTAACATTCATTAAGCCTTGTTTGGCAAAAACTGAATTAACCTCCCTTGACTTATTTTAATAAATCCTTTATAATATAGTTTATGGTCACACTTTAATTAATTAAATTTTAATATTCAATTTAATTAATTGAATAACAATTTATTAAATTAATTCACCACATAAATCAATACGACATAATTATAATTTTCTTTATAATTATAATTTCATTTAATCAACTAAATATTAAAATATTATCTTGGGATGATCAATTTCCTTAACTCGTTAATTATTTATTTAAAAATAAATAATCAAATCAAATCAAATTAAGCAAATATTTATTCTCTAATAAATACATTAATTAAATATTTATATAATTCCATAAATATTTAAAATTACAATTCAAATTTTGGATTGTTACATTTACATTTCGATCCCCATTGAGGTGTTTTCGTGGTGGTTGATCATATGCGTATATATATATATTTAAAACTTTTATATATATATAGCTAACTGCCATCGCTTTCCTATAAATTCGGCATCATGTGAGCACTAGGAATCATGTGATCACTGATTTAGTTTCTTGAATCTAGATTTGGTTCCGTAATGGCATCATGTAGGGTTTTTTGCCATTGGGGGGCCGAAGTGGGTTCCCTTCTGTATTTTGTGATTGTATGCTCTGCAATTCTATAGAAAGTTAAATTAGGCCTCCAAACTCCTTTCTAACAACCATACCAACCTATCTAAGGTGTAATAGGTTTACAAAAACATAATCCAATGTTTTCTAACGCGTTTCTAGCCATCTAAACAACATAAACATCTAAATTTTAACTATTAATGTTTACTATTTTTGCTAGAACTTCACTTTTTTAAAGTTTTATTGAAAGTCATCACTGTGATTTTGTTTTTCAACCAAAACAGTTAATTCAACATACTATGCTTATGTTTATTCATCCTCTTTCGAATTTAATAGTCAATTTATATATTATACAACTAATTAAACCTTAATTTTACTTTAAACTAAGTCATATTCATATATGTTCATACCAATTCACTGTAATATGATTTCCTTCACAAAATACATACTTAACATGTATTCATTCAATATACTCATATATAAACTTATGAAAACAATTTTATAACAAACAATTTATCATATAAAGCTATATACAACAAAAAATTCAACCTTCACAAAGTTTTTACAGAGAATTTTAGAAGAGAATATAACTACAACTTTTTGAAAAAAATACAAGCAAGAGGATATCTTAATTTAAGAAGATGATGGCTATTCTTCTGATTATGAAGCTTTCTTTTTCCTTAATTTCTCTCTCTAGACTTCTCCCAATTCTCTCTTACTTTTCTCTGTTGTTTTCTTCTTCTTCTTTTTTTTCTTCTCGAGAGTCTTTCTCCTATTCTAAATTCTAACTTACGTCTTAAACCAAATATAATGTATAAGATATAATATATGTATTAAGTATATAATATAATTATAATTTTAACTAACATCAGTTTTTTTTAAAACTCATAAGCCATAAGGCTTGTTTGGCTAACTAACTAAAAAATTAACCCATTAAATCTTACACCTTGTTTGGTAAAACAGATTTAAATTAAAGACTTAACATTCATTAAGCCTTGTTTTGGCAAAAGCTGAATTAACCTCCTTGACTTATTTTAATAAATCCTTTATAATATAGTTTATGGTCACACTTTAATTAATTAAATTTTAATATTCAATTTAATTAATTGAATAACAATTTATTAAATTAATTCACCACATAAATCAATACGACATAATTATAATTTTCTTTATAATTATAATTTCATTTAATCAACTAAATATTAAAATATTATCTTGGGATGATCAATTTCCTTAACTCGTTAATTATTTATTCAACAATTAAATAATCAAATCAAATCAAATTAAGCAAATATTTATTCTATAATAAATACATTAATTAAATATTTATATAATTCCATAAATTTTTTAAAATTATAATTCAAAATTTTGGATCATTACATTTACATTTCTGATCCCCCATGGAGGTGCTTCATGGTGGTTGATCATGTCTGTATATATATATTTAAAACTTTTATATATATAGCTGCCATCGCTTTCCTATAAATTATGCATCATGTGAGCCTAGGAATCATGTGATCACAGTTTTAGTTTACTGAATCTAGATTTGGTTCCCGTGATGGACATTTTTAGCTATAAGTAACTTGTAAATTAATCATAGTGTTTGAATTTCCTTAGATGGCTTTCATGCCCATGAGGAGTTTGGCACTTCTTTATATATTATTTTCTCGTATATGCTTCGCATCTCAAAAATAATAGCAATCAAACCGAACATTTAATAAAAATTGAAGTATCAAAGGCCTCAATTACTATTGAGCACAAGGTTTGAAAAACCTCTTTTACAAAACCTCATTGCTATATCTTGTTTAAAACTGAATTTTTATACAAAATTCAAACCCTGTGTATATAGGTGCAAACGAGGCATAACACTACTTCCAAATAATTGCACATTGACCCCCCCCCCCACACATTCATATAACAGTTTAATTGAAAAGTGGTGGTCACCGTTGTAACACGGATGTCGGGGGGTGCCTAACACCTTCCCTCCGCATAAGCAAGTCCCTGGACCTTAATGAATCTCGGTTTCACAGACTCGTTTAGCAGTGTCACATCACTGGGTCAATGTGCAAACCTTTTCTCGGTTGCATTGGTGCAACCATTTAAAAACATCTACTGGAGACTCTTACAGTCAAATCATCGACATATAAATGTCGGACCTTTTCACAACTTATTTTTTCAAACAAATCTCACCTAACATGAAAACACCAAAAGACAAGAACAGAAAAGGGACAGTAAAAATCTCGACGGGGTATGCTCAATCTGGCTAACAGTGGATGAAGATATCTGTAGAGCCGTTTCATAAGACCATCTAGGGGTCAATGCTAAACTCATATCTGGAAATGCATATCCATGACATAATGCATGCATAATAAATGATAGATGACAATATGATGTAGGGAATACAAAGCATTATACATACATTCCTAAGTACATCATCATCTAAATACATCATCTCTGTATACAACTGGAAATAAAAATATAGGGAAATGGGGCACAACCACCCAACATGTAACAGAGGTCTATCAAAAGATATAACAAGAACTGGGGCACAGTCAACCAATATATAACAGAGGCCTATCAAAAGAAATAGTGAGAATTACATCAGAAGAAGTCAATGATGTCCACATCATCCAATCTATCCATCTGATATAACTGCTCCTGAGTTACTGAGTCTCTACCAGAAGGAATATTAGGTCGATACAATAGAGGATCTGCGCCGGTAAAACTTTCAAAATATGGGCCACCTAAAGGGCCAACGCCAGAGCTGGAAGGATCAAAAGTATCTGCTTTTAATGGATCTCTGCCCAAATGTCGGATAAAGAAATGTTCCCGGTCTAACTATTGGGTCAAACTATCAATCTGCATCAAATGAGTAGGCTCTCAGACGCAGGCAATCCAATTTGTCATCATAACAGAGCCATGAACCATATCCCCCATGAACTGTGTGGCGCGGGTTTGAGCTCCGATAGTTTAAGGGAACCACTAGTGGTAAAAAGCCTCCTAAGTGAAAGGTCCCTCTTACAAAGTAAATCTATCTATGCCCCATCAATGGGATCTCAATGATCGGCTGAGACAAAGGCCAATGACTCCTGGCAGGAGGAAAGAACGGAATGTGTATCTCCTGTGGGGCTCCTAATAACATACTATCCCAAATAGAGCTCCCAACCTCTGTTAGTAAGGAGAGGAATTTAATGGATGGACAATACATACTCGAAACCAGTATGGAAAATACCCTCAAAGCCAACTGTCTAGTGGTCCTCGGAGTATGGAACCAATGTAATGACATATGCGGTCAATAACTCCAACTATAAGCGAGAATCAGTGAAACCCTCAGCTACAGGAACCTCCGCCAAAGTAAAGTCTAAACCTAATACGCTAACAATATGAAGACATGGCCAAAAACTATGAATACAAAGATCCAATATCTGTGGTCAGTCAAACTGGTAACCCGAATAAAGGAAATCAAAAGAGAAAATGCTCATCAACAGAAATGGGTAAAACCCTAACCAAGCCTCCGTCACGCTCTTTGAGCGTAGGCGCATCCCTCTAAGGAAGTAGGCAAAGTTGTAGTAGCCCCAATCAAACTCCTTGACAAGGTCCACCTCCCAAGTGGCGTTGACTAAAGCGAATGATACTGTCAAAGAGTTATCAGCCAGGAAATAACCCCTGAGGATGATCATAAACAATCGCCGAAGGACGCGATCTCTAACCCTCCGATCATCAAGAAATGGCTTAGTCAGAGCCTCACTCATGACATCTACACTCATCGGACCAGAACGGACAGTCTGACCCTTGAGCACTGTGGCTGAGACTCCTAACAAGGATCTGACGTCAGTCGGGGAAATATCACCCACCAAAGGCACCGATGCCCATGAAAACTCCAATCCATCAGTGTCATCATCAACTCACAATATAACAAATGGAGAGACTGGGTCTGGTGAAACCAGTGCTCAGACAAAGCCCTGAGATAACCCCAAGGACAATGATAGGGGGGAGGGAGGGGATAGAAAAGAAAGCCTTGAAGCCCCAGGCATGAACAACCTCTCGGTACTCTGGATGGAGAGTCTGGTGTTGACGTCGGGAAGATTTGTATCCCTTTCTGTGCTTGCCCTTTTGTGTTTCTCATTTTTGTAGTTTTGTCTGAAATGGTGAGTTTGAAAAGGTTTGTCATGTGAATGTCGATGATTTGACTTTTAAAGTTGCCAGTTGGTAGAATTGAAATGGTTGTACCAAATCAACCGATTTTGAAAAGGTTTACACAAAGGCCCAAAGGTTGGAAACTATTTAACTGACCTTAGAAACTGAAATTCATTGGGTTTGGGGGATTGATTAAGTGGGGGGAAGGTGTTAGTCACCCACCGACTTCCATGAAAACATGGTTATCGCAACTTTTTAGTTAACTTATTTATCTGCATGTGTGTATATGTGTTTATTGGGCCTATGTGCAATTATCTGGAAGTAGTGCTTTGCCTCATTTTCACCTATTTACAAAGGGTTTGACTTGTATATAAAAGTTCAATTTTAGGCAAGATATAGTAGTGATGTTTTGGAAAATAGGTTTTTAAACCCCTATGTTCAATAGTAATTGAGGCCTTTGATACTTCCATTTTATCCTGTATTCGACTTGATTGTTTTTATTTTCGAGATACGAATCATCTTCGAGAAAATAAGATACATAGAAGTGCCAAACTCCTTATAGGCATGATAGCCATCCAAGGATATCTAGACACCGTAAATAATTTACAAGATGGTTGCAATTGATAAATATCCATCGTGGGAACCACATCTAGATTCACAGGCTGAATCTTCGATCACATGATTCCTAGGCTCACAAGATAGATTAATATGTACAAAAGTTAGAAAGAGAACTATATTTAAATAAATCTAAACCATTCTAGCTTTAAAGGTTCCAGTTTTGTCATTTTTGAACCGGCTAAAGTTAGAGATAGCTAGATTTAGACAAATCTAGTCCACAGGCTGAAAGATTAAATATCTACATTGTGAAAGCAGTTAAAGGATATATATATATATATATATATATATATATAAGTAGTAAACGCTCCAGATATTCTATCCAGGCTCAGCTAATCGATTTTGAGGATCGAGTATTATATTTATATAAAGAAAGAAAAAGCCACAGATCGACGATCCTATATATATATATATATATATATATATATATTAAAGTAGTAGAAAACTTAAAAATTTGAAAAATCTTACAATTGGCTGCCAAGAAGACTTTAGATAGCTCTTGCGGCCTGAAAACTAGGTTTTTATCGGTTAAACTTCAGTATGTTGTAGAACACGAGCTTACAAGTGTTTAGAAAGAAGAATCACTCAGTTTGGAGGATTCTAGAAGAGGTCAAAGGCTGAAATGGATAAAGTTTTCTCTCTTTTCTTCTTTTTTTTGTTTTTTGAATGAGTTGTTGAGAGCTCATATTTATAGACCAAGGAATCGTGGGTCAACCCGCGGTAGCTATGGGTCTATCTGTGGCTGCTCGGGTTACCCCAGGCTTTGTGGGTCCCATCGTCTTGAAGTACCTGCGCTCGAGCTATGCGCTATCCGCTCGAACCTCTATAAATTTTAATCCGGGCATCCGATGGAGGTGCGTTGTACCTTTTCAAAAAGCCATTGTCGAGAGCTACATAATGACATGGGATTAGAGATTTTCCAAAGCCAAGAAGATGGGTCCATGATAGAACTCCAAGTCTTTATTGTCTATCCGTTGTGCTATCTTGTGCAATTATTACTAGTGATTTGAGTTATAGTTCTTGTGGGATATCTTTGTATGTAATTTGAGTTGAACTGTGTTGAGACAACCTTGATGTGTTGTTGAGGTGGCAAAATGATCATTTTTCCCTTCCCAGGGTTATCTCAGACTTTGGCGTAGTTGTAGCAGTCTTTTCTTAGGGTTATCTCTGAGATTGGCCTGCTGTTAACTCTGATTGTCCTCAGGGTTATCTCTGAGGTCGGATTGACCTCTTGGGGTTATCTTCGGGGTTGGAACTGACTTTCCCAGGGTTATCTCTGGAACTTGGACTGAATCTCTCAGGGTTTTATCTGAGATTGGTACTGGATCTCCTGGGGTTATCTCCGGGGTTAGAACTGGATCTCCCGAGGTTATCTCTGGGGTTGGAACTAAATCTCCCTAGGTTATCTCTGGGGTTAGAACTGGACCTCTTGGGGTTATCTTTGAGGTTGGAACTGGATCTCCTGGGGTTTCTCTGGGGTTGGAACTGGATGTGACTTCCAGGGTTGTCTCTGGAAGACTATTCTGCCTTCCTGCAAGGTTAGTAGCAGGAATGAAAAATTTTGAGTGTCTACAGATGCCCCTTTTTATCATGTTCATGCAATGCAATGGCATGGATAGGATAAAGACTACTAGACACTTGAAATATGACAAGCTTAGGATGATGCAAATGTAATGCAGTATGATGTAATGTTATGTTGAATGTTGTTGTTGAAATGATTTCCAATGTGATGTGATAACTGGTTGATCCCGCCGTTTCTGTTGGGGGATGAAGTTATTAATGATGGCTCTATTGAACTGCTTTGATGTCTACTTAAATGGTAGTTTATAAAGCACTCATCATCGAAATCTCTTGATATAATGCTGGGGTTGTCACCAGTGGTTTGAAATGTCCATCAGTGCTATCTGAGCATGATTTGCTGAAAAGTCGCATAAATGTCTTTAAAATCCATGTAGCGGAGGTTTTCCAATGTTTGAGACCACAGTATGTTGACATTGAGGTTATCACTAATGTCCTTAATCCTTTGGAAGTACTTTCCACCGAAGACATTCTTCTCTTTTGCGAACGACTCTTGGGGGTTATTGATGTTTCATCCAGATGATGGCTTGTCTTTGTTGCCACCATGGGATGTTTCTGGCCATTATGCTGACATTATCATCATCATTATGACTTTCTACTAGGTTGATACTGATAGTTCCTCTTAGGACAACATTTTGATTACTGAGGATCTGTATAACAGATTCCTTCATCAGTCTTCCCCGATGAAGATGGTTTTCTGTGGTTTGTATCATCAGATTTATTTGACGCTTCACTGGAGTTATCGCCAATGGCTTGCAATATCAAATACCCTGATCTTCGTTAAAGTAGCTTTCAATAGCTTACATTACCGGATCATTTTTAATGCTTTGCTGGAGTTGTCACCAATGGCTTACAGTGTCATGGTTGTCTGACCCTCGTTGAAGTACCTTTCAATGGCTTACATTGTCAATGATGCCTGAAATCTCTGCTGGGGATGTATTTTTGACGAGCTATACTCTGGACGAGTTTGGATGTTTTTGATTGCAATCACAACCCCCGATTGATGACATTAGACCTTCGCGATGCGTTAACAAGGGTCACTTTCAATAGCTTTTATCATCGGCTTTCTAAACTCTATATCCAGGAAAATATCAATGACTAAAATGTAGACCCGCAATTTGGTCTCTAAATTCAGAATTTCAGGCTCTTTCAGTTTAATCGTGTAGCCCCTTTTTTCCTGATTTAACTTTTCTTCTTTTGGGACCTCTTTTGCAACTCAAATTTAATCAAGCCGGAGGGCGTAAGGACCACCCTAGGTAGCCACAAGTAGACCCACAACTACCGCGGGTTGACTCGCGACCACCCGTGGGTTATATACCACCTCCCATCTCTTTTACAAGTCATTTTCAAGTTGAGGCCACACAGAGAATCCGAGATTTCTTCGTTAGATATACTGAGTTCGGGCTGCTTTCTATAAAATTTGTCATTGTACAATCGTTTTGCACTATCCTGGTAACGTTTACATGTTTTCTTTTCCAATTTTGACCATTGGAAAGTGAGATATCATACAAAATGCTTCAAAACACATAGTATTGAGTATACATACTCATATGACTTGATAAAAATTATTCAAAGCAGTAAATGTTAGTCTTTTACCATTCTGAACGTATTGATGTGAAAACAATTAACTTTTAAAACAGTCAGGTACCCTTTTTTGCTATTTTTTTATTATCATATTTAAGGAAAAATGAGCAAAGGTTTTGAAGCAAATAAATCCTGGTAATTAGGCTACCCTGATGGATATAACTTTGATGTTTTTTTATGTATATAAGATGTTTATAACTTTAAGTTGGTGTGCTACTGAAGGGCCACCTAGTCATGCCTACGTGCGTGTGGATAATCCTTTTTACAAAGGATACTTTGGCAAAAAAAATTCACGACTCTAGGCATTGAATGGACATGCATTTTTAACTCTATTGCAGATGTATGTTAAAGTAATGCATGCATGCATGAAGCTATAAACTGAATTTAATAAGCTCTAGGTTAGAATTTACCACTCTCTTTCTGAGGTGATTTAGAGACTTTTGTCCAGATATATGTATCCAGACCAGTCGAGTAGCTCCCGTAGGACCTCTTCAAGTGTGAGGAGGAGAGATTCAAATTTTCCTTGGCCTCACCCAACCCAACAGCCTCATCGGTTGGCTAAGTCAGTGATTCATTCTATTCGGGTTGAGAGACCGAATGTTGATGTTGAGGAGGAGGATGTACCCATTGCGGATCCTGCTCCTTCTTCTTCCATTCCCCATAGGGAGCTTCCAGCTATAAATGTGATGATTCCAGATCTTCTAGATGATTTGAGTTGTCACCCCTCGAACTATCTTCACGCGAATGAGGTAATAGCCGTGTTGATAATCCTTTTCCTGTTTATGGGGGCAAGGGTTCTGATTTTGATTTGCACTTTGATGTAGGTTCCCGACTTTACACAACCAAGAGGGAACTGGTTTAACATACATTCTCTGTACCAGACTCTCCATCTAAAGTACCGAGAAATTATTCATGCCTGGGGCTTCGAGGCTTTCTTTTCCATTCCCCCCGTCATTTTCCCTAGGGTTATCTCAAGGCTTTGTCTGAGCACTGATTTCACCATACCCTGTCTCTTCATTTTTTAGATTGTGAGGTGATGATGACACCGATAGATTGATGATTCATCACTTGATTTAAGTTTTTTAGGGGCGCCAGTACCTTTGGTGTCTAACATTTCCCCGATTACTATCAGATCCTTGTTGGGAGTCTCGCCCATGACGCTCAAGGGTTGGACTGTCTGTTCTGGTCCCTTGAGTGTAGATGCCATGAGTGGGGCTCTGACTGAGCCATTGCCCGATGATTGAAGGGTTAGAGATCGTATCTTTCGGCGATTATTTCTGATCATTCTCAAGGGTTTTTCCTGGCTGATAAATCTTTGACGATATCATTCACTTTAGTTAACGCCACTCGGAAGGTAGACCATATCAGAGAGTTTGATTAGGGCTCTTACACCTTTGCCTACTTCCTCAGGGGGATGCGCCTACGCTCAAAGGGCATGGCGGAGGCTTGGTAAGGGTTTTACCCATTTCTATTGGTGAGCATTTTCTCTTTTGAGTTCCCTTATTTGGGTTGCCAGTTTGACTAACTGCAGATATTTGATCTTTGTATTTGCAGTTTTGGGCTTACGAGAGGTTCCCGTGTATTCATCTCGTTAGCATGTTAGGTTTGGACACCTATCCATGGGGACGGCGATGGCATTACTCCACTTTGGCAGAGGCTTATGTAGTTGAGGGTTTCACCCAGTCTCACCTAAAGTTGGAGTTGTTGACCACATATGTCATTATATGGGTTCCTTACTCCGAGGACCACTTGACAGTTGGCTTTGAGGGTGGTTTCCTGACTGGTGTTGAGTATGTATTCTCCACCCATCTAATTTCTCTCCTTACTGATAGAGGTTAAGAGCTCTATTTGGGAGAGTGTGCTATTAGAAACATCACATAAGAGATACACATTCTATTATTTCCTCTTGCCAAGCGTCATTGGCCTTTGTCTCAGTCGATCACTGAGGTCCCATTAATGGGCGTAGATGGCTTTACTTTGACAGAGGGATCATTCACTCAAGAGGCTTTTTACCGCTGGTGGTTCCCTCGCACCATTGGAGCTCAGACCCGTGCCACAAGTTTATGGGGGATATGGTTCCTGGCTCCGTCATGATGACAAATTGGATTGTCTGCGTCCGATAGCCTACTCATTTGACGCAGATTGATAGATTGACCCAATAGTTGGACCAAGCACATTTCTTTACCCAATATTTGGGCAAAGATCCATCAGAGACAGATACTTTTGATCCTTCCAGCTCTGGGGTTGGCCCTTCAGGTGGCCTATATTCTGATAGTTTTACCGATGCAGATCCTCCATTATATCGGCATAATATCCCTTCTAGCAGAGATTCAGTGACACATTAGGAGTTACATCAGATGGATAGATTAGATGATGTAGACATCATTGATTTCTTCTGATGAATTTCTTGCTATTTCTATTGATAGACCTCTATTAAATATTGGGCAGCTATGCTTGAGTTCTCGTTATATCTTTTGATAGGCCTCTATTAGATGTTAGGCGGTTGTGCCCCATTTCCATGTATTTTATTTTCTAGTTGTATACAAAGATGATGTACTTAGGAATATATGTATAATGCTTTCTATTCCCTACATCATACTGTCATCTATCATTTATTATGCATGCATTATGTCATGGATATGCATTTCTAGAGATGAGTTTAGCATTGACCCCTGGATGGTCTTATGACACGGTTCTACATATGTCTTCATCCACTGTTAGCTGGATTGAGCATACCCCACCTATATTGGAGGCCTTTTCTTTGAGATCTTGGTATGACAGTTTGTCTTCCCTAGATCGTGACACAGTTGATCAGTTATTGAGGCACTCCATGACCCTCTTGACATTTTAGGTTCCGTCGGGCTTTATAGAGGGCATGCTTGATCATTGGATACCAGATAGATAGGTTTTCAGATTTGATACCTGTGAGACCCCAGATTTTATGAATAAAGATTTAATTTTCTCGAAATATTTTTTTGAAAATTATGGTGTGAATTTTAGATAATATTATAGTTGTGGGTAGTATTTATAAATTTTGCAAAATATGCAAGTTGTTATATAATATTCGATTGGTGTGAATTGGGAATATTCATTTTAACAGGGAATATTAAATGCGACGACACAATCATTAGTGGACCTCAAGAACGGAATTATTGTCGGATTGAGAAAACGACAAAAATATTTTTATGAAAATAACGGCGAAAGTTTTACCGTTAATACTGTTGAACTACTCGGTAGTAAAAGTACAGTATTACGCGTGGTTGTATAGTAGCACACATTATTGATTATTGATGCTTACGTGAGAAATCACTCGATTATACTCAATTATTGCTACGAGAATTGTCACGCATCATATCTCTCATATTATTGATTCGATTATTGTCACAGTATCATCTATATTATATGTTATATTATTAAATCAATAATTGAGACGACAAAGTTATTCATATTATTAAATTGCAATATTTACAATGTCTAGAAGTTACATCGAGGAGAGGTTTGGTCACCTAATCAATGCGCCATGATAGGGAGAAATCCTTATTGGAAAGCCCCTTTCACAGGAACAACACACGGTTGTTAAATATTGTGAGTTATAATATTAATGATGAATAAGTTTGTGTTGATTAAAGATGAATTTGATAGTTTCATTGTGTTGAGATTATTTGTGTTAGTAGAAATCGACATCTATTCCGATGATAATTGATGTCTAGAGGTTATATTGTTCAATCGGGTATTCGGGACACTTTTTGTGTCAGAGTACTATTCATGAGTTACTATTCATGAGTTACTATTCATGAGTTACTATTCAGGAGTTACTATTCACGAGTAACTATTCACCCGAACAATATATTTATTTTAGGTCCAAATCATTTTTGGGTACAATATTATTCCATGAGAAGATGTGCTAATTTTACAGACCGTTGGTTGAAATTATGAATCAATATGGACCGCTGGTGGAAAGTTATAATAGTGAATCGATATGGACCGTTGCTTTAAAGTTTAATAGTGAATCAGTATGGACCGTTGTTTTAAAGTTTAAATAGTGAATCAGTATGGACCGTTGTTCTAAAGTTTTAATAGTGAATCAGTATGGACCGTTGTTTTAAAGTTTTAATAGTGAATCAGTATGGACCGTTGCTTTAAGTTTTAATATGGACCGTCCGTTTAAAAGTAAATCAATCTGGACCGTTCATGAATTAGTTACTATTCAATCCATTCTTCTATAAATAGAAACTCATTCCTTCATTATTTCTTACGAATTCACTGAAACTCTAGAGAGAGAAAGCTATAGAGAAATAATTATAGAGGGAGAAACTATAGAGAGAAAGAAGAAAAGTATTATGCTACTTCACTACTCCAGTATCCAACTTCTTTCTAAGGTAAGGGGTATTATTTTTTTATATTCATGAAGAGAACTTCTGTTATTCCATTCTTTATTATTCTGTTGGAATAACCTGTATACGTGGACTACCCTATACTTGGTTAAATTCTTCTGTTATTCCATTCCTTATTATTATGTTAGAATAACCTGTCTATGCAAAGTATTGCATACATGGTAAAATTCTTGTATTATTCCATTCCTTATTATTATGTTGGAATAACTTTGTTTATCACAATCTTTGCATACATGGTGAAATTCTTCTATTATTCCATTCCTTATTATTATGTTGGAATAACCTGTTTATGCGAAGTACCGCATACATGGTGAAATTCTTCTGTTATTCCATTCCTTATTATTATGTTGGAATAACCTATTTATGCGAAGTACCGCATACATGGTGAAATTTTTCGATTATTCCATTCCTTATTATTATGTTGGAATAACCTGTTTATACGAAGTACCGCATACATGGTGAAATTCTTCTATTATTCCATTCTTTATTATTATGTTGAAATATCCTGTCGGTGCGAATTTTGCCTGACCTGGTTCCATTATTTATTATTCCGCATTTATTATTCTATCGGAATATCCTGTCTGTGTGTTTTACGCCGGACCTGGTTCCATTATTTATTATTCCGTATTTATTATTACGTCGAGAATATATCATGCACGCGTTCTGTGGGACTGATTCCATTAATTATTATTCATTGGGAATAACTTTATGCATGCGGTCTCTATTGCATGCATGGTGAATCCTTACATTATTCCATTCTTTATTATTCTGTTGGAATAACCTGTCTATGTGGATTACCACATGCATGGTGAATGATCCTTTGTATTCATTCCTTATTAAATTGTGAAAATGATCTGTATACATGGATTACCGCATGGCGGTTGAAAATCCATTTGCAGTTTTATATATTCGTTATTATACTCAGTTGATTAAAGCTTTGGCTTCTATACTCCATGAAATTAGTGGAATATCCTTGATATTTGTGCTTCATCCAATATCTTTTCATGGAAATATTCTTCTGAGCATTATTGAATGTTACTCTACAAAGAAGTATCATGTTGATAATTTGGACGTTATTAGTTCCTGGATAAATTAATTCTTGAACTTGTTTTATTGAATTCTTATATCATTGTCATCATCCCCATGTTTATATTTTGTTGAAAGTCATCTGTGGCCTGTAGTGCATAGATGGACTTGGTATGATTATGACCAGGAATTATTCGGTATAATCATGACCGTAATATTACAAATGATGTAAAAAAGTCCTCCTTAGCCCGTAGTGCATTGATGGACAGTTTTTGGTATGATTATGGCTATGGATTCTCTTCGGCCAAGGGCACAAAGATGAATTGTTTTATGGCATGATCATGACCATTGATGAATACACGAATATCCTTGGCCTGTAGTGCATGGATAATTTGTGGTCGTGATACTAATGAATATCCTTGGTCGTAGTGCGGGGATGATGTGGATTATTTATTGTCGAGTCTCGTGATAAAAGTGATGAAAACTTTTAAATCATAAAAGATAATATATTTTATTCTCTACTTGACTCTTTTAATGGATTACTTATTCCGCTGCAGTTAAACTTGATGTCTATTGTATTTTATCAGTTTAACATTGTTGAAGGATAATGATAATTTATCCTGCATTATCTTAGTCATAATATTTCTTACTGGGCTAGTTGAGGTCACCCTTTCTTTCACTGTTCTCTTTAGGAAATGAGAACGTAACAGGGACTAGTCGGGGAACGGAGTGATGGTCCAGAGGATAGCATTAGTAGTCCTCACTATTCTATAAAAGTCTGTTAATAAATGTATTGAGGACTTATTTTGAGTGTGGATATTGTCTAGATGACAATATTTGTATTAAAACTCACAGCATATGTTTTGTCATATTTTACACGACTGTTGTATAATTAGTTTGTATTTGTATTCAGTACCATGTATCTGGCGACCCAAGATGGGTGATGTATACCTATTTTGGGGGCGTCACAATACCCATGAGTTGACTCCTACATTAGAGGAATATGAGCGTCCTACAGACTTGCCTTTGGATCGACCTTGCGCTCGGATGGCTGTCATGACATGAGGTGACAATTTATGACCTTGACAAGTTTGAGGCACATAGTTTCCCTATACAAGATTACCTTTGGGCATGTGGTGTCCATGGACTTCTTAATTGACAAATTTGGTTCAGTGGATAGCTATCTGCGATATTTTGGGGACTTTACCATTTATGAGGGTGATTGGCATGTCACCCGTGTAGATATATTCTTGATGTGTATTATGGCCTAACTATCTGTACATGCCGTTGTACATGGACCATCTGGATATCAGTGTGATTATGGTAGTCCGTGCTCTAAGGGAGGGTCATACCATCTTACCGATGATTTTGGCAGAGACCTTGAGGTCTGCCACATTTTGCCATACCCATTCAATGGGGATTTTCAAAGGCAGTGCTGTCGTATTGTACATGTGGTTTATGACACACTTGAGACCTATTGGCACCTTCAGACGTCATGGGTATTGTTTTCCCCATGAGATAGCCATGTCCTATTCCTTTCCCGCCTGAATGTATAGACGCAACATCCTGGTTGGCTTTCTTGTCAGGGATCGAGGACCCATTAACTATTTTACCATGTTAAGGTCTTAGCTGTCCCTATAGCTTTATCACTCATGCAGTCAACATGGACTATCTTCCTCTGGCCGATTTGGGGGGGGGGGGGGGTGACCACATATCATCCACTGGCTGTCATGGGACAGTTTAACCAATTTCAAGATATTCATCCTTTTGATGGGGCAGTGGGTCATCGATTGTCATCTTAGCTTCTGTTAGTGGAGGATTTAACCAGGATTTATGATTGTTGGACTCATCGAGAGAGGGATAACTTTTTAACTAGCCATCTAGGATGCTCTCCAGAGTATTCTGCATGGCTGGAGGCAGGATTGCATCGACTAGGGTTATTTCCTCAGAGCCGGATATTGATTCTAATGATGGGGAGCCTATGGAGTACCCTAATTCTCTCATCGAGGATGAGCTATTTACTGGTTCATCAGTAACTCTAGTTGATTCCGTCAGTATTCCCACTATTGCGGATCCATCTTCTATAGAGTATTTAGAGCAGAGGTTACATCTGATGATGTTTGAGAGGGATCAGGCTAGGGCCTTGATGTTGATAGCTCTTTCTGATAGAGATGCCACTTTTGTTGAGAGAGATGATGCTCTAACTAGCAAGGATACCGCTGTTGTTGAGTGGGATGAGGCTCTATCATCTCGAGATGTAGCTGTTGCTGAGCGGGATGAGGCTCTAGCTACCCGAGATGCATCCACTACAGATAGTACTGCACTTAGATCTTATACTTCTGGCATTATTGCAGAGATAAGTGCATTCTTTGATGAGCATGGTAGCACTATGCAAATGGCCATAGATCTTTTGGATCGTGTGGACACCTTGAGGCAGGAGCTTATAGATTCACCTTTATCTACTGAGAGGTATGCCATGTTGGACTTGATGGCTCGCTTATTCATGAGTTTGTAGATTATCTTTGATTTTCCTGCATAGACTAGGTTATCCATTTTTGCCATGTACAGGACACATTGTATATATCAAACAATATTATACGGTAAGGAAATATGTTTTGATTCACTTCCCTTTTAGATATGCTTTGTTACTTGATTGATAGTTGTACTTTCTCCAGAACTTGCAAACTTGATGTATTCTGAAGTCCTCCTTGATGGATGGACATTGAGATGTCTCAAGATCTTTTAGAATGGATCATTGATATTTGGATTTCCTAGTTCTTTGGTGTCTTGGGACTGGGTTGTGGTTTGAGGAGAGGATTTTGGCTTTCCTTTCTGAGGGTGACCGTACCACAGATGGTCGCCGGTTTTCTCCCATTGATGAAGGGAGACCAGGTAGTTCCATCTCTTATGGATTGGTGTTTTTCTTTGAGGATTCAACCGCAACATAGATGGTCACCAATTTTTCTTCCATTTATGAGGGAAGACCAGGTAGTTCCATCTTTGTAGACTAAGCCAATGAGGTGTGGTTTGACTGCACTACAGATGGTCACCGGTTGTTTCCCATTGATGAGGGGAGACCAGGTAGTTCCATCTCTTATGGTTTGGTTTAGAAGGTTGAAAGTTGAAAGGATGATCAGAACATTGTTGAAAGGGTTTTGTGATTTCGTAGGGGTGAGACCGCACCGGAAATGGCTGCCTATATACTCCCATTGATGAAGGGATATTAGGTCTATGTAGTTCGAACCTAGCATGAAAAGGTTTGAAAGGTTGACAAAGTTGAAGGGTTTGGATTTTTTTTTGTTTTTGTGGTTAGACCGCACCATAAAAGTTTGCCTACATACTCTCGTGTATGGGGGAGATCAGGTCTGCGTAGTGCCAACCTAACGTGAAAAGGTTGAAAGTTGTATGTTGTGAAGGGTTTTTTCTCCTTTTTTTGCAAAGGTTAGACCGCACCATAAATGGCTGCCTACGTACTCCCGTGTCTGGGGAGATCAAGTCAACGTAGTTCGCTCCTTGAAAACCTGAATTGACTGATGGATTGATGATCCATAACTAGGATGCTGGTTTGTAGGTAACTTCAGACATAATATACCTTTTTGCAGTGTCTGAGTTAATGAGCTGGGGAAATTCTTTGCCATCCATTTCTTGCAATCTGAGGGCTCCTCCCGTCAATACCTCATTGACAATGAAAGGGGCTTCCCAGTTTAGGGTGAATTTTCCTTTACATTGATCTTAGTTATCAAGGACCCTTTTCAAGACCGAGTCATTTCTTTTGAACTGCCGTAGATGGACTTTCTTATTATAGGATCAAGCGATCCTCTATTGATATAATTGACCACAGAAAATGGTTGTGGCCCTCTTTTCATTTATAAGAGATAATTGGTGGTTCTGATCTTGCAACCATTGGTCTTCCTCCATTTGAGCATCTATCAACACTCTCAGGGATTCAATTTCTACCTCTATGGGGAGCATTACTTCTATGCCATAGGTTAATGAGTATGGGGTTGCCCTAATGGAAGTGCGCATTGATGTTCTGTAGGCTAATAGAGTCAGAGGCAACAAGTCAGGCCATCCTTTGTGATTGGCGGACATCTTTTGCATGATATTTTTGATATTCTTATTAGCTGCTTCAACAACATCATTCATCTTTGGTCGATAGATAATAGAGTTGAGATGGTTGATGTGGAATTCGCTGCATAATTCCTCCATCATTTGGTTATTGAGGTTTTTGGCATTGTCTGATAGAACCACCTCTGGTTGTACATATCGACAAATGACATTATTTCTGATGAAACCAATGATCACCTCTTTTTGTAACTTTGGGAAAAGATGCCACTTCTGCCCACTTAGTGAAGTAGTCGATCATGGTGAAGATAAACCGATGACCATTACTGGCTTTTCACTTGATTGGCCCGATCACGTCCATTCACCACATTAAAAAGGGCCATAGTTAACTCATATTATGGAGTTGCCATGGAGGGGCATGGAAAACATTTCCATGAATTTGGCATTGATAACATCTCCTGATGTGATCATCACAGTCAACTTTGAGAGAGATCC
This sequence comes from Panax ginseng, assembly GCA_020205605.1. NCBI lineage: Eukaryota > Viridiplantae > Streptophyta > Magnoliopsida > Apiales > Araliaceae > Panax > Panax ginseng. The sequence goes on from CM035132.1 coordinate 116,227,151, forward strand.
AATAATGCCCTGTTCTTATGATCTTCTTGACAAGTAAAGGACCGCTCATGTGTGGGCTGCATACTCCACTATGGATTTCATCCATGAGTCTTTGGGTTTGGTCTTTGTCTAGGCATCTTAGAAGGCTTAGTCTTGCATCCCTTTTGTAGAGTGCGTCTCTGCTCAAATAGAATTTCATGGTCATTGTGACACCCCCAAACTCAGGTACTTCATTCTCACAAGATTTGGTGCTCACTAAATCAAGCATTCATATCTAACTACCCATCACAATAAAACTGGATAAATAAAACCTTTCCCATTAAAGGGTTACATAATAAAAATCTCCCAGGTTGTCTAACCTTTAAATACAATCATTCAAATGCGGAAAATTAATAAACTTCATTACAATCATTCAATTAAAATCTGAAAATCAAATATCAACATATTACAAGTCTTCAATACTTGTTCATCTTTCCTTTTCCCTTACTGGTGCTAGGTACATCAACCTTCTCATCTTTAACTGTAATAGTTATATAAGCAAGAGTGAGCAAACAAAGCTCACTTGAAACAACAATAAATGAAAAAAAATCTTTACAACAACTGTCAAAGAAGAGGCTCGATAGAATTAAACAATATGATTTATCAACATTCTGAAGTATATAACTGAGGGTCCAAAGACCACGAACTGTGTCCATAGTTATAAGTAATTTTTCAACTTAAACTTTAACAGTCATAAGACTATAGGGACTCCTCGTACTTAGGGGGATCAACCCTTCGTACAATGTATTGTGCACAAACATTTCAACGCTAAGCGTAAGCTACCCCTAATAATAGGGTTGTTCATCTCTGTATTTTGAGTACAAGTCTGCACCAAAGTGAGTTTGGTTTGGAAACATTTCAGGGTAATTTGGAATTCAACGAACATCAACTAAGGATTAGTTGAATAAAACCAATAACGTCATACTATAGAATAATCATAATTGAATAAACATGGTAAATTAAATTCATGCTTTAGGAATAATCTAATAGCATAAAACTTGAATAACTATATCACACCTTGCTTGAACAACATTAAGTCAAGGTTATTTAGAATTGAATACTAAGCATGCATGGTAATATGAGCGATAAAACTATTCAAATATATAGGCCTAAACAACAAGGGAATAACTTGTTGATATAAACAACAAGTTAAATACAAGAATATTGGAAACAATAATTAATTCAATAAGATAATGGATTAGAAAACTTGCATCATTTATAAGGTAATCGAATTGGAAACAATAATTGCTTCAATAAGAAAATAGATTGGAGAACTTGCCTTGCTCGTGAGCTTGCCTTGCCGAACAATTCAAACAACAATATCCTATAAACATATGTCATCATCATGACATAATTACTCACTACCACTTTACAAACTTAACTAACTACATTCATCATGTAGGTTTGATTATTTAATCACATAATCAAGTTATAACACAAGTTAATCGTTGATAACATGCTTATTCATAGTATAGAAATACTAAAATTAACATTTCTGATCCTACTATTATCCCATAACAATTCTTTCAAATTTTGAGTACAAAAGTACCTTTATCGGACCATTACGCTTCTTGCGCTATTTGCTTGGAAGCTTGAGTTTATCTTTTAGTGCGGCCTTTGCGGAGCGGAGATAAGCGCTTCTGACGCAATAATAATACTACAGGTCATCTTTGTGGCGTTGGGCCGTATTTGTATGACATAAGATTAATCTTTCAGAAAGCGGCGTTGCTATGAAACTACGATCTTGATTGACAACCGACAACGAGTATGAACAAAAGCCAATTTTGGCCTACAAGCTCCTTTTTAACAGTCTAATTCACATGTAATTCATATAAAGACCTCATGTAAACATAATTCAAGAACTCATAATATGTTTCTACCCATACAACATCATAAACAACAAATTTAAAACATCCAATTTCACTGTTTTTGATAAAAACTCATTTTTTTATGTTTTTAATGAAAATGAACACTATGATTTTGTTTTCCAAGCAAAATAGTTAATTCAGAGCACTTTATCAATGTTTATACATACTCTACCACATTCAATAATCAATTTATCAACTAAACAACTAATTAACCTTTAATTTCTACTTTAAACCAAACAATATATATTCACAAAAACTCTCTGTAAAAATATTTTTCTTCACAAATTACATACATATTATCAATTCATTGACTATAACTTATGAAAATAGTTTTAACATCATTAGTATATCATATAAAGCCACATAACAACAACAATTTATCCTTACACAAGGATTCTATAGAGAATTAGGGAAGAGAAAAACTAAACTTTTAAAACTAAAAAAAAATAGGATGATACCTTGAAGAATATGATGATACTATCTCTTTGATTGTCAAGCTTTTCTCCTCTTCACTCCCAATTCTCTAGGATTCTCTCACTTTTCTTCTCCTCTTCTTCTTCTTCCTCTGAGTTTTTCTTTTCTTATCTCTTACCTCTCTCTTCTATTCTTACGTCTTAGAATATAACGCATATAAGATATAATATATATTAATTATATAATATAATACTAACTTAACTTACATCAGTTATTTTTATTTTGAAAACCAAAAGCCATAAGGCTTGCCTAACCACTAAAAAAAAATAATAATCAATTAATCCTTATGCCTTGTTTGGTAAAACACAATTAGATTAAAGACTTAATAGGCATTAGGCCTTGTTTGGCAAAACTGAATTAAAACTCCTTTAAGTTATTTTAATAACTCCTTTATAAAAAGGTTATTTGTCACACTTTTATTTAATTACTCTAACACATAAATCAATACCACAAAATTATAATTTTCTATATAATTATAACTTTATTTAATCAACTAACACATCCTTTTAATTACAAATTCAAATAAAAAGAATAATAATTCAATTAATCAAAACTCTCTAACTTAATAATTAAATTAAATTAACATATAATAATTAATTTCCTTAATTATTTATTTAACAAATAATTAACAATTATTCAACAATGAACACATCCATTAAATACTTAAATAATTCAATAAATATTTAATATAACAGTTAAAAAAATTCTGGAATGTTACATTATTCCCTCCTTACAAGGATTCTGTCCTCAGAATCACAACTCAAACAACTCATTCGTCACATTTTCCCCTACTTACAAAGATTCTGTCCCCAAAATCGAAGACACAGATTAAACAAATAACTCAGGGTAATTCTTCATCATTTCAGCTTCGAGTTCCCACGTAGTCTCTTCGACATTGTGGTTCCTCCATATCACCTTCACAGAAGGTATCATTTTATTTTTGAGCACTTGTTCTTTCCTGTCAACTATTTGGATAGGAACCTCTTCGTAGGACAAGTCTTTCTCAAACTATAATGGTTCGTACTCGATCACGTGCTTATAATCGGTCTTATATGGTCGTGCTGCAAAGCGTGAAAAATATTATGAATGTTTTGCAATTACGGAGGTAGAGCTACCTCATAAGCCACCTCTCCAACTTTTCGCAGCACTTCGAAGGGTCCAATAAATCTCGGGCTTAGTTTCCCCTTCTTACCAAATCGAATTTTTCCCTTCCAAGGTGAAACTTTTAGGAAAATGTAATTTCCTACATCGAATGCATGATCTTATCTGTGTTGATCGACATATTTCTTTTTATCATCTTGGCGACTATCAATCTTGTTACGATGAGTTTAATAACCTCAGCGGTTTGTTGTACCGATTACGGTCCTAACGGTTGGCGTTCACCAAACTTCATCCCGGCCACGGTGGAGTTACGCACTTTACTGTAGTATAATGCTTCGTAAAATGACATGCCGATGCTTGCATAGTAACTTTTATTGTAGGCAAATTCTATCAACGATAATTATTTATCCCAGCTTCCTTTGAAATCCATGACGCATGCTCTCAGCATATCTTCCAATGTCTGAATCGTTCGTTCTCTTTGGCCATCTGTTTGCGGATGATATGCCATACTCATTCGCAACTGTGTTCCCATACATTCTTGTAGTCTCTTCCAGAAGTTTGATGTGAACCTCGGATCTCTATCTGACACAATTGACACTGGAACTCCATGTCTTGACACGATCTCTTTAACATATAACTTTGCCAGCTGATCAAGATTGAATCTAACCTTTATTGGCAAAAAGTGTACAGATTTTGTCAATCTATCCACTATCACCCAAATCTCATCGTATCCTTTCTGAGTCGGTAGGAGACCTACCACAAAATCCATTGTGATATGTTCCCATTTCCATTCCGGTATTTCTAATGGTTGAAGTAATCCGCTTGGCCTTTGATGCTCGGCCTTGACTTTCTAACATGTTAAGCACTTTGCAACGCATTCTGCAACATCTCTTTTCATATTTGGCCACCAAAAATATCGTCGCAAATCTTAATACATCTTCTTACTTCCTGGATGAATCGAATATCTCGAGCTATAAGCTTCTGTCAAGATGTCTTCTTTAATATTTGGTACTGCTGGAACCCAGATTCGTCCCTCGAATCTCAGTATTCCATCGGTATCAACCTTGTATTTCACTTCTTTTCCCTCGACCACACTTTCTCTTATTTTTTTTCATTCCTCATCCTGCAGTTGAGCGTTCTTCACTTTGTCCACCAAAGTTGGACTGGCTTCCATCTGGAATAATTTCTCATTGGATTCTTTTGGAAATTTGATTTCCAACTCTAACCTTGACATTGCTGAAATAAACTCCTCCTTATCAGTTAACAACATCAATTTTTCCCTGCCTTTCCTACTTAAGGCATCTGCAAACACGTTTGCTTTGCCTGGATGATAAAAGATCTCATAATCATAATCCTTTATCAATTCCATCCATCTCCTTTGACGCATGTTCAGGTCTTTTTGAGTGAAAATGTACTTCAGACTCTTATGGTCTGTGTAAATCTCACATTTCTCTCCATAGAGATAGTGTCTCCATATTTTTAAAGCAAACACAACTGCCGCCAACTCTAAATCATAAGTCGGATACCCTTTTTCATAGTCCTTCAATTGTCTTGATGCATACGCGATGACTTTTCCGTTCTGCATAAGGACACATCCTAATCCTTTGTGTGAAGCATCACTGTACACTACAAAATTTCTTGTATTATCTGGTAATGACAACACAGGTGCCATACTTAGCTTCTTTTTCAATTCTTGAAAACTTCCTTCACATTTCTCCGTCCAAACAAATTTTACAGATTTCTTAGTCAAATTTGTCAACGGAGTGGCAATCTTGGAGAAATCTGGATAAATCGTCGTGTAATAATACCACCTTGATCCCAAGAAACTTCTTACTTACGATGGAGTTCTTGGTTGTTCCCAATTTATCACAACCGACCTTTGATGGATCCACTAAAATTCCATCCTTGTCAATTACGTGCCCAAGAAATTGTACACGTTCCAACCAGAATTCACATTTAGAGAATTTCGCGTACAACTTTTCCTTTCTTAGCGTCTCCAGCGTTAGACGTAAGTGTTCCACGTGTTCTTCTTGAGTTCTAGAGTACACCAAAATATCGTCAATAAACACCACCACAAACTTGTCTAAAAATGGTTTAAACACCCTGTTCATCAATTCCATGAACGCTGCAGGGGCGTTTGTCAAACCAAAAGACATCACCAAAAATTTGTATTGTCTATACCGAGTTCGGAATGCCATTTTCAGTACATCCTCCTTCCTTACTTTTAGTTGGTGATACCCACTTCTCAAATCTATTTTTGAGAAATACCTAACACCCTTCAACTGGTCAAACATATCATCTATTCTCGGCAATGGATATTTATTCTTAATAATGACTTTGTTTAACTCCCTATAATCAATACAAAGATGCATTGACCCATCCTTCTTCTTTACGAATAACACCGGTGCTCCCCACGGTGACACACTTGGCTGAATGTATTTATTGTCCAACAGTTCCTACAGTTGTACCATCAGTTCCTTCATCTCTACCGGATCCATTCTGTACGGGGCTTTCGATATTGGAGCGGTTCCTGGCGTTAAGTCGATTATGAACTCAATTTCTCTGTCAGGTGGTAGACTTGGCAAATCCTCCGAAAACACGTCCACAAATTCCTTAACTACTGGTATTTCTTCCAGTTTCACACCCTTCTTTTGAGTATCGACTATGTAAGCTAAATAACCCGTACAACCTTGACTCAACAACTTTTTGGCTTGCATAATTGTCAGACATTTCATTTGTCTAGGCGATTTGCTACCATTGAAAACTACCTTTGATGGAGTCATAAGGTTTACACATTTCTTTTGGCAGTCAATTATCGCTCCACAATTGAACAACCAATCCATTCTAAAAATAACATCAAACTCTCCAAGCCTAATCGGAATTAAATCTACCATTAAAATATTTCCCTTAATGTTCACCCTATAGTTCTTGTATACGAACCTAACAGGAATTACTTCCTTATGTAAAATTTCTATGTTTAAAGAGAAATTCAATTCTTCACTAGGCAATCCTAATCTCATAGCAAATTCATCGAGATATAAATGAGCAAGTAGCTTTTTGAATCAAATAATACATAAGCATCAATATCATTGATTGGGATAATACGACACCACATCCTTTGATTGCACAACATCTTGCTGATCATGTTAAAGGTTACGGGCGTGGGTTTGGTTGATCTTCGTCGGTCGATAATGGCCCATGTACCTCCTTTGCTACCTCCCTTGCTTCCGTTGTTTCTCGACTTTCTTCTTGGGGCACTCATGAGCAAAGTGATCCTTGGACCCGCAAGTGTAACAAACATTCTTCTTGGGTTGATTGCAGTTTGGGGCGATGTGACCCTCCTGACCACAGTTAAAGCATACTCGTTTCCCCATCAAGCATACACCATTGTGAAACTTCCCACATGTAGCACATGCTTCAAACTTCTTATTTTGCTGGTTACCTTGTTGATTCCCAGCACCCACATTTCCATTCCACTTTCTTTTCAGATTATTATTACCATTCCCACTACCACCAACTCTATTCTTAACCTCCACTTCATTCTTCTTCTTTTTACATTCCTGATTAAACTTGGTTACCGCCTCGCCTCCACCTTCAGCGAGAATTTCCTTTTCCATTACGGCTGTAAATGTCTTCAACTGAAACAAGGAAACCCTACTAAACAACCAGGGCTTCAGTCCTTGTTCAAACCTCTTCGCCTTGCGTTCATCTGTGTTGACTTGGTATGGCACAAACCTTGCGAACTCGTTGAATTTCACGGCATACTCCGACACCGTCATCGTTCCCTGCTTTAGTTCTAAAAACTGTACTTCTAGCTGACTCTTCGAACTCTTTGGGAAATAGGTCTCGAAGAACATCTCCTTGAACCTATCCCAAGCCATAACCCCTGGTCCTCCTCGAGTTTTATTGGTCTGCCACCAATAACTAGCCTCTGCTTTCAACATAAATGTTACAAAAGCAGTCTTCCGATCTTCCTCTACTCCCACAACATCAAACACTTTCTCTAGCTCCATGACCCTGGTCCGTGCCTCAATCGGGTTCATGGACCCATGGAATTCTGGTGGTCCAACAACCTTGAAGTCCTTAAACGTTGTAGCTTGATTTTGTTGTTAGTTCTGCGGTTGATTTTGCAATGCACTGTCGATGCGTCCCAATTCTTTGAGCGGGGTTAGCTTCAGAGATTATTATTATTGGTTCCTTCAGTGGTTCTCTGTCTGGGTGGTTGATGTCTTGGAGGCATTTTCTGTTCAAAATCCACCCATTAGATTATTACTCAACTCTTTTCAAGTAATTTCTACTTAACTTACCCCCATAAAAGTAATCACCACATAACACATAACACTATGGATAAAAGAAGATAATAACTTTTATTCATTCTTAATTCTTTGAAAACATCATATCCATAGCATCACTGCTATTTACCTTATTTTCCTAAACTACTAAAGTTTCAGGACATCATCATCATATCCACAAGTTACATAACACTTGGGATTTACATAATACTTATCATAACATAAATCATAAATCAAGTACACTTCCTACGATGTCCTACTAAGATACTGCATAGCCTTACGACGCTCTTCTTCCATAATTCAGAACATGGTTCGACGATCTACTATGTACGAGGGTAGCGTCTCGAACTGAATTGGGTAACCCATGACCTGATCCTGAGCTCGATTAACCATGGTGTTGAACACGTTATTCATTTCATGCATCTTCATTCTCTTTGCTTGTGCTTCTCTCTCTGCTATTTCGGCTCGTTGATCAGCTTTCTCGTACGCATCTTCGGCTCTTGCCCTTTTTGCAGATTCTTCTCTCAACTTGCTCTTGCAATCTCTGCTCTCATTTGCTCGTTCTCTTCTTCAGTGTGAATCAGTTTATCTTCAACATTGTTCAAATGTTCCTCTCGGTCCTGAATTTCGTCGTCCTTCTGTGCCATCGAGGCCTGTTGCTCAGCTACTATCTCTTGTAACTCCTCGACTGTATCTTGAAGTTCCATGTTGTGGTCATGCACCTCATCGTATATACGGCCAGCTATCGAGTTAAGTGGAATCCTTTCCTCCTCGTCCTCTTCATCCGTCTGTGGCAGCTCCACGGAATAATCCTCGTCTGTCTCTATCTCATCATCCTCATCAGGTACTCTCTCCTGCTCAACTACTGTGACCAACGAAATTGTTTCCCGTGGCAGTAATTGTTCCCAAACTACCTGAATATCTCGAGGCTCCTCCTCCCTAGCCTAACTGGATCCTCCTATATTAGTCATCATGTCAACCAAAGTTTAAGTTTTAATTACTAATCATTACTACTCGACACTCACGAGCACATAAGTTGTAAACACATAAGCACATAGGTATTTTATTACTTCTTCCTTAAAACTCGATAAGAGTTTATCATTACTATCTTTTCAAAGGTTACTTCCCCTAAGTCTTTTCCCCACCTAAGGTTCATAACCTAAGGCTTTGATACCAACTTGTGACACCCCCAAACCCAGGTACTTATTCCCACAGGATTTGGTGCTCACTAAATCAAACATTCATATCTAACTACCCATCACAATAAAACTGGATAAATAAAACCTTTCCCATTAAAGGGTTACATAATAAAAATCTCCCAGGTTGTCTAACCTTTAAATACAATCATTCAAATGCGAAAAATTAATAAACTTCATTATAACCATTCAATTAAAATTTGAAAATCAAAAATCAACATATTACAAGTCTTCAATACTTGTTCATCTTTCCTTTTCCCTTACTGGTGCTAGGTACATCAACCTTCTCATCTTTAACTATAATAGTTATATAAGCAAGAGTGAGCAAACAAAGCTCACTTAAAACAATAATAAATGAAAAAAAAAATCTTTACAACAACTTTCAAAGAAGAGGCTCGATAGAATTAAACAATATGATTTATCAACATTCTGAAGTATATAACTGAGGGTCCTAAGACCACGAACTATGTACATAGTTATAAGTATTTTTTCAACTTAAACTTTAACAGTCATAAGACTATAGGGACTCCTCGTACTTAGGGGGATCAGTCCTTCGTACAATGTATTGTGCACAAACATTTCAACGCTAAGCGTAAGCTACCCCTAATAACAGGGTTGTTCATCTCATTATTTAGAGTACAAGTCCGCACCAAAGTGAGTTTGGTTTGGAAACATTTCAGGATAATTTGAATTCAACGAACATCAACTAAGGATTAGTTGAATAAAACCAATAACGTCATACTATAGAATAATCGTAATTGAATAAACATGGTAAATTAAATTCATGCTTTAGGAATAATCTAATAGCATAAAACTTGAATAACTATATCACACCTTGCTTGAACAACATTAAGTAAAGGTTATTTAGAATTGAATACTAAGCATGCATGGTAATATGAACGATAAAACTATTCAAATATATCTGGGCATGCTAAACAACAAGTTAAATACAAGAATAACTTGTTCAATATAGAAAATCAAAGTTTAGAAACCTTGCATTATTATATTGGACACAATAATTGATTCAACAAGATAATGGATTAGAAAACTTGCATCATTTATAAGGTAATCGAATTGGAAACAATAATTGCTTCAATAAGAAAATAGATTAGAGAACTTGCCTTGCTCGTGAGCTAAACCGAATAATTCAAATCATAATATCCTATAAACATATGTCATCATGACATAATTAGTCACTACCACTTTACAAACTTAACGAACTACATTCATCATGTAGGTTTGATTATTTAATCACATAATCAAGTTATAACACAAGTTAATCGTTGATAACATGCTTATTCATAGTATAAAAATATTGAAATTAACATTTTCTGGTTCTATTATTATCCCATAACAATTCCTTCAAATTTTAGTAGTAAAAAAGTACCTTTTGTCGGACCATTACGCTTTAACTCGTATTTACTGTATTTCTACGATTTATATTGTAGTGCGCGTTGCCATGCAGTGAGAAGATAAGCGTTCTAATGTAGCGACAATAATACTACTAAGTCTCGGCTGCGCGGTTGAGCCTTCATTGCGATGCGAGATTAATACTACCAAGCCGCTTTACATGAAGCTAGATCTTCGGTGGCAACCGACATCAGTATTAACAAAAGCCAATTTTGGCCTATAAGCTCCTTTCTAACAGTCTAATTCACATGTAATTTATACAAAGACTTCATGTAAACATAATTCAAGAACTCCTAACATGTTTCTACCCATACAACATCATAAACAACAAATTTAAAACATCCAATTTCACTGTTTTTGATAAAAACTCATTTTTTTTATGTTTTTAATGAAAATAAACACTGTGATTTTGTTTTTCAACCAAAATAGTTAATTCAAAGCACTTTATCAATGTTTATACATACTCTACCACATTCAATAATCAATTTATCAACTAAACAACTAATTAACCTTAATTTCTACCTTAAACCAAACAATATATATTCACAAAAACTCTCTGTAAAAATATTTTTCTTCACAAATTACATATATATTATCAATTCATTGACTATAACTTATGAGAATAGTTTTAACAATATTAGTATATCATATAAAGCCATATAACAACAACAATTTATCCTAACGCAAGGATTCTACAGAGAATTAGGGAAGAGAAAAACTAAACTTTGAAAACTAAAAAAAAAAGGATGATACCTTGAAGAAGATGATGATAGTATCTCTTTGATTGTCAAGCTTTTCTCCTCTTCACTCCCAATTCTCTAGGATTCTCTCACTTTTCTTCTCATCTTCTTCTTTTTCCTCTGAGTTTTTCTTTTCTTCTCTCTTATCTCTCTCTTCTATTCTTACGTCTTAGAATATAACGCATATAAGATATAATATATATTAATTATATAATATAATACTAACTTAACTGACATCACTTATTTTTATTTTGAAAACCAAAAGCCATAAGGTTTGTTTAGCTAACCACTAAAAAAAATAATCAATTAATCCTTATGCCTTGTTTGGTAAAACACAATTATATTAAAGACTTAATAAGCATTAGGTCTTGTTGGCAAAACTGAATTAAAACTCCTTTAAGTTATTTTAATAATTCCTTTATAAAAATGTTATTTGTCACACTTTTATTTAATTACTCTAACACATAAATTAATACCACAAAATTATAATTTTCTGTATAATTATAACTTTATTTAATCAACTAACACATCCTTTTAATTACAAATTCAAATAAAAAGAATAATAATTCAATTAATCAAAACTCTACAACTTAATAATTAAATTAAATTAGCATATAATAATTAATTTCCTTAATTATTTATTTAACAAATAATTAACAATTATTCAACAATGAACACATCCATTAAATACTTAAATAATTCAATAAACATTTAATATAATAGTTAAAAAAATTCTGGAATGTTACATCATTCCCTCTTTACAAGAATTCTGTCCTCGAATCACAACTCAAACAACTCATTCGTCACAGTCATTCTATGGATCCGCTTTATTTCAGCTTGACTTATCCCAGTGGGAATAAATCTATCTCGCAGATACTCTTTGATGGAATGGTACCAAGATTGTTGGATGGGAGACAGTTCATCCGATACTTCTCCGATGTAATTCCTATAGGCTAGTGCCTTTTGGCTGGAAAATTTGATATTTGGAATGCATCCCCTTTCAGATATGTTGATCAAGGAAACTAGAGTTGCTAATGCATCCGTAAAGTCATTCCTGTTCCGAGGAATGTGGAGGAAGGATATTTCTTCAAATTCTGAAGCCATCTGGATAACTTCCCGATGGTAAGGCAGCAAATGCAATTCTTTGGAGTGATAGACCCCAGTGGTTTGTTTAATTACCAGCTCAGAATCTCCAAAGATAGTTAACCGTTTGATGCCCATGGATTGAGCTAGTTTCAACCCTATTATACAGTTTTCATACTCAACTGTGTTGTTGGTGCTGACAAATTGCAATTTGATAGCAACAGAATACTGTTCTCCCAAAGTAGACACTAGAACTGCCCCTGCTCTGGCACCTTCCATGTGTACAGCTCCATCAAAATACATCTTCCATGATCGGACTGTATTCTCCTGATGGTGTTGCTAAATTGTCATTACCCCTTCATCAGGGAAATATGTTTCCAAGGGTTTGAAATCCCCTGACGGTGCTGCGACCAGTTGATCCGTAATTCCTTGACCTCTGATAGACTTTTGGGTCACGTAGATGATGTCAAATTACTGGAGGATCAACTGCAATTTGGACAGTCAACAATTCAACATGGGTTTGCTGAATACGTACTTGGATTGTGTGACCTTAGAAATAATGTTGTAATCTCATGGATGCCCATGCTAGGAAAGCAATAACTGGCCCATGTTAGAAATAATGTGTGATCGAGAAATTTATAATTTAATTTAAATATTTATTAAATTAAATAAATATTTTAAATAATTTATTTATTGAGAAAAATAAATAATTGATGAATTATGGTGAATTAATTTAGTAATTAAATTAATTATTGACAATTAAATTGAGTGTTGATAATTATCTGAAGGATTTAATTTAAGGAAATAATTAAATTAAATCAATTATTTAAGAAAATAATTAAATTAAATGAATTATTTAATTTAATGGAAATAAATAAATTAAATAAAATGATTTGTCTAATTTATTAATTATAAGGATAATGATAATAAGAATTTTATTATTATTATAAGTTATTTGAATTAGCTAAATTAAAGTTATATAAATTGACTAAATTAAAGGTGTGACAATGGAAAACCATATGATATAAATATTATTTAAATAAATTAGTTGGGAGAGTTTTTGGTTAGCCAAACATGGCCTTATGGCCTTTGGCATTATTGCAACTGACGAGTCTTTTTATTTTTGTAACATAAGGGAGCGTGGGAATGGTTATATTTTTCATACGCGTATTGTTTTCTAAGGCTTGCTAACAGAGGAAGAGAGAATTGTTGAGTATTGAGGGTGAGGAATTGAGAGAATAATCTTTCTGAGTTTGTCAAGAGAAGGAAGAGACTCACCATCTTGTGCTAATCAAGGAGATTAAGGTATAATTCACTCCTAAATCTCTAAATTTTAGTTTTATCTGAGTTCTCTGTAAATTGATTTTGTGGGTTTGTTGTTCAAACGTTGTGTATATGGTGTGGGTTGTGTTGTTGAATCTGTTGTCATCTTGTATGAGTGTTGTATCAATTATCAAATTCGTGAAAGTTAGGTTCTGAAATATCAGTGTTTATGTTAAACTGTAAATTGAAGTTTGTATATGTTAGTTCATTGAGATATGAGCATAACGTAATTTAAATGAGATGATTTGGACAAATAATAAATTCACAGTGATGATTTTTGGGATAAACTATCAAAAATGGAGTTTTATATGAAAAATATAAAAATTGAGATATTAAAATAGTTCTAGTTGTTGTTAAATTGTGCTAAGTGGTTGAATATGTTAGCAATCATGTTATGATAGTTGTATAATTATTTTACATGTTGTTATCACCGTTTGATGGGTGAATTTTGTGTTAGTTGGGCTTAAAACGACTACTGTTCACTACTGTCTCTGCGTCTCTCTGAACAGAATGTGCTGCCTACTGTAGGTGCCAAGGCAAATCTTGGTAGCAATTGCTTATTTGGTTCCAAACCTAAGTGTGGCGTAATTGCTGCCACACCACTAATCGGGACAGTGAGGTCTACTTGTTTGCAGGTCAGGCATAATGGACTTATATTAGTATTGTAAGCATGTTATTGACGTTGAGGCATGATATAAACTACAATAGCAGATTGTCAAGCTTTATAATACAAAGTATAAAAGATTTTGAAGTGATTGTTAATTGAGTTATAAAATGAAACCAAATGAGATGTTTTCGAAAGATAGAGTTGAACGATTAAGTTATGTTGATCAATGTGTAATTTCAGAAGCGTTTAGTATGTTAGCTTACGTGATTAGGTGCTAAGTTAGGGTTGTGACTTAAATGATGGTTTAAACCCTAAAGTTAATATTCATACGATTAATTGTTGTTGCGATTTCAATGATATATGTAGGATAATTGAAGATTATTTTCATTTATGTAGCTTACAATCAAGGCAAGTTTTCTAACTCTACCTTGTTATTATTGAGCAAGTTTTTAAACCTTAACTCTTTACATTGAGCAATCTTTCTAACTTCATTCTTTTCATATTGAATGCAAGTTCCCATTCTTAAATTATTATTGTGCAAGTTTCTAACACTCTTTATAAAGTTGAGCAAGATTAACCTATCTTGCGTATGTTTGTACAAGCTTATGGAACCTAATTCGTTACATTGAGCGAGATTTAGTTTCCTAATTATTATTCAAAGCATATATTGTTCTAATACATTGATTCAAGGGAGATTGTTTTAACTCTTCTATAGCGCTTTACATGTATGTCATGTTTACTCAATGATATATTATTGTTATTCAATCTTTGACTTTGATAGCCTTGTTCAAAGCTTTATCGTTGTATTAAACCTTCAAGTAGTAAGCAAACCTTTATTGATTGAATTAATCTATATTCGAATAGTGTTCTAAAATTCTAGAAACACTAATAAGCTGGTTCCAAAATAAACTTTCTTTAGTGCGGAAATTCTAAATCCAAACTGAGACGAACAACCCTAACATAGGGGATTTTGTACGTGTAACGTTTAGATGTTTGTGCACAATACATGGTACAAAGGGCTGATCCCCTAAGCACGTTAAGAAGGGTAAAAGTATAGTCTAAATGTCTGTTAAGGTTGGGTAATAATACCTAAGTACCGGGGATATAGTTCGTGGTCTTAAGACCCTCAGATAATTAAAGTTCGAACTTGTTTACTATTTTGATTTGTAGAACAAATTCCTTATTGTTCAGCTTTTGTTGTTCACTCTCATGTTATTATCATGGCTACTTTCGATATCAGTGGGCATTTGTTGACTCACTCTTGCAATTAACATTGCAGCTAAAGTGGAGAAAGTTGATACGCCGTCGACTAGCAAAGGCAAGGGCATGATGTCCAAATGATGAAGACTTATGAGAAATTTTATTTTAATGAATTATGTTAAAGACTTGTTTTATTTTATGATGTATTCCACAAACTAATGTAATAATTTTAAGCTTAGATTACCTGGAATTTATTTTGAGAAGATGATGTAACCCATTAATGGGAGAGATTATTGTTTAAGTTATTTAAAATTATGTCTTTATTCTTTATGATGGGTTGTTAGACGTAATAGTTTTGATAAGTTAACACCAAATCCTGTGGAAATGGAGTACCTGGATTTGGGGGTGTCACAGGTTGGTATCAAAGCTTTAGGTTATGAACCTTAGGTGGGGAAACCTTAGGAAGTAACCTTTAAGGAAATTGAAAACATAGAGATGTTTAACTCTTACCGAGTTTTAAGGAATGGATTAAGGTATCCATTGAAGTTAAACAATAAAAGACATTATGTTCTATGTGTTAATAACTTATGTGCTCACAAGTATCGAAAAATGTTAAGTAAAACTTAAAATATTTTGTTGTCAGGATGTCTAATGAAGGAGGATCTAGTCCTGCTAGAGAGGCGATACCTCAGATACTTATAGATGATGAACCCCAGGATATTCACGTAGTGTGGGAGCAGTTGATCCAGGAGGATGAGCCTATGACCGATCCCATGGAGGATAGTTCTGAGGAGGAAGAGGAGGATGATGAGGAAGAGGATCCTGAGGAGTTTCCACCAAACTCCATATCAACGGAGATGTATGATGCTTTGTATGACCGTAATGTAGAATTACAGGATGAGGTCGAGGAGCTGAAGGAAATGGTTGAGATGCATCACACTTTAATGGAGCAAAAGGATGCAGAGATTCAGGAACTCGACTTGAAACTTGGGAACACGGAGTGGAACTTGGTTCATACAAAGGGTCAGCATGAAGACCTATTGGCAGTACACGAGAAGATGAAGACGGACATGGAGAAATTGAAAGATGATTTCTAGGAGGAGTCAGCTAAGCGTGCAAGAGCAGAGGATGCTTGGATGAAGGCGACTCAACGTGCAGACCGTGCTGAGGCTAAGGTTCAAGTGAAGAAAGCCAAGATGAAGGAGATGGATTATGCTTTTAATTCGGCAATTGATAGGGCCCAGGATCGAGTCTACTATTACCCACCTCAGTTTGAGAATTTGCCGTGGTTCGTGATGGATCGTAGAACGGCGTATCGTATCATGGAGGAGGAGCGTCGGTAAGCCTTACGACGTCTTAATATGCCTAGATATAATAAGATAGATGATAATATGTGGTCAATTATGTGAATAAATAAATACTGAATCCCTTATTTTGAGATAAATAAAGGGATAGTATGATTATGTAATCCTGGAACTTGTTTAGTTCAGGAAAGCGAATGTTTATAGCGGTTATGCTATCTTGATCATGTTTTAAAACTTTATGAATGAATAAAATATTAGAGTTTATTTGAAATGCTATGTGTTAAAGCTTTAATCTTGGAATGTTTAAGTTGAATTTCAAATACCCAAGAAGTTGAGTAATGAGCTAATAAGCGTATATTTTAATAGAAAATGCCTCCTAGAAGAAGACAACCACGTCAGCAAGCACCTCCTGAGGGGTCCACGAATAATAACAATGAGACCAACGCTAATCCAGTTCAGCAGTTGATAGCTTTGTTGATGGGTGCACATGCGAATCAACCGCAAGCTCAAGTCACGACTTTCAAGGAATTCAAAGCGGTTGGACCGCCAGAATTTCAAGGGTCTATGAATCCAGTGGAAGCCCAAACCTGGATTATGGAAATGGAGAAGATGTTTGACGTTGCTAGGGTAAACGAAGACCAGAAGACTACGTTCGCAATGTTTATGCTGAAGTCTGAAGCTAGCTACTGGTGGCAAGCAAACAAAGTTTGTAGAGGACAAGGAGTGATAGCATGGGATAGATTTAAGGAGATGTTCTTTGAAATGTACTTTCCAACGAGTTTTCAGAATCAGCTGGAAGTGCAATTTCTGGAGTTGAAGCAAGGAACTATGACGGTGCTGGAATATGCTGCGAAGTTTAACGAGTTGGCAAGGTTTGCCACTTATCAAGTCAATACCAACGAGCGTAAAGCGAGAATATTCGAACAAGGATTGAAGCCCTGGCTTTACAACAAGGTTTAAATGTTCTAGCTGAATACGTTTGTAGCTATACTGGAGAAGGAAATTATCGCAGAAGGTGGAAGCGATGCTTTAACCAAGTACAACCAAGAACATAAGAAGAGGAAGAGTGACAATGAGAATAAGGCTGGTGGAAGTAATGTTGGAAGTAATAATAAAAAGAGGAAATGGAGCGAGAATTCGACTACGGGGGGGCAATAGGGAAATCAGCAGAAGAAAAAGTTTGAGGCTTGCGCAACTTGGGGGAAGAACCATTCTCGGGTATGCTTGAAGGGAAAGAGAGTGTGTTTCAACTGTGGTCAGGAGGGACACATTGCACCGAACTATTTTAGTCCAAAGAAAGGAGCATGTTTTACCAGCGGTTCGAAGGATCACATGGCTCGTGATTTCCCTAAGAAGCCAGCGGGAAGTGCAAATGGCAGAAAAGGAAACAACAATGGTGGTGGTGCATTGACTATCACTGGACTAGCTCAATAAAGCCGACCTACTGCGAGGACTTTCAATATGACCGTGCAGGATGCTGTAAAGTCTAAGGATGTGGTGTCATGTATTATTCTGATTAATGGTATTAATGCTTATGTACTATTTGATTCGGGTGTTACTTGTTCATTTATATCCGATGAATTTGCTCAGAACCTAGATTTGCCTCAGGAAGAATTAGAATTTCCCTTAAGTATAGAAATTGCGAACAGGGAAGTGATTCCTGTTAAATTCATATATAGGAATTATAGAGTGGTTATAAAAGGTCATGAGATGATGGTAGATTTGATACCAATTAGACTTGGTGAATTCAATGTTATACTTGGAATGGATTGGTTATTCAATTATAGAGCAGTATTTGATTGTCAAAGAAAGTGTGTTAACCTTATGACTTCGTCAAAGGTTGTGTTCTTTGGCAGCAAGTCACCTCGACAAGCAAGTTGTCTGAAGGTGATGCAAGCCAAGAAGTTGTTGAGACAAGGATGTGTAGGATACTTAGCCTACATCGTCGATACACAGAAGAAGAGTGCGAAGTTAGAAGAAATACCGATCATAAGAGATTTTGCAGACGTATTTCCAGACGATTTGCCGGGTCTTCCGTCAGATCGACAAATCAAGTTCGTGATTGATTTAATACTAGGAACGACCCCGATATCTAAAGCACAATACAGAATGGCCCTAGTAGAGATGAAAGAGTTGATGGTACAATTACAAGAATTGCTTGACAAGAAGTATATTCAGCCGAGTGTTTCGCTATGGGGAGCACCGGTGTTGTTTGTTAAGAAGAAAGACGGATCGATGCGGCTCTGCATTGATTACAGAGAGTTGAATAAGGTCACGATTAAAAATAAGTATCCTTTACCTAGGATCGATGACCTATTCGATTAGTTGAATGGAGCAAGGTATTTCTCTAAGATAGATTTGAGAAGTGGTTATCATCAGTTAAAGGTGAGGCCGGAGGATGTACCAAAAACAGCGTTCAGAACTCAGTATGGTCATTACGAGTTTCTGGTTATGTCTTTTGGTTTAACCAACGCAACTGCAACATTCATGGACTTGATGAACAGGGTGTTTAAACCATTCTTAGACAAATTTGTGGTGGTGTTTATTGATGATATATTTGTGTATTCCAAAACCAAGGAGGAGCATGTGGAGCACTTGAGGGTGATGTTGGAGACATTGAGAAAAGAGAAGTTGTACGCTAAGTTTTCAAAATGTGAATTTTGGTTGGAATTTGTACAGGTTCTCGGGCACGTTATTGATAAGGACGGAATTTCGGTAGATCCATCAAAGGTTGATGCGGTAATAAACTGGGATCAGCCGAAGACACCATCAGAAGTGAGAAGTTTCTTAGGATTGGCGGGTTACTATCGACGTTTTATTCAAGACTTTTCCAAGATCGCGACTCCGTTGACAAATTTAACTAGGAAAGCAGTTAAGTTTGTTTGGACAGAGAAGTGTGAGGAAAGTTTTCGGGAGTTAAAGAAGAGGCTGAGCTCTGCACCTGTGTTGTCGTTGCTTGATGATACATGAAATTTTGTGGTGTATGGTGACTCATCACATAAAGGACTAGGTTGTGTGCTTATGTAGAACGACAGAGTTATTGCGTATGCATCACGACAGTTGAAAGATTACGAGAAAGGGTATCCGACTCATGACTTAGAGTTGGCCTCAGTGGTGTTCGCCCTAAAAATTTGGAGACATTATCTTTATAGAGAGAGGTGTGAGATATATACCGACCATAAAAGTCTGAAATATATCTTTACACAAAAAAGATTTGAACATGCGACAAAGAAGATGGTTGGAGCTGATCAAAGATTATGACTGTGAGATTTTCTATCATCCCGGAAAGGCAAATGTTGTTGATGATGCCTTAAGTAGAAAGGGACGGGAGAAGTTAATGATGTTAACTGATCAAGAAAAGTTAGTGTCGGAAATGGCTAAGATGAAGTTGGAAATTAAATATTCGACAGAATTCAATGAAAAGTTATTCTAGATGGGAAATAGTTCAACGTTAGTGGATAAGGTGAGAAATGCACAACTTCATGATGAAGACTGCGAAAAGATAAAACAGAAGATATCTGAAGGTGAGGAAAACAAATTCAAAATCGATTCGGAAGGGTAAAGAGGAAATTCTGAGTGAAGCTCACAACTCATGATATTCGATTCACCCTTGGAGTATAAAGATGTACCAGGATCTTAGACATCATTTTTGGTGGCCGAATATGAAGAGGGATGTAGCTGAATGTGCGAAAAAATGTTTAATATGTTAGAAAGTCAAAGCTGAACATCAAAGACCAAACGGATTGTTACAACCGTTAGAGATACTAGAATGGAAGTGGGAGCATATCACAATGGATTTTGTGGTAGGTCTTCCAATGACTCAGCAAGGTTATGATGCCATTTGGGTGATTGTCGATCGATTGACGAAGTCGGCACACTTTTTTCCAATCAAGAATCGATTTACTCTAGATCGGTTAGCAAAATTGTATGTGAAGGAAATTGTGTCAAGACACGGTGTGGCTGTGTCCATTGTATCGGACAGAGATCCACGTTTCACATCTAATTTTTGGAAACGATTACAAGAGTGCTTGGGAACACAGCTGAGAATGAGCACAACGTACCATCCTCAGATTGACGGACAAAGTGAGAGAAACATCCAAACACTAGAGGATATGCTTAGAGCTTGTATTATGGATTTCAAGGGAAATTGGGATGACCATCTACCATTGGTGGAATTTTCTTATAATAATAGTTATCATACGAGTATTGGCATGCCGCCTTACAAAGCGTTATACGGCAGGAAATGCAGAACTCCATTATGTTGGGACGTGGTTGGTGAACGTCAACTATTGGGTCCAGAATTGGTAAAACAGACTGTCGAGATCATCAAGGTTATTCGAGCTAGATTGATCGCAAGACAAGATAGATAGAAGAAATATGCCGATCAACATCGACAGAATTGGGAATTCGATGTTGGTAGTTATGTTTTCTTGAAAGTGTCTCCCTGGAAGGGGAAAATTCGATTTGGCAAGAAAGGGAAATTGAGCCCTAGATTTATAGGACCTTTCGAAGTGCTTCGACGAGTTGGCGAAGTGGCATATGAGGTGGCCTTACCTACGGAGTTAGAGCATATTCATAATATTTTCCATGTTTCGGTATTGAGACCATATAAGCCTGACTATAAGCATGTTATAGAATATGAGCCCTTACAGTATGAGAAAGATTTATCATATGAAGAAGTCCCTGTTCAAATTGTTGACAGAAAAGAGCAAGTACTGAGGAATAAGGTAATACCTTCTGTTAAGGTAATCTGGAGAAACCACAATGCTAAGGAAGCTACGTGGGAACTTGAAAGCATTATGATGAGGAATTATCCTCAGTTATTTGCTTGATCTTGTATAGCGATTATGGGGACAGAATCTTGTTAAGGAGGGAAGAATGTAACAAATAAATTTTTTCGAGTTGAGATTCTGGGGACAGAATCCTTTTAAGGAGGGAAGTATGTAACGATCGAGAAATTTATAATTTAATTTAAATATTTATTGAATTAAATAAATATTTTAAATAATTTATTTATTGAGGAAAATAAATAATTGATGAATTGTGGTGAATTAATTTAGTAATTAAATTGATTATTGATAATTAAATTAAGTGTTGATAATTATCTAAAGGATTTAATTTAAAGAAATAATTAAATTAAATCAATTATTTAAGAAAATAATTAAATTAAATGTATTATTTAATTTAATGGAAATAAATAAATTAAATAAAGTGATGTGTCTAATTTATTAATTATAAGGATAATGATAATAAGAATTTTATTATTATTATAAGTTATTTGAATTAGCTAAACTAAAGTTATATAAATTGACTAAATTAAAGGTGTGACAATGGAAAACCATATGATATAAATATTATTTAAATAATTTAGTTGGCAGAGTTTTTGGTTAGCCAAACATGGCCTTATGGCCTTTGGCATTATTCCAGCTGACGAGTCTTTTTATTTTTCTAACGTAAGGGAGCGTGGGAGTGGTTATATTTTTCATACGCGTATTGTTTTCTAAGGCTTGCTAACAGAGGAAGAGAGAATTGCTGAGTATTGAGGGTGATGAATTGAGAGAATAATCTTTGTGAGTTTGTCAAGAGAAGGAAGAGACTCACCATCTTGTGCTAATCAAGAAGATTAAGGTATAATTCACTCCTAAATCTCTAAATTTTAGTTTTATCTGAGTTCTATGTAAATTGATTTTGTGGGTTTGTTGTTCAAACGTTGTGTATATGGTGTGGGTTATGTTGTTGAATCTGTTGTCATCATGTATGAGTGTTGTATCAGTTATCAAATTCGTAAAAGTTAGGTTCCGAAATATCAGTGTTTATGTTCACGTACTATGGCCTTATAAAGTATTAATTTTGATGACCAATTTTTATGTTAAACTATAAATTAAAGTTTGTATATGTTAGTTCATTGAGATATGAGCATAACGTAATTTGAATGAGGTTATTTGGCCAAATAATGAATTCACAGTGATGATTTTTAGGACAGACTATCAAAAATTGAGTTTTATATGAAAAACATAAAAATTGAGAAATTAAAATAGTTCTAGTTGTTGTTAAATTGTGCTAAGTGGTTGAATATGTTAGAAATCATGGTATGATAGTTGTATAATTATTTTACATGTTATCACCGTTTGATGGGTGAATTTCATGTTAGTTGAGCTAAAATGGCTCTACATTCAACGCCGTCATCATTCTGCTGCATCGAACACCGCAAGTACTGGCCGATGCCAAGGCAAAAAACTATGGAGTCTGCTTAGCTAGTCTTGCTATTTGGTTCAAGCCTAAGTGTGGCAAATTGCGCTTACACCTTGAACTGGGGACAGTGAGGTCTTCTTGTTTGCAGGTTAGGCATAATGGACTTATATTAGTATTGTAAGCATGTTATTGACGTTGAGGCATGATATAAACTACAATAGCATATTGTCATGCGTTATAATACAATGTATAAAAGATTTTGAAGTGATTGTTAATTGAGTTATAAAATGAAACCAAATGAGATGTTTTCGAAAGATAGAGTTGAACGATTAAGTTATGTTGATCAATGTGTAATTTCAGAAGCATTAAGTATGTTAGCTTACGTGGTTCGGTGCTAAGTTAGGGTTGGGACTTAAATTATGGTTTAAACCCTAAAGTTAATATTCATACGATTAATTGTTGTTGCGATTTCAATGATATATGTAGGATAATTGGAGATTATTTTCATTTGTGTATCTTACAATCAAGGAAAGTTTTCTAACTCTACCTTGTTATTATTGAGAAAGTTCTTAAACCTTAACTCTTTACATTGAGCAATCTTTCTAACTTCATTCTTTTCATATTGAATGCAAGTTCCCATTCTTAAATTATTATTGTGAAAGTTTCTAACACTCTTTATAAAGTTGAGCAAGCTTAACCTATCTTGCATATGTTTGTACAAGCTTATGTAACCTAATTCGTTACATTGAGCAAGATTTAGTTTCCTAATTATTATTCAAAGCATATATTGTTCTAATACATTAATTCAAGGGAGATTGTTTTAACTCTTCTATAGCGCTTTATATGTATGTCATGTTTACTCAATGATATATTATTGTTATTCAATCTTTGACCTTGATAGCCTTGTTCAAAGCTTTATCGTTGTATTAAACCTTCAAGTAGTAAGCAAACCTTTATTGATTGAATTAATCTATATTCGAATAGTGTTCTAAAATTCTAGAAACACTGATAAGCTAGTTCCAAACTAAACTTTCTTTAGTGCAGAAATTCTAAATCCAAACTGAGATGAACAACCCTAACATAGCGAATTTTGTACGTGTAACGTTTAGATGTTTATGCACAATACATGGTACAAAGGGCTGATCCCCCTAAGTACGTTAAGAAGGGTCCGTATATTCTAAATGACTGTTAAGGTTGGGTAATAATACCTAAGTACCGGGGACATAGTTCGTGGTCTTAAGACCCTCAGATAATTAAAGTTCGAACTTGTTTACGATTTTGATTTGTAGAACAAGTTCCTTATTGTTCAGCTTTTGTTGTTCACTCTCATGTTATTATCATGGCTACTTTCGATATCAGTGGGCATTTGTTTACTCACTCTTGCAATTAACATTGCAGCTAAAGTGGAGAAAGTTGATAAGCCGTCGACTAGCAAAGGTAAGGGCAAGATGTCCAAATGATGAAGACTTATGAGAAATTTTATTTTAATGAATTATGTTAAAGACTTGTTTTATTTTATGATGTATTCTGCAAACCGATGTAATAATTTTAAGGGTAGATTACCTGGGATTTATTTTGAGAAGATGATGTAACCCTTTAATGGGAGAGATTATTGTTTAAGTTATTTAAAATTATGTCTTTATTCTTTATGATGGGTAGTTAGACGTAATAGTTTTGATAAGTGAACACCAAATCCTGTGGAAATGGAGTACCTGGATTTGGGGGGTGTCACAATTCCCGTATTTCCCTCTCTGTCTGGGCACGAAAATCTCAGTGATGGCTTGAATTTTGGTAGGATCTAGCTCAATGCCTTTGTGGTTCACTAGAAATCCCAGCAACTTGCCTGACTTGACGCCGAAGGCACTCGCACTCTTGGCCGGATTTAACTTCAAGTTATACTTGTGCAACTGGTTGAAAAGCTTTTTTAGATGGTCTATGTGGTCCTCTTCCCTTCGGGATTTGACAATGATGTCATCCATATAGACTTCTATTTCTTTGTGCATTAAATAATGGAAAAGAGCCATCATGGCTCACTGATAGGTATCACCAGCATTGATGAGGCCGAATGATAACCGTCTGTAGAAAAAGGTTCTCCAGGGAGTGATGAATGCTGTCTACTCCCGGTCTTCTTCAGCAACCATGATCTGGTGGTACCCAGTAAAGCAATCAACAAAAGAGTACATGCCATACAGAGCTATATTATTAATGAGTATGTGGATAAATGGTACCATGAAGTTATCTTTGAGACAAGCTTTGTTCAAATCCCTATAATCCACGCATACTCGCACCTTCCCTTCAGGTTTAGGTATGTGAACTATGTTGGATAACAACTCAGAGTATGTTGATACCATGATGGTGCCGGCTTTGAATTGTTTTTTTGATGCCCCCAAATCCAAGTCCCTTTGAACCTTGGATTCGGTCCGCCACGATACTACTATCGTCAATCTATTTATATCTTTTATTCATAACTTAATGAATACAACTTTACTTATTACAATTTAGAATATAAATTCTTTCCATTTCTAGGATCTATGTAATGACCCCAAACTTTTATAAGTTTCAAATCTTGGTCATTTACCATTCTTGTCTTACATTATATTCGATGTTATAAAAATATGAGGAATAATTTAAACTTTTTTAATCTCCTTTGAAAAATCTTTTATTGATTTCTTAACTTGAATCAATTACAAATCCCTGAATCAAATTATGCTATGATTCATTCTATTCAATTACTGTATAAATTTTTACATCTCAATTCGAATTCCTCTAAGTACCGCCTAGTACAACTTTACAACTTAACATGTATTACACATCGTAAACTACTATCATGTACATCTACTAGAACCTAAACATGGTTCAAGAGCATCTATTTAAATAATAAATCAATCTCCTTCGATAATATTGAACTTTATCAATCAAGTAGCATGTAACTTTACCGTGAGTCCTTAACCTGCAAAAGTGGTTCTTTGCAAGGGTGAGCTCGACAGCCCATCAATTCTAACAGTTTTCATGTAGCACATAACATATAATAGCATATTTAGTTCATGCATTCATAATCAATTAATATTTACTACGCATGTTACTTCTCATATAACAGGCGTAGAGATTTATTTCACAAGCATATCATCAAAGATCAACTTTCACATTTCATACATATCTCATATGCATTTCATATATATACATCAACATTCTCGTGGCATAATATAGCTTAACGAACAGTTATCAAATTCATATAACAAATAGGAACTGAAAAACTTGCATGATTCATAGTTTATCAACTACGACTTAACTGCTTAAAGTTTATCTGCATTGCGTGTGCTCCTACATAGTTATATAATCATGGATTCATACCCATCAGTCATAAATTTCGTACACTCTTAATATAAGAACAAATATTGTTTCCTAACTTGGTTTCATTTTTACTTGAACTTAGGATAACCATGAGACTAACACATTCTACTATTATATTTATCTAAACAATCTTGTTTTCATGTCTTGTAGTCCTTAAGGACAACATATAACCATAACTTAAGACCATGCAGTTAACAAGCTTCTCTTGGTCACTCTGCAGAAGCAATGTGCGACTAAGGTCTTTGCATTTAAAGCAGGAGTAAGCGACGCAAGCTACTCCTAAATTGTAACTGCACTTAGGCTTTTCATTGCTCAGTTTAGTCCTAACCTACTATGCATTCTGATACATACTATAAACATACATCAAGTAGGTTCTGATATTTCTTCAAGTTCACATTTCAAATCATTTAGTTTTGAATTACATAGTTGTATATTGAATTATTTACATCAACAAGGCTTAACAACTTCTTTTAACAATGGTTCAATGTTTAAAAGCTTTTAAACCTTATATAGGTACTAACAAGTCTTTAATACAGATGTTCACATGTATCTATCCCATTTACATAGACATAGCATAGTTCATACTTTTAAAACATGCTTAAATAACTTATGTCATGCTTGACTAGTTGAGTGTACGTATCTTTCATGTTCGAAGGCATAACCAACTCATGTTTGCTTATAAGGTCCTAATGCAAGTAATACAATGCTTATCAAAGTTAGTTTCTAAAACTTTTAAATTTCTCTTTAAAACACATACTAAACTGAGTTGGAAAACCTTTTTATGTGAAATATATCTTGAAATTACATTCCTTATCCATCCGCGCACATAACTAGGCCACATTCACATGTTCCCAAAGTCGGAACATAAAAGACACAAAGTTCGTTAAGTTTCATTTTCAAAACATCAAGTTTTTATTTCAAAACACTTTAAACCAAGATATATCAATCTAGTATATGCAAGGTAACTTTAAAACTACATTTCATGTCCGTTGATATGCGTACATAGGGTCCAAGGTCAGAACTTAAAGGACACCAAATTCATCAACTTTTGTTTCTCAAAAACTGTAAGTTTTCTTTCAGAAAATCATGTTAAGGCATTCCATAATGAGTAAATTAATATTAGTTATATGACATGTCTATTATCATGCATATTTATGTTTTATCACTTAGAACAACATATTTCATCGTCGGGAGCACTATACTTGCGTATGTGCTCGTTCGACGCCCTTTGATCGCCTCATATTACGTAATAGTCACAACGATGACTATTTTTACCCCTTCTAACGACCTCAAATTGATACCCTTAAAGAATAAAATTTGTAGGCCTATTCGTCCTCGTTCCGGATCATCTTGAATCGTCTCAATCGGAGTCCGTATGAAAACGTTATGATCGTTTTACCAAAACAGGTCAAAGCAGTCACAGTCAGCACATATTGGGCCCGACCACACCCCTTGCTCTCACCATTCCAAAGGCTTTGTGCCATTTTCCAGCCCTAGTCATGGTCACAAGGGCTTCCGCATACTGATTACAATTTTTGACACAACTTTTTAATTTTAAGTCCGAATTAGTTGGTTTTCGATTCGTTGAACTCGTTAAACTCTTAGCTACTCATCTACAAAGTAATTATAACACTTCAAAAACATTAACTAACCCAAAGATTAATCCAAAACTCATATTTATCCTAACTTTTCATATTTTGACAAATTTAGCGAATTCATTCACTAAGAATTCGTTTCTAAACCAAATTCGTGTGTTTAACTCTCGTCGTTTTCGCATATGACTATATTATCAGTAGCTAGCAACAATTCATGGAATATAACAATCCTTATGCATAAATTTTGTGACTTAAAAGCTACTTTTTCATTATACTTTTCTAGGAATTGAAGAACTTGGATTCAAGAACATATATGTTAGCAAGATTACCTTTTGAATGCTTGGAATTGGCTAACTATTGCTCCTCAATCCTCCCATTCTACCGAATGTACAATTCTACTGACTTCCAATAGTAAGACTCAGATATTTCAATACAATGTGAAGGAGAATAAGAAGGCTCTATTTATAGAGGATTTGTTATCTAGGTAATAACTTTGCCCAATAATTCAAACCAAGAGAAAGAAGAAGAAACTAACGGGTTGTGAAGAGTTGGTCACCTGCTCCATCAACCTCCATCATCACTGCTATACTAGTTATTGCTGAGCTTAAGCAATATAGAAGTAGGCCATTGGCCTATTACACGGTTGTTTAATATTAATGTGTGACACTAATTTTGGGACAAGACTAATTCTCAGCAACTAAAGCTTAGTTTGGTTCCTTTAATTTCCAAAATATAATTTTAATGTGCTAATGCTACTACACCACGTAAAGTTAGGGATTATTTATGTACTCACATCATATAATCCATGTACATTAGGCTAGTCCAAATAATATAATTCATTTGGGTACTTTCAACCCATTACTCCATATCACACATAAATATCATAATGATTATTATCAGTCATTAATTCTCTTTTAATAATTTCAGTTAAACCTTTAGTCTGGTTTTACTTTAATACTCAGGCCACACAAGGCTCATTTATCTCATTTACTGGAGTTATCTAACTCAAGTTTATTATTTCTATAATAAAATATTAGGGGTTTAGGCCACGTTTGACTTTTCCCCAATTCCACATTATTTTATTATTTATTTAATATACAATTTGTGTCACACTTTAGCTTAACATTTAATTACCTTAAATAATTATATACTATGAACTTATACTTATAATACAAAAATAATCATTACCCTTAGAATAATTAACCTTTACTCCATTATTTAAATTATACAATTATAAGAATAATTATTCGATCGTCCTAAGATAACTTCCTCAATCTTTATATTTAGCCGCATCTCAAATATTAATCTAATATATAAATCTCTAACCAATATTCACTTATATATATATATATATATATATATATATATATATATTGGTTTTCTTCTATTATTCATCACCCATTTTCCATTATCATCTTTTAAGTATTAAATCCTTTCATATATTATCATATTATGTATTATATGAAAATAGAAAATTTAATTAACATAATCATTTCATTTTCTTCATATAACATATACATACATTAATTCACCATTTTACTTAAGTGAATTACTCCTTTCATTCAATTTACTACCACACAAGGCTTTAGCATTATATTATAATATTAAATAATATAACTTAATTAACCAATATTAATTTCCATAAATAAATTCTTATTTATTTTATGATTCGTTATCTCAATCCATTCATGGACAGTTGGAACACCAATTATGATCCTTATTATAACATATTAGTTACTAATACACCAATCCTAAAGTTCGGATTACATGAACTCATCATGAATCTGCTTCTCTGGTACGTTGCACGTACGCTCAGTCTTAGGCTTGAGAGTGGTGCGGCCGCGTCACCTCAAGTTTGGACGCAGACCAGTTATGCTTTAATAGAAACAGAACTTAACTCATAAATCCTTTAACATGCTCCCTACATGCTATCTTATTACACTAACCAAAATCGATTTCCTTTTTGACTTTACAATATCAATTTCTATATTCTTCAATAACTTAGAAATTAAACTTCAAGTTCAACTCTTCTTTCTTTCATCTATACATTTAACCATATCCCAATATTAGTCCATAAATCTCTAACCAATATTTATCTAAAGATATATCGACTTTCTTCTCTCATCAACAACGTACATATATACAAGTCCAACCTAGCACACATCGAGTCTTTAATGGTATTCAATATAGTACACTTAGTGATTTCCCACAAACATCCAACAAATTAGTTTTCGTCTTGTCTACACTATTTTCACAGTGAGTTAGATCGGTTACTAATTCGTATATACCTCCGCTCTCTGAAGGAACCGTTTAGCCCAGCTCCTATACATCAACCATTAAAGGGTACGGTTGCACTGCCTTAGACTTGATACTTACTCGTACATATACTCAAGAAATTGGGGATTATCAAAGATATTTAATGTCAACAACTTATTATGATAAAATAATTCTATAAATTATTTAATGTCGATAGATAAATCTTTTCCATCTTCTTATTAATTCATCTATACAATTTATAACAAACATATAATAATGATATATATTCATTAAACATAACATCACTTATTACATAGCTCATATTACCCTATGTAACATAATACCACATACCTCGTACCAAACTTATATATTCTTGTTCGAACCCATCTCATGCTTTAAGAATTTTATTCACTAAATTCTTATTTTAATATTTTCTAAAAATTCGGGTTCTTATAGTTTCATAATTTCTTCCTTGACTTTCAAATTCAACTCAGGTTTCAATCGCTTGAGATTCTGTTTGACTCGCTTGAATCCCTCTTTAATGGGCATGTGATGAATGACGATATCAGTTGACAAACCGATCATGTCTTCATGAGACCATGCAAACACATCCTAAAATTGAGTAAGTAAAGCAACCATGTCATTCCTTTGGCTTGGGGTAAGGTCCATGCCAATCATGATTTGCTTGGGATTTTCTGAGGTTCCGAGGTTGACGAAGATGGTTTGATCAAGGTTTGGTTTGGGTTTATCTTCGACCCATTCTTTGATCTCCTCAGGCACCTCATAGTCCTCTTGCTCAATCTCCATCAAGTCGGAGTCCAACTTTACATCAAAGTTGCAGTCATTGTGAAGAATTGGCATTCCATAAGCAAGTTTAGACAAACCTAACTCTAGAGTACTGAAAAAAATGCTTTCACTTAATATATGAAATTGTTTGATCATATAAAGTGTTAGCATGGCATGAAAAAAGTAACTGCTAGTACTATGCAACAAAAGTAAGCAGTTAATGATATCTATAGGGCAGAGGAATTTTCTGCCCTTTTTACCCTTTTCGGCAAATGCAAGGTCTGACGTCCCCAAAATAGGTTTACATAACCCATTCCGAGTCACCAAATACATGGTACATAATCCAAATACAACCTTCATTAATACAACAATTGAACTGTCGTGCAAAATACGACAACACATAAATTATGAGTTTTAATATAAATATTGTCTCGTAGACAATATCCAAACTAAAATAAAATTCTCATTACAATTATTGACACACTATTTTACAAAATAGTGAGGATTTCTAAAATAACCATCTTGGATCATTACTCCACTCCCCAACTAGTCCCAGCTACATTCTCGCCTCCTGAGAAGAATAATGGAACCAAAAAGAAAAGGGTGAGCTCAACTAGTCCAGTAATGAATATTATGCCTAAGATAATATAGAAAAAATTATCCTTAGTCCTCAACAGGGAAAAATCTGATAGAATACAATAGACAACAAGTTTTAGATCAACAACTGCAGTGGAAATAACAATCCTTTAGAAGAGTCAAGTAGAACATGATTTCTACTATCTTCTATGATTTAAAAGTCCATCATCAATATTTTATCCCTGTAACACCAATCAATAAACATTTCACATCAACAAATTATCCATGCACTACGGGCCAAGGATATTCGTTAGTATCACTAATTATCATGATCATGCTAAACAACTGTCCATCTATGCACTACGGGCCAAAGATGACTTTCACCACATCATTTTTTTGTAATATTACAAGTCATGATTATACCAATACACAATTCTTAGTCATAATCATACCAATCAACAGTCCATCTATGCACTACGGGTCAAAGATGACTTTCACCACAATATACGTATGAGGATGATGACAATGATATAAGGAGTTAATCAAGTGAGATCAAGGATAAATATTAGAGATTTATAATTCAATTTATCTAGAGTTCAAGAATGTCCAAATTGTTAACATGATAATTAATTGTGGAGAAAAATTTAAGAATGATATTCATGTAAAAATAATTTGGATAGACAAGAAATCACTTTTGTTGTGAATAGTATCCTGTGAATAGTACCCCAAGTGAATGGTACCTGAGTGAATAGTACCCCGAGTGAATAGTATCCCGAATGAAAATATTGAAATTTAATAAGAAAATTATGTTGGGTTTTGTATATAGCGCGAACATGCAATCAAATTACAGAAAAGATGCGCACTGCGATAAAATAGGAATTTAAAATTTTTATACAAACCCATCACCAAGATCATACTTTGTGCATAATTATCAATCAATAGAAAAGAGATGGAGAACAGATTCATACGCTTGTAGAAACTATCTTCCGTAGGTACGAGTTCATCTCCAATCCTTTTTGCGTTCAACTTGAATCCACTGGGTTTGATTCCTTCCTTTGATCAACGTTAGCCACCCAAGTGTTTGGCCTCTAGAGGTGATCCACCAAGGAAGAACAAATATTCAAGAAAATGGGTGTTCAGCTCAAACCCTAGTTTTTCTATCTCTATAGAAAAAGGGGTGTACTCTCCCAACTATTGGAATCATGTATATATTTCCTACACTGATATCTGATATAAGACTCATCTTATAAAGATATCGGTTAACCTATTTTAATATAATTAAAATAGAGTATTATTTAATTAATTAAACTCCTTTAACTAATTATGCTTCCTAATTAATCTTACTAGAGATATTTAATTAAACTCTTTTAATTAATTTGTCTCCCTAATCATATTAGGAATAAATGAGAGTACTAATATTAATTAATTCACAAACTTCTTTTAAGAATTAAATAATAGTAATAATAATAATAATAAGACTCCTCTTATTAATTTATATTTAATATTTCCAAAATATTAAATATTAAGCTATTTGATTTATTCTATCACCATAGATTAAATTAAATACACTTAACTTATTATTATTATTATGCCATTTACTTCTTAAAAAAATATTCTTCCTTTTATGGTGTGACGCTTTAGGTTCTCCATATTAAACCGGTTGTGAAGAAATCAATTAGAACAATTCTCATCTTATTTAAATAAATAAATTAAACTATTAATTTATTTAAATAAATAATATTTATTCTGCAATAGGGATAAGCCTCCCTAGCGATTAACGACTTTTCAGATAATATAGATTTCAACATTAATCATAAAAGAACCTTTGAGTAGATAGTTACTGTATAATTCAATCCTTCCACTATACAATGTCCCAATTAAATATAAGACACGGAATTACTGTCAAATCTTATTTTATTTAATTATATGTACTTCGATTCTTAAATGCACAACTCCAAATAATGCAAAATAGAAACTCATTTCTAATTTCATTCTGCCTTGGCCAAGGACTACTGAGTTGTCAGTTATCGAATCAGATATGACATTTCTCTTCTTTTACTAGAAGTGGTGGATTCTTTATTGATCATACATTATCTCCATGTACAACTTATTATACCAAATCATACCCTTTGATATATCCTAAGGGTATTAAGGAATAAGTCAAAGTATAACTCATCATACACAAGATACTATGATGATCTCAAGTCCAAGGATCACTTGTACTACTATCACTACAAGAATTCTTATTGACAGTCAAGTAAAACTCATTTAGGTATTCCTTAGTGAGTCACGTTCAGTGAACTTATTCTCCAATAAGCACCTACATACTTCCTTTAGTGTCTCCACACAAATGATCATGAGATCAATCATCCTCATCCAATGAGCAAGCAACGTATGTACCAATCTATCCATATTCATTAATCCTCTTTTTAGTAATCCATCGATTGGGAACATTTTAGTTTTAAGTTATCTAAGAATTTAGATCTCATTAGCATGATCTCATCATGATTCTAAAAGTATTACTTAAAACTATGGGTTTATCATATATTATTAAAATAGCACCATGTAGATAAATTAAAGCATTTAGTAAATGAATACTTTTATTAATAAATGAATAAGATTGTTACAAAGTATATGCTTTATCATCAACATGATTGGCTTGTGTACATACTACTTTTAATCTCCCACTTGCACTAAAGCCAATCGTCTTGGTATCTCATACCCTTACTCTCTAAGTGACGATCCTCTTACTGTTGGATAAACTTCAGTAAGTAGATATATAATGTAGTTCTTGAGAGTTCACTATCTCTATAGTGATTTCCCATCTTTCAATGATTCCTCTAACCAAATGAAAGTGCCGCAACACATGTTTAGATCCAAGATGAGACTTAAGAACTATTCCTAGTTCTGTAATGAACTTTTATCCAAACAATCAACTTGCAACTTCATTTACAACTACATACTTTATCTTTATCACTAAACCAGCAACTCTTTACTGTTTGGAACCTTTTCAATTCACTGCACCACTGTTCATGGTAATGTTTTACCCTAAAGTGGATTTGCTATCGTCTTGGTCAGTGGTTATTGTACATACTACTTTTAATCTCCCACTTGCACTAAATCCAATCATCTTGGTATCTCATACCCTTACTCTCTAAGTGATGATCCTCTTACTATTGGATAAACTTCAGTAAGTAGATATATAATGTAGTTCTTGAGAGTTCACTATCTCTATAGTGATTTCCCATCTTTCAATGATTCCTCTAACCAAATGAAAGTGCCGCAACACATGTTTAGATCCAAGATGAGACTTAAGAACTATTCCTAGTTCTGTAATGAACTTTTATCCAAATAATCAACTTGCAACTTCATTTACAGCTACATACTTTATCTTTATCACTAAACCAGCAACTCTTTGCTGTTTGGAACCTTTTCAATTCACTGCACCACTGTTCATGGTAATGTTTTACCCTAAAGTGGATTTGCTATCGTCTTGGTCAGTCTAAAAAACTTGAGTTTGCTAAGCCCTTTAGTTTTAATTCAGAACCACCATGCATATGATCACATTACTAGTACCAGATAAGTACTTTAAGATATTTTTCACTGTCTTATAGTGATCTTCTCTAGAATATGTCTGATCAACATCAGGTCTCGTACATTTCATTACATACATGATAGTTACTCATGTGATCTCTCTTTTATGAGTATGGGAATTATTAAGAGAGATACACTCCATGGCTCATAAACATGAGATATCTCTAGGAGTTTTCCATGCTAAACGGCTTTAGCATAAAATGAATATACGTTCCTTTGGTCAAGCTGATCATCCTTTTAAATCTATCTATATAGATTTTTATTCAAAATTTAGATACTCTTCCCAAATCATTCATAGAGGAATGTTTAGACAACTTAATCTTTACTGATTATAGCATTGGTATGTCATTCCATATCCTTACTATATCAAAATATAATACTAGGAATGTCACGGCGCTCCCATTGACCCTTTTGTACACACTAGGTTCATTCTTGATTTTGATTAAATCAAACTCTTTTGATTATCTCATCAAATCAAATGTTCCATTTTGAGAAGCTTGCTTCAATCCATTTCTCTGAGTGTCTATAACTCTTACCTCATTATATGTAACCGGATCATCATCTTCTATGATGCGTACCTCATCATCATCTATGATGAATCCATACCTCCAAGGTATCTTCGATACTATTCTAGATTTACAATTCAGTTGTGGTATAATAGGTCTATCTACATATTCCTCTTATTTGACTTATAGTGCTTTGTAGTTCTTGAACTCTTTAAGATCTATTATCCTCCCACTAGGCTCTTCAACGATAAACACCTTTATCTTAAAAGGTGGTGTGTTTCGCAATAAACACCTTTTACTAAGTAGGATTATAGAACATATATCCTAAACTTACTTTAGGATGTCCCACAAATCTGCACTTGTCAAATCATATCCCAAACTTAACCTTTGAAACCTTTTCACATAAGCTGGACAACCCCTTATCTTAACATACTTAATATTAGGAATCCTCCTGTCATACTTTTATGGAGCCTTGGGGCTGGATTTTGAGGTTACCTTTTCGTAGATATACAGCCATTTTTAGGGCATGACCCCAGAAGGATACTCGAATGTCGATAAAAATCATTATGGAACGCACCATGTCCAATAAGGTAAGATTTTTCCTTTCAGATACATTAACCAATTATTGCGTATTAGGAGGCAACCATTGTGAAAAAACCATTTGAGATGATCTAAAAACTCATTGTACAAGTATTCCAACCTTGAACCGATTAAAGAGTCCTAATACTTTGCCAATTTATTTCACTTCTAAATTCTTTGAACCTTTCAAATAATTCACACTTGTATTTTAGCAAATAAATACATTCAACTCTTTGAATGATCATCTCCTTTTCTTTTACTAATTTGTTCAATATGCAAAATTATTTTCACGTTAGTCAAGTATACAAAATCCATTAAGTAATATTCCAGTTCTATACAAAACATTATTATTATAAATAGAACAACAATTGTTCTTGTTGGAAGAATGCATATGTTGATTTGATGTTTAAAGTAAATGCTCATGATTATATGTAAAGTCCTTCAAGGACTTACTGATAGATCAAAATTGTTAGGTTGATCTTAGCTATTAATGTTCATCATTCTATAAATGAATGTATAGATAAGGAGATCAAAGATGTTAGGTTGATCTATGACTTAAAAAGAATAGATAGGCTTCAACAAGAATCACAGTTTATCGAGCTGATCAACAGAATGCAGAAGCCAAGGCAGGATCGTAGAACTTAGAAGATCATAGTGTATCTGCCTTGAAGGGCCTCTCAAGAAATCGTAGAGTGGTCCAGACGTTTACCGAAGCTAACCCAGAGATCCTAGTGTGCTTACGAAAATGTAGAGTCTGCAAGACGAGAAAGTGAAGATCGTAGTGTGCAAATCCTTGAGAGATATCGTAGTGTTATCTTCAGACCAAGCACCAATGTGACAAGACACCACGATATGGATCGTAGAGTATCATCTGCCTTGTGTCAGAAGCATCGAGCCCTACTTTTGTTTGGAGTCAAATTCTAACAAATGTGGAATGGTTTTGAAACGTTGAAGTCCTCACCAGTCCCAAAGGTACAAAAGATGTCCTTAGTATTCAACAAAATGAACGTATTCAAGATGCTAAGGAAAGGACCATAGGACAGAGGAAAAACACCTTTTCAGGTGTTAGATGAGAAAGCAGTCTGTTGTGTTAGTGGGCCAGAATGCAATTCAGAAGGTGTGCAGAAAAGTCTCCATCAAAGTTTAGAAATGTCAAACACATTTAATGCTTCAACAAATGGCTTCAAGGGGTAGATTTCGAGGATCACATATATGCAGAACATATGCAGATGATAGAACTAAGCAAGCATTGTACAAAAATGCACAAGAACACTCAACGCTCAACTCTACGATCTGAGAAAAAGAGGAAGCTTGCTCAGCTACTCAGTTCTTTCGAACAAGTGCTTAACTGCAACTAAGTAGCATCAATCACGAACTCAACAACTACCAATCAACTGAAGTAAGAGTTCCAAGTCAGAAGGACTTGAAGAGTTCTAAGTGAACTGTGAAGAACCAAGTCTACTGGACTTAAAGAGTTCAAGAGTGAACTAAGAAGTGCCTAGACTGCTGGTCTACAAGGAATCTGCGAGATTTAGAAAGTGTAAAAGATAACCTTAGTGGATTTCCTACTCGAGGAATATAAGAGTGTACTAGGAGCTTTAAGTGCTCTGAACCACTTAAAAACAACTGTGTCTATATCATTCTTGCTATAACTGCTATAACTGTTATAACTGCCTCACTCTCATTAACTCTATCTAAAAGGGAGTTCAAAGAAACCTTAATTCCGTTATGTTTAAATCAGTATCAAAACTATCTTAGTAAAAAGAAAAGTTTTTAAATATCTATTCAACCCCCCCTTCTAGATAACTATTGTGCCTTCGGGAACTAACAATTCGTATCAAAGCAGGTTCTATAATATAGCCTACAAAGCTTGAGCAGATCCAATGGCACACTTACCAAGCGAATCAAAGACTGGAGGACGTAGCAAGCCACCTATGTGAAACAAAGATAAATTCACCAACTGGAAGGTTAGGATGCAAGCTTACATGGATTCAATAGATGAAGACCTATTTGAAACTGTTCAGAATGGACCCTATGTTCCTACAAAGCTTGCACTAACTACAGATGACCCAAATAGAATATAGATCAAGGTCAAAGGAGAATGGACATAAAACGAGAAGAGAGCTGTCCAGCTCGACAAAAAGGCCAAGAACATCTTATTCCAATCCTTAGAAGATGATCTGTTTGAAAATGTGGTCAACAACAAAACAACAAATGAGGTTTGGGAAGCATTACTCATCATGCATGAAGGAACTGAAGAAGTCAGAGAAAACAAACAATCTCTCTTGACTCAGCAGTATGAGATGTTTGCTCATGTTCAAGGAGAGAACGTCACTGTCACCTACGAGAGATTTAATGTTCTGCTAAACTCTTTACGAGCCTATGGAAAGATCTATCCAAACAAAGATCTAATCATAAAGTTCACGAGAGCCTTACCAAGCAAGTGGGATGCCAAAACCACTGCCATTAGAGAGTTAAAGAATCTACATGAAATGATTGTTCAACAGTTATATGGCAACCTCCTCACATACGAATTGGAGATGACTCAACGAGTAAAAACTTTGTCTGAAGGAAGAAAGAAGGATAAAAGTGTTTCTCTTAAAGCAACTGAAAACACCTCTAAAGTCAACACTAAGGTTGATTCTGACTATGATGAAGATGATGATGAGGACTTTGCAATGCTGGTGAAGAGACTCGGAAGGTTCATGCAATAAGGCAAAACCAGCAAGCCAAAGAAAGTCAGCAACTACAGTAGCCAGGAGCAAATGAATGACCTATGCTACAATTGCAAGAAACCTGACCACTTCATTGCTAACTGCAACAAACCTCTCAGAGAAGAACTCAAGAAGAAATAACATTCAAAGAAGGAATACAAACGCAACAAAAGGCCTCAGAAGAAAGACAAAGGCCTTGTAGCTGGAGGATCGTGGAGTAACTCAGACAATGACTGAACTCCAAAATCTGGAGATGATGAAGATCCTAAAATGGCAAATCTTTGCCTGATGGCCAAAAATGCAAGGGACAAATAGAACTCCAACATACATGAAGTAAGTATCGATGAGGTATTTGACTTGAACTCTCATGATGTAGATATTGATGATTTAAGAAATGCACTGCATGGTATAGCATCTGATCTGCATCAATACATGAAGTGGTTTAGAGTTTTGACTAAAGACTATTTACTTCTTCAAAAGGAGAAAGAAAAAGTTCAAGAAGAACTGAAAATAGCCCTTCTAAGTACTAATTCTCTCTCCAAGTTTGAAGCTGAGAATAAGCTCTTAAAACAAACAAATGAGCTCAATGCAAAAAGAGAGTCAAGTTTAACCTCTAAGATTGAGGATCTAGAAAGGAAAATCTCTACATGGAATAAATTCTCTTCATCTATGGACTCCCTAATCTCTAGCCAGAGAAGTGTCTCTGATAGAACAGGGTTAGGCTTTGGAGAATCTACCTTAGAGCCATGTGTGGAAAAAGTAAAGGAAATTAACACTAGTAATGCCTCAAGGTTTAGTAGAGGCATTATATTTGTGAAATCCTCACAGAAGGATGAGCCTGTCAAACCCTGCTCCATTGATTCAATCCATATTCCTAGCAAAAAGGGATCTCATGCCGGTCTGGGTTTCAAAAAAGAGAAAAGTAACCCAGCCACTACTCACCAACCTCGAAGGATCATAGAGTCCAGTAATATCAGCTTTACGAACCAACTGGGAAGGTACAATAGAGGTAAGGTATACTCCTCACAAATCATGAAACACAAGGACACATGGAAGAAGGAATACTAGCTTAATAGTAGGATGACAAATAACCCACAAAAGTCCAAATGGAGGAAGAATTTTCACACACACACAAACATGCATCATATTAGATGTTTTGTGTGCTACAAAGTTGGTCACAAGGCTGCAAAATGACATTATAATTCCATGCATATGAGACCCCACATCAAGAAGGTTTGGGTCCCCAAGGGCACTAACAAAGTAGGACCCATACAAGTATGGGTACCAAAATGAAGGTTTAATGTAACTACAGGAAAAGAGCTCCACGATAACAACCTGGTATCTGGACAGTGGATGCTCAAGGCACATGACTGGGAACAAAGCCCTTCTGTCTAACTACATAGAGAAGGAGGGTCCCTCGGTCATCTTTGGAGATAACGGCTCTGGCAAGACAAGAGGATATGGCTCAGCCAGAAATGGTGCAGTATCCTTCAGCAAAGTGTCCTATGTGGAATGACTACAACACAATCTTCTAAGCATTAGCCAACTCTGCGACAAGGGTCATCAAGTAACATTCCTCAACAATCAACGTCAAGTTTGAGACCTGAAGACATCTGCTGTAAAGTTAACCGAAATAAGAGAAGGAAATGTCTACACAATAAATCTTAGACAACTAAGCTCAGACGAGACAATTTGCTTTCTGGCTAAAGCATCTGAAGAAATGAGCTGGCTATGGCATCGGAGATTATCTCATCTCAACTTCAAAAGCATGTCCAAATTAGCTTCAAAAGATCTAGTTGTAGGCTTACCCAAGTTCAATTTCGTTAAAGAAAGGCCGTACAATGCCTGTCAACTTGGAAAGCAGACCAGAAGCTCATTCAAGAGAAAAACTTCCAACTCAATTGACAAGCCTCTACAGTTGCTACACATGGATCTTTTTGGGCCAATTCCAATGATGAGCCTTTGAGGAAAGAGATACTCTCTGGTCGTTGTCGACGACTACACCAAATTTACATGGGTGTTCTTTCTAACCTCAAAGGATGAAACAAGCTCCCAACTGATCAAGATGTTCAAGCTGGTGATGAAAGAGAAAGGAGAGAAAATCAAGGCTATAAGGAGTGATCATGGCAGAGAATTTGACTTCTCAGAAATGGACCAGTTCTGCACAAACAATGGCATTAGTCACAACTTCTCAGCTCCACGAACTCCCCAACAAAATGGAGTAGCTGAGAGAAATAACAGGACATTGATAGAGGCTGGAAGAACTCTACTAGCAATGACCCATCCGCTTGAAATAAGGCGAAGTTGTCAACACTGCATGCTACACTCAGAACAGATCACTCATACACTCTACGATTAAGAAGACTCCTTATGAACTATGGAAAGGAAGAAAGCCAAGTGGCAGCTACTTTCATGTTTTCGGCTGTGCATGCTACATTCTCAATAATGGAAAGCAGTACTTGACAAAGTTTCAACCAAAGCCAGACGAAGGAATCTTTCTTGGATATGCCATAGACAGTAAGGCCTACAAAGTGTTTAACAAGAAGACACTGAGTGTTGAAGTCTCAATTCACATCATCTTTGATGAGATAGACTTAAACAAAACAATGCTTCAAGACACTATGACAAATAGTTTAGACACTACAAACAAGGTCATCGAGCTCAACATTACGATCGTAGTGCCAGATAGTGAAATCGTTGAGCAAGGAAATGAGATCGAAGAGAGGCCTATGCCAGACAACGAAACTCCACACCAAGAAGAAGAAATAGATCTTGAAGATCTAAGACAAGAAGGCATAAGAACAGATGTCCCAACAGGAAGCAGATGGGCAAGAGATCACACTCAAGATCTAATCATTGGAGATTCGAGTGCAAGAGTCAAAACAAGAGCTTCCACCCAAAATGAATTCTTTTATCTAAGTTTCCTGTCACAAATGGAATTTAAGAGGATAGAGGATGCTATAAAAGACTCCAGCTAGATAGAGGCCATGCAGGAAGAACTTAATCAGTTTGAAAGAAGTAAAGTATGGAGATTGGTACCAAGACTAAAGAATCATCATGTTATTGGAACCAAGTGGGTCTTCAAAAATAAGATGGATGAAGTGGAGTAATAACCGATAATAAGGAAAGACTAGTGGCCAAGGGCTACTCTTAGGAAGAAGGCATTGACTACGATGAGACATTTTCACCTATTGCCAAACTAGAAGCCATCAAAATATTCCTTGCCTTTGCTGCTCATATGAAATTTAAGGTCTTTCAGATGGATGTCAAAAGTGCATTCTTGAATGGTGAACTTCAAGAAGAATTCTATGTAGAAGCGACCTCCGTGTTTAAATTAATCCATCTCTTTCTAATTATGTCTTTAGATTAGACAAAGCCTTATATGGTCTTCAACAAGCACCTAGAGCATGATATGAAACACTAACTAACTTTCTTATTGAAAATGGGTTCACTAGAGGTAGAGTAGATACCACACTATTTCTTAGAAAGCATAAAGATAAAGTCATTAGTTCAAATATACGTTGATGACATTATTTTTGGATCTACTAATGAAAAGTTATGCAAGAGATTCTTCAAGCTTATACAGAGCAAGTTTGAAATGAGCATGATGGGTGAGCTGAATTTCTTCCTTGGACTGCAAGAAAAGTAGATTGATGAAGGAATCTTCATAAACCAATCCAAGTACATTAAAGACTTACTTAAGAAGTATGGCATGGAATCAACCTCTCCCATGAAAACCCCAATTGCTCCTGTAACCAAACTTGACAAAGATGAAAAAGGTAAAAGTATTAATATAACTCAATACAGAGGTATGATAGGCTCTCTTCTATATCTAACTGCCAGTAGACCAGATATAATGTTTACAACATGCAGTTGTACTAGATTTTAGGCTAATCCTAAAGAATCTCATTTAACTGCTATAAAGAGGATTTTCAGGTATCTCAAGGGCACACCTCACTTGGGGCTTTGGTATCCCAAGAAGTCCTCATTTGAACTAACAGGATACACAGATGCTGATTTTACAGGCTGCAAAATAGATAAAAAGAGTACTAGTGGCACCTGTCAATTGCTAGGAAACAGACTTGTGTCCTGGTTTAACAAGAAGAAAAATTCAGTATCTACTTCAACTGCGGAAGCTGAATACATTGCTGCTGGCAGCTGCTGTGCTCAGATCTTATGGATGAAAAATCAGTTAGCAGATTATGGGTTTGAATTCAAATCCATACCTATTCACTGTGATAACACAAGTTCAATTGCAATAACTCATAATCTTGTCATGCATTCTAGGACTAAGCATATAGAAATAAGGTATCACTTCATTAGGGATCATGTGCAAATTGGAACTATATCTTTACAATATATCCTTACTGAAAACCAACTTGTTGATGTCTTTACAAAACCCTAGATGAATCCAGATTTAACAAGTTAATAAGTGAGCTAGGCATGCTTAACTTACAACCATGAAAAATATGCTCTAGTTTGTGCTAACTATACATATTTAAAGGATATATTTGAAATTATAGACATGATCAAAGGAAGTCCATGATCGTAGAGCTGAAGTGTCATAAAAGACAATGATCGCAGTGCAGGCTCAACGATCGCGGTGCAGACTCAATGATAACAGAGTTCCATCAACAAAATAAAGGAGCATCCTGTGATGATGAAGTTCAAAACAAGGCAATTTCTCTGATAAGCACCTCAGGAACAAACCTAACCCTTGATTCACTCTATGAGGTTGTCCCTTCCTGAGTTACCTTGAACCGAGAAGAATGTTAAGTCAAAAGTTTATCACAAGGACTCGGGGGACTCAGTCAGACTCAATGATCGCAGTTCAGACTCGACGATCTCAGCTCAGATACAACGATTGCTGAACAGACTCAACAATTACTGAGCAGACTCGACGTACGCATAATAGACTCGACGATTACAAGAACCATCTCAACGATCGTAGTCCTCCCTAAGGACACATTATCTCAGAAGGAGCTAAGGGAAAATCAGTACAATCCTCCTTAGTCATATTCATAGAGCCAAGTAGAATTTGACACCTGTCCCACTAAGCGAAATGGAGAGAGGGAAGTTACAAGTACAAATTAAAATCGCTTTTTTGAAATCAGAAGTTCAAAAAGCTTATCTCTCTCATTCTCTCTCAAGAAAAAACCCTAAACCTTAAGAAAGCTTAGACAGTCATACTCCTTACAAAGAAATCAATGGCGGCTTCCAAAGTAATCTCTGGCTACAGACTCTGTTATGATGAGTTCAAAATAGCTGAATCCAAATTTCACAAAACTCTGTCATCATTAAAGAAGGCTGGTCTCGAAGAGGCTCTAGGTATAGACACATTGATCTACCCTAAGCTAGTGAAAGAATTCTACAGAAATGGTGTGTTTGAAAATGATGCCATCACTATGAAAGTTAGGGACGTGGAAATTAGGCCGAAGGCTGAGGACATCAACCTAGCCCTAGGTTTTAAATATGAAGGGTATTCATCTATAGATGGCATAGACTTCCATGAGGGACTTAAAAGAATGCATCACAAGAAATCCCCCTCTGTCAAAGGATACAATAAGAAGGAGTTTCCTCAGAGGTATGAATTTCTGGCTGACATTGTTGGGAAGTGTATATGTTGCAAGAGTTCTGGTCATGATTCTATAAATGAGGTGAAACTCAAGCTCATAACTGCCATAAGTTATGGAATACAACTTAACTATATAGCTGTATTGCTTGAATTGATTGGAAAGTGGATCACCAGCTCA
This sequence comes from Panax ginseng, assembly GCA_020205605.1. Lineage (NCBI taxonomy): Eukaryota > Viridiplantae > Streptophyta > Magnoliopsida > Apiales > Araliaceae > Panax > Panax ginseng. The sequence goes on from CM035132.1 coordinate 116,271,669, forward strand.
AAGAAGACAAAGAGCTCTCAAAAGATGCTCTACGGACGATTTATAAGCATCATCCTACAGTCTGCTTTAGGTGAAAAAATTAGGGATGATGAAGGAGAATCCATCAATCCAAACTGATGAATGACCCAACAACTATTCGAGAACTGGAAAAGGAATCCAGCAAAAAATGTGCGTATGATATCTGAGTCCAGTGGTAGGACTACTGAGGCAAAGGAGTTCGGGATTCTAGGGAATATGTCAGTTGTCAAGAAGACTGAAGAAAAAGAAGAAGAAGAAACTAACAAGGAAGAACCTACTGCCCTGGTCAAAAAAAGCAAGGGCAAGAGAAAGCTAAAGGCTAGAATGACAGAAGAACCCCATGGATCAACTACTGATAAACTTGTAGAGTCCTCTGACATTAAGACTCTAATGATCCTAAGAAGAAAACAACAGCAGGCTTTGGCAGAAGAAGACAGAGCTACCATATCACAGCTGCTGAAAAAGAATAAAATCAGTCACAAATCCAAGAGGCCATCTGTCTCTTCGATCGTAGAGTCTCTACCGATTGTAGAGACCAGACTGAACAACTCGAGTAAGGAAGTTGTTGCATCAGATGTTCTGGCTGATCAACAGGACAAAGCTGAAGCTCAAGAAAGTCCTGAGGCTGTGGCTCAGCCTAGAAAACCAAGATGAAAACTGGTTAAGAAGTATATCCTTGTCAATGAAAGAGTACTCAAAAAAGAAGACAAAGAGTTGGCTGCTAAAAAGGAACTATCCAAAGAAAGCCAAAAGAATAAAGCTCAAGCTGAGGGGGAGATGCCTGAAGCTCTCATCCTAGAAAATGCTCTAGCTGAGGGGGATCCACTAATCCTACAGGGGGATGATCATGTTGAGGGGGAGGCTCATGATATCCCCATGACATAAGAAAAAGTTCCTACAAAAAATGAGGGCGAACCAGAGCAAGAACAAAATGAAGCAATTGATATAGTGGACTCCTTAAACAAAGACAAAGAAGAGGACGAAGATGATGAGGTCGAAGATCATAGCTGTGGGCATTAATGGGTATAGAAAAGCTAACTATGAGCAACTGTTCTCCTATCTACCCATGATGCCTTTTCATCAAGCTCAAAATCTAAACTCCTGGAATCACATGTTTTGGAGCTTCAAAGAATATCCAGCCATCTCTGTGCTAGCTCATAGATGCCCAGGAAACTTCAACTTTGCCAAATAGCTTATCACAAATGATCCCTCCTCAAGAATGGTGCATGAGGTATTAACTATCCCGATCTTATTCAAAGTTAATCACTATCCACTATCCTTCTATAGCGAATTTTATGAATTTCAAAGCTGGCTGGAAGTGGTCCTAAATCAACCAAGTCAATTCCCAGTTATAAAATCCCAAAATTCTGTAACTAATGAACCAAATATGCCCAACTTTATATTTCTCCCACATCCCATCATTTATACGATCACTGACTCTAGCCCCATTGTAGAGTCCCAAGCTCAAATCGTAGAGCCACCTACTTTAAACACCCAAACACATGCCCCTCCATCCGATATTCCCTCCTCATCCACCAACGAATACTTCAACCTTGATCTTGCCCTCTACTCTTTACAAGATCAATACACAAGAACACCCCCTCCTTCACAAATTCCCCAACTAAATGAACTTCTCTCAGAGCTGCCCACCAAAGCCAATTTGTCAGCAATGTCCAAGAAAATGATCAAGGAACTCGATGAGAGTCTTGAAGAACACACTGAACTCATTCAGATGAGATTAACAACAATGATCAATGCTGCAAATAGTCTGCCAAGCTCCCTAAGCTCTATGCTCACTAAGAAACTTAAAGAGCTCATCAAGGAAATGATTCAGAGCATAAAGGACATGGATGACATTCACTTTCTAGCAGCCAAAAGACACAGAGATGTTGTTCTTGTCTTACAGTCCACTCAGGAAGCTCAGAATAAACTTATGATGGATAACTTCCTCAATCTGCAAACTACCGTAAAAGAATTCCAATAATTTTACGTCAGCCAAGGACAGCAGACTGACAAAATCCTAGCCGTTCTTCAACAACGGGAAGCTCAATCTGATGCTCTGATCAAAGAAAATTGAGAGGACATTGCTCAAACTCAGAGTCAACTCAACGAGCTTGTCCAAGGGGTGACTCGCCTCTCAGAAGACATTCGAACCCTTGATGCTGACATAAAGGGGTAGAATAAAGGAAAACGAGATCAAGGCAGAGGCAGAGGTAGAGGCACCTTTTCTGCTCAATCTTCCAGGAATCCTCCTGCAAGGCAATTCCACCAATAGACTCCACGATCTAGCCATCAGACCTAATGATCTGATACTCGACGATCTGATCAGCAAGAAGTTTTAATGGCTCAACCATTATAAAGTCAAAGGCCTTCTCCTAGCTCTTATGTGGTGACAACAATAGGTTTAAGAATGCCAATAGGAGATCCTGCATTCATGAATAGACATGATTATAGTTAAAGACTCGATCAAAGCGAGCTGGAATAAATAACTCAAAGAGATGAATCTAGCAGGAAAAGAAGAGCTGAGGAGTATGCCAATCCTCCATGCAAAAGATAAAAGAAATAGAGATAAGTTGAAACTTGAATTCTTATTGATGTAAAGCTTAACTGTAATATCTATTCTTCAAACATCAATAAATTCATGCTTATTCTCTAGAAATTTCAGCTGCTCACTGAAATATTAATTCATGTTTACTTTCTTTAAAATGCATCTAGAACTTGATAATCATGACAAAAAATCTCCTTCGTTATGTCAACATCAAATAGGGGAGATTGTTGGAAGAATGCATATGTTGATTTGATGTTTAAAGTAAATGCTCATGATTATATGTAAAGTCCTTCAAGGAATATATGTACAAGGACTTACTGATAGATTAAAATTGTTAGGTTGATCTTAGCTATTAATGTTCATCATTCTATAAACGAATGTATAGATAAAGAGATCAAAGATGTTAGATTGATATATGACTTGAAAAGAATAGATACGCTTCAATAAGAATCGCAGTCTATCGAGCTGATCAACAGAATGCAGAAGCCAAGGCAGGATCGTAGAACTTAGAAGATCGTAGTGTATCTTCCTTGAAGGGCATCTCCAGAAATTGTAGAGTTGTCCAGACGTTTACCGAAGCTAACTCAGAGATCGTAGTGTGCTTTCAAAAATGTAGAGTTTGTAAGACGAGCAAGTGAATATCGTAGTGTGCAAATCCTTAAGAGAGATCGTAGTGTTCTCTTCAAACCAAGCAACAATGTGACAAGACACCACGATATGAATCATAGAGTATCATCTGCCTTGTGTCAGAAGCATCGAGCCCTACTTTTATTTGGAGTCAAATTCTAACAAATGTGGAATTATTTTGAAACGTTGAAGTCCTCACCAGTCCCAACGGTACAAAAGATATCCTTAGTATTCAACAAAAGAAACGTATTCAAGAAACTAAGGAAAGGACCATAGGATAGAGGAAAAACACCTTTTCAGGTGTTAGGTGAGAAAGCAGTCTGCTGTGTCAGTGGGCCAGAATGCAATTTAGAAGGTGTACAGAAAAGTCTCCATCAAAGTTCAGAAATGTCAAACGCATTTAATGCTTCAACAAATGGCTTCAATGGAAAGATTTCAAGGATCACATATATGAAGAACATATGCAGATTATAGAACTAAGCAAGCATTATACAAAAAAGCACAAGAACACTCAATGCTCAACTCTACGATTTGAGAAAAAGAGCAAGCTTGCTCAGCTACTCAGTTCTTTTGAAAAAGTGTTTAACTACAACTGAGTAGCATCAATGATGAACTCAATAACTACCAATTAACTGAAGTAAGAGTTCCAAGTTAGAAGGACTTGAAGAGTTATAAGTGAACTATGAAGAACCAAGTCTGCTGGACTTAAAGAGTTCAAGAGTGAACTAAGAAGTGCCTAAACTGCTGGTCTAGAAGGAATCTGTGAGAATTAGAAAGTGTAAAAGACATCCTTAGTGGATTTCCTACTCGAGGAGTAAAAGAGTGGACTAGGAGCTTTAAGTGCTCTGAACCACTTAAAAATAACTGTGTCTATTTCATTCTTGCAATAACTGCTATAACTGCTATAACTGTTATAACTGCCTCACTCTCATTAACTCTATCCAAAAGGGAGTTCAAAGAAACCTTAATTTTGTTGTGTTTAAATCAGTATCAAAACTGTCTTAGTAAAAAGAAAAGTTTTTAAATATCTATTCAACCCCCCCCCCCTTTTAGATTAATATTGTGCCTTCGGGAACTAACAGTTCTGAAATATAATACCAAAGATTTTATTGTTCAATAATAAAATGGAAATAATGTTTCTAACGAGAACTGGAATATAATAACAACTTATTGACTTAATAGACTTGCCCGTAGGCTGTGCTAAACTATAAGTTCATATGGCTAATGCAACAACCTTTTCTTCATTTCCCACACATAGGATTACTTATCTTTTTTAGCTTTCTACTTCTGTTTGGTCTCTTCATAAATCTATATTTATGGAAACCAAAGCTGGTATCCAATACCTAAGTAGAATCTTGACATAAAGAAAAATTTATTTTAATCATGAACAAAACTGTATTTGTAACCGAAACTTTACTAAACTTCTTTGGTTAGCCTCTGTAAGATGCTTCTCGTAGTTTCCTTTCTAGTGTCTAAACTTATTGCTATTGAAGCAAACTCTTTTGCTATACATATGATAAGTAGGTTTTATACCTATTTATCCGGTATCTGTTACTTGAATTAGTTGCTTATACTCCTGTTTCTTAGTTACTTTTCATGCATTTTGTGTTCATTTTGTAGATCTTAAGCTTGGGAATGATGCGAGCGACTATTGGTATAAAAATGCAAGGAAAAGCAATCCGGGGATTGTTTGGGCTTTCATGTTCTTGACTTGGAACATGGATTATGTTGTAGATATTCTTCTTAGCTTTGCAGAACATCTTGAATCATTCCAATCGGAGTTCGGATGCAAGAGTTATGACCTTTGTACCAACAAATGTTTAACGTCATTGTTTTGGGTGGTTATTTGCATAGCTGTAACTTCAAACCCAATTTCAGCCTTCATTCGTCCATTATTTCTTAATTATCAAAGCATGAAAGCTGTAGAGCTCGTTGAGAGCTTCGATTTGATAGATGGCAGGCCCCGTAACTCCTCTCGGATCAAATGTTATGGCCATTTTACCAGAGGACACTACAATAGAAAATCAACAAAGTGCAATGATGCGGATTTCTAGGTTGCATTTCTGCTTCTGCAGGCCGCCGCTCCTCCGGAGAAAAAAATGCGATTTGATACTTGGAAATGGCGTGCCCAACTTCAAATAATTCCAAAGACGGTAGTGCCACTTCGAAAGTTGACTAGAGATGACTTTTTCACTAGATAGAGGGGATTCCACCCTTGTAGGGATCACTTTTACATTGCATATGCTCTTTTCTTTTCTTCAAGTTCCTTATTAGATTAGAGTAGATTAGAACCCTAAAAGATCTAAGATTTGGGGATTGAAGATCCTTGAAAGTTCAGAAGTAAAACAAGAGAAGAAACTCAGATTTGCTATTCTTAATCCCTAACTCTTTTCACTTCTATTTGTATCTTTCAATGTATATTCAATTGTGGATCATGGATTCTAATTCAACTATGAGTTAAACTCTATTTTGGGATTGCAATGGAATCTATTGCCTAGTTTATTTTGACATACTTCATTGTTAGGCTTATTAATTGTTATGAGATTGTCTATTAAGATTCATGCTTATTTGCTTAGTTGATTGGCCATCAATTATTGTGATAATCCATATAAACTTGAAAAACAAAGTATGGGTTTATATCTGATCTTGATAGATTGTGTTTGTATGTTCTACATGGTGATATAATGTATCATTCAAGCTTAGGATAGACATATACTGAAGCAACACTCGTAGTCAATTGAGAGCTTGGGCTTAAATCCTATTTATTTGTAAATTTCATAGACATATGGCGGTTTAGATAATGTGGGTGTTCATGTGTATTTTATCAATTGTGGATTACATGTGATATGGGTATGGTACATCGAGAGATGGCTATATTTCACTTTTGTGTTCTCGACTAACAATCCACTATAATTAATTTGGCTTAACAGGAAGTGTGTTGATTTAAATGATTCAATAGGGGAAATTATAATCTCGAGTCTTCATTATCTAGTTTCATTCTAGGGGTAGTTAGTATTATTTAATTTTATAATTTTCATCACTATATTAAATCATTCATTTAAATAAGACTGAAATGGTTATGTGTTAGTGCTTGGTAAACTTTATTAGTTAATTCTCCGTGGGAACGATACTTTACTTACTCTATATTACTTGTTGACCGTGTATACTTGCATGCATATATTGATCAGTAAAATGACCAACAAGTTTTTGGCGCCGTTGCCGGGGAATTATTTTAATAATTTTTGCCAACATTAATTTCAATCAAATTAGTCTTAATTTAAATATTTTATTTTATTTTATTTTATTTATCTTCCTATATTTCTCTCTTTTCTGGTACAATGAATGACTTTGCTTATCAATGGCCTTATGCGAATATGCCTCAACCAAGGGACATAAGCACTGAGGGACTCAATGTATTTTCTCCATTGCCAACACAAATTGCAACACTTGCGGAGAGGTTGGATGTTCTTACAGCCCAACGTACTCGAGTGATAGCAGTTACATGTGAATATTGTGTTGGCGAGCATCCAAGTTATAAGTGCAACATCAGTGTTGGACAAGTACAGTTTGGGGGTGATTCTGAACGGAGTTATAACTATCGAGACCAATATTGTGTCCCAAGTCCAACACATCCATCGAATTTCTCATATCCACCTCCAATGTAATAAGAAGAAAATTCAAGGTTGAAGGAATTCATGTCAAAAAGCATAGCAAACCATGAAGAGATGATGATGAGTCAGGAGTTATCAAGCCAAAATCTTAATAGATAGATGGAACAACTCATTAATTCGTTAATGAATGGTCCTCAATACATGGATTTCAAAATTGAAAAAGATAATTCAAGATTGGAGGAATTGTGGTTCAAATTTATAGCATCAACTAAGGAAAAGATGATTGAGCAAGAGAAGTCAATTCAAAATCTTCAAAATCAGATTGATCATATGTTCGAAGCCTTGAACAATCACCCTCAAAATAATTGGTGCTATGTCATGGATGATGAAACTGATGGAGAACCAGAAGTGTACATAACACTGGATGAGCTCAAAGAAGTTTTCATTAAGGAGACAACTAGGGGATTGGATAATGTAAAACATGAACTGACTTGTATAATACCCCAATTGCCTTTTCAGTCGGAGTTGAAAAATTCAGTGAACTTTGCACACCCATGTCCCCTTGGTAGCCACATTAAAGGTAATGAGCAGTATGATAAAGAGGCCTCTTATACACCATGGTGGGTTGAGGAAGAGAAAATAGAAGAGGAAAAGTCCATTGTATTTTTCATGCCTCAATGCAATAATTTATTCACAAATACAATAGACGAAGCACCTAGCTATGCAATAGAATTGGGAGCATCATGTACAGGAAATATGCTAGGTTGTTTCAATTCACAGACTTGCAAGATGGAGAACCTACCTACGCACATTGCAGTTCTAATGGATGGAGGGTTTTTATCTTATCGTAGAGGAATCGGATAGTGGTGTCAAGAAAAGAGTCCAGCTAATGGACTATAAACCGAGCGCTAGATAGGAGGCACCCCCATCCAATCTTTCTCCTTCCTTTTTTAATTCTTATTTACATTTCCATTTACTTCTTCTGCTATGTTTAATTCTTCATACTTCCCATATTCCGTAGATGTTTGATAGTTGTAAGTCTTAATAATAGTTTTATTGTTTCTCCTCTCAGGTTCAATCCAATTGCTATAAGCATTCAGGATGAAACAGAAGTCAAAAAAAAAAACTAAAGTCGCCAAGAGTATTGGGGTAGCATGATGCCGCTACCAACTATAAGTTAAACACAATGCATGGTAGCGCCATAGCTCAGTCATAAAAAACAAACATTGCTCAAATTTTAGAATTTTTGACTCAAGCATTCGGACAGTTAGAAGTCCACATTCAGTTTCCAACTTTAGATTTTCTCAAACTTATCCATTGCCTGATATACCATCGGATCTTAAGGAGGCGAACGGATATGACATTTCCACTTAGGGGAGTATTCTTTAACGGATATAACTAGAGATGACGTTTTCACTAGATAGTGCGATTAGAGCGTAACTTGGAGGGGGGTTCAATTAGGGCTTATATATTAGACGTATTATCAGTATGTAGAGAGGATTCCACCCTTGTGGGGATCATTTTTACATTACATATACTATTTTGTTTTCTTTAATTTCCTTATTAGATTAGAGTAGATTAGAACCCTAGAAGAGCTAAGATTTGGGGATTGAAGCAATTGAAGATCCTTGAAAGTTCAGAAGTGAAACAAGAGAAGAAACTCAGATTTGCTATTCTTAATCCCCAACTCTCTTCACTTCTATTTGTATCTTTCAATGTATATTCAATTGTGGATCATGGATTCTAATTCAACTATGAGTTAAACTCTATTTTGGGATTGCAATGGAATCTATTACCTAGTTTATTTTGACATACTTCATTGTTAGTCTTATTAATTGTTATGAGATTGTCTATTAAGATTCATGCTTATTTGCTTAGTTGATTGGCCATCAATTATTGTGATAATCCATATGAACTTGAAAAATGAAGTATGGGTTTAGATCTAATCTTGATAGCTTGTGTTTGTATGTTCTACATGGTGATGGAATGTATGATTCATGCTTAGGATAGACATATACCAAGCAAAGACTCGTGAGTCAATTGAGAGCTTGGGCTTAAATCCTATTTATTTGTAAATTGTATAGACATATAGCGGTTTAGATAATGTGGGTGTTCATGTATATTTTATCAATTGTGGATTACATGTGATATGGGTATGGTACATCAAGAGATGGCTATATTTTACTTTTGTGTTCTCAACTAACAATCCACTATAATTAATTTGGCTTAAGAGGAAGTGTGTAGATTTAAATGATTCAATAGGAGAAATTGTAATCTCAAATCTTCATTATCTAGTTTCATTCTAGGGGTAGTTAGTATTATTTAATTTTATAGTTTTCATCACTATATTTGTAATAACCCGATATTTTCTATATAATTAAATTAGAAATTTTGCGTATAATTTTTTATTATTATTATTATTAATTATTTATTTTAAAGGTAAAAATGCGTGAAATGTATTATGTATGTATTTATGTGATGAATATAAAATATATTTATTACATGAATGATTACTTAATAATTTTATTTTAAAATTTTTGATCTCTATAAATTATATCCTTATAATAATTAATTTTATAGCAAAAAAATGTTTTTAATATTTATTTTTTATGAAAATATGTTTATATATTATTTAAATAATATATACAATGATTATTAGAACAATTATAATAATTATGTTTATTATATGATTTTATTTCAGGATAGTTAAGCTAATTATTTTAACTTAATTATTAATGTTGTATATGGCAGATAAATCAGATATGGAATTCAAACCCTAATTTTGGGTTTTGATCAAGGAATGAGAATAATAATATTATATTATTATTTGTCAGTGTTATAGATGCGTATAGTTATGTGTGTAATGTTAATGTGTGGAACAATTTTAATATATTATGACCAAACCCTAATAATACTAGTCTGATAAACCCTAATTCTGGTTCTGGAATAAGGAATGGTGATAATAATATAATATTAATTATATTTTGATTTTTTTAGTGCTATAGATATGTACTGTTTGTATGCATTGTTAATAATTGGTCAATGAGGGTGCAGTATTTGAAAACCCTAGTTTTAAGCTGTTAAACCCTAATTTAAAGTGAATCTTAGAAGCTTAAGGCATTATGTAATCATGTTAATGTGATTTATGATCGATGTTATATGTATTAACCCTAATTAGGGAGAATCATAATTATTCGAAACCCTTATCATTTTTCTATATTACAAACCCTATTTTTTTTTTCTAATTAGGGAACCTAATTCCTTAATTAGTAACCCTAATTTGTAATTGTAAACCCTAATCGCTAATTTGGGAAATGTAATGTTAATTAGTGTCTCGTAAACCTAATTAGAAAGGTGTTAAGTAAATTAAAAACCTTTATTTAATTAAGAAACCAAAATTTATTTTATGAACCCTAATTATAAATTTTTGAAACTAAAATTTTATTTTTACAAACCCTAAATTTGATATCATACAAAACCAATGTGCTAAACCTTAGGGTTAAACCCTAAGGGTTTGACAAGTTATCAAAATTACCATTAATTTTAATTGCCAAATGACAAAATTGCCCCTTCTGCATTATTGATAGCTAACTTGTATTTTTGGCCAACACTTTAGTTGGTGACCTAACTCCTACCAACCCCATGTGCTAGAAAGCTCCAACACTTCAACTCTCCTTAGCCAAATGCATTGTATGCTAGTGTTATATTTATAGATCTAAGAGAGAGAAAATGTACAAAACTTGCTCTTTTGCTTGCAAACACTCAACCATTTTCTCTCCACTCAAACCCAACGAAATTTTTTTTGCTAGACCAAATTTCAAACAAAGCCCCACGATTAACCACAACAAATCGAAACCCTAGATCAAGAATTTGTCCAAGAAAGGTATAAACCTAAACTAAAATTTTGATCTTGTACACTATGTTAGATCTTGCGTTTTAATGTTAAAAGTTGTTGTTTTTAGTCTTTATAAGTGATCCAGGTTGGCACATGTTAGATCTATAACATCAAAGTGCTCGAATTCTATGTTTTTCAAAAATCTGGAAATTTTTATTTTTGTTGTCTGACAGTGAATGTCAGAGGCTGTAAATCTCATCCTGTTATCTATTTTTGTTGTTTGAATATTGATAATTGTAGTATGTCATGTTATCTTTAATATGAAAAAGGAATCGAGTCGATCCATTGTAAATTTGAAGTTATGATAAATTGAAACCCGTTATTAGGCATGATCGGTCAAAATGGGTAAACCCAGAAAGTGTAATCAGTGTCTGACAAGCTTTTTGAATGTCTTGATCTGTCAATTACTTTACTGTTTTGATGAAGTGTTGTATCCAACTGGTAGCTTGATAGTTAGACTATAGATTCTAGCCTTTAGATATGTTAAATCATCAAACGATCGAATGTAATGGATGGTCAAACTTGACCATCCGACCATGACTCGCTATTCGGGGAATTTCCAGAACTTCTAGGAGCCAGATTTCTGACAACATTTAACCAGATTAAATCTGGCTATTGTATTGTTGTTTATATGATCTGTTGCTTCTCATGTGTTCCTTGACACTAGTAGTACATATTGGGACCATAAAACTACCAAAACTATGATAGGAACCTAGATTAATTTGGGCTGGAATGTATCTACTCGAACTGCCTGGATTTCTAGAAAACCCAGGTAACGCCTGTCAGAGACTTTGAAGGGCTAGATCTTTATGTTGTAATGTGTTATGACTTTTATGATGATTGATTAGTATAGCGTTACATAAGTACTACACGATCAAGGTTTAAGTTGGCCCAGAACATGCATGGATTAAGATCTTAAGCTGGTCAAACAAGACAAGTTGTTAGCGAAGGCATCGTTGTTCTTGAGCTCAAGAACACCAACAATGATACTTACTCTCGTCGCTAAAGACCTTTTTAATGACGGTTTCTATTATTTTTAATTTCTGTATTTTCAGAAAATTGATTAAAAATAGAAATAAATTATAAAAATTATCAAAATTATTTTAAATTATGAAAAATAACTTTTAATTATTTGGGATATTTTTCATTAAAATTTATAATTATTTGAATATTAATGATATTTAATTTATTTAATTAGTGTATTAAATAAATTAGAGAAAAATGATTTTAATTATATAAATCATTTTAAATATGAATAAAGTGTTTAAAAATATTTTTTTTTTGTTATATGTATAACTTTTGATATTTTTTCGATGAATTTCATTAATTAATTAATGTTAATGATAATTAATTTATTTAATAAATGTATTAAATAAATTATGAAAAATAGAATTTATGATTTAAAAATAATATAAAAATGATTTAAAGGATTATAAAAATATTTTAAGTTATAAAATATAACTTTTGATATTTTGACATGAAAAATATTAATATTTTAATATTAATGATATTAGATTTATTTAATGTTTATATTAAATAAATTAGTTTAAAATGATTTTAATATTATAAAAATCATTTTAAATAAAAATAAGATGTTTATGAATATTTTAAGTTATAAAATATAACTTTTAATATTTAAAGGATAATTTTATTATTAATTTGATATTAATTTAATATTAATGATACTAAGTTTATTTAATAATTATATTAAATAAATAGTTTTAAAATGGTTTTATTTATTTAAAAATCATTTAAAAAGGATATAAATGAATTAAAAATATTTTAAGTTATAATTAATGATTTTTAATATTTGGATAAATAGTTCATTAATATTTTAATATTAATGATAATTATTTAAAATGATTTTAATTATTTTAAAAATCATTTAAGGGTAACATAAGTACTTTAAAAGTATTTTCAGTTATTATAAATAACTTTAATATCTTGGCAATGGTTTCATTAATAGGTTGATATTAATGATAATAGAATTATTTGATATTTAAATCATTTTATAATGATTCCGGTGTTTGAAAATTCGTGATAAAATATGATAATTGTTTGAATATGATTGTAAGTCATTTAAAAATGATACGACTGTTATTTAAATAGTCTAAATAGATATTGAACTTCGATATAGAGTCTTAGACTCGATTATTACTCGATAAAGTCATTTTGACAATCGGCTGTGTTTCGTAAATTGATCTGGACTTAGATAGTTTGATTGTATATGTGTTTGTTTGTGATTTAACGACCGTGAAAGCGTGTGTGATAAATGTGATTAGGTTATGTTCGACTACAATATGCGTCTTGTATATGTGTTATAGTATGTGATTCTAATCGATCAAATGATCTTATTAATGATAGGTTTGGTATAAAAGATAAAACTAAGTTCACATGAATCGTAATGAAAGCAGATCAAAAAAGTATATCTTACCTTTGCATTTTCTTTATGCAATGGACAAGTGTAAGAATGTTTCAGAATTATATTATTACTATACAGATTGTTAAACCTATATTATATACGCCTATTGATTATCAACATGTTAGTATATGGTAATTCAGATATATATTATGTTCGTTAATTTCTATAAATGATTATAAAAGTGTCCCCACTTGGATAATCATTGTATTTAATCACATGTTGATACACCTTTGATATAAAAATATGTTGAATTATAGATTATTGTTGAACAAGATAAAACCTTTGGTATAGAACCCGACATGTATGAACATTCCGTTCACGGGAAAAATTTTATGCGCTAAGGCGGACAAAGGATGAACGATAATATCGTTCTAGCAATGTAGTATTGATCAATACAGGGCCTATGGGATGTACACCCTCGTGCCCGTAAGTTATGTCGATTTGCGGATGAAGTTCTGCTAAACCTTTTTGAAAATGAAAACAATGTTCATAGTATGTCACATAAACCTTATATATAGACAATACGCAGTTTCAAAAATTTGAATGAGGGTTGTTAAGTTATTATTATTGGTACAGATTACTTCACAACTATTGACTTGTTGTAGAAGGGTATTATAAAGAAAATAGTTAAATTCTTTCAGCTTATATATATATATAATACTTGTTGGGCGCACTCAAATGCTCATCCTTGCTTAATTTAAATGTTTTCAGCTAAACGTGATCAACCTAAGGTTCGAAAAGAACAAGTGAAAAGGAAAGCAAACAGAATAAGTGTTAATGGTATCTGTTGTAATAGTTAGTCTGTATTTAGATAATGATATGTATTATATATCATGTAAAGAAGTATAGTAAAGGTTGCGTACTTGGGATTAGACTCTGATAAATATAAGTTAAGCTTGAAATTTATATTAATGTTATTATTATTAGTAATTATTCCGCTCATAGAAATGGTATCGTAAAGCACCGAGTTCGGGTTTCAAGTACCTGAATTTGGGGGCGTTACAACATGGTATCAGAGCTTTAAGGTTAAAAACCTTAGGTGGGTTAGACCTTTAGCTATAACCTTGGAACAGAGGGAAACGTTGAAAATATAAATAACTCATATAGAGTTTTAAAAGGAGATGAATTGAATAAATTCATCGTAAAATAAAATAAAAGATAACTTATATAAAACTATTATGTGTTGTGTGTATATACTATATATTAATCAAGATAGTTGTGTGAAGATGTCAGATAGTGAAAGGATTAGGATACCCTCAGGCCGTAAAGAATAAGTCAATCTTCATGACCGAGCTAATATTAAAGCCAATAGCTGAAATAAAGGCTCACATTGAAAGTTACCTCAAAGAGGTGGTTATTGTGGAAAAGTGTAATACCGGACCCAGAAACAATAAGTATGACTGATAGGTAAAGTATAGTTAAAGAATAATTGGTCAATGTTGAGTTCTTAAACTCATATGTTATGGTGAGTTCTTAAACTCATAATGTGTTGTATGTTGGACAAACTTGATATAGTTATATGTGAATGGATATTGAGGATAATGGAAATAGATAGGTTACTAAGCAATTGATCGTTAGTGAATGTGTAAGGAATAGGTAGTATTAGTATTAGTTGAATATGTATGATTTTAGGTGGTATATATGATAGGTATGTTGGTGTAATGTAATATTTTGTATAAGTTATGGCAGCGATTCCCGACTCTTGAGTCACAAAGGGATAACGGATGTTTAAAGCAAAGCGTTATGGTATGGCAAGTGTTATGAATATGGATCTATGTAGGATTAATGAAATAAGTTGGTATAAAAATAGTAATTATTTATCTGAATACTGGTTAGTGTAGTGAACCAAGTTTTCAAAATCTAATATTTTGAATATATGATTATTTGAATAGAAAATTTCGCGTTATATGTCGAACGAATACGATATGGCTTAGAATGTAAGGTAATAAAGAATAATTTACGATTATGCCGCCAAGACGAAAGCAAAACCAAAGGGGCAGAAGAATCTGTCAACAAAGCTGGAGGACAACCAGACCCGATACAGAATTTTGCGAATATAAATGATCAAGCTATGCAGAACGGAATACCAGTAGCGGGAAATCAGCCAAGCAATCGAATGACAAACTTCAAAGATTTCAAGACAATCGTATCGCCAGGATTTAGAAGATCAAATGACCTTGTAGCAACGTTTGTGATAGCCAGGATAACGGAGGGGCAAAAGACAACTTTTGCCACCTATACGATAAAAGGAAAGGAGTTAAAGGGAAAGTTTGTGTGTTATAAGTATGGGCAGAAGGGACATATCTCTCCCAACTGTCCCAATCCAAGAATGAATAGTGAAAGTGTTATGTGTGGATCAATGGAGTATAAGGTGGAAGACTGTCCAAGAAGAATAATGGAGGCATGGAATGCGATTACGGGAAAAGGCAGCAGGATATTGGCAACAACGGGACCAACATTAACAAACAAACCAACGAAATCAACTGCAAGCGTCTTCAACGTGATTGTTCAAGATATCGTAGCAGCCGGGGATGCAACTCCAGGTATTACTCGAACCAATTTTATTTTCTTATACATATAATATATTATTTTATAAATTATTTTGAAGGAGGAAATTGAGTTCTATTAGAAATCAATTTTTCGTATAAGCAGATAAACAAGCGTTATGTGAATAGTTAAAGATCGGTTCGATCAATTATGATCGAGATCTAATGATTGTGTATGCTATGTACCCTGGTATGTATAGGTTTTAAAACGGTGATTCCGGGGACGGAATCTTTATAAGGGAGGGTGAATGTAATAACCCGATATTTTCTATATAATTAAATTAGAAATTTTGCGTATAATTTTTATTATTATTATTATTATTAATTATTTATTTTAAAGGTAAGAATGAATGAAAGGTATTATGTATGTATTTATGTGATGAATATAAAATATATTTATTACATGAATGATTACTGAATAATTTTATTTTAAAATTTTTGATCTCTATAAATTATATTCTTAGAATAATTAATTTTACAGCAAAAAAATGTTTTTAATATTCATTTTTCATGAAAATATGTTTATATATTATTTAAATAATATATAGAATAATTATAATAATTATGTTTATTATATGATTTTATTTCAGGATAGTTATGCTAATTATTTTAACTTAATTATTAATGTTGTATATGGCAGATAAATCAGATATGGAATCCAAACCCTAATTTCGGGGTTTGATCAAGGAATGAGAATAATAATATTATATTATTATTTATCAGTGTTATAGATACGTATGGTTATGTGTGTAATGTTAATGTGTGGAACAGTTTTAATATATTACGACCAAACCTTAATAAAACTAGTCTAATAAACCCTAATTCTGGTTCTGGAATAAGGAATGGTGATAATAATATAATATTAATTATATTTTGATTTTTCAGTGCTATAGATATGTACTGTTTGTATGCGTTGTTAATAATTGGTCAATGAGGGTGCAGTATTTGAAAACCCTAGTTTTAAGCTGTTAAACCCTAATTTAAAGCTGAATGCCGGCTTAAGACTGTTATGTAATCATGTTAATGTGATTTATGATCAGTGTTATATGTATTAACCCTAATTAGGGAGAATCATAATTATTCAAAACCCTTATCATTTTTCTATATTATAAACCCTATTTTTTTCTAATTAGGGAACCTAATTCCTAAATTAATAACCCTAATTTGTAATTGTAAACCCTAATCGCTAATTTGGAAAATGTAATGTTAATTAGTGTCTCGTAAACCTAATTAGAAAGGTGTTAAGTAAATTAAAAACCTTTATTTAATTAAGAAACCAAAATTTATTTTATGAACCCTAATTATAAATTTTTGAAACTAAAATTTTATTTTTATAAACCCTAAATTTGATATCATGCAAAACCAATGTGCTAAACCTTAGGGTTAAACCCTAAGGGTTTGACAAGTTATCAAAATTACCATTAATTTTAATTGCCAAATGACAAAATTGCCCCTTTTGCATTATTGATAGCTAACTTGTATTTTTGGCCAACACTTTAGTTGGTGACCTAACTCCTACCAACCCTATGTGCTATAAAGCTCCAACACTTCAACTCTCCTTAGCCAAATGCATTGTATGCTAGTGTTATATTTATAGATCTAAGAGAGAGAAAATGTACAAAACTTGCTCTTTTGCTTGCAAACACTCAACCATTTTCTCTCCACTCAAACCCAACGAAATTTTTTTGCTAGACCAGCCCCAAACAAAGCCCCACGATTAACCACAACAAATCAGAAACCCTAGATCAAGAATTTGTCCAAGAAAGGTATAAACCTAAACTAAAATTTTTGATCTTGTACACTATGTTAGATCTTGCGTTTTAATGTTAAAAGTTGTTGTTTGTAGTCTTTATAAGTGATCTGGGTTGGCACATGTTAGATCTATAACATCAAAGTGCTCGAATTCTAAGTTTTGCAAAATCTGGAAATTTTTATTTTTGTTGTCTGACAGTGAATGTCAGAGGCTGTAAATTTCATCCTGTTATCTGTTTTTGTTGTTTGAATATTGATAATTGTAGTATGTCATGTTATCTTTAATATGAAAAAGGAATCAGAGTCAGATCTGTTGTAAATTTGAAGTTA
This sequence comes from Panax ginseng, assembly GCA_020205605.1. NCBI lineage: Eukaryota > Viridiplantae > Streptophyta > Magnoliopsida > Apiales > Araliaceae > Panax > Panax ginseng. The sequence continues at coordinate 116,289,418 of CM035132.1, forward strand.
TGATCGGTCAAAACTCGTTGACCGAGCATGACCGGTCGAAATCTGGGTCAACCCAGAAGTGTGATCAGTGTCTGACAAGCTTTTTGAATGTCTTGATCTGTCAATTGTTTTACTTTTTTGATGATGTGTTGTATCCAACTGGTATCTTGATAGTTATACTATAGATTCTGGCCTTTAGATATGTTAAATCATCAAACGATTGAATGTAATGGATGGTCAAACTTGACCATCCGACCATGACTCGCTATTCTGGGAATTTCCAAAACTTCTAGGAGCCAGATTTCTGACAACATTTGACCAGATTAAATCTAGCTATTTTATTGTTGTTTATATGATGTGTTGCTTCGCGTGTGTTCCTTGACACTAGTAGTACATTTTGGGACCATAAAACTACGAACACTCTGATAGGAACCTAGATTAATTTGGGCTGAAATGTATCTACTCGAACTGCCTGGGTTTCTAGAAAACCCAGGTAACGCCTGTCAGAGACTTTGAAGGGCTAGATCTTTATGTTGTAATGTGTTATGACTTTTATGATGATTGATTAGTATAGTGTTACATAAGTACTACACGATCGAGGTTTAAGTTGGCCCAAAACATGCATGGATTAAGATCTTAAGCTGGTCATACAAGACAAGTTGTTAGCGAAGCTGTCAGTGTTCTTGAGCTCAAGAACACCAACAGCGACACTTTCTGTCGCTAAAGACATTTAGCGACGGTTTCTATTATTTTTAATTTCTGTATTTTTCGAAAATTGTTTAAAAATAGAAATAAATTATAAAAATTATCAAAAATTATTTTAAAAATTATTTTAAATTATGAAAAATAACTTTTAATTATTTGGGATATTTTTCATTAATATTTATAATTATTTGAATATTAATGATATTTAATTTATTTAATTAGTGTATTAAATAAATTAGAAAAAAATGATTTTAATTATATAAATCATTTTAAATATGAATAAAGTGTTTAAAAATATTTTTGAGTTATATGTATAACTTTTAATATTTTTATGATGAATTTCATTAATTAATTAATGTTAATGATAATTAATTTATTTAATAAATGTATTAAATAAATTATGAAAAATAGAATTTATGATTTAAAAATAATATAAAAATGATTTAAAGGATTATAAAAATATTTGAAGTTATAAAATATAACTTTTGATATTTTGACATGAAAAATATTAATGATATTAGATTTATTTAATGTTTATATTAAATAAATTAGTTTAAAAATAATTTTAATATTATAAAAATCATTTTAAATGAAAATAAGGTGTTTATGAATATTTTAAGTTATAAAATATAACTTTTAATATTTAAAGGATAATTTTATTATTAATTTAATATTAATGATACTAAGTTTATTTAATAATTATATTAATAAATAGTTTAAAATGGTTTTATTTATTTAAAATCATTTAAAAAGGATATAAATGAATTAAAAATATTTTAAGTTATAATTATTGACTTTTAATATTTGGATAAATAGTTCATTAATATTTTAATATTAATGATAATTATTTAAAATGATTTTAATTGTTTTAAAAATCATTTAAGGGTAACATAAGTACTTTAAAAGTATTTTAGGTTATTATAAATAACTTTAATATCTTGGAAATGGTTTCATTAATAGGTTGATATTAATTAAATATTAATGATAATAGAATTATTTGATATTTAAATTATTTTATAATGATTCCGGTGTTTGAAAATTAGTGATAAAATATGATAATTGTTTGGATATGATTGTAAGTCATTTAAAAATGATACGACTATTTTTTAAATAGTCTAAATATATATTGAACTTCGATATAGAGTCTTAGACTCGATTATTACCCGATAAAGCTGTCGGTACGTCGACAGGTTTCAGAAATTGATCTGGACTTAGATAGTTTGATTGTATGTGTTTGTTTGTGATTTAATGACTGTGAAACGTGTGTGACAATGTGATTAGGTTATGTGCTAACTGCAATATGCAGTGCTATGTGTTATAGTATGTGATTCTAATCGATCAAATGATCTTATTAATGATTGGTTTCGGTATAAAAGATAAAACTAAGTTGCATAACTGTAAGTAGCAGACCAGGCAAGTATCTTACCTTTGCATTTTCTTTATGCAATGAACAAGTGTAAGAATGTTTCAGAATTATATTATTACTGTACAGATTGTTAAACCTATATTATATACGCCTATTGATTATCAACATGTTAGTATATGGTAATTTAGATATATATATTCTGTTCGTTAATTTCTATAAATGATTATACAAGTGTCCCCACTTGGATAATCATTGTATTTAATCAGATGTTGATACACCTTTGATATAAATATATGTTGAATTATAGATTATTGTTGAATAAGATAAAACCTTTGGTATGGAACCCGACAGGTATAAACATCCCGTTCACGGGAAAATTTTTATGCGCTAAGGCGGACAAAGGATGAACGATAATATCGTTCTAACAATGTAGTATTGATCAATACAGGGCCTATGGGATGTACACCCTCGTGCCCGTAAGTTATGTCAGTTTGCGGATGAAGTTCTGCTAAACCTTTTTGAAAATGAAAACAATGTTCATAAAATGTCACATAAACCTTATATATAGGCAATACGCAGTTTCCAAAATTTGAACGAGGGTTGTTAAGTTATTATTATTGGTACAGATTACTTCACAACTATTGACTTGTTGTAGAAGGGTATTATAAAGAAAATATTTAAATTCTTTCAGCTTATATATATATATAATACTTGTTGGGCACTCAAATGCTCATCCTTGCTTAATTTAAATGTTTTTAGCTAAACGTGATCAACCGGAAGGTTTAGGCAAGAACAAGTGAAAAGGAAAGCAAACAGAATAAGTGTTAATGGTATCTGTTGTAATAGTTAGTCTGTATTTAGATAATGATATGTATTATATATCATGTAAAGAAGTATAGTAAAGGTTGCGTACTTGGGATTAGACTCTGATAAATATAAGTTAAGCTTGAAATTTATATTAATGTTATTATTATTAGTAATTATTCCGCTCATAGAAATGGTATCGTAAAGCACCGAGTTCGGGTTTCAAGTACCTGAATTTGGGGGCGTTACAATATTAAATCATTCATTTAAATAAGACAGAAATGGTTATGGGTTAGTGCTTGGTAAACTTTATTAGTTAATTCTTCATGGGAACGATACTTTACTTACTCTTTATTACTTGTTGATCGTGTATACTTGCACGCATATATTGATCGGTAAAATGACCAACACCATATCAATTTTTTTGTTCTTATTATCCTTTATTTTAGCCTTTCTATTTACCTTCTTAGAATCATTCTTCTTTTCAGAAGATCCTTTGGCCTTTACTAGTAAGACTTGGTCTTTCTCGGTTGGAAACTGACTCTCAACATTTTTCAACATGTTAATCAAATTAGCGAAGTTGATATCTAGCTTGTTCATATGAAAAATTCACAACAATTGTGAGAAGGAGTCCAGAGTGAATGCAAGATCATATCTTGGCTCATCTCTCAATCCATTATAAAATATGTTATCCTTATTGTTCAATCAAATTGATCATGTTAAGAACTTTTGTCTGTACTGTAGTGTCATCGGTCATTCTAGATTGGAAGAGCTCCTTAGATATCTGATATCTATCAGTCTTACTTTCCTCAACATCAACTACTTGATGTGAAGGAATATAGTAGGAGCATCCATAGTTTTATGTTAACGCTGAAGCTCATTACTCATGGATGCGAGTATGATGTATTGAGCCAACTATGCATCATCTTGCCACTTTCTAAAAGTAGCAATCTCTTCCTCAAAGGCATTGTCTACAACCATTACAGGGATAGGCGTATTAAGGACATAAGTTAGCTTTTTAGCTATAAGAACTATTCTCAAATTCCTTAACTAATCCGTTTAATTCAGTTTGGTTAATTTAGCATCTAATATGCTACGCAGTGATAATAATTTTAGACATTGTAAAATTATGTAAATGAATTTATAATTTAACAACATTATATCATACATTCTTTTATTGATTACTAAAATAATTTAGGTCTTATTTTAAATTGGTATCTCCCACTATTTTCATCAAACTATATTACCCTCACTTATATAGTTCGGCAAAATCTAATTAAAGATTTGCTAGTGAGAATAAGGATCCCATTTCAAATGTATATAGCCTTGTGGTGACAAAATAAACTATATATAAATAAATAGGTAGACAACTCTTGTTAATTACATCATCATATAACTCCTTTTATTTTGCACTACTAGAAAATCAAGAAAAGGCGATGCCCTATAGCGATAGTTGGGGAAGAAATGTCGCTATAGTGTGTCAATAGCTACGGTCATGGTGTGATCGTCGGTATAGGACTTTAATGTTAATTTATTCCAAGGGTCCTACTCTGGCCGTCGGTACAGATCATTTTTTGAGGTAAGTTTGGCGAGTATAAATCCCTGATAACTAGGTTTTATACCTACTTATTAGTTACCAACTCACTAGAATTCTGCTCAACACAAGTATTTTTGGTATATTTTATTTGCTTTTTGTGTTTGTTTTTTAGTGTGCATAGTTGGAACTCCTAAAGCATCATAAGGCATGGTATGTAATAAAAATGGAAATGGCGGGATAAGGCATAGTAGACTGGTGAAAAGGTTAAGATAGCAGCTAGACTTAAGCAGGTGAGAAGGGAACTTAGAGGATCAATGAAATGGTAAACTGAAGAAGAAAAGAAATGAAGAAGAAGAAAGTAGCAGGAAGCAACAACAGTTTAGAAGCAAACACCAGCAGACAACAAGAAGCAGTAGCGCGGCCGCACTGCAATATAGACTAGTCACGGCGCACCCGCGCTAGATAGAGGATAGACGCAGGCAAGGCCTCAGCGTGTCCGCGCCCTTGATACACAGAGACATGGTGCGCCCGCGCCAAGCACTCGACAGCAATGCCTATAGCGCGCCCACGCTCGAATTACACTATGATACTGCGCGGCCACGCCGGTCACATTTAGTTTAAAATACTAAAATTTTATTTTGAAATACTGGAGTGTGTTTACTATCTTGAGACGTATTTGTTAGTTACCAGAGACGTATTAATCAATTTTTATTTTACTATTATTAGGGTTTGGTTTTTTGTAATGTCCTCATATCTATACTCCCACGGTATCTGATATGGTGCTTACTACAAGTCAATATATAACATATTTAAATATATACACCCATGTTATCTAATTATATGCTTATATCTAATTAAGTGACTATACAATTTAGAACTAGATAAAATTCCCATATATCTAAGATTCATAATATCCCATAACAGATGATAATTCTCAAGAGAACTATTACTGTGTTTAGATACCCTCACTTGGATATATGAACTGTATCTGTGAATATAACTTATCTATCAAAAATTTAGAGCATCAGTAATAACATGAACAATCCATATTACCAATACCCTAACCCAGATGTATAGTCTATATTATGCGAATTTACATTATCGTATCGATAGTAACTATTTATCAAAAATCCAGAGTATCAATAATAACATGAACAGTCCATGTTATCAATACCCTCACTCAGATAAATAGTTCCCAAGGATCTCAAACTAGATTGAAGATTCTAATTACATCTATATATGTAAGAAAACACGGTTGCAGAAATAAACGATGTTATATATATATATATATATATATATACCATAATATTAAGGTTCAATTACATGATTCTTATAAAGAGTTTCCTATTACAAAGTATTACATTCAACTAGACAAAAATATAAGCTAATCTAAACAGGGACGCTTCCCTTTATCTAGTTTAGATGTTCCAGGGTTACCATCTAATACTGTAAAGGGAATAATTTGCAAGGGTGAGCTATGATATGCTCAGCAGGTTTTATATTTATAATAATATATGATTTGAAGAAATATAACAATTAAAAATTCGACTGATAATTGTTACCATTTTCTGGATTTCTTTTTCAACCATTTCTGGACTTTTTATTTCTGTCAATCACATAGACTTAGAAATTTTGTTTAGATATGAGATAGGGGATCAACCCACTCAATATCCTAGGAGTATGCATCTCCTCATACTAGTGCTCAAGTGTACCCAAATTAATGTTAATATACTATTGACCAAACCTCGATCCCTTATGGGATACCCAACTTCAGTATAGGATGTCTTACCAAAAGAATTTTGTTTGACACAACAGTTTATGCTCAATAAATAATATCATATGAATAAACAATTCATTTTTTAGTTATGCTGAAGCTATAGCGATAACCTTATAATAAGAGGTAATTCAAGTGTAGGTGTAGTATATATATTATATCAACAACATTTCAAGATAAAATCTTGTTTAACAAATAAACATGATTTAGTAAACTTGTGTAAGTAATTTAGGGTATAGAAAACTTGGGAAAGTAATAGTCTGGTTTAGTAAACTTGCCTAAGCGGAGATCAGTCAAGTAATGCTACTCGATTCGTTAATAAACACCTAAGATATTCATTCATATAAATCTAACACATTAGTATTGATAACAATACTCAAATACAACATTTACATATGGTCGGGTTAAGTTTGATAAGGTTTCGATGTTCAGTGACCTTACCGAGTATTAACTAATATGATAAATAGTTAAATTCTATTTATAAGCTTTATTATATTTTTAGATAATTTAAATATCCATTATAATAATTTTTAAGTATTTATTTATCCTTTAAATGATTTTTAAATCATTTATTTCTATTTTTTAAATAATTAATATTTAATTAAAATTTTATAAAAACTTTGTTTACTATTTTTAAATAATTTATATCCATTTATTATGATTTTTATATCATTAATATTATTTTTCAATAATTATTTATTATTTATAAGTAATTATTCTAATTACTTTATTATTAACTTAATTATTAATAATATCCAAATAAAATAAAATATTTATTGAACTTATGTAAAAATATCAAAGTTAATTATAATAACTTAATATAATTTTAAAAACTATTTTTTGTATTTATTTATTAATTATTTCTAATTTTTATAAATTAATGAGTAAAGTTCGGATCACCACCTGGGGTTTTAGCGCTTTCCCACTTAACCACCTGTTGTCAGTAAAGTTACATTTAAATTTCTGACTTTTTTTGTAGAATTTTATGTGTGTCGCTAAAGCTCTATAGTGACAGGAAGTGTCGCTATAGGTGTTCTTGAGTTTCTAGGTTTCGGTCAGTCATGGTCGAGGGACCTCTTTGACAACGATCTATCTTGCTACTGTTAATGATTCTGGGTTTGGACAAGTATTGATGTTATAATACTCATATAGTAGTACAACATTAGACAAAGTTTATGCTTTAACCTACATATAACAAGAAGTTATAGAGGCTCAAAGTCACTGTCAGAGTTGTTCTTGAGTTTCTACGTAACCTAGAACAATGGTCATGACCGGTCAACGGTTTTGTGGCTTTCATATCTCTGTTTCTGTGTAATAGATTTGTGTTGTTTTTGTTGTAATTGGTAGTTTATATGTCAAGGTACATATATACAACACTGGTTTGGACAAAGCATAACTCTAAGGTCTCGATCTATCATGGTCAAAGTACAGCCGAAGGTTGTTCTTCGTGTTCATCAATTTTTTGGGTAACCCAGAAAACTTGGTCAAGCTCGATCAACAACTTTTGACCATTAATTCTAGTAATCCTATGAATTGTTTAAGGAATTTAAGATCATAGATATGTAGTATGTATGTCAAGGTATTAATTCATTACAAAAATTCATTATAATAACAACCAGAAAGCGATTAAAAGGCTAGTCAAAGTAGCCGGCTCAACATGTTCTTGAGTTTTATGGGTAACCCAAAAAATAGAACTTCGTGATCGGTCAACCACCTTTGACCACTTATATCTTGTAATATATGGTTCTAATGAACCTGTTTTCTTTTCCAGATTAAAGACCTCATATCAGACTACAAATAACATACAATTAACAGACCTAACTATTAATATACGCGAATCTACAAGCTCTGACATTCGAGTGTCAGGCTTATTTTTCCAAAATTTCTAGATTACTAAATACACTTATTTAAGGCATCTAGATGTTATGAAAACATGTTCTTGAAATTAGTATGCACACAAGCCAATCATTTTTGATGATAAAGCATATACTTTGTAACAATCGTATTCATTTATTAATAAAAAATATTAATTTATTAAAGGCTTTTAATTATCTACATGATGCTGTTTTATAATATGTGATAAACCCATAGTTTTAAGCAATGCTTTTAGAATAATGATGATGATCATTCTAATGAGATCTAAATTCTTAGAAAGTTTAAAACTAAAATAGTTCCCAATCGTTGGATTACTAAATTGGGGATTAGTAAATCTGGATAGATTGGTACATACGTTGCTTGCTCATTGGATGAGGATGATTGATCTCATGATCATTTGTGTGGAGACACTAAAGCAAGTATATAGGTGCTTATTAGAGAATAAGTTCACTAAACGTGGCTCGCTAAGGAATACCTAATGGAGTTTTACTTTTCTGTCAATAGGAATTCCTGTAGTGATAGTAGTACAAGTGATCCTTGGACTTGAGATCATCATAGTATCTTGTGTATGATGAGTTATACTTTGACTTATTCCTTAAGACCCTTAGGGTATATCAAATGGTATGCTTGGGTATAATAAATTATACATGGAGATAATGTATAATCAATAAAGAATCTACCACTTCTAGTAAAAGAAGAGAAATGTCCTATGTGATTCGATAACTAACAACTCAGTAGTCCTTGGCCAAGGTAGAATGAAATTAGAAAGGGGTTTCTAATTTGCATTATTTGGAGTGCATTTAAGAGTCAAAATACATATAATTAAATAAAATAAGACTTGACAGTAATTCCATATCTTATATTTAATTGGGACATTGTATGGTGGAAGGATTGAATTGACGGTAACTATTTACTCAAAGGTTCTTTTATGATTAATGTTGAAATCTATATTATCTGGAAAGTCGTTAATCGCTAGGGAGTCTTATCCCTATTGTAGAATAAATATTATTTAATTAAATAAATTAATATTTTAATTTATTTATTAAAATAAGATTAGAATTGTTCTAATTGATTTAATCACAACCGGTTTAATATGCAGAACCTAAAGGGTCACACCATAAAAGGAAGAATAATTATTTAAGAAGTTAATGGCATAATCGTAATAATATGTTAAGTGTATTTAATTTAATCTACGGTGATAGAATAAATTAAATAGCTTAATATTTATTATTTAATATTTTGAAAATATTAAATATATAAATTAATAAGATGAGTCTTATTAATATTATTATAATTATTATTATTTTAATTTCTAAAGAGTTGGAAATTAATTTAATATTAGTACTCTCATTTATTCCTAATAAGATTAGGAGGCTAATTAATTAAAGGATTTTAATTAATTAAAATAAAACCCAATTCCCACATCTATAAATAAGAGGAGTCTTATTATGGGTGATGTGGTTGTTGACTTTTTCACAACAGACGTGACTCCAATTGTTGGAGAGTACGCATTTTTTCTATGAGAGATAGACAAACTAGGGTTTTGCCAAAAACCCATCTTCTTGAATCTTTCTTCTTCCTTGATGGATCACCTCTAGAGGCCAAACACTTGGGTGGCTAACGTCGATCAAAGGAAGGAACCAAACCCGGTGGATTCAAGTTAAACACAAAAGGATTTGGAGGTGAACTTGTACCTGAGGAAGCTCGAATCTTCAAGGGTATGATTCTTATTCTTTATCTTTTCGTTTAATTAATAATTATGCATAAAGGATGATCCAGGTATATGGTTTGTAAAATTTTTAAAATATGATTTTCCATGTTTCCGCTTAATTTGTGCAATTTGATTGCGTCCAAGAATATTATAAACCTAACAGTTCTATCTGTTGTCGACGTCGGGATTTTTTTGATGTCCCTTTTCGTTACTTGTTCTTTGGTGTTATCATGTTAATGCGAGATTTGTTTGAAAAAACAAGTGAAAAAGGTCTGACATGTGTAATGTCGACGATTGGACTTTAAGAGTCGCCAGTTGATGTATTTAACTGGTTGCAGCAACGCAACTGAAAAGGTTTTCACATTGACCCAATGATGTGACACTGCTAAACGGATCTGTGAAACCGAGATTCATAAAGGGTTCGGGGGCTTGGTTATGCGGAGGGAAGGTGTTAGGCACCCTCCGACATCGGTGTTGCCACAGTGACCGCCACTTCTCAAAGAAACTGTTATATGAATGTGTGTGTGTGTGGAGCAATGTGTAATTATTTGGAAGTAGTGCTATGCCTCGTTGCACCTATATACATAGGGTTTGAATTTTTGTAGAAAATTCAGTTTTAAGTGTTATGCCTTGTTTTTTTTTTGTTTTTTTTTTCTATACATGCATGGAAAATAAAAAGTATATTGTGAAGGAAGTGATACCGTCCCAACATCTTCTGGAACTCGCAAGTTTATCCCCTGGATCTACATCTTTTTGGCTAGTTGATGCTTGATAGTCTAGTCGTCAGCGGCTGTGTTGCCTTCAAGGCTCGCGACAGAGGTTACTTCTTGGTTTTGAATGTCTTCACTTATTGCCATAACTTGATCTCTTCCTGGTTCAGTACATTCCTCAGGGATGCTTGAGCTGGACCTATCGCAAAAAGGTATGAACTCTTGATTCTTTGATGGGTTGGTTTCCCTGATAACCTCACCACTTTTTCCTTCATCTTTTCCTTCATACTTTTCCTGGGCTTGAGAGGATTCGACCATGAAATCTGCCACGAACTATCGTCGCATTTCTTCCAAGGAATTTTCCCTTTTGGCTTTTCCTTCCTTAGAAATAATTAGTATTTCCTCCTCATCATCCAAGGTGATAAAATCATGAACGTGGTTGATATTTTTGGACCATAAGATGTTTGATGTTGGCGGAGGAATATCCTTTGGGGATTCCCATGTCTCCTCTGTCATTTCTTGCATTAGGATCATTCCATCTTGTGTTCTGCCATGATTGGAGCTTATGGCCTTTACCTCCTCTGAACTGCCTATCTCGAATGGACATATTAAGCTTTTAATTTCCTTTTCGCCTTTTCTGGTCATGAGGAATCCTATCTTCAACTCTTCATTTTCAATGATATCCTGGATTTTATGTCGCAAAGACCAACATTCCTCATTCGTATGTCCAAGTGAGTTAGAATGGTAGAGACAGGTCTTGGTGGAATCATAACACTTTATCTTGGGATTTATAGGAGACAACAACTCAGTAATCCATCCTTCGCTTATAAGAAAGTATAACACTTCTTCATTTGATTTTCTCAAAGGGGTGAATTTTTGGGCTCTGATAGACGTTGTTTGTTCTTTCTTCTTTGAGAATTCACATTCCCCCGAGCGATTTTTTCGTTGACGAGATCTTCTAGCAATTTTATCATCCCCATTTTCTTGTCCTTCCGATAGTTGAGTGAAGAACTGCCTCATATCTTGATGTTGTCGCACTATCAGCTTAGCTAGCAGATTTACTTGATTCTGGATTGTCTCTAATTTTTGCGTTACTATGATACCCTCCTCCGAGTTTTCCCACTTTAGGACATTTGTTCTGTGCCTTTGGGGGTAGTCCTCTGTCATTCGTATGCACTTACGAATTGGATATATTTCAGCGCTTCCTGACCCTATCATGTTTACTTCTTCCGTATAATGCTGCAACAGAAGGTTGGTGTTGACATTTTGTTGGTCAGGTTGTTGGACAACAATACTGCCACTTTCGATCAGATTTTGAATTTTTTGCTTTAAGGACCAACAATCTTGTGTATCATGTCCTGGAGATCCTAAGTGGTAAACACATCTCTATCTTGGATTGTATCTTTTGCTCCCTGGTTCCAGAGGTGGAGCCAGTTCGGTAATTTGCATATGATCCATCAATATCGCCAACACATTTTCAAGAGAATCGCCTAGTGGAGTGAACACCCGATTTTTCGTTCTCTCAAATTTTCTTTTCTTGTCTTGGAATTGGTTAAATGTTGCCTGTTGTTGAAATGGAAGATTGTCTCGCTTTTTCCAAATAGGGGGACTGTAGGTTGGTCTACTAGATTGCCCCTATAAAACAAGGGATACATCTTCAGTGTCTTTATCGGGTACCTCCTTGGGATCGCTCGCATACTTGCCAGTCTGTATATGCTTGGCAACTGTTTCCAAGGCAGTGAAGTCTTTAATCTTGCCGGCCTTCAGGCCCATCTTTGCCATTTCGCCGTGTTTGATCATTTCTGAGAATGGCTTTCCTATGCCTACTAGAATCCTCTCGTAGTATGGAGCCTCTTGGATATCAATAAACGTCATTACCATCTTAGTTTCTGTCATTGATGGAATGACTTGCGCTATGAGATATCTCCACCTTTGGACATATTCTCGGAAAGATTCAGTACTTTGCTTTTTGACTTTAGTCACTTGGTATCGATCCAGTGCCATTTGTGACTGAAACTTGTACTGATTTAGAAAGGCGCAGGCCAATTCTTCCCAGTTGTGGATTTTGGCATTGTCAAGTCGGGCATACCAGGCTTTAGCCTCTCCAGTGAGACTCTTTTGAAAAAGTTGCATTCTAAGGCTTTCATCTTCAGCATAAGACCCTAGTTCGCCAATGTATACTTTCAGGTGCGTATAGGGATCGCCTTTCCCATTATACTTTTCAAACTCTAGGACTTTGAGTTTGGTAGGATATCGAGCCCCTGGGAATATGCAGAGATCTGAGTAGGCGACACTCCCATAATTTCTAGTCCCTTTGATTGACCGGATGGTCTCCTCCATTTGTTAGACCTTCTTTCTTATATCCCTAGTTTCTTGATCATCCCTGAGATTTTTGATTTCTTTATTGGAATGAGGTTTAGGTATCTGGGTTTCCATCTTTTTACCAATACCCTGACTGCCCCCTGGTGTGGATGACTCTAGTTGAGTAGGCATTGTTTGGCCCGGGATTCCTCTATGTGCCGAGGATTCTAGGTGGATTGGTATTTGGTTACCCTGACTGGATTGTTGTAGTTCTTTGAGCATAACAGCCAACTCTGTTATTTGATAACTTAATCTTTCGAACTCCTCGTGAGATACAGGAGTAGGATCAGGCTGGGTACTTTTATCCATATCTGATTGTGGACTTAATGCCCTTTTGGACTTTGAATGAGAAACAGGATCAATTGTTTCCCTACAAAAACTTATGTAGTTTAGTCTTAAGGAAATGTATAAAAATTTTACATACTATCATAACATGTCCATTTTAGGAATATTATCCTGTAAAATAGGTGTCATTTGATAGCATGTCAAGCCTTAATATGCATTCACATATTCTTCATATTTTCCATTACATTGAGATTGACAAGTAATTGAAATGAGAAAGTATGAAGAGACTTCCCTTCGCGTTTGGTTTATCAGAGGCTGACCTATCTTAGGGTTACTCTCGCAGCTTTTTGGCATGAAGGTTCCCAGATCATCTTAATCTACTTGACGGGAAGTTAATCCGGTCGTTCAACTGGAGCGAATCTGAGTGGTGCCTTTCCTGAGCCCCGGGGAATTATTCTTCCCACGAGTTCAGTAATCAAACACCGACAGGATAGCCTCCTGGTGGAGGGACCACACAACATACATTCACATACAACGTGTCTCTCCGTTTATGCAAAATGATGACATGTACGAAGCACTAATATCACAGATAGATATTTAGCAGTGCAGTAATTAAGATGCATTCATACACATTCATCATAAATGTAAATGCAACATTCACACACAGGCATATAACAATTTTGAAAAGCTTGTAATAGCGGCTTAAGCCCTCTTATTGGAGTCCCCAGAAAAGTCGCCACTTGTCGACGTCGGGATTTTTTTGATGTCCCTTTTCGTTACTTGTTCTTTGGTGTTCTCATGTTAATGTGAGATTTGTTTGAAAAAACAAGTGAAAAAGGTCCGACATGTGTAATGTCGACGATTGGACTTTAAGAGTCGCCAGTTGGTGTATTTAACTGGTTGCACCAACACAACCGAAAAGGTTTGCACATTGACCCAATGACGTGACACTGCTAAACGGGTATGTGAAACCGAGATTCATTAAGGGTTCGGGGGCTTGGTTATGCGGAGGGAAGGTGTTAAGCACCCTCCAACATCCGTGTTGCCACGGTGACCGTCACTTCTCAAAGAAACTGTTATATGAATATGTGTGTGTGTGTGTGTGGATCAATGTGCAATTATTTGGAAGTAGTGTTATGCCTCGTTGCACCTATATACATAGGGTTTGAATTTTTGTAGAAAATTCAGTTTTAAGCAAGATATAGCAATGAAGTTTTATAAAGAAGGTTTTTCAAACCCTGTGCTCAATAGTAATTGAGGCCTTTGATACTTCCATTTTATTATTACAGTGTTCAGCTTGTTTGCCTTTATTTTCGAGATGCGAAGCATCTGCGAGAAAATAAAATACAGCAGTGCCGAACTCCTTATGGGCGTGACAGCCATCCAAGGAAATTAAGACACTGTAAATAATGTACAAGCTACTTATAGCTGGAAAAAGTCCTTCATGGGAACCGAATCTAGATTCAGTAGACTGAATCTGTGACCACATGATTCTTAGGCTCACATGATACTGTAATTTGTATGGAAAGCAGTAAGCAGTTATATATATATATATGTGTGTGTGTGTGTGTGTGTGTGTGTGTGTGTGTGTGCATGATCAGCCACCACGAAGCAACTCCATGGGGAATCAGAAATGTAAATAAAGCAGTAAATGCTATTAACCGACACGGAGTAAACTCCAGGCATGACTTAAATGTAAATAAAGCTGTAAAAGCTATCAACTGCCACGAAGTAAACTCTAGACAGGACGAAATGTAAATATATATATATATAAGCAGTAAATGCACCGGATATAAAATCCAGGCTCATCGGATATGTCCGACAACAGTTATATATATATAAGTATATATATATAAAAGAAATTAAACACACCGAATGTAAAATCCAGGCTCATCGATGATCGACCACACGATTTATATATATATATATATATATATATATATATATATATATATATATAAACTGTTGTTAGACTATTCGATGAGTTTTATTTTTTAATGCAGAGCGTTTAATTGTTTTATATATATATATATATATATATATAAGCCAATAAGCACGCTCCAGCACTGCATCAAGTCAGGCTCAATCGAGGCATAACTCGATAATGTTAGTCCGTATAAAAATATATACATATATATATATATATATATAAGTATATATATTCAGGCAAAAATGAAAACCACGGACCGAAGTCTGGGCAAACACCCACATACGACTCTCAATGTGTAGAATAGTGTGTGCAAATATGAATAAAAAGGCTTTATAGAGTATAAGAAGGCTTACAGTGGGCTGTCAATACAGACTTCTATGACTCTATATGGACAAACACTCAGCTCCCGCGGGTAAATATATAACTGTATGTGGGATAACAGGTGTTTAGAAAGAGCAAACACTCAATATGGGGGTGTACAAAGCCAATTGGACAGGGTTCCCTCGCTATTTCTCTTGCAAATATGGCTGGCCCAAGCCCCATATATATATAAATCGATGGCAGTAGTGTACTTATATGGCGACCTTCATTACACTGCTTGGCGCCCGAAATGGGCAGGGGGTTCCATGGTCTCGTCGTCTCGAAGTACATGCACTCGTGCACTATAATGTCTGTTCGAACTTGCAAAACTTCAATCCGAGCAAACGAATGAGGTATATATGACCTTCTTCGCACCGCTTATGTCGAGAGTTACGCAATGACATGGAATTTTCCCTTTTTGATTCCAAGAAGATGGGTCCATAACCGAAATGGCATTTCCGGGCTTCCGTTAGGCAGTCCGTTGAGCCGTTTTTCGTAGTTTGCGCTTGGAAGTTAAGATATTGTTCTTGTGTGACATATTTTGATGTGATTCATATTGAAATGAGTGTACTTGATTTGAAGTGAAGTTGAGTTGGAAAAATGACCATTTTTCCCTTCCCGGGGTTATCTCCGATTTTAAATACAGCCAGAAGCGGTTTTTCCTGTGGTTATCTCTGAGATTGTCATTTTGTTGACTCTAAATGTCCTCAGGGTTATCTCTGAGGTTGGCTTGACCTCCCGGGGTTAACTCCGGGGTCGGGAAATGATGTTGTAGTCCTCCAGGGTTACCTCTGGAGTGTGAAAAAGATGTTTTTGCCCTCTTGCATAGTTAGTAACAGGAAAAGAAAATTTCAAGTGTCTATATCTGTAAAAACCCAAAATTCTAATAAGACTCGTATGTGTAAAATCCCATTATATAAATAAAATTTCTCCATTCTGAATGTGTTATGTGTTAATATATACTTTGTTTGACAAATTTGACCAAATAAATTTTTGTCCGAAAAACGTCGTGCTTGACACCTCGTGCTTAAATTTTTTTTTCTTTAATCGGACTTTTCGGTAAAATTATTTTGACAAGTTGCTTTGTCGTGCTTAGACTGACAAAACGCTTTTTCGTTCTTGTTAGGATTAGTGAGAAATTTAGGTTAACAATCATAGATTAACAAACCCTAACCCTAATTAGCAAAACCCTAACCCTAATTTATAAACTAAACCCTAATTAGCTAATTAAACCCTAATTAGATCCTAATCATGGTTAGTAAACTTCAATTAGGTACTAATTAACATTACTTAACATTCCTAATCATTAGAAACAAAACCCTAATCAAAATTAGTGAAGATGAAAGCCTAATTAAGCTACTAATTAAACCTAACTAGCTCACAAGTAGGTTAGGAGTCACCCAACCAAGTTCCAAGGCTGCTCATGAGCTGATATCAAACCCTAAGCAGCACAAGTAACTTTGCATCAGATCTTTATGGAGGCAAGTTGCTCAAAAATGACCAAAAAGCCAAGTTGAAGAATTCTATAAATAGGAACCTTAGGGCTGAGCAAACTCACGAAATTCCTAAGCCTAGATATACTTATACACTTACCAAATCAAGCCTGGGTGATAGCAGCAACCAAATCAGAAGCTAGAATCGAAAATCATTCAAGAAAAGGTACAAACCCTAGTTCATAATTAGCTCTTTGATCCAGAAAACTCAAGAACAGTCGAACCGACTACTTTAACCAACCTGTTTAATCGTCTTCTGTTTGTTATTTTTGTACATTTTTGTTATAGATTAATACCCTGTTATATGTACTACATATCTATGATCTTAAATTGAACAAACAACGTATAGGTTTACTGGAATTAATGGTCAAAATCCATTGACCAAGCATGACCAAGTTTTCTAGGTTTTCCAGAAAATTGAAGAACATGAAGAACAACGTTTGGCTGTACTTCGACCAGCATAATTAGAGACCTTAGAGTTATGCTTTGTTCATGTTAATGTTATATATATGTACCCTGACATATATACTACATATTACAACAAACACAACACACGTCGAATACACAGAATCAAAGATATTTAAGCCACAAACTGCTTGGCCATTAGCGATGGTTGTTGTCGGGTTACCCGAAACTCAAGAACGATTAAGCGGTGACTTTGAGCCTCTATAACTTCTTGTTATATATAGGTTAAAGCCTAAAATTTGTTTCATGTTATACTATGGTATGAGTACTACAACATCAACTCTTGAATAAACCAAAAATAATTATTAGTAACATTTTAATTAGTGGTCAAACTGGTCACTCGACCATGACCAAACTAACGCTTTTCGAAACTCAAGAATGACTCTAACGACACTTTACATCCTTTGAAGGGCTTTAGCGACAAATAGAAATTATTTTTCTAAAATAAATTAAAAAATAAGAAATAATTAATAAATAAATATAAAAATAGTTTTAAAATTATATTAAATAAATATAATTAATTTCGATATTTTACATAAATTTAATAATTATTTTATTTTATTTGGATATTATTAATAATTAACTTATTAATAAAGAAATTAGAATAATTATTTATAAATACTAGATAATTATGGAAAAATATTATTATTGATATAAAAATTATAATAAATGATTATAAATTATTTAAAATATAATAAACAATGTTTTTATAATATTTTAAGTAAATATTAATTACCTAAAAATAGAAATAAATGATTTAAAAATCATTTAAAGGATAAATAAATGTTTTAAAATTATTTTAAACTTCTAAAATTATTATAATGGATATATAAATTATCTAAAATTATAAAAAATAAAATTTAGTCCATTTAGCAACTTATTCAAATTTCGGTAAAGTAGTAAACACCGAAACCCTATTGAATCTAACCCGATATTATATAAATGTTATATTTAAGTATTGTTATCAATACAAACGTGTTAGATTTACATATATGAACATCGTAGGTATTTATTAACAATTGAATACCATAACTTGACTGATCTACACTCAGGCAAGTTTCCTAAACCCTAAACTTATTTCTTCATTATGCAAGTTTCCTATACCCAAGTTATTACTTTTGCAAGTTCTCTATCCTTAAATCTCTTATCAAGCAAATTTCTTAAACCTGTTTACTCGTTGAACAAGATTTTTATTGCTGTTGATATAATATACTACACCTACAATTGAATTACCTTTTTATTGTACAGTTATTGCTATAGGTTCAGCATAACTAAGAAATAAATTGTTTATTCATATGATATTGTTTATTGAGCATAAACTGTTGTGTTAAACCAGATTGTTTTCGTAAGATATCTTATATTGAAGTTGGGTATCCCGTAAGGGATTGAAATTTAGTCAATAGTATATTGATATTTAGTGTATTTTGAGCATTGGTAGGATGATATGCATACTCCTAAGATGTTGAATAGGTTGATCTCCTATCTCACATCTGAACAAAATTTTTAAGTCTGTGTGACTGACAAAAATAATGAAAAATTCCAGAAATGGTTGAAATAGTAACAACTATCAGTCGAAATTTGAATTGTTATATTTCTTCAAATCCTATTGTAGACGTCGGGATTTTTGAGTGTCCCTTTTCGTTACTTTTTCTTTGGTGTTCTCATGTTAATGTGAGATTTGTTTGAAAAAACAAGTGAAAAAGGTCCGACATGTATAATGTCGACGATTGGACTTTAAGAGTCGCCATTGGTGTATTTATTTGGTTGCACTAACGAATCGGAAAAGGCTTTGCACATTGACCCGATGTTTGTTTTGACATCGCTAAATGGTCGATGAAACAAAGAGATTCATTTTGGGTCCGGGGGCTTGATTATGCGGAGGGAAGGTGTTAGGCACCCCTGACATCCATGTTACCACGATGACCGCCACTTTTCAAAGAAATTTTTATATGAATGTGTGTATGTGTGTGTGTGGATCAATGTGCAATTATTTGAAAGTAATACGAGGCCTCGTTCGCACCTATATACACAAGGTTTGAATTTTATAGGAAAATTCAGTTTTAACAAAGATATAGCAATGAAGTTTTATAAAAGAGGTTTTTTAAACCCTGTGCTCAATAGGAATTGAGACCTTTTTATACTTTCATTTTATTATTAAATGTTCGGCTTGTTTGCTTTTATTTTCAAGATGCGAAGCATTCTCGAGAAAATAATATACAACAGTGCCAAACTCCTCATGGGCATGACAACCATCCAAGGAAATTCAGACACTGTAATATAATGTACAGTACGCATACGGTGAAAAAGGTCCATCATAGGAAAGAATCTAGATTGAAGAAATCGAACACGTGATCACATGATTCCTAGGCTCACATGATATTGCAATTTGTATGGAAAGCAGTAAGCAGTTATATATATATATATGAAAAGATTAAGAAGATGACCGGTGAATCGGTAAAGTAATCTCTTTCTTTTATTTATAAACATTTGAGGAAGGGATTACATTAATTCCTAGACTAAATGTTTAAGGGGGAAGATCAAAGTATTAAGGACTTCGTCTTCATCTTTAACTAAGAAGATCGAAGCTGAAAGCTTCGTCTCTGGCTAACTCTAGAGAGAAGGGAGAGGACCTTAGAAGAGCTTTCTAGAGAGAGAAGCTCTGAGGCTACATTGAATTAAGCCTAAAGAAACTCTAACACTTGAGTTTCTTTAAATAGAAAACAGAAAAGTAAATTACTATTGATTCATGCAGGAATCACTATTACATTAACTGAAGTAAAAGTAATTTACTAAAGTAAAAGTAAAACGTAAGAAACATTTTACATTTACTTTTACATTGGTAAATGTAAGAAACATTTAACTAAAGTTAAAAACATTTAACTTAAGTAAAAGCAAAAGTTATTCTTTTACTTTTACTTTTACATTTACTAAAGTAAAAGACTTTTGTTTTAAGTAAAAGCAAAAGCTGATGATGGTTGGGGCCATCACTGTCGGTTGACTGAAGATGCCTCTGGCGTCTTCTTCGTTGACTGGTCCGTCTCCTGTGGATGTCGGAAGGTGCTGTTGATCATCTTCTCAGATGAGTCACCATCCCCATACATTTCCACCTTAAAATTTTTATCCAGGAAATAACCCTTTCACCCCCAAAAATTTGGTTTATAAAGAAGGAGGAAAAAAAAATTTCTACCGAAAATTGGTCAAAATCTTCAAAATTTCTTAGATTTTGTAAAAAAAATTTGTTTAAAAACAAATCAGACTGAAATCTGAAACAAAGGATCACTCGATTGGTCCTGATCTATCAATGAAATCGATCTAAATAGAAGACTAATTTGTTAACTATTTAAACAAAAATTCTTTCTCTTGAAGGTCCACTTAGACTCTAACCTTACTTGCCTTGAACACATACCCGTAGATCTAAAAGATTCCCTTTAGCCTTACACTGCTCCCAATTGAGATTTACAAACGACATTAGTCGGGACTTAAGGCGATCTTGGGTGTTTCACGGCGAAGGTCGGGCGATTAAAAGCGGAGCAAGAAAAATATAAGTTTGAAAAAACATTTAAGTAAACAAATCAAACTATTTTCAGTCGAAATCGCCGAACAGAATCAAGAACCAAAAGAATGGCTCTGATACCATATAACAGCGGGATAAGTTTTTATTCAGAAAACGTAGACAAAAAAAGAAAATATTAAGAAGATGACCGGTTAATCGGTAAAGTAATCTCTTTCTTTTATTTATAAACATTTGAGGAAGGGATTACATTAATTCCTAGACTAAATGTTTAAGGGGGAAGATCGAAGTATTAAGGACTTCGTCTTCATCTTCTAACTAAGAAGATCGAAGCTGAAAGCTTCGTCTTCGGCTAACTAAGAGAGAAGAGAGAGGACCTCGGAAGAGCTTTCTAGAGAGAGAAGCTCTGAGGCTACATTGAATTAAGCCTAAAGAAACTCTAACACTTGAGTTTTTTTAAATTGAAAATTGAAAAGTAAATTACTATTTGATTCACGCAAAAATCACTATTACATTAATTGAAGTAAAAGTAAAACGTAAGAAACATTTTATATTTACTTTTACATGGGTAAATGTAAGAAACATTTAACTAAGTTAAAAACATTTAACTTAAGTAAAAGCAAAAGTTATTCTTTTACTTTTACTTTTACATTTACTAAAGTAAAAGAGATGATGGCGTGGGCCATCACCTGTCAGTGACTGAAAACTCCTCTGGCGTCTTCTTGGTTGACTGGTCCGTCTCCTGTGGATGCCCGAAGGTGCTGTTGATCATCTTCACAGATGAGTCACCATCCCCATACATTTCCACCTTAAAATTTTTATCCAGGAAATAACCCTTTCACCCCCAAAAATTTGGTTTATAAAGAAGGAGGAAAAAAAATTTCTACCGAAAATTGGTTAAAATCTTCAAAATTTCTAAGATTTTGTAAAAATTTGTTGTTTAAAAACAAATCAGACTGAAATCTGAAACAAAGGATCACTTGATTGGTCCTGATCTATCAGTGAAATCGATCTAAACAGAAGACTTCTTTGTTAACTGTTTAAACAAAAATTCTTTTTCTTGAAGGTCCACTTAAACTCTAGCCTTACTTGCCTTGAACACATACCCGTAGATCTAAAGATTCCCTTTAGCCTTACACTGCTCCCAATTGAGACTTACAAACGGCATTATTCGAGACTTAAGGCGATCTTGGGTGGTTTACAGCGAAGGTCGGGCGATTAAAAGCGGAGCAAGAAAAATAAAAGTTTGAAAAAACATTTAAGTAAACAAATCAAATTGTTTTCAATCGAAACCACCGATAGCATCAAGAACCAACCGTATGGGGATGGTGACTCATCTGAGAAGATGATCAACAGCACCTTCCGACATCCACAAGAGACGGACCAGTCAAAGAAGAAGACGCCAGAGGCATCTTCAAGTCATAGACAGGTGATGGCCCCATCCATCATCTCAGCTTTTGCTTTCCGTAAAGCAAAAGTCTTTTACTTTAGTAAATATAAAAGTAAAAGTAAAAGAATAACTTTTGCTTTTACTTAAGTTAAATGTTTTTAACTTTAGTTAAATGTTTCTTACATTTACCCATGTAAAAGTAAATGTAAAATGTTTCTTACGTTTTACTTTTACTTTAGTAAATTACTTTTACTTCAGTTAATGTAATAGTGATTCCTGCGTGAATCAAATAGTAATTTATATTTCACTTTTCTATTTAAAGAAACTCAAGTGTTAGAGTTTCTTTAGGCTTAATTCAATGTAGCCTCAGAGCTTCTCTCTCTAGAAATCTCTTCCGAGGTTCTCTCCGTTCTTTCTAGAGTTAGCCGGAGACGAAGCTTTCAGCTTCGATCTTCTTAGTTAAAGATGAAGACGAAGTCCTTAATACTTCGATCTTCCCCCTTAAATATTTAGTCTAGGAATTAATGTAATCCCTTCCTCAAATGTTTATAAATAAAAGAAAGAGATTACTTTATCGATTCACCAGTCATCTTCTTAATCTTTTCTTTTTCTGTTTAAGTTTTTCTTTTAAAAACTTATCCCGCTGTTATAT
The DNA here is from genome assembly GCA_020205605.1 of Panax ginseng. Taxonomy (NCBI): domain Eukaryota; kingdom Viridiplantae; phylum Streptophyta; class Magnoliopsida; order Apiales; family Araliaceae; genus Panax; species Panax ginseng. Next base: position 116,312,326 of record CM035132.1, read on the forward strand.
GGTATCAGAGCCACACGGTTGGTTCTTGATGCTATCGGTGGTTTCGATTGAAAACAGTTTGATTTGTTTACTTAAATATTTTTTCAAACTTTTATTTTTCTTGCTCCGCTTTTAATCGCTTGGGACCTTCGCCATAAACCACCCAAGATCGCCTTTAAGTCCCGAATAATGCCGTTTTGTAAGTCTCAATGGGGGAGCAGTAAGGCTAAAGGGAATCTTTAGATCTACGGGTATGTGTTCAAGGCAATTAAGGCTAGAGTCTAACTGGACCTTCAAGAAAAAGAATTTTTGTTTAAACAGTTAACAAAGAAGTCTTCTATTTAGAATGATTTCATTGATAGATCAGGACCAATCGAGTGATCCTTTGTTTCAGATTTCAATCTAATTTGTTTTTAAACAAATTTTTTTTACAAAATCTTAAAAATTTTGAAGATTTTGACCAATTTTCGGTAGAATTTTTTTTCCTCCTTCTTTATAAACCAAATTTTTGGGGGTGAAAGGGTTATTTCCTGGATAAAAATTTTAAGGTGGAAATGTATGGGGATGGTGAATCATCTGAGAAGATGATCAACAGCACCTTCCGACATCCACAGGAGACGGACCAGTCAACGAAGAAGACGCCAGAGGCATCTTCAAGTCACAGACAGGTGATGGCCCCAGCCATCATCTCAGCTTTTGCTTTTCGTAAAGCAAAAGTCTTTTACTTTAGTAAATATAAAAGTAAAAGTAAAAGAATAACTTTTGCTTTTATTTAAGTTAAATGTTTTTAACTTTAGTTAAATGTTTCTTACATTTACCCATGTAAAAGTAAATGTAAAATGTTTCTTACGTTTTACTTTTACTTTAGTAAATTACTTTTACTTGATTAATGTAATAGTGATTCTGCGTGAATCAAATAGTAATTTATTTTTCAGTTTTCTATTTAAAGAAACTCAAGTGTTAGAGTTTCTTTAGGCTTAATTCAATGTAGCCTCAGAGCTTCTCTCTCTAGAAAGCTCTTCCGAGGTCCTCTCCCTTCTCTCTAGAGTTAACCGGAGACGAAGCTTTCAGCTTCGATCTTCTTAGTTAAAGATGAAGACGAAGTCCTTAATACTTCGATCTTCCCCCTAAAACATTTAGTCTAGGAATTAATGTAATCCCTTCCTCAAATGTTTATAAATAAAAGAAAGAGATTACTTTACCGATTCACCGGTCATCTTCTTAATCTTTTCTTTTTCTGTTAAAGTTTTTCTTTTAAAAACTTATAGTGTGTGCATGATCAACCACCACAAAGCAACTCCATGGGGGATCTGAAATGTAAATAAAGCAGTAAATGCTATCAATTTCCACAAAGTTAACTCCAGGCAGGACAAAATGTAAATAAAGCTGTAAAAAGCGATCAACTACCACGAAGTGAACTCTAGGCAAGACGAAATGTAAAAATCTGTAAAAAGCCATGGAGGAAACTCCAGGCTTGACAATAATGTAAATATATATATATATGTACAATTAAATATATATATATATATAAAAGCAGTAAACGCACCGGATGTAAATCAAGGCTAATCGGATATGTCCGACAACAATTATATATATAAGTCTATATATATATATATAAGCAATTAAACGCACCAGATATAAAATCCAGGCTCATTAGACAGAGTCTAACCACAGTTTATATATATAAGTATATATATATATATATATATATAAGAAATTAAACGATCCAGACCAAAGTCTAGGCTCAATCGAGGCATAACTCGATAATGTTAGTCTATATATATGAAATATATACATATATTAGTATATATATACAGACAGAAATGAAAACCACGGACCGAAGTCTGGGCAAATGCACACAACACGACTCTCAATGTGTATAACAGTGTGTGCTATATGAGAAGAAGGCTTACAGTAGGCTGCCAAAGTAGACTTCTCTGACTTTAAATGGATAAACACTCAGCTCCTGCCAGATAAAAGATAGCTATATGAGAGCTAACTAGTGTTTAAAGAAGAGGAAACACTCAAAAGATGTGTATGCGAGTAAAATGGGCGAGGGCTTGCTCGCCTTTTCCTTCTCTTCCTCCTTCAAATGGTGACCCCCCTATATATTATATAGATCGATGGTCACAGTACACTGCTGGCGGCGCAGAGTTGTTGTACTTGCGGTTGGTTGTTGTGGATCCAAGCCTCATGAGTCCTGTCTCGTCTCAGAGTAATGCGTGCAATGCGTGCAATCGTAATGTCCACTCGAACTTGTAGAAATTCAATCTGAGCATCCGAACGAGGTATATCTGACCTTTTTCAGACCGCTTGTGTTGAGAGTTACGTAATGACATGGATTAGAGGTTGTACGAAGTTAGGAAGAGGGGTCTATGCCCATGATCTTCAAGCTTCAAATTCTATCCAAAGTACTGCCACACGTAATAGTCACTCGGGATTGTCATTCCTTGGTTTTTGTGGGACATTGTTGGATGTATGTATGAAGTGTTGAGATGACATGCCATTGTTGAAGGAACAAGATGACACTTGAATCCTTGCCGGGGTTATCGCTGGTTTGAGTTAAAAGTAGACGTTGCTCAGGGTTACAGCTGAGATTGGACTACTTGTTCGTATGCCGTGATATCATCTTGTTGACATGGTAAGATGACATTGTGACTCCTCACCGGGGTTATCGCCGGTTTAAGCAGAAAGCAGATGTTGCTCAGGGTTACATCTGCGATTGGACTGCTGCTTGTTTGTATGTCTCACTGTCATCTGTGGACGTTCCTGTTTACCTGTTGTTATCTCTGGGTCTGAGGTGTGTGTGCCTTGACAGAATGTTGGTGGTTGAAGCTAATTGCATATGTTTAAAACAAGCATTTCTGGGGTTATCACCGGAACTGCAATGGAATCTCTTGGGGTTATCACCAAGGATGGGGTTGCTACTCCCAGTGTTTATCTGGGACTGGAACTGAGCGTCGTGGTGTAATCATCGAGACAGAACTGTCCTCTCCGGTGTTATTGCCGGTCTTTTGATCTGAATATCTTGGGGTTATCTCCGAGATTGGAAATGACATTCCCGGTGTGTGTTCCGGGTTGACATGACGTTCCCGGTTTGTGTTCTGGGTTGGATCTGAATATCCGATGGTATCTAAAATGGATGTAATCTGTCTTTCAGGGTTATCTCCAAAAGATGCATCTACCCTCTTATAATGTTAGTAATAGGAGTGCAGAAAATTTTGAGTGTCTACAGATGCCCCTCTTTATCATATTTATGCAATGCAAGGCATGGATAGGATAAATAATCCTAGACACTTAAAATGCAAGAAAGATAAACATGATGCTATGTGCAGCAACATGATGCATATGTATGATGCATGATTGTCATGTAATCCTGCTGGGATGACAATCAGTGATGGCTTGGACATGCGATCCAAGTTTCCAAGGATGTTGATGTTGGGACTACCACCAAAGTCTTGAATCCTTGACACTGACTTATACTCCATAGAGGTACCTCTTGTGTGACAGAGATCTGTGGGGATAAGGCTTTGTCTGTTTGAGGATGTGTATAACATATTCCCTCATACTGTCGGAGTTACTGCCAATAGTTTGTTGTTATCAGGATTGCCTGATCTTCGCTGATGTGTGTATCACCGGATAGATCCCTGCTGGGCGTATTGTCAAGGCTGCTTGACCTTCATTGATGTATGTGTCAATGGTAGCATTATGTTGTAACCCTTGCTGGGCAAAGATGCTTCGATGGGTTTACTTGCCATCGGCTGATATGACGTCAAGGTTACTTGACCTCCATTGATGTGTGTATCAATGGTTGCATTGCGTTGTAACCCCCACCGAGGACACGTAGACATTTGAAAGATATGCGTTGTGACCCCCGCCGGGGATACGTAGATGTTTGAAAGATACACATTGTGACCCTCGCCGGGGATGCGTAGATGTTGATAACTTTGGCGTTGTAACCCCCACCAGGGAGGTTTGGATATTTCGTGGTTTTTCGCGTTGTAACCCCTGCCGGGGAGGTTTAGGGTTGTGACCCTGCAAATGACGGCATCGGACCTTTGTGGGGTATTGCCGAGCATGGTTTGTAAAAGCTAAGCTCATTGGAATAGTATACCTTGCATTCAGGTGAATACCGTTGAGGCGACGGGAGTTTAACTCTGACTAACAAGAAACCAGGATTTTAGGCTAATCCGCTCAACCGCGTAGTGTTTTTATTCCTGATTTGGCCTTTTCAGCTTGTGAGACCTCCTTTGAAACTCTAACTGGAGCAAGCCAGAGGTGTGGGACCCATGTAGGGGGGCCGTAGGTGTACCTTCAGGAGCCGCAGGTTAGCCTGGGGCCAGCCATGCCTATGTATAGTTGGCTGGTTGCTTTCATAAGTCATTTTCAAGTTGCACAGCGAAGGAAATCCGAGAGCTCTTCTTCAGATCTACTGAGTTCAGGCAACCTTTTGCATATTCTGTTACCGTACAAGCCTTCTTCACTACCCTGGTAACACATGTATGTATTTTTTTCCAATTTTTGTTCATTGGAAAATGACTTATCGCATGAAATGCATTTAGACACATAGTAGTGAATATGCATGCTGATATGACTTAATAAAAAATATTCAACATAGCAAATGTTAGTATTAAACCATGCTGAACATAATGATGTGAAAAAATTTGACTTTTGAAACAGTCAAATTGGCACCTTTTATTGTCATTTCCTATCCTATTTAAGGACAAATGAGTAAAGGTAGACAAGCAAAATAATCTTGGTAATTAGACTATATTTACGTGTTTTTTACTGCAATGTATTGATGTATACAGGATGTATATGACCGTGTATAGGTGTGCTATTGAATGGCCACCTAGTCATGCCTATGTGCATGTGGATAGTCCCATTTGCAAAGGGGCTATGGATAAATTTTCCCAAAATGTAGGTATTGGGTACTCATGCATTTTAACTCTACTGTAGATGCATGTTAAATTGATGCATTCATGCATGTAATCATAGAATGCATTTTGAAAAGACTCCAGGTAAGAAATTACCACACCCTTTTTGAGGTGATTTGGAAACTTGCTGTCCAGATATCATGGATCCGGATCAGTCGAGTAGTTCCCGCAGGACCACTTCTAGTGTGTGGAGGAGGGCTTTTGAAGAGCCTCAACGCCGTTCTATTAGACAACCTCGTTGCTTGGCGGAGGCGGTGGTACGTCCTATTCGGGTTGAAGTGCCGAATGTCGAGGACGAGGAGGAGGATGCACCGATCGAGGTTCCTGCTCCTACTGTACGTGTTCCCCATAGGGAATTGCCAGGTATTCAAGTGGCGAACCCAGATCTTCTAGGTGACTTGAGTAGGCATCCTTCAGGATACCTGCACGCAAACGAGGTATGAAGTTAGATATTTAATCTTCCTTATTTCCTATTGATGAGGAGTCAAGGAGTGCGATGTTCATCTCAAGATTTGATGTAGGTTCCGGCTTCACACTGACCTCGAGGGAACTGGTTTAGCATCCACTCTATCTATCAGGCTTTGCATGATGACTACAGAGCGATCATCCATGGCTGGGGATTCGAGAGGTTCTTCTCCATTCTACCCCATCGTTGTCCTTGGGGTTACCTCAGGGCATTGTCTGAGCGGTGGTTTCACCAGACTCAGTCACTCTATTTGCTGGACTGCGAGGTGATTATGACACCGATGGATTGGCGGTTTATCACAGGTATGGAGTTTGGAGGGGAGCCGGTGCCTTGCACGGCAGATATCACCCCTACTGCCGTCAGATCCTTGTTGGGAGTTCCGGCGGAGGTGCTCAAGGGCAGGACTGTTCGTACAGGTCCTTTGAGCGTAGATGCTATGAGCGGGCTGTTAAGTGAGCCCATACCCGATGATGTGAGAGTCAGGGATTGCATTATTCGGCGATTATTCCTGATGATCATTAGGGGATGCTTCATAGCAGATAATTCCTCTACGGTGTCCTTCGCTTTGATCAGCGCCACTCGACACGTGAACCGTATAGGAGAGTATGATTGGGGTTCCTACACCTTTGCCTACTTCCTCAGGGGAATGCGCATGCGATCTTAGGGCTTGATCGAGGCGTGGTTAGGATTCTACCCATTTCTGCTGGTGAGTGTTTCTCTTGTCTTTTCCCATGTATGGGTTAAGAGTGTTGACTGACAGAAGATGTTTGCCTTTGTGTTGGCAATTTTGGGCCTATGAGAGGCTTCCTTGTTTTCGTCCTGTGAACGTGTTAGGTTTAGACACCTATCCACGAGGACAGAGATGGCATCATTCTACACTGGTCGAGGTCCCTGTTGCTGAGGGTTTCACTCATTGTCGCTTCTGACTTGAGCTATCGACAATTTGAAGTCATCATATGGATTCCCTACTACTGGAGAGCATTTGGGAGTTGGATTTGAGGATGGGTACCATTTGGAGTATAGTATGTCATTTCCACCGCAGGATTCCTCTCTTTCTGAGATGGAGGATAGGAGCTCTATTTAGGAGAGCGTCTTGCTCGGAGAGCACTCTGAGGAGAGATCCGTATGCCGATCTTGCCTCCCGCCAGCGTTATTGGCCTATTTTGCGATCACCCGTCATTGACATCCCATTGATGGGGATTGGATGGCTTTACATTGTTAGAGGCCCCTGTTTTGTGGGAGATGTTCGGCATTGGTGGATCCCTCGTACGATTGGAGCTCAGACCCGCGCCACATAGTTTATGGGGGATATGGTTCCAGGATTCGTGATGATGATGGATTGGCTAGCCTGTGTAAGAGATTTGACTCATGTGACATAGATTGATAGACTGACTCAGCAGCTGGACCGATCACATCTTTTCATTCGGCATTTGGGCAGAGATCCTGCAGAGGTAGATACTTTTGATCCTTCCAGCTCTGGCGCTGATCCCTCGGGTGACCCATTGGTTTTGCCGGTAGCAGATCCTCCTTTCAGATCACCGACATCCCTGTGAGATAGAGATCCGGTGACTCGGGAGGAGTTACATTAGGTGGGATGATGATCGATGATGTGAACATCGACACTCTTGACTTTTCTTGATGTATTTCTTGCTATCTCTTTTGATAGGCCTCTCGTTGTATGTTGGGTAGCCGCCCCATTTCCTGTATTTTAGCATCTGAGAGATGTATTAGATGATGATATACTTAGGAATGTATGTACAGTTTTCCATTCCCTATATCATATTGCCATCTATTGTATCATGCATGTTATTATGTTATACATATGTATGTATGTCTAGATATATTTAGCATTGACCCCTGGATGGTCTTATGACATGGCCCGTACAGATGTCTTCTTCGACGGTTAGCCGTATTGATCATACCCCACCATTTATGATGGTAGCTGGTATCGGTCATGGTATGATAGTATATCACCATCAGACATGGTGATCGTAGATGATTTGCTGTAGCATACTATGACCCTATTGATGTTTCAGGTTCTTCCAGGATTTGTAGAGGGCATGCTAGAGCACTGGGTATCGGAGAGACAAGTATTCTGATTTGGGACCCAGGAGTTGACTCCAACTTTGGAAGAGCATGCACGGTTGATGATCCTGCCGTTGGACAGACCTTGCGTGCATATGACTATTGGAGACATGAGCAGACAGTTCATAACCCTCACCGGATTGAGACGCAGAGTGGTGCAGGATGAGATTACATCCGGCCATGTTATATCCCAACATTTCCTGTTTGACAGGTTTGGCTCTGAGGACAGCTATGCACGATATTCCGGGGATTTTACCACACCAGAGGATCATTGGCGTTCGGCCAGAGTAGATGTAATGCTTCTATGCGTATTGTCATACGTCTACATGCCGCGGTACATGGATGAGCTAGATATCAGCGTCATTATGGCAGTGAGAGCTCTTAGGGAGGGTCATACCATTGTACCGATGATCATCGTAGAGACCTTGAAGTCAGCTACATATTGCTACACTTATCCAGCAAAAGTATTCACACGTAGCTCGGTCATGCTGTACGTGTGGTTTATGTCACACTTGAGACCGATTGGCACATTTAGATGGCAGGGGTTTTGTTTCACCCATGATATAGCCATGTCATACTCCTTTCAGCCTGCGGAGTGTACAGATGTTGCATCGTGGTCAGCTTTCCTGGCAGGGATTAGAGATCCATTTGCTATATTGCCGTGTTCAGGGCTTAGTTCACCCTACACCTTCATTACTCATGCTCCAAACATGGATTATCTCCCTCTGGCTGGATTGAGGGGCATGATCACTTACCACCCACTGGCCGTGATGTGTCAGTTTGACCAGTTCTAGGATTTTCACCCGTATGAGGGGGCAGTGAGTCAGCGCTTCGCGTCACATCGTTTGTCAGCGGAGGATAGATCCAGGTTGTATGCCTGTTGGGATCAGCGAGAGCTAGCTGAGTTTTCTGTCAATCATCTAGGTTGTTCTACAGAGTATTCCGCATGGATGAAGAGAGAGACTACATCGGCTGCGGTAGTATCCACAGTGTAGGGGATTGATTCTGATGATGAGGAGCCTATAGAGGAGGCTGTTATTCCCATCGATGATTTGACTGCTGGGCTGCCAGCATTTGTGATGGATTTTCCCACCCCGAGTGCCAATGTTACTCAGTATTCGGCACAATATTTGGAGCAGAGCTTACATCTGATGACCTATGATAGAGATTAGGCTACGGTCGCGATGTTGACAGCTCTTGATGAGAGAGATACTGCTCTGTTAGAGAGGGATAAGGCTAGATCAGCCAGGGATGTATTGATTGGAGAGCGGGATGCCGCTTTATCTACTAGGAATGTGGCCATTGCAGATAGCACTTCCATTAGATCCCAGATGACCGTTAGTCTGGCTAACATGAGTGCTTACATTGATGAGCATTTTGCTACCATGCAGTTAGCCTCTGATCTGCTAGCTCGTGTAGATACCCTTGGGCAGGAGCTTGCAGTTCTTCCTCCTTCTTCAGAGAGGGATGCTATGTTAGATCTGATAGTCCGCATACACATAGATCTGTAGATAGCTTTGTATTTTCCTGCACAGACTAGCTTAGCCATTTTGTCATGTACATCACGGATGTATATATCAAAACAAGATATATATATGGCGTGGAAATATATTTTGATTCACTTCCCTTTTAGTTATGCCTTGATACTTGCTTGATGTTTGCCTGTTTCTCCAGGGCCTTGTGATCTTGATGCATTCTGAACTTATCCTTGATAGATGGACATTGAGACGTCGCAAGGTCTCTCAGAACGGATCATTGATTTCTGTATATCCCTACCATCTTTGGTGTCTTGGGACTGGTATCTATATGGAAAACTAGAGAGGAGGATGGTTTCTTCCTCTCTAAGATTGACTACACCACAGATGGTCGCCAGTACTTCTATTTGTGAGAAGCCTAGTTAATTCCATCTCCTATGGGTTGGTATTGCTCTTTGAGGCATGATCGCAGCTTAAATGGTCACCGAATCTTCTATTTGTGAGAAGAGGTTGGGTAATTCCATCCCTTTGATTTGAAACTGATGAAATGGGGAAAATTGATGATTGATCTCAGTACCGTGTGATAAGTATGTTGTTCTTGTAGGGGTTAGACTGCACCATGAATGGCTAACGTACTCCTATTGAAGAGGAGATCAAGTCTGCGTAGTTCGAACCTAGTGTAGGAGGTTCAACGCTGAATGCGGAAGACAGAAGGGTGAAGAAGTATTTTTGTTGTTTTTTGTTGTTTTGTAGAGAAAGGGTAGAAATGTTTTTGTTGTTTTCCTTTATTGCCACCGGGCCATATAGTATATGGTTGCCTACGTACCCCCGTGTATCAGGGAGATCAGGTCGACATAGTTTGCCCCTCAGGACGAATTGAAGGCGAAGAAAAGTGTAAATCCCATGTGCAGGCTATACTGCGGGGAGAGGAAAGTTTAATCCCATAATGGGGATAAACTGCAAGTGTATAAAAAGTTTGATCCCATCCTCAGGACAAACTACAGGCATAGAAAAGTTTAATCCCGTCTTCAGGATAAACTGCAGGTGTGAAAGGTTCAATCCCATCTTCAGGATAACCAAAATTGTGAAAGGTTAAATCCCGTCTTCAGGATAACCGAGATTGTATGAAAATTTTGAAATGAAGTGAAACCAGGCTGCTGGCTTGAAGTGTATGTTTCCCTGAGGGGCAGAAAAATATGTAGAAAGGGTTCAAAACTGGAATGACTGGTAATTTGAGGATCAAAACCAGGATGTTTGTTTGATGGTAACTTCAGACATAGTACTGTTTCACGGTGTCTAAGTTGATAAGCTGTGGAAATTCATCGCCATCCATTTCCTGCAATCTGAGAGCACCTCCTGTCAATATTTCCTTGACAACAAATGGGCCTTCCCAGTTAGGAGCGAATTTTCGCTTAGATTGATCTTGGTTGTCAATGATCTTCTTCAAAACCAAGTCATGTTGTTTGAATTACCGTAGTCGGACTTTTTTGTTGTAGGATCGTGCGATCCTTTGCTGATATAATTGACCATGGAAGATTGTCACGGTTCGCCTTTCGTCTATCAAAGACAATTAGTGATACCTGTCTTGTACCCATAGGTCTTCATCCAACTGAGCATCCATCAATACTCTAAGGGATTCCATTTCCACTTCTATGGGGAGCACTGCTTCCATCCCATAGACTAATGAGTAGGGGGTTGCCCCAGTGGAAGTTCGCATGGAAGTTCTGTAAGCTAATAAAGTTAGAGGCAAGAGGTCAGGCCATCCTTTGTGGTTGGCGGACATTTTCTGCATGATCTTTTTGATGTTTTTATTAGTCGCTTCAACAGCACCATTCATCTTTGGACGGTAGATAACGGAGTTGAGATGTTTGGTGTGGAATTTTCTGCATAACTCCTCCATCATTTTGTTGTTGAGGTTCTTAGCATTGTCTGACACAATGACATCTGGTTGTCCATATCGACAGATGACATTATTTCTGATGAAAGAAATGATAACTTCTTTAGTAACTTTGGGGAAGGAAGCTGCTTCCATCCATTTGGTGAAGTAGTCGATCATGGTGAATATGAATCGATGTCCATTACTGGCTTTGGGTTCGATGGGCCCGATCACGTCCATTCCCCACATTGAGAAGGGCCATGGCGAACTCATATTGTGGAGTTCCCTTGGAGGGGCGTGGATAGCATTCCCATGAATCACAGTCAGCTTTGAGTGTAAGTCAATAATGCCCCGTTCTGAGGATCTTCTTGACAAGTAGGATTCCGCTCATGTGTGGGCCACATACTCCAGCATGGATCTCATCTATGAGTCACTGAGCTTAGTCTTCATCTAGACATCTAAGGAGACCTAATCCTGCATCTCTTTTGTAGAGTGCATCTCCGCTCAGGTAGAATTTCATAGCAAGTCGATGAATCCGCCTCTTCTCAGTTAGGCTCGCCTCAGCGGGTGTAGATCCATCTCATAGATACTCCTTGATGTGCTGATACCAAGGGTTGTGGATGGGAGGTAACTCATCCGATACTTCTCCAACGTAATTCCCATAGATCGAGGCTTTTTTGCAGAGCCAACGTGATGCATGGCGTGTTTTCCTTGTCCGGTATGTAAATCAAGGAGGCCAACGTTGCTAATCCGTCTGCAAAATCATTCCTATTATGAGGAATTTGTAGAAAGGAGATTTATTTGAACTCCAAAGCCATCTGTAGAATTTGTCGATGGTAAGGCAACAAATGTAATTCTTTGGTTTGATAGATTCCTGTGGATTGCTTTATTACCAATTCGGAATCCCCAAAGCGAGATTAATCTTTGATGCCCATTGAATGGGCAAGTTTAGCCCCATAATCTGACCTTCATACTCAATTTGTGTTGTTGGTCTGTGATAAAGCGCAATTGATTTGGCGATGGGATACCGCTCCTGCATCGAGGATAGTAAGATAGCTCCAGCTCTGGAGCCTTCTGAATTAACCGCCCCATCAAAAAACATTTTCCATTCACGGAATGTATCGTACTAATGTTGTAACTGAACTGTCATTACCCCTTCATTGGGAAAGTACATTTCTAAGGGTTTGTAATCCCCTGTAGGTGCGGCGACAAGTTAATCCGCAATTCCTTGACCTTTAACAGATTTTTGCATCACGTAGACGATGTCAAATTGCTGTAGGATCAATGGCCATCTGAACAGTCGACAATTTAGTATGGGTTTACTGAATACATATTTGAGAGGATCCACGCGGGATATGAGATGGGTTGTGTGACCATGGAGGTAATGTTGTAACCTTATGGAAGCCCATGCTAAAGCACAAGAAGTCTTCTCAATTAGAGTGTACTTGTGTTCACTGATGCTGAATCTTTTGCTGAGGTAATAGATAGCTCGTTCTTGGCCTCTATTGTCTTTCTGCCCCAGCATGCAACCCATAGCATTATCATTTATGGACAGGTACATGAACAGGGGAACATCATCCCTAGGAGGTACCAAAATAGGAGCATTAATCAGTTGCTCTTTAATGGAAAGGAAGGCTCTCTGACATTCATCGTTCCATTTCATGGATGAGTTCTTCCTTAACAATTTGAAGATAGGCTCACATGTTGCTGTGAGTTGAGAAATGAATCTGCTAATGAAGTTGATCCTTCCCAAAAATCCCCGTATTTCCTTATCTGTCTGAGGAATGGGCATTTCCTTGATGGCCCGGATTTTGGTAGGATCCAGTTCAATCCCTTTGTGGCTGACTAGGAAGCCTAGAAACTTGCCTGACTTAACACCAAAGGCGCACTTGGCGGGATACAACTTCAAGTTATACTTACGCAACCTATTGAATAGCTTTGTGAGATGGTCTAAGTGGTCATCCTCCTTCCGGGATTTGACAATGATGTCATCCACGTAGATCTCTATCTCCTTGTGCATTAAATCATGGAAAAGAGCCATCATAGCTCGATGATAGGTTGCGCCGACATTAATGAGGCCGAAGGACAACCGTCTGTAACAAAAGGTTCCCCAAGGCATGATGAAAGCAGTTTTCTCACGATCTTCCTTAGCGACCATAATTTGATAGTACCCCACAAAGCAATCAGCAAAGGAGTACATGCTGTATTGAGCAGTATTGTCAATAAGAATGTGGAAAAAAGGCACGGGAAAGCTATATTTAAGGCAAGCTTTGTTCAAATCCCTGTAATCCACGCAGACTCACACCTTTCCCCCTGGTTTAGGCACGGGAACAATGTTGGATATCCACTCTGGATATGTAGACACCATGATGATGCCAGCTTGAAATTGTTTCAAAATTTCCACTTTGACTTTTAAACTCCACTCATGTTTTAATCGCCTGAGTTTTTGCCTAACTGGCTTGAATCCTTCTTTAATGGGAAGGCAATGAAGAATAATGTCAGTGGACAAAACCACCATATCTTCATGAGACCATGCAAACACATACTTGAATTGGGTTAATAGCGCAACCATGTCATTCCGCTGATTTGTGATAAGGTCTGAACCAATCTGGATTAGCTTAGGGTTGTCTAAGGTTCTGAGATTAAAAGGAGTGGTTTGATCAAGATTGGGTTTGGGTTTGTCTGCGACCCATTCCTTAATCTCTTGAGGTGTCTCAATGTCCTCTTGGATGTCCATCAAGTTTGAGTCCAACTTTGCATCAAAGTTACAGCCCTTGTGGAGAGAAGGCATGTCATCAGCAAAGATAGGCACATCTAAATTCAGAGTCCTGAAACAAAAGATGCTTTCACTTAATATATGCAATTATTCGATCATACAAAAGTGTTAGCATGTACGTTATAAAATAACTGCTAATGCTGTAAAGGAAAGCATGCAATTAAAGTTATCTACAGGGCAGAGGGATTTTCTGTCCATTTTACCATCGTCGACCAATACATGGAGTGCTGCTCCAATTTTCGAGGGAAAAGTCCTGAAGGACTGCAGTGATGGAAAGATCTTCAGTGTCTTCCTTCTCCCGAATGATAACCATGACATCTGGGCAATCATCATCTAGGGTATATCTGTTTGTATGTTCATCATGAACAATGACACGAATGCCTGCCATCATCAAGGCAAGGTCATGTTTACGTTTTCGTTCCTTTTCTTCCACTTATGGATTAGGAATCAGAACCTCTTTAGCTTTGATTGGCACTGGTTTCGGAAATAGCATAGCCACAACATGGGCTGGCACCTTTACTGGAGATTGCATTAGCTCATGAGGTAAAGGCATAGAAAATCGTCGTGCGGCGGAAGCTTGAGGAACCTGCTCGTGCTTATGAGGATTCCTGTATCTGGAACTAGAAGAATAGCCTCAGCCCTATTTGTTCCAATTTATTTGGACAGATTGGATAGGGTGCTTAATACCCTGTTGATCCTTACCAAGCCCTTGTCCAGGTTCATGACCCAATAACATCATTTCTCGAGTGGCTGACATAACCTTGGCAGAAATTTTGGGTACTCCCATAGAGTGGTATTGCGTGTTACTCACTTCCACAGTATGGAAACTGGCAGGTTCAACTTCTGAATTAAAACTGATAACTGGTAGAATTCCTTGTTCAGGACAATCCGGCTCAGCATTGACAATGACTAGACTGTTGTTGATGATGTATTTGAGTTGTTAATGTAGCGTGGATGGAACGACCCCAACCATGTGTTTCCATGGTCTCCCCAATAACAGGTTGTATCCTGAGTCGATCTTGAGGACGTGGAAAGATACATGGAATGTATTTGGACCAATTTTAATTGGCAATTCAATCATTCCGACGACATTTCGTCGGGATCCATCAAAAGCTCGGATGACCATATGGCTGCTTTGGATCCGCTTGAGATTGATATTCATCTTTACCAAGGTGGCATAATGATAGATATTTAGAGATGAGACTCCATCTATCAATACTCCTACTAGTATGTACCCGGAAGACAACACTGTGATGTGCAATGGCTTGCAATGACCAGTCCCTTTGGGAGGTATGTCGTCATCAGTGAAGGATATCACATTATTGAAAATGTGATAACCAAATGTTGAAATTTTTCCACATCCACTGATTTTGGAAAATAGGCTTCTTCTAAAACCTTCAGCAAGATCTTTCGATGATCCTCGGAAGAGAAAACCAAATCCAGTATCAAAATCTGGTGTGGAGCTTCTCGCAAGCTTAAAAGCACTTTGGCTTCAGTATGACCCATAGTACGAAGGAATTAAATTTCAATCTTCTCCATGGGAAATTTCCCCTTTGCTTCGCAAGTAGGTTTAATAACCCGTTGATGAAGGTACAGTGGATTTTCTTTCGACACTGTAGCAATAGTATGAGATGTGGATCCTTCAGCTTCTCTATAATTCTATGGAACTTTATCTGTTTGACAACGAGGATGTTGTAGTCTGCAAGGTAAAGGAATTGGCTCAGTGCGGCCACTTTCAAAGGATTGTCGGCTCCTTTGAGTTGAATTGGTTGTATGGGAAATACTTTGTGGTCTCACCATCCACTTGAGATAATCTGAATGATCCTTCCATTGGGTAGGGCATGCATTCCCACCCTTGAGTTGTACAGTGTAATCATCTGCTATTTGCAGGACACTGCTATCAATAAGATTTTGAATAAGATGGCGGAGTGCCCAACATTCTTATGTGTTGTGACCACGAGAATGTGAATGATATTGACACATTTCATCAGAATTGAACCGCCCTAAGCGGGGATTGATTGGAGGGAGAAGGAATGTGATTCTTCCTTCATTGATCAACATTTGAAGTATCTTCTCCATAGACTGGCCCAGATAGGTGAATTCCTTTGATTGGAAAAATCCCGACGGACTTTAGCACTTGCTCGCTTTGCAACCTTATCCTCCATAGCTTCACTTTTTGAAGGTGTTGATGGAGCATTTATAACAAATGGAAAGAGATAAGCATGCTCCTGCCTAATTAATTGGCGTATGATTTGATGCTGGTGGGTCACCAGTTCTGCCAATTGCTCAATTTGTTTGCAAAGAGCTTTCATCTTTCATTCCATGGTAAATTGGAACTTTGCATAATCCTATTTGTCAACACTATCTTTGATGGGTTGAGATGATTCGCCGTTAGAATTGGAACCTTGTACAATGCTCCAACTGATCATGTTGACCTCTTCTTCTTTGTGTTGAGGAAGAGGGTTGTCTTGCACATGAGGTTGATCTGATTTGGTGACTACAATCTCACCGTTGTCTATCAGATCCTGAATCTTATGTTTCAAGGCCCAACAATCTTGAGTATCATGTCTAGGTGCCCCGGCATGATAAGCACACTTCCGAGTAGCATTAAAACCCCTCCCATTAGGGTTGGCTGGTGGAAGAAGATGTGTAATTTTCTTCTGAGAAGTCAGAAGAGCAAGAATGTTCTCGAGCGAATCCACTAAGGGTGTGAACGTTCGAGGTTGCTTTACTTCTCCACTTTTAGGTAATGGAGGGTTTGAAGGTTGTGCTGGAAAAGGGGAGTAGTTTCTCCTCTGCATAGGCATGCTTGGATTGGCTTTTTGTCCTTGTAGTATCAAGGAAACATCCTCCTCTTTCTTTTTATGGACCCTCCGGGGGTTGTTTCCATAAGATCGGATTGGATGTGCTCAATGAATGACTTTAAGAAATGCTAGGTCTTGAATTTTGGGACTTCAATCCCATTTCAGCCATCTCGCCATGTTTGATCATTTCAGAAAATGGTTTGCCAATACCAGCTAGAACTCTTTCATAGAAAGGAGATTCCTGTACATCTATGAAGGTCATGACCCTTTCTAATTCTGTCATGGAAGGAATAACTTGAGCAGCAAGGCGCATCCACCTTTGAGCATACTCTCTAAATGACTCATTTGACTATTTCTTGACCTTGGTGATTTGGTACCGGTCAGGAGCCATCTGAGATTGGAAACTGTATTGAGTGAGGAAGGCATGAGCCAGCTCTTCCCAGCTATGGATCTTAGAGTTGTCTAATCTGGTATACCATGAACGGGCTTCTCCAGTCAGACTTTTCTAAAATAGCTGCATTCTAAGCCTTTCATTTTCTGCGTAAGACCCAAGTTCTCCAATAAACACCTTTAAATGTGTTAAAGGATCCCCTAATCTATCATATTTCTCAAAATCAGGGGTCTTGAATTTCTTTGGATATTGAACACCAGGGAATATGCAAAGGTCGGTATATAAAACACTGTCATGTGTTCCAATCCCTTTGAGAACGCGAATGGTTTCCTCCATTTGAAGGACCTTCTTCCTGATGTCACTCGTGTCTGGATCTCCTTTGAGATGGGTTCCTTCAGGGTCTGGGTTGGTTGTATCCAACTATTGTTCTGGAATTGTTTTTTCCAGACCTTGAACTCCCCCTTGTGTAGAGGATTCTGTATGTATAGGTATCTTCGTACCCTGAGTAGACTGGTGCAATTCTTTCAGTAGAATGGCCAAGTCTGTGATTTGTTTACTCAATCCGTTAAATTCTTCTCGAGAAACAGAATTAGACTGTTTGGAAGAGGACATGATTGGTTGTAGGCTCGCATCCTTTTTGGATTTTGACCGGGTAATGGGCCCAATTGCTTCCCTACAAAAGACTTACGTAGTTTAGTCTTAGGGTAATATAAATGTTTTCATAACATGTCCGTTTTAGGAATTTGTCCTGCAAAACCGGTTGTTAATTGATAACATGTTATGCATGCACAGATATTCTTCATATTTTCCATTACATATGAATGAACATGGAATAAAATTATAAGTAAATGCTTTTACACGTAATTGAAAATGGAAAGTATGAAGAAACTTTCCTCCGCGTTTGGTTTATCAGAGGTTGACCTGTCCTAGGGTTTCTCTCGCGGCTTTTCAGCATGAAGGTTCCCAGATCATCGCAATCTACTTGACGGGAAGTTAATCCGGTCGTTCAACTGGAGCGAATCTGGGTAGTACTTTTCCTAAGCCCCGGGGAATTATTCTTCCCACGAGTCCAGTAATCAAACACCGACGGGATAGCCTCCTGGTGGAGGGACCACACAACATACATTCAAATACAACGTGTCTCACCGTTTATGCAAAATGATGACATGTGCGAAGCATTAATATCACAGATAGATATTTAGCAGTGCAGTATTAAAAATGCATTTGTACACATTCATCATTAATATCACACATAAGCATATAACAATTTTGAAAAGCTTGTAATAGCGGCTTAAGCCCTCTTACTGGAGTCCCCCTGACATCCGTGTTACCACGCTGACTGCCACTTTTCAAAAAAATTGTTATATGAATGTGTGTATGTGTGTGTGTGCATCTATGTGCAATTATTTGAAAGTAGTGCGGAGGGAAGGTTTTAGGCACCCCCTGACATCCGTGTTACAATGATGACTGCCACTTTTCAAAGAAATTGTTATATGAATGTGTGTATGTGTGTGTGTGGATCAATGTGCAATTATTTGAAAGTAGTGCGAGGCCTGTAATAACCCGATTTTTTTTATATAAATAAATCATAAATTTTGCGTATAAATTTTTTTTTATTTATTAAAATAAATATGAATGATATGTGTCAAGGTAATGTGTAATTATAATGATATGTGTGATAAATAAAATTTATTTATTACATTAAGTATTGCAAATAAATTTATTTTTAGAATTTTTGACTATTATCAATTATATTTTTATACTAACTAATTCCTTATTGGGAACGTTTTATTAATTATTTTTCAAGGAAAATATAATCTTATATTATTTAAATAATATATGAAATGATTTTAGAATATTTATTTATTTTAAAGATAAGAATGCATGAAAGGTATTATGTAATTAATTATGTGATGAATATAAAATATATTTATTACATGAATGGTTATAAATAATTTTATTTTAGAATTATTGTTCATTATAAATTATATTCTAATACTAATTAATTTTATAGTAAAAATGTTTTTAATGTTTATTTTCCAAGGAAATAGAATAATTATATTATTTTATATGATATGATTATATAATTTTTATAATACTTATTTTATTATATGAAATTATTTGAGAATAGTTAAGTTAATTATTTTAACTTAATTATTAAGGTTATATATGAAAGATAAATCGATATGGAATCCAAACCCTAAATTAGGGTTTTGATCAAGGAATGAGAATAATAATATTATATTATTATTTGTCGTTGTTATAATTATGTATGCTATGTGTGTAAGGTTATTATGAGGAGCGGTTTTGTGGAAACAGCTTTTTAATGTTAATGATAAACCCTAATTTTGGTTCTAGGATAAGGAATAATGATAATATTATAATATTAATTATATTATTATTTTTCGAAGACTACAAGTATATGCATCAGATATGTGTTGATTGCTTGGGGTTGTTCAATTATGTAAACCTAGCATTAAATAGCTTCACCCTATTTTGTAATTCAGTATGGGAAATTCAAGGATGTGTTGTCTTGGGTGTTATGTGATTATGATGTGTATCATGGAATTTAAGGTTAACTAGGAAAAAAACCCTAATTATACTTTGAAAACCTAATTAATTAAGAACCCTAATTACTAAATTGGTAATCTAATTTACAATTTAGAAACCTTAATTAGTAATTGTAAACCCTAATTACTAATCGTAGACGCCCCTAATCGTAAAATTAGATATATTAATTTTATTATTGAAACTCTAATTTTTAAAGGTTAAAAACCCTAATTATTAAATTATAAAACCTTATTAAATTAAAACCCTAATTTGCTTTTAGTTAATACTAATTGCTAAATTGAGAAAGGTAATGTTAATTAGTGTTTTCTAAACCTAATTAGCAAGGTGTTAAGTAGATTCAAAACCTTGATTAAGAAACCTAATTATTTTATAAACCTTAATTTTATATTTTAGAAACTAAAATTTTGTTATTTTATTTAAACTCTAGATTGGAAATTCTTGAAATTATTTTTAACAAACCCTAAAATGGTCCAAACCCTAAACCCTAAATCAAACCCTAAACCCTAAGGGTTTGCCAAGATTACAATTTTGCCATTTAAATGATTTACTAAATGACATGTTTGCCCCTAATTGAATTATTTTGGCTAGAATAGGTTTTGACATTTAGGGGAAGTTGGTGACCAAACCCAACAACCCCATGTGATGATAATTGACAGCAACAAGCCACTAGATCAGCAATACATTACATCTAAGACATATATATATATATATAGATTAGAGAGAGAAAAGTCTCATTTATTTGCCCATTTTATCACAATCTCATCCTAGACCCTCTCTCTCTAAAAGCCACGAAAATTTTCAAGTATTATTAGTCAAACACAGCCCCACGAAATTCCTAACAACAGATCAGGAGCCAAAAATCAGAAAATCAAACCAAGAAAGGTATAAACCCTACCTTTAAATTCTGTCCAAAAATTTGTGTTAGATGTTAGTTTTTGTTGTTAGAATATGTTGCATTTAGTCTAACATGATGATCTGGGTTGGTATATTACAAGTCCATAACATCTAGATACGTAAATCAATGATTTTCAAAAATCTGGGAATTTTTACCTTTGAGGTCTGACAGTGAATGTCAGACCATCTAGATCCCAGTGTGTTAATTGATTTGGTGTTTTAAAGGTTGGATATGGTAGTATGCTATGTGATATTTAGTGTGGATCGAGAATCAGGACCAAATAATGTACGGATTGAAAGTTATACTTGGTCAAAGTCGGTTGACCGACCATGACCAAGTGATTTCTGGGTAACCCAGAAATCCTTTAATTGTGTCTGACAAGATTTTTCTGAGGCCAGATCTTGCTTGTTGTTAATTGTTTGTTGTTTTTGTTGTGTCTAGATTATAGTCTGGTATATAAAATTTAATTTTATGCCTTAAAATCTCCTAAAAATGTAGTATCTCGACTTGATAATTGGTGAAGTAAGTAGTAAAGAAGTCATGAGGGCTGTTTTCTGGGCAAACCCAGAAAACATTCAAGCGACTTTCTGACATAGTTTGACCGGCTTGTATCGGCTTGATTATTTGTTGTTATTGTTATGTTTTGTAATAGATCGGTAGTGTTTCATGTGGGCTACAATCTGGAAGTTATAGATCACTAAATCATTAAGCGAACAGATTGTAGTGGAAGCTCAAAGTAGGCATGTTGCAGATCGTTCTTCATTCTGGCAAACCGGAAATGAAGAAAAACGACTCGATTTACAACTTTGGACGCTTGGATCTTTCTTGTTATGCATTTTTTGAGCAAGATTTTTTGTTGGATAATGTAGTACTGTTTAAGTACTACAATATATGATGATTAGTTTTTCTAGAAACATTTTGTGTGATGAATGATTGATGGTCAAACATGGTCCCTCGAAGCTGGTTATGAAGTTCTGGGTTTAGCCAAGAACACGAAGAACACCTATAGCGACGGTTCTGTCGCTATAGGCAGTCTTTAGCGACACTTTTAATAAAATTAATTATTTTAATTTCAAAAATTATTTAAAAATAGTATTTAATTTCCAAAAATTAGAAAAATTATTTTAAAAATTATTTTTAAATTATAAAAATTAAATATTAATAATTTGAAATATTTTTCATAAAAATTGGTATTTATTTAAATATTATGGATAATTAATTAATTTATTAAATACATTAAATAAATAAATTAAAAATGATTTTATTATATTAAAAATCATTTTAAATGATAATAAGTTAGTTAAAAATATTTTAAGTTATAAAATATAACTTTTAATATTTTAAAGCAAATTTCATTAATTATTTAATATTAATGAATATTAAGTTATTTACAAAATGAATTAAATAAATTAATTAAAAATGATTTTATTATATTAAAATCATTTTAAATAATAATAAGGCATTTAAAAATATTTTAAGTTATAAAATATAACTTTTAATATTTAAAGGTAAATTTAATTAATTAATGATTATTAATGATATTAAAGTTATTTAATATTTATATTAAATAAATTAGTTTAAAAATGATTTTATTATTATAAAAATCATTTTAAAAGAAAATAAAGTGTTTAAAGATATTTTAAGTTATAAAATATAACTTTTAATATTTAATAGTTAATTTCATTAATTAATGATTAATAATGATATTAAAGTTATTTAATATTTATATTAAATAAATTAGTTTAAAAATGATTTTAACATTTTAAAAATCATTTTAAATGAAGATAGAATGTTTAAAGATATTTTAAGTTATAAACTATAATTTTTAATATTTAAAGAATAATTTCATTAATAATTTAATATTAATGATATTTATTTAATGATTAATGATATTAAATTTATTTAATAATTATATTAAATAAATAGTTTTAAAATGGTTTTATTAATTTAAAAATTATTTAAGGGTAATAGTAATACGTTAAGAATATTTTGAGTTATTATACATAACTTTAATATTTTGGCAATAGTTTCATTAATAGTTTAATATTAATTAAATATTAATGATAATAGAATTGTTTAATATTTAAATCATTTAATAATGATTCTGATATTTTAAAAATTACGATAAATGATAATAATTATTATAAGGCCATCAAAAATAGTGTGACTAATGTTTAAGTTATCCAAATGAATATGTAATTACTGTATAGAGTCTGAGACTCGATTATTACCCGATAAAGTTGTCGGTAGACCGACATGGTTCAGAAATTGATCTGGATATAGATAATTTAATTAGTTAACGGTTTATTTGTGATTCAATGGTTGTTAAGGTTATGTGACTATGTGATTAGGAATGAGTTGATGATTGTTTGTAATGCCATGATTGTTGAACATGTGTGTTAAGGTGATTAGGTTATGTGCTGACTGCAATAGGCAGTGTTATGTGTTACGTTATGATATACTAATCAGTAAAATGATTTGATTAATGATAGGTCGTGATAGAAAAGATAAATCTAATTTGCGTAAGTGTAAGCAGCACATCAGGCAAGTATCCTAACTTTGCATTTTCTTTATACAATGGACAAGTGTAAGAATGTTTTAAAATTATATTATTATTATTAATGTACAGATTGTTAAAGCTATACTATATAAGCCCATTGATTATCAACATGTTAGTATATGATAATTCAGATAAATATTTTATGTTCGTTAATTTCTATAAATGATTATACAAGTGTCCCCACTTGGATAATCATTGTAATTAATCGCATGTTGATACACCTTTGATATACATATATGTTGAATTATATAAGACCTTTGTTATGAAAACCCGACAGAAATGAACATCCCGATAATGGGAAAATTTTATGCGCTACGGCGGACAAAGGATTAACGATAATATCGTTCTAGTAATGTAGTATTGATCAATACAGGGCCCAAGGGAAGTACAACCTAAAGCCCGTAAGCAATGGCCGGTTTACAGATGAATTTCTATTTAAACCCTTTCAAAAATGAAAACAATGTTCATGATATGTCACAGAAACCTGGTATATAAACAATACACAGTTTCAAAAATTTGAAAGAGGGTTGTTATGTTATTATTATTGGTACAGATTACTTCACAACTATTGACTGGTTGTAGAAGAATATTATAAAGAAAACATTTATATTCTTTCAGCTTATATATATATAATACTTGCTGGGCACTCAAATGCTCATCCTTGCTTAATTTAAATGTTTTCAGCTAAGTGTGAAAGCTAGAAGGCTCGGCCAGGAACAAGTGAAAAGGAAAGCAAACAGAATATGTTATTGGAATCTTTTGTAATAGATAGACTGTATTAAGTTAATGATATGTATTATATATCATGTAAAGAATGTAGTAAAGGTTGCGTGACTTGGGATTAGACTCGATAAATGTAAGTTAAGTTTATAATTTATATTATTGTTATTATTATTAGTATTATTACGCTTTCATAGAAATGGTATCGTAAAAGCACCTAGAGTTCGGGTTTCAAGTATCCGGATTAAGGCACTCTACAATATGGTATCGAGCTATAGGGTTAGAAACCTTAGGTGGGTTAGACCTTAGGCTATAACCTTAGAAACGGGGAAACGTTGAAAATATAAATAACTCATATAGAGTTTAAAAGGAGATGAATTGAATAAATTCATTATCAAATAAAATAAAAGATAACTTATAAAACTATTATGTGTTTGTGTGTATTTATTATTTGCTAGTCAAGATAATTTTGTGTGTAGGTGTTAGAAAGGAATGTAATTAGGATACCCTTAAGTCGTAAAGAATAAGTCAACATCCATGGCCGAGAGCCAATATCAAAGCCAATAGGCTGCAATAGAGGCTCACATTGAAAGCTACCTCAAAGAGGTGGTTATTTTGGAAAGTATAATCTTGGATCAAGAAACGCTAAGTGTATCTGATAGGTAAAGTATGGTTAAGGTATAAATGGTCAATGTTGAGTTCTTAAACTCATATGTCTGTAATGAGTTCTTAAACTCATAAGGTGTTGAAAGTTGTGACAAACTTGATACAGTTATGTGTGAATGGATATTGAGGATAATAGGAATAGATAGGTTACTAAGTAATTGATCGTTAATAAACGTGTAAGGAATAGGTAGTATTAGTATTAGTTGAATATGTATGATTTTAGGTGGTGTATATGATACATATGTTGGTGTAATGTAATATTTTGTATAAGTTATGACAGCTATTCCTGACTTCCGAGTCACAAAGGGATAGCGGATGTTAAAGCAATATATGCTATGGTATGGCAAGTGCTATGAATATGGATTTATGCTGGATTAATGAAGTAAGTTAGTATGAAGATAGTAAAATTTATACGAATATTGGTTAATACAGTAAACCAAATTTTCAAAATCTAATATTTTGAGTACATGATTGAGTGAATATAAAGTTTTGTGTTATATGTTAAGCGTTTACGATAAGGCTTAGAATGTAAGGTAATAAAGAATAATTTATAATAATGTCGTCAAGACGAAAACGAAACCAAAGAACAAAAGAACCTGTCAACAAAGCTGGAAGACAACCAGACCCGACACAGAATTTTTGCGAATGTGGACGATCAAGCTATGCAGAACGGATTACCAGCCGCGAAAAAATCAACCCGATAATCGAATGTCGAACGTTAAAGACTTCAAAGCGGTTCTATTGTCAGGATTTAGAAAATCAAATGACCTTGTAACAACGTTAGTAATAGCTAGGATAATGAAGGGACAAAAGACAACTTTTGTTGCCTATAAAATAAAAGAAGATAATTTTGATAATACCGGAGATAAGCCGGGAATGTGATTAAAAGGAAAAGTTGTGTATAGAAAGTAAGGACATGAGGGATATATATCTTTTCTAAAAGTCCCAATCCAAGAAAGTATAGTAAATGTGTTATGTGCGAATCAATGGAGTATAAGGTGAAAGACTGTCCAAGAAAGGAAATGGAGACAAGGAATGCGAAAATGCGAAAAGGCAGCAGGGCATTGGCGACATCGGGACCGACATCAACAAACAAACCAACGAAAACAACCGCAAACGTCTTCAACATGACCGTTCAAGATATCGTGGCAGCCGGGGATGCAACTCCAGGTATTACTCAAACTAATTTTATTTTCTAATATATTATTTTCTTATATATAGTAAATTATTTTTATAAATTATTTTGAAGGAGGAATTAGAGTTCTCTTAGAAATCAAATTTCTGTTTAAAGAAGATAGATAAGCTTTTTGCTGAATAGTTAAAGATCGGATCGATCAATTATGATCGAGATCTACTTGCAATGATTGTATATGCTAGGTACCCTGGTAAGTATAGGTTTTAAAAGGTGATTCAGGGGACGGAATCCTTATAAGGGAGGGTGAATGTAATAACCCGATATTTTCTATATAAATAAATCATAAATTTTTTATGTATAATTTTTTTTTTTTTTTTTATTTATTAAAATAAATATGAATGATATGTGTCAAGGTAATATGTAATTATAATGATATGTGTGATAAATAAAATTTATTTATTACATTAAGTATTGCAAATAAATTTATTTTTAGAATTTTTGACTATTGTCAATTATATTTTTATACTAACTAATTCCTTATTGGGAACGTTTTATTAATTATTTTTCAAGGAAAATATAATCTTATATTATTTAAATAATATATGAAATGATTTTAGATATTTATTTATTTTAAAGATAAGAATGCATGAAAGGTATTATGTAATTAATTATGTGATGAATATAAAATATATTTATTACATGAATGGTTATAAATAATTTTATTTTAGAATTATTGTTCATTATAAATTATATTCTAATACTAATTAATTTTATAGCAAAAAAATGTTTTAATGTTTATTTTCCAAGGAAATAGAATAATTATATTATTTTATATGATATGATTATATAATTTTTATAATACTTATTTTATTATATGAAATTATTTCAGAATAGTTAAGTTAATTATTTTAACTTAATTATTAAGGTTATATATGAAAGATAAATCAGATATGGAATCCAAACCCTAAATTCCGGGTTTTGATCAAGGAATGAGAATAATAATATTATATTATTATTTGTCAGTGTTATAATTATGTATGCTATGTGTGTAAGGTTATTATGAGGAACGGTTTTGTGGAAACAGTTTTAATGTTAATGATAAACCCTAATTTTGGTTCTAGGATAAGGAATAATGATAATATTATAAAATTAATTATATTATTATTTTTCAGTACTACAAGTATGTACTGTATATGTGTTGATTGTTCAGGGTTGTTCAATTATGTAACCCTAGCATTAAATAGCTTCACCCTATTTTGTAATTCGTATGGGAAATTCAAGGATGTGTTGTGCCGGTGTTATATGATTATGATGTGTATTGTGGAATTTAAGGTTAATTAGGAAAAAAAACCCTAATTATACTTTGAAAACCTAATTAATTAAGAACCCTAATTACTAAATTCGGTAATCTAATTTCTGAATTTAGAAACCTTAATTAGTAATTGTAAACCCTAATTACTAATCGTATGCCCTAATCGTAAAATTAGATATATTAATTTTATTATTGAAACTCTAATTTTTAAAGGTTAAAAACCCTAATTATTAAATTATAAAACCTTATTAAATTAAAACCCTAATTTGCTTTTAGTTAATACTAATTGCTAAATTGAGAAAGGTAATGTTAATTAGTGTTTTCTAAACCTAATTAGCAAGGTGTTAAGTAGATTCAAAACCTTGATTAAGAAACCTAATTATTTTATAAACCTTAATTTTATATTTTAGAAACTAAAATTTTGTTATTTTATTTAAACTCTAGATTGGAAATTCTTGAAATTATTTTTAACAAACCCTAAAATGGTCCAAACCCTAAACCCTAAATCAAACCCTAAACCCTAAGGGTTTGCCAAGATTACAATTTTGCCATTTAAATGATTTACTAAATGACATGTTTGCCCCTAATTGAATTATTTTGGCTAGAATAGGTTTTGACATTTAGGGGAAGTTGGTGACCAAACCCAACAACCCCATGTGATGATAATTGACAGCAACAAGCCACTAGATCAGCAATACATTGCATCTAAGACATATATATATAGATTAGAGAGAGAAAAGTCTCATTTATTTGCCCATTTTATCACAATCTCATCCTAGACCCTCTCTCTCTAAAAGCCACGAAAATTTTCAAGTATTATTAGTCAAACACAGCCCCACGAAATTCCTAACAACAGATCAGGAGCCAAAAATCAGAAAATCAAACCAAGAAAGGTATAAACCCTACCTTTAAATTTTGTCCAAAAATTTGTGTTAGATGTTAGTTTTTGTCGTTAGAATATGTTGAATTTAGTCTAACATGATGATCTGGCTTGGTATATTACAAGTCCATAACATCTAGATACGTAAATCAATGATTTTCAAAAATTTGGGAATTTTTACCTTTGAGGTCTGACAGTGAATGTCAGACCATCTAGATCCCAGTGTGTTAATTGATTTGGTGTTTTAAAGGTTGGATATGGTAGTATGCTATGTGATATTTAGTGTGGATCGAGAATCGGGGACCAAATAATGTACGGATTGAAAGTTATACTTGGTCAAAGTCGGTTGACCGACCATGACCAAGTGATTTCTGGGTAACCCAGAAATCCTTTAATTGTGTCTGACAAGATTTTTCTGAGGCCAGATCTTGCTTGTTGTTAATTGTTTGTTGTTTTTGTTGTGTCTAGATTATAGTCTGGTATATAAAATTTAATTTTATGCCTTAAAATCTCCTAAAAATCTAGTATGCTGACTTCAATAATTGGTCAAAGTAGGCAAGAAAGTCATGAGGGTTGTTTTCTGGGCAAACCCAGAAAACATTCAAGCGACTTTCTGACATAGTTTGACCGGCTTGTATCGGCTTGATTATTTGTTGTTATTGTTATGTTTTGTAATAGATCGGTAGTGTTTCATGTGGGCTACAATCTGGAAGTTATAGATCACTAAATCATTGCTTAACAGAGATTGTAGTGGAAGCTCAAAGTAGGCGTAGATCGTTTTTCATTCATTTCGGGCAAACCGAAATGAAGAAACAAACTTCCGACGACAACTTTGGACGCTTGGATCTTTCTTGTTATGCATTTTTGAGCAAGATTTTTTGTTGGATAATGTAGTACTTGTTTAATACTACTGATATATGATGATTAGTTTTTCTAGAAACATTTTGTGTGATGAATGATTGATGGTCAAACATGGTCCTCGAAGTCGGGCTATGAAGTTTCGGGTTTAGCCAAGAACACGAAGAACACCTATATGACCAGTTGTCATATATAAGCGATCTTTAATGACACTTTTAATAAAATTAATTATTTTAATTTCAAAATTATTTAAAAATAGTATTTAATTTCCAAAAATTAGAAAAATTATTTTAAAAATTATTTTTAAATTATAAAAATTAAATATTAATAATTTGAAATATTTTTCATAAAAATTGGTATTTATTTAAATATTATGGATAATTAATTAATTTATTAAATGCATTAAATAAATAAATTAAAAATGATTTTATTATATTAAAAATCATTTTAAATGATAATAAGTTAGTTAAAAATATTTTAAGTTATAAAATATAACTTTTAATATTTTAAAGCAAATTTCATTAATTATTTAATATTAATGAATATTAAGTTATTTACAAAATGAATTAAATAAATTAATTAAAAATGATTTTATTATATTAAAATCATTTTAAATAATAATAAGGCATTTAAAAATATTTTAAGTTATAAAATATAACTTTTAATATTTAAAGGTAAATTTAATTAATTAATGATTATTAATGATATTAAAGTTATTTAATATTTATATTAAATAAATTAGTTTAAAAATGATTTTATTATTATAAAAATCATTTTAAAAGAAA
This sequence comes from Panax ginseng, assembly GCA_020205605.1. Lineage (NCBI taxonomy): Eukaryota > Viridiplantae > Streptophyta > Magnoliopsida > Apiales > Araliaceae > Panax > Panax ginseng. The sequence goes on from CM035132.1 coordinate 116,341,497, forward strand.
ATAAAGTGTTTAAAGATATTTTAAGTTATAAAATATAACTTTTAATATTTAATAGTTAATTTCATTAATTAATGATTAATAATGATATTAAAGTTATTTAATATTTATATTAAATAAATTAGTTTAAAAATGATTTTAACATTTTAAAAATCATTTTAAATGAAGATAGAATGTTTAAAGATATTTTAAGTTATAAACTATAATTTTAATATTTAAAGAATAATTTCATTAATAATTTAATATTAATGATATTTATTTAATGATTAATGATATTAAATTTATTTAATAATTATATTAAATAAATAGTTTTAAAATGGTTTTATTAATTTAAAAATTATTTAAGGGTAATAGTAATGTCGTTAAGAATATTTTGAGTTATTATACATAACTTTAATATTTTGGCAATAGTTTCATTAATAGTTTAATATTAATTAAATATTAATGATAATAGAATTATTTAATATTTAAATCATTTAATAATGATTCTGATATTTTAAAAATTACGATAAATGATAATAATTATTTAATAATTATTATAAGGCCATCAAAAATAGTGTGACTAATGTTTAAGTTATCCAAATGAATATGTAATTACTGTATAGAGTCTGAGACTCGATTATTACCCGATAAAGTTGTCGGTAGACCGACATGGTTCAGAAATTGATCTGGATATAGATAATTTAATTAGTTAACGGTTTATTTGTGATTCAATGGTTGTTAAGGTTATGTGACTATGTGATTAGGAATGAGTTGATGATTGTTTGTAATGCCATGATTGTTGAACATGTGTGTTAAGGTGATTAGGTTATGTGCTGACTGCAATAGGCAGTGTTATGTGTTACGTTATGATATACTAATCAGTAAAATGATTTGATTAATGATAGGTCGTGATAGAAAAGATAAATCTAATTTGCAGTGTAAGTGTAAGCAAAGACATCGTGCAAATATCCTAACTTTGCATTTTCTTTATGCAATGGACAAGTGTAAGAATGTTTCAAAATTATATTATTATTATTAATGTATGCATTGTTAAAGCTATATTATATAAGCCCATTGATTATCAACATGTTAGTATATGATAATTCAGATAAATATATTCATTCGTTAATTTCTATAAATGATTATACAAGTGTCCCCACTTGGATAATCATTGTAATTAATCGCATGTTGATACACCTTTGATATACATATATGTTGAATTATATAAGACCTTTGTTATGAAAACCCGACAGAAATGAACATCCCGATAATGGGAAAATTTTATGCGCTTACTACGGACAAAGGATGAACGATAATATCGTTCTAGTAATGTAGTATTGATCAACACAGGCCCAAGGGAAGTACAACCTAAAGCCCGTAAGCAATGGGCTTGCTTACTGAGATGAATTTCTATTTAAACCCTTTCGAAAATGAAAACAATGTTCATGATATATCACGTAAACCCGGTATATAAACAATACATTTCAAAAATTTGAAAGAGGGTTGTTATGTTATTATTATTGGTACATGATTACTTCACAACTATCGATTTGGTTGTAGAAGAATATTATAAAGAAAACATTTAAATTCTTTCAAACTTATATATATATAATACTTGCTGGGCACTCAAATGCTCATCCTTGCTTAATTTAAATGTTTCCAGCTAAGTGTTAAAGCTAGAAGGCTCGGCCAGGAACAAGTGAAAAGGAAAGCAAACAGAATATGTTATTGGAATCTTTTGTAATAGATAGACTGTATTAAGTTAATGATATGTATTATATATCATGTAAAGAATGTAGTAAAGGTTGCGTACTTGGGATTAGACTCTGATAAATGTAAGTTAAGTTTATAATTTATATTATTGTTATTATTATTAGTATTATTCTGCTCATAGAAATGGTATCGTAAAGTACCGAGTTCGGGTTTCAAGTATCCGGATTCGGGGACTCTACAAGGCCTCGTTCGCACCTATATACACAAGGTTTGAATTTTATAGGAAAATTCAGTTTTAACAAAGATATAACAATGAAGTTTTATTAAAGAGGTTTTTCAAACCCTGTGCTCAATAGTAATTGAGACATTTTCATACTTCCATTTTATTATTAAATGTTCGGCTTGTTTGCTTTTATTTTCGAGATGCGAAGCATTCTCGAGAAAATAATATACAATGATGTCGAACTCCTAATGGGCATGACATGACCATCCAAGGAAATTCGAGACACTATAAAAAAAATGTATGTGTGTCGCTTAATTTGAAAAAAGGTCCATCATGGGGATCCGAATCTAGATTGATGAACCCGAATCTGTGATCACATGATTCCTAGGCTCACATGATACACGCAATTTGTATGGAAAGCATAAGAAATGCTTATATATATAAAAGCTATAAATATATATATATATATATATATGTGTGTGTGTGTGTGTGTGTGTGCATGATCAACCACCACAAAGCAACTCCATGGGGGATGTATATATATACACGTAGTAGTCACTCGGGATTGTCATTCCTTGGTTCTTGTGGGACATTGTTTGATGTATATATGAAGTGTTGAGACGACGTGCCATTGTTGAAGGAACAAGATGACGCTTGACTTCTTGTCGGGGTTATCACCGGTTTGAGTTGAAAGTAGACGTTACTCAGGGTTACAGCTGAGATTGGACTACTTGTTGGTATGCCGCGATATCATCTTGTTAACGTGGTAAGATGACGTTGTGACTCCTCACCGGGGTTATCACTGGTTTAAGCGGAAAGCAGACGTTGCTTAGGGTTACATTTGAGATTGGACTGCTGCTTGTTTTTATGTCTCACTGTCATCTGTGGACGTTCGTATCTACCCGTTGTTATCTCCGGGTCTGAGTTGTGTGTGCCTTGACAGGATGTTGGTGGTTGAAGCTGATTGCATATGTTTGAAACAAGCATTTCCGGGGTTATTGCCTAAATTGCAATGGCATCTCTTGGGGTTATCACCAAGGATGGGGTTGCTACTCCCAGTGTTTATCTGGGACTGGAACTGAGCGTCGCGGTGTTATTGCCGAGACAGAACTGTCCTCTCTGGTGTTGTTGCCTGTCTTTTGATCTGCATATCACGGGGTTATCTCTGAGATTGGAAATGACATTCCCGGTGTGTGTTCCGGGTTGACATGACGTTCCCGGTTTGTGTTCCGGGTTGGAACTGAACTTCCGGTGGTATCCGAAATGGATGTAATCTGTCTTTCAGGGTTATCTCCAAAAGACACATCTACCCTCCTGCAATGTTAGTAATAGGAGTGCAGAAAATTATGAGTGTATACACCTATATTGTTATAAATACAAAACTTACTGAGCATGTCATAGCTCACCCTTGCAAATTATTCCCTTTGCAGTTTTAGATGGTAATCCGGGAACATATGGAGTAGATAAAGGGAAGCGTCCCTACTTAGATTAGATTATATTCTTGTCTGTTTGAATACCTTGTAATAAGAACTCGATATGAGAATCATGTAATCGAATCTTAATATTAAGATATATATATATAACATCTTTTATTTCCGCAACCGTGTTTTCTTACATATATAGATGTAAAATTAGACTTCTTCGAATCTAGTTGAGATGCTTGGGAACTATTTATTTGAGTGAGGGTATTAATAGCATGGATTGTTCACGTTGTTATTGATACTCTGGATTTCGAGTAGATAGTTACTATCGATACGATAGTATAAATTCGTTTGGCTTAGACTATACATCTGAGTGAGGGTATTAGTAATATGGACTGTTCATGTTATTACTGATACTCTGAATTTCGAATAAATAGACTCTAGTCACGGATACAGTTCATATATCCAAGTGAGGGTATCCAAACACAATAATAGTTCTCTTGAGAATTGACATCTGTTATGGGATACTGTGAATTTTGGATCTATGAGAATTATATCTGATAGTTCCTCTATTTAATGTAATCTTATAATCAGATACCATGGGTATATAGATTTAAATGCATTATGATGATTCACTGTAAACACCATATCGGTTACCATGGGAGTATAGATATGGGGGCGTTACAATTTTGGTATCAAAGCTTTATTGCTATAGATATAAGGAAGAGAAATCTTAGTATATAGTCTTCGAGTCCGTAAAATTTTTAAAAATACACATAACATATAACATTAAAATTATTATGTTGTTTAAATTTCTATACCAGTATTAAAGGAGTTTTCTTTTATAGATGGCCAACTCCAATGCTGAGGAAATGGTAATAGCCAATAATCCACCACAAATAGAGTTATACATAGCAAGTGATGCAGAAGATGAGGAAATACTTCATGATCAACAATTGTTAGATGCTGAGGAAGAGGATGATCCAGTGGCAGGACAATTGATGAGAATTGATGAGTATGATGAGGCTATGGCATCACTGCTGAAGACAATAGAATATGAGCATAATAAGATAAGGTTTAGGGCTGATTTAGCTGAGGGAATGCTACAACATGAGAGGGGACATAGTCAACGACTAAAAGTACAACTGCACCATGCACAGAGGGGCAGAAAGGAAATTCAGTCAAGGCTTCTTAAAACATCTCTGGGTGTTCGAGATGTTTTTGATGATTTGCAGCACCGTGTAGTTCGATATCCGGTAGAGGAGAAGAAAATGGCTTATCTCATCGACCGATCTGTGGTTTGTCACATGATTCAGGATTCTTTTGATGATATCAATGAATTCTAGAGAGTAGCATAGGTGGTTGAATGCTTTATATTAGTTTAATAAAGAAGCATTCAAAGTTTGTATTGTAATAAGTACTTTTTAAGATAGTAGTATGTTTAATTATGAAGTTGTTGTGTAAAATCGTTATGATATATAAAATAAACAATATGTTTGTGTTGTATAAATTCTTATGTGGATTTTTTTATTGTTGTATATAGAATCATGCCACCAACCTGAAGACCCCGGAGAGAAATGAATAATGATGACAACTCTACCCAACAGTTAGTACACCTTATGTTAGGAGCTATAAATAGACCAATAAACCAAAATACATCTTTTAAGGATTTTAAATTAGTTGGACCACCAGAATTTAAGGGTACATCAGAACCTGTTGAGGCACAAATTTGGATTTCTGAAATAGAGAAATTCTCTTAGTAACCAATGTCAGTAATAATCAGAAAACAACTTTCGCAACCTTTTTCTTAAAAGGAGAGGCTAATTATTGGTGGGAATCAACCAAAGGTCGGGTAGAAACTGAAATTATTCCTTGGGATAGATTCAAAGAGTTATTCTTTGAAAACTATTTTTCCCAATCCCTGAAAGACCGAATGGAAATAAAATTTCGGATTTGAAACAAGGAGATCTTCATTGTAACCCAAAGATATCTGACTAAGTTTAATGAATCGTCGAGTTTGGTCCTCATCAAGTAACCACTGAACTTAGAAAGACTCGTAGGTTTCAAGAAGGTTTAAAGCCTCAGATTCGGAGTAGATTATCAGTACTTCAAATAAAAACTTTCTCTGAAATATTAGAGAAGGCCACTATAGCCGAAAGTGAGAATGAAAGTCTTGTTAAGTTTCATCAGGACAAGAGAAGTCAGAATGAAAAAGGAAAAATTAGGACAGAAACCAATTCAGGTGGGTTTAATAACAAACGTAAATGGGATAATTCTTTTTCTAACAACCCAGGGAAAAAGATAGGAAATACTAATAACAACTTTAGTAATAATATTATTAAACCTTGTCCTAATTGTGGTAAGAAACATAAAGGAGAATGCCTTCATAACAAATGTTTTAATTGTGGACAGTCGGGACATTATTATCCACAGTGTCCTCTTCCAATGAAAAATAAATGTTTTAATTGTGGTTTATTGGACCATTTTTCAAAGAACTGTCCCAAACCTAAGAATCAAGGAGGAAAAGGGGTTAGAATACCAGAAAATAATCAATCAACAATAGCTGCAGTTGGGGTTCAGAATCGACCTACCGCGAGAACATTTAATATGTCAGTGAGGGATGATGTTGCTTCACAGGACATGGTGACATGTATCATCCTTATCAACACTTTAAATGCATATGTGTTATTCGATTCTGGTGCTACATGTTCGTTTGTGTCTAGAAATTTCTCTACAAACTTGAATATACCTTGTGAAAATCTAGACAAACCATTTTGTGTAGAAATTGCTAATAATGAAAGGATTCCGGTTAAGACCATATACAGAAACTGTAGTGTGGTAATAAAAGGACATAATTTTAAGGTAGATTTGATACCAATTCAGTTGGGAGAATTTAATGTAATTTTAGGAATGGATTGGTTAGTTAATCATAACGCAATGATTGATTGTCATCAAAAGCGTATAAACCTTTTGACTGCTTCGAAGTCAAAGGTAGTGTTCAACGATAGTTGTTCACCTAAGCAATCTCGATGTTTGACTATAGTTCAGGCAGAAAGATTATTTAGAAAGGGTTGTTTAGGATATTTGGCCTATATAGTTGATACTCGATAGGAAGGAGTAAAACTAGATCAAATACCTATAGTTAAGGAATTTCCTGATGTATTTTTGGATGACTTACCAGGTTTGCCTCCAGATAGGGAAATTGAACTTGTCATTGATCTTGCACCAGGAACAACACCAGTTTCTAAGGCACCGTACAGAATGGCACCTGTAGAACTGAAAGAGTTATTAATACAATTACAAGAACTCTTAGATAAAAAGTACATATAACCTAGTGTTTTACCCTGGGGAGCACCAGTTTTGTTTGTAAAGAAGAAGGATGGAACTATGAGACTATGTATAGACTATAGGGAGCTAAATAAATTAACTATTAAAAATAAATATCCTTTACCAATAATTGATGATTTGTTTGACCAAATAAAAGGTGCCGAACATTTTTCAAAAATTGACTTTAGAACAGGTTATCATCAATTAAAGGTAAGAAAAGAGGATGTGCCGAAAACAGCCTTTAGGACACGCTATGGACATTATGAGTTTCTTGTAATGTCTTTTGGATTAAAAAATGCACTGGCAACATTTATGGATTTAATGAATCGAGTGTTTAAACCATGCTTGGACAAATTTTTTTAGTGTTTATCGACGATATTTTGGTATATTCGAAAACACGGGAAGAGCATACTAAACACTTGAGAGTCATTTTGGAGATTTTACGAAAGGAACAACTTTATGCAAATTTTTCCAAGTGTGAATTCTAGTTGAAGAGAGTTCAATTTTTAGGTCACGTAATTGATAAGAATGGAATATTTGTGGATCCAGCTAAGATCGAAATAGTTGTGAATTGGGAACAACCAACAACTCCAACAGAAGTACGAAGTTTTCTCGGTTTTGTGGGTTATTATCGATGGTTTATAAAAGATTTTTCAAAAATAGCAACCCTATTAACCAATTTAACTAGAAAGACAGTAAAATACGTCTGGGCAGATAAATGTGAGGAAAGCTTCCAAGAGTTAAAGAAGCGACTGTGCATGGCTCCAGTGTTATCCTTACCAGATGATACAGGAGGCCTTGTAGTATATAATGACGCATCACACAGAGGTTTAGGGTGTGTGTTGATGCAACATGAGAAGAGGTATCCTACTCATGACCTAGAGTTAGCCGCGGTAGTTTTTGCTCTAAAAATTTGGAGACATTATTTGTACGGGGAGAAGTGCGAGATATATACAGATCATAAAAGTCTGAAATATATTTTTACACAAAAGGAATTAAATTTAAGATAGAGACGATGGTTAGAACTGATAAAGGATTTTGACTATGAAATCTTATATCATCCCGGTAAAGCCAATGTTGTAGCTGATGCGCAAAGTAGAAAGAATCAAGAAAAATTGAATGTATTAACCACCAATGATAGGTTAATAAAAGACTTAGAAATTGAAGTGGAATGTCTAACTACCTCTACCCAAAAATTGTATATTTTAGAAGGAGTTTCATCTCTGCTTAATAAAGTTAAAGAGATATAGGAAAAGGATGAAGAATGTCATAAGTTTAAATCTAATTCGACACATGATAAGTATAATAAATTTAGAATAGATACGGATGGAATAATAAGATATGAAAATAGAATCTGGGTTCCGTTAGACCAAGCTTTAAAAGACGAAATTTTAAACGAAGCTCATAATTCTAAATTTTCAATACATCCTGGCAGTACAAAAATGTATAAGGATTTGAGTCGACACTTTTGGTGGTCGAACATGAAAAGAGAAATAGTTGAATGGGTAAGTAAATGTCTCACGTGTCAAAGGGCTAAGGCTGAGCATCAAAAGCCGAGTGGTTTACTTCAACCCTTAGCAATTCTTGAGTAGAAGTGGGAACACATAACTATGAATTTTGTTGTTGGTCTTCAAGCTACACAAAAGGGACATAATGCCATTTGGGTAATAGTTGACCGTTTAACAAAATCAGCTCACTTTTTACCTATTAAGATTACTCATAACCTAGATCACCTTGCCAAGCTGTACATCAATGAAATTATCTCTAGGCATGGAATACCTGTTTCCATAGTATCAGATCGAGATCCAAGATTTACTTCTAATTTTTGGAAAAGCCTTCAGAAATACTTAGGAGCACAACTAAGATTGAGTACAACTTATCATCCTCAGACTGATGGGCAGAGTGAGAGAACTATACAAACATTAGAGGATATGTTGAGAACTTGTATCATAGACTTCAAAGGAAGTTGGGAAGATCAGTTACCCTTAGTCGAATTTGCCTATAACAATAGTTATCTGCTAGCATATGTAAGACCCCAACCTTTATGAATAAAGATGATTTTTCTATAAATACCATTTTTAAATATTATGGAATGAATTTGATATAATGTTATAGTTGTGGGTAATATTTATAAATTTTGCAAAGTACGCAAGTGGTTATATTATATTCGATTGGTCGGGAAATATTCGTTTTAACAGGGAATATTCGTACGACGACACAATCATTGGTGGACCCCACAACGGAATTATTTTCGGATTGAGAAAATGACAAAAATATTTTTATGAAAATAACGGTAGAAGTTTTACTGTTAAAACTGTTGAAACACCCGGTGTTAAAATTACATGAATACGCGTGGTTGCATAGTAGCACACGGTATTGATTATTGATGCTTACGTGAGAAGTCAATAAGTTTTGTTCAATTATTGCTTCAGTAATTGTTGCATAGTATCTCACCTTAATTGATTTAATTATTGTCGATATTTTTATATTATTAAATCAATAATTGAGACGACAAAGTTATTAATATTATTATTTACAATATTAACGATGTCTAGAAGTTCTGCCAATGAGAGGTTTGGTCACCTAATTGCGCGCCAATAGGGAGAAATCCTTGTTGGAAAGCCCCCTCTTTCCTGGGAACGACCTGGTCGATTAATACTGTGAATTATAATAATGATGAAAAATGTTGTTAAAAAGACTGAGGAAATTTTTATGAAGTATTTGTCATAAATATTGCTTATTTTATGGACCCCCATTTACCCATTTTTCAAAATAATCGGTAGAAGTTAATTTAAGGGAGGGCCCACGGGTGGGTCCCACTTATGGAGGAAAGTCTTGGGTGGGATGTTATGTTTGTCACGGGTTGGAAGAAGGAAAAATTGGTGGGTGTATTATATATATATATATATAATATTTATGTTTTATATTATATATATATATATATATGATGAAAGTGATTTTTTGGGGGGGTGGGGGATTGATGTTGGTTATGGGGGGTTTAAAACCAAGTGGGTTTATATAATATTGATATATATAATTTGAAAACATGTGTTATATATATTTATATATTATATTTTTGTTTGTTGTGGATGGTTGTATTGAAAATCAATCCCCGTAAGACGCCCGTGAATTCGTTTAATTTCAAACACTGTGCGTCCGTGATTTTCTTTTTCAAATAGTATCCTTCCATTCTCCTATAAATAGGATGCTTAGTTAGAATTGAAAATCACACCAGAAATTCGGAGAAATTCTCTTCTATAATCTTGAGCGTATTTCTTTAGAGCTTTAAGAAGTTTTTTGAGTCTTGGTCAAGTGTTCTTCAAGAATATCCTCGCCTACCACGATTCGGAATACTCTTTTTTACGGTAAGGGTATTATTTCTTTTGTATTCATGAAGAGAACTTCATTATTCCATTCTTTATTATTCTATTGGAATAACTCAGATATACCTGCTACCCAATACTTGGTGAAATTCTTACATTATTCCATTCTTTATTATTACATTAGAATACCCTATCTCATGCGTTTTATGGGACCTGGTAAAATCTTTATTATTTTGTTGGAACATCTTGTCTTTGTGAGAATTTACTTTGACACGGTTCCGTTATTTATTATTATCGTTGGAATAACTGCTCATCTGCAAGCACCGCATGCATGGTGATTTCTTTTGTTATTCCATTCTTTATTATACTCGGTTGGTTAAAGTTTTGACTTCTATACTCCATGAAATTAGTGGAATATCCTTGATATTTGCGCTTTATCCAGTATCTTTTCATAGAAATATTCTTCTGAGTATTCTTGAATTTTACTCTACAAAGAAGTATCATGTTGACAATTTGGACTTATTAGTTCCTGAATAAATTAATTCTTGAACTTGTTTTTATTGAATTCTTATATCATTGTCATCATCCTCATGTTTATATCTTTTTTGAAAGTCATCTATGGCCTGTAATGCATGGATGGACTTGGTATGATTATGACCAGGGATTATTCGGTGTAATCATGACCGTAATGTTACAAATGATGTGGTAAAAGTCCTCATTGGCCCGTAGTGCATTGATGGACAGTTGTTGGCATGATCATGACCATTGATGAATACACGAATATCCTTGGCCCGTAGTGCATGGATAATTTGTGGTTGTGATACTAATGAATATCCTTGGCCGTAGTGCAGGGATGATGTGGATTATTAATTAAGCTGAGTCCCAGCGACAAAAGTGATGAAAAACCTTTTTAAATCATAAAAGATAGTAGAATTTATTCTCTACTTGACTCTTATAATGGATTGCTTGTTCCGCTGCAGTTAAAATTGATGTCTATTGTATTTTATTAGTTTAACATTGTTAAAGACTAATGATAATTTATTCTGCATTATCTTAGTCATAATATTTCTTACTGGGCTAGTTGAGCTCACCCTTTCTTTCTTTATTCTCTTGTGAAATGAGAACGTAAAGGGACTAGTCGGGGATCGGAGGAGTGGGCTCAGATGATAGTATTAGTAGTCCTCACTATTACATTAAATAGTGTGACAATAAATGTTATGAGGACTTATTCTAAGAGTGGATATTGTCTAGAAGACAATATTTGTATTAAAACTCATGACTCTTTTTTGTTGTATATTAAAGATTGTATTTGTATTCTGTACCATGTTTTTGGCGACTAAGAATAGGTGATGTATACCTATTTTGGGGGCATCACAAGGTTGGTATCAAAGCTTAGGGATATGATCCATGGCTAAGATGTGAGACAAGAACTAGAGGGAGAGGCAGGGAATTCCTTTCTAGCTAGTATGACCTACCTAAGTTTATTTGGTATTTAATTGGTCGATTCAGGAGTATAGGGATAATATGTGATATGTTAATTAACCCTTGTTTTGTGGAAGTATTTGAAAATGGCATCCGAGAATGTTGAGAACATCAATGGAGCATAGGAGACCGTTGAGTCTCCACAGATAAATAATCAGGACAATGTGCATTAGGAAGGCGACAATCCTCATGCAAACAACAACACTGACCAAATGATGAACGATGGAATGTTCCGAGACTTCATGCAATTCATGCAACATCAGACGAGAGCGGCTCCTGTCCAAAATGCAGGTGGGAACACTGGCAACTCTCGGACGGTCACCGCCAAACAGTTCAAGGAGCTGGGACCACCAGAGTTTTTTGGAGAGCCAAAACCACTTAAGGCAGAGACGTGGATAAAGCAGATGAATAAGATATTTGACATCTTGGGTTGATCCGAGGAGCAAAATGTTCTATTTGCCACCTTCATGTTACGGGCAGAGGCAGATTACTGGTGGGAATCTGTAAAGCGTACTCAACCTGATGCACTAAAGATGTCTTGGGAGAAGTTCCAAGAACTGTTCAATGACAAGTACTTTCTCGAAAGTATTCGTCATATGAAAGAGGTAAAGTTCATTAAACTGGAGCAAATCAACATGACCGTATCGCAGTACGAAGCCAAGTTTGTCGAGCTGTCCCGATTTGCGTCCCATTTGGTTGATAAGGAGGAGAGAATTACGCGAATGTTTTTAAGAGGTTTGAAACCCGAGATACGTCAATATCTTATCTCTCATAAACTGTGTTTGTATTCAGATGTTGTTAATAGGGCTCAGTTATTGGAGCACGATAGTGAGTCAACCCAACCAAAAGAGAGCAGCCGGCAAAATGATAATACCAGTGATAACAGTCATCGAAGCGGTGACAATAAGCGTGGAGCAAATCAACATGCCAGAAATGGTAACCACTTCGGTGGTAATCATGGCCAAAACAATAAGAATGGACATGTCAAGAAGAGGAGATTCAACAATGATGGAAAGACGTCAGCACCAACACCCATTGATAAGGAAGGAGAACGACCACCTATCATATGCTTCAAATGCGGAGGGGAGGGACACATCAGTCCAAACTGCGCGATGCCATCCAAAGCATGTTATAATTATGGAAGAGAAGGTCACCTAGCCCGATTTTGTCATTCACCGAAGACAAGTTCAGCTAGGATGGAGGCACCAAAGGACGTCTCAAAAAAGTCAAAGCCGGTAGTGCAAGGGAGAGCGTTTGTTGTGACATCCCAGAAAGTAAGGAACCCGAACGAGGTCATCACGGGTAAGCTTATCATAAACTTTAGTGAAGTTTATACCTTATTTGATACCAGTTCTACCCATTCTTTTATTTCTTCTACTTGCGCTCAACGTTTAAATTCGACTCCGAAGAAATTAGACTTTGACTTATCTGTTGAAACTCCATTGGGAGAACTCTTCATTACATCCACTTTTTATAAGTCTTGTTTGGTTCAAATCGGTACCCTCACATTACCTGTCGATCTTATTTCATTGAAAATACTTGCATTTGACGTAATTCTAGGGATTGATTGGTTAACTACTCATCATGCAAAAATTGATTATTTTCGTAAGGTTGTTAGCTTTCATATTCTTAACCAACCTATTATGCGAATTCAAACAACCAAACCATTAAAATCAATCATTGTCATCTCAAGCCATAAAGCTATTCGTTTATTGAAAAATGGATGTCAAGCTTTCTTAGCTCATGTCACGGATCTATATAAAAATACGTCAGTTTTGAATGACATTTCTATTGTTAATGAATTTCCCGACATATTCCCTGAAGAACTTCCTGGCCTACCCCCAGAGCGTGAAATTGAATTTTGTATCGACCTTAAACCCGGTACAAAACCCATTTCCAAAGCCCCATATCAAATGGCTCCTATTGAACTTCAGGAGTTAAAGACCCAACTACAGGAATTGTTAGACATTAGCTTTATTCGTCCTAGTACTTCTCCTTGGGGTGCTCCTATTTTATTTGTGAAAAAGAAAGATGGGAGTATGCGACTTTGTATTGATTATCGGGAGTTGAATCATGTCACCATCAAAAATAGATATCTATTGCCTCGCATTGATGACCTGTTTGACCAGTTGCAAGGCGCCAAATTTTTTTCAAAGATTGATCTTCGTTCCGGATATCACCAATTGAAGATTAGAACCAATGACATTCCAAAGACGACTTTTAGAACTCGATACGGGCATTATGAATTCCTAGTCATGTCTTTTGGATTAACTAATGCTCTTACTGCCTTCATGGATATGATGAACCGAGTATTCAAGGAATGTTTGGATCACTTTTTGGTCGTCTTTATTGATGACATCCTTATTTATTCCAAAAATCGTGAAGATCATGAGCAACACTTGAGGCTGATACTCCAAAAGCTTCGTGAATATAAGCTTTATGCCAAGTTGAAGAAATGAGAGTTCTGGCTTGAGAAAGTAGCATTCCTAGGTCACGTGGTATCAAGTCATGGAATATCTGTTGACCTATCAAAGATTGAAGCTATTCAAAGCTGGGAGAAACCTAAATCAGTGACCGAGGTACGTAGCTTTCTCGGCTTAGTTGGTTATTATTGGAGATTCGTAGAAGGGTTTTCTCGAATTACTACTCCCTTAACTCAGCTGACTCGGAAATATACAAAATTCGGTTAGAGTGAGGAATGCGAGAAGAGTTTTCAAGAACTTAAGAGGAGACTCATTTCAGCACATGTTCTGACAATACCATCTGGCTCGGAGGGATTTGTCATCTACAGTGATGCTTCGGGCAAAGGGTTAGGATGTGTTCTCATGCAACATGGGAAAGTCATAGATTATGCCTCTCGACAACTCGAAGAATATGAGAGGAATTATCCTACTCGTGATCTAAAGTTGGCAGCAGTCGTTTTTGCACTAAAGATTTGGAGGCATTACTTGTATGGGGAGAAAGTGGAGATCTTTACAGATCATAAAAGCCTCAAATATTTATTCACTCAAAAAGAAATCAACATGCGACAACGACGTTGTCTTGAACTGTTGAAAGATTATGATCATACCATCCAATACCATCCTGGAAAAGCAAACGTGGTAGCTGACGCATTGAGTAGAAGATTATATGCGAGTATGAGTGCGATATTGTCAACTCAAAGGCCTATTTTGTGTGACTTACAAAGGATGGAGATAGAGTTAAAGACTCCAGGGACCCATGGGATGATGGCGAATATACGAGTAGAACCGACTTTAATCGATAAAGTTAAAGCTGCTCAAGCTACAGACCTGGAGCTAATGCGTATGAGGAAGAAAGTACAAGAAGGTGATATGCCGGAAGCAAGAATCGATGAAGAAGGAATACTTCGAGTCAACTCCAGAATTTGTGTTCCTAACAACCCTGAGTTAAAGTATAAAATCATGATGGAGGCACACAACACACCGTTTGCAATCCATCATGGGAGTACCAAAATGTATCATGATCTTCGACATACATTTTGGTGGGGCAATATGAAGAGGGAGATAGCGTTGTTTATCTCAAGGTGTTTAACTTGTCAACGAGTCAAGACAAAGCATCAAGTACCAAAAGGTCCATTACAACCACTTAAAATTCTAGAATGGAAGTGGGAGCACATTACCATGGATTTCGTTACTGGTCTTCCCAAGGTTTCTCAAGGCAAAGATGCAATTTGGGTCATTGTTGATAGATTGACCAAGTCTGCTCATTTCTTAACAATACGAGAAACTTATACACTTGAATGTCTTGCTCGTATGTATATAAACGAGATTGTAAGACTGCATGATATGCCAGTATCCATAGTTTCTGATCAAGACCCAAGATTCACTTCAAGATTTTGGGTTAGTTTGCAAAAATCTATGGGCACGGATTTACGATTTAATTCGGCATATCATCCTCAGACAGACAGACAATCAGAGCAATCAGAGAGGACTATTCAAACTCTTGAAGATTTATTAAGACTATGTGTCCTTGACTTCAAGGGAAGTTGGGACAAGTTCTTACCGTTAGTGGAGATTTCCTACAACAACAGTTATCAAGCAAGTATTGACATGGCTCCATTCGAAGCGTTGTATGGAAGAAACTGTCATTCTCCAGTATGCTGGGATGAGGTGGGCGAAGCAACGTTGTTAGGATCGGAGTTAGTACGTATGACTACGAAAAAGATACAAACGATCCGACAACGTATAAAAACCTCCACAAGGCCAAACCGAAAGAGTTATATATTGATCTTCATCGAAAGGACGTGGAATTCGATATTGGAGATCATGTGTTGTTACGTGTTGCTCCATGGAAAGGAGTTACGAGATTTGGAAAGAGAGGAAAGCTCAATCCTCGATTCATTGGCCCATTTTTAATCCTCAATCGAGTAGGGATTGTAGCCTATAGACTTGCTTTACCGCCAAGTATGTCTCGTGTTCATAACGTTTTTCATATATCCATGTTACGTAAATATGTGAAAGACCCGAACCGCATTATTGAGTTAGAACCAGACGAAATAGCGTTAGATTTAACGTACGAAGAGGTTCCTATTCAAATCTTGGATAAGATGGAACATATTCTACGCTCCAAGGTTATACCTCAAGTCAAAGTTTTATGGAGGAACCACGATGTTGAGAAAATGACCTGGGAGCTAGAATCTGAAATGAAATCAAGGTATCCTTACCTCTTCGACATACCAGGTACGTACCCTAATTTCGAGGGCGAAATTTCATAAGAAGGGGAGATTGTAAAACCCCAACTTTTATGAATAAAGATGATTTTTCTATAAATATCATTTTTAAATATTATGGAATGAATTTGATATAATGTTATAGTTGTGGATAATATTTATAAATTTTGCAAAGTACGCAAGTGGTTATATTATATTCGATTGGTCGGGGAATATTAAATACGATGGCACAATCATTAGTGGACCCTATTAACGGAATTATTTGTCGGATTAAGAAAAGCGACAAAATATTTTTTTATGCAAATAATAAATGGAAGTTTTCTTTGTTAAAGCTGTTGAAACACCGGTGTTAAAAGTACATGAATCTGGCGTGGTTGCATAGTGGCACACGATATTGATTATTGACGCTTACGTGAGAAGTCACTAAGTTTTGTTCAATTATTGCTTCAGTAATTGTTGCATAGTATCTCACGTTAATTGATTCAATTATTGTTGATATTTTTTATATTATTAAATCAATAATTGAGGCGACAAAGTTATTAATATTATTATTTGCAATATTAACGATGTTCAGAAGTTACGCCGAGGAGAGGTTTGGTCACTAATTGCGGCGCCAATAGGGGAGAAATCCTTATTGGAAAGCCCTCTTTCCGGGAACAACCTGATCGATTAATATTGTGAATTATAATAATGATGATAAATGTTGTTAAAAATACTGAGGAAATTTTTATGAATTATTTGTCGTAAATGTTGCTTATTTTATGGACCCTCATTTACCCATTTTTCAAAATAATCGGTAGAAGTTATTTTAAGGGAGGGCCCACGAGTGGGTCCCACTTGTGGAGAAAAGTCTTAGGTGGGATGTTATGTTTGTCACGGGTTGGAAGAAGGAAAAATTGGTGGGTGTATTATATATATATATATATATATATATATATTTTTTTATATATATATATATATATATATATATATATATATATATATATATGATGAAAGTGATTTTTTGGGGGGGTGGGGGATTGATGTTGGTTACGGGGGGGATAAAACCAAGTGGGTTTAAATAATATTGATATATATAATTTGAAAACATGTGTTATATATTTATATATTATATTTTTGTTTGTTGTGGATGGTTGTATTGAAAATCAATCCCCGTAAGACGCCCGTGAATTCGTTTAATTTCAAACACTGTGCGTCCGTGATTTTCTTTTTCAAATAGTATCCTTCCATTCTCCTATAAATAAGATGCTTAGTTAGAATTAAAAATCACACCAGAAATTCAGAGAAATTCTCTTCTATAATCTTGAGCATATTTCTTTAGAGCTTTAAGAAGTTTTGAGTGTAGTGCAAGTTTTCTTCAAGAATATCCTCGCCCTACCAGTCGGAATACTCTTCTTTTACGGTAAGGGGTATTATTTCTTTTGTATTCATGAAGAGAACTTCTGTTATTCCATTCTTTATTATTCATTGGAATTACTCATGTATACGCGGGCTACCCTATACTTGGTGAAATTCTTTTGTTATTCCATTCTTTATTATTCATTTGGAATATCCTGTACAATGCTTTTTCTGTGGGACTGGTTAAAATCTTTATTATTCTCATTGGAATATCCTATTCATGCGTTTTTTGGGACTGAGTTAAAATCTTTATTATTTTGTTGGAATATCTTGTTTGGCATGCATTTTACTTTGACACGACTGTTCCGTTATTTATTATTTTGTTGGAATAACCTGTCTATACGAAGTACCACATGAATGGTGATTTCTTTTGTTATTCCATTCTTTATTATACTCAGTTGGTTAAAGTTTTGACTTCTATACTCCATGAAATTAGTGGAATATCCTTGATATTTGCGCTTCATCCAGTATCTTTTCATAGAAATATTCTTCTGAGCATTCTTAAATTTTACTCTACAAAGAAGTATCATGTTGACAATTTGACATATTAGTTCCTGAATAAATTAATTCTTGAACTTGTTTTATTGAATTCTTATATCATTGTCATCATCCTCATGTTTATATTTTTTTTGAAAGTCATCTGTGGGTTCGTAATGCATGGATGGACTTGGTATGATTATGACCGAGGATTATTCAAAGGTAATCATGACCGTAATGTTATAAATGATGTGGTAAAAGTCCTCATTGGCCCGTGTAGTGCATTGATGGATGATTGTTGTTGGCATGATCATGACCATTGATGAATCTACGAATATCCTTGGCCCGTAGTGCATGGATAATTTGTGGTTGTGATACTAATGAATATCCTTGGTCGTAGTGCAGGGATGATGTGGATTATTAATTAAGCTGAGTCCCAGCGATAAAAGTGATGAAAAATCTTTTTAAATCATAAAAGATGTAAGACCCCAACTTTTATGAATAAAAATGAATTTTCTATAAATATCATTTTTGAATATTATGGAATGAATTTGACATAATATTATAGTTGTGGGTAATATTTATAAATTTTGCAAAGTATGCAAGTTGTCATATTATATTCGATTGGTCAGGAAATATTCTTTTTGTCGGGGAATATCCGTATTTACGGACAATCATTAGTGGACCCCATAATGAAATTATCATCGGATCGAGAAAATGACAAAAATATTTTATTGAAAATAATGGCGGAAGTTTTACTGAATTAATCATTGTTGAACTACTCGGTAGTAAAAGAAAAAGAATACGTGTGGTTGCATAGTAGCACATGATTGATTGATTATTAATGCTTACGTGAGAAGTCATCTCAGCTTTTGTTTTATTACTTATATATATATTAGAGTTATATATATAAGATAGGTATTTATATATATATATATATATATATATATATATATATATATATATGTGTGTGTGTGTGTGTGTGTGTGTGTGTGTGTGTATAAAGTTGTCAAGTTGACAAAGTGGGTGGAGGAAAATTTGTGTTCATGTGGGAGGAGAGAGCAATTATTATTATTATATATATATTTAGGTTTACAACATGTGTTGATTATATATATAGATAAGTTTTATAATTTTTCTCCTTTATTACGATTGGTTGGGGCCTTGACATTTGGTAGCTTTGTTTTTGGTGATTGTGGGATGATTTTCAAACCTAGACATTCATTGGACAACTCTTTGAAAAATGAATACCGATATGTTCTTTGTGATGTTAAAATCTGTGATTTTTAAAAATAAATGTTGCGTCTGCTTTCTTAACAAAGACACCTTCAATTCTCCTATAAATAAGCTCATTCCTTCATTATTTTCTTACGAATTCACCGAACTCCAGAGAGAGAGAAAATTATAGAGAGAAAGAAGAAGAGTTTTCTGTTACTTCACTAGTCTGATATCAAATTTATTTTACGGTAAGTGATATTATTCTTTTATATTCATGAAGAGAACTTCAGTTACGCCCGATGGGATTATCTTTACACCTAGCGCCCTAAGGTCTTTTATGGTCTGAGAGTCATTGGTTGAAAGCTCGCTAAGGGGTAGCACTGTTAGCCTAATGGAATGAGCCATTACACAGTCATGGGAAAAAGAAAAGAAATAAATAAACACCACGGGAAAGTGCGAAAATTGCCCTCGTAAGTAAAAAAAAAAGCAGAATAAACCCATTGTTGAACCTTAGTTTGTATTGATGTGTTGGAGTAGTTGTTGTTTCATTAGTATGCATAGTTCTTTATTTGAACTTCAATTTTCATTCTTAAGCATTATAACATGTGTAATCTTTGCCTCTGTCAAGCTTATTTGTGAACACATCACATACACAACATCTTTATAATATGTTTAGATTATTTGATTGTATGGTGTTTTGTTTGTAGCTTAGTTTAATACTTTATTCTTGAATCTAGATATTTCTCTGAGGCACATTTGATTGGAATTCTAATATGGTTGGAAATCTTGGGATTCACTTGCATGATATTGTAGTTTGCATATCATGTAATTGCATTGTTTATTTTATTTTGTGTATTGCTTGAGGGCAAGCAATAATTCAAGTTTGGGGGTATTTGATAAGTAGGTTTTATACCTACTTATTGGTTACCAACTCACTGGAATTCTGCTCAACTCAAGTATTTTTGGTATATTTTATTTGCGTTTTGTGTTTGTTTTTTAGTGTGCATAGCTGGAACTCCTAAAGCATCCTAAGGCATGGTATGTCATGGAAATGGCATGTAAATGGAAATAGAAGGACAAGGCATGGTAGGCTAGTGCAAAAGTTAAGATAGTAGCTAGACTTAAGAATGTGAGAAGGGAACTTAGAGGATCAATGAAGTGGTAAAGTGAAGAAGAAAAGAAATGAAGAAGAAGAAAGTAGTAGGAAGTAGTAGCAGTTTAGAAGTTCAGTAGACAACAAGCGATGGCAGTCTTGGTACCGCTATATATAAGCAAGATACTGGTAATGCTAGTGCGGATAGATAGAGGACAAACGCAGTAAGGCCCCTAAGACGCTGGCTACCGATATACAGAGACATGAAGTGCGCCCGCGCAAGCACTTTTCAAGAACAATGCCTACAACAAGACCCACGCCCAAATTAAACTATGATACTACGCGGCCGCGCCGATCACATTTAGTTTAAAATGCTGACTTTTTATTTTGAAATGTTGGAGTGTGTTTTCTATCTTAAGACGTATTTGTTGGTTACTAGAGACGTATTAATAAGTTTTTATTTTACTATTATTAGGGTTTGGTTATTCTAGAGAGAGTTTATAGCATTTCCTCTATTTCTTTGAGCTTCTCTCTCTAGATTATTGCTTGTAAATATTGGGTTTGATTTGTTGATGAATGTGGACCTGAACAAGCTGGGAATCAAACATTTGAAGTAGGATTTATCAGATTTAATTTCCTCATTTCACTTATATCTCTTGCTTTCATTGTTCATTTATATGTTTTAATTCAATCCCATAATGGTTGTTGATTCAGAAATGAACTAACTTCCATTATTGGATTCTAATGGAGTTTAATGTGAAGTCCATATTTGAATGCATGTATGTGATGTTTGTATGTTTAATATTGGATTTCCCTTTATGGTTGTGCTAAAATATTGAATGATTGATCACCATTCAAACTCATTACTTGTATGGAATTGGAAAAAGAAGTATAAGTTTAGATTAAACAATGTTGGCATATGTTCATGAGACTTATTTGTATTAGGTTTTATGATTCGTCACCCGAATAGGCATATACTGGTTTATCATGTGTAGTCATTGAGAGAGCTTGTGCTTAATTCATTTTTGTTGTTAATTCACATAGAAATATAGTGGATTAGGTAATTTTAATGCTTACATGATTTCTATGAATTTATGGATTTTATGTAATTTGGACATAATACATCGAAAGATGGTTATGTTTCACTTATGTGCTCTCGACTAGCTTTCCATATTAAATAATTAGGCATAACATGAGGCATGCATTTTGGATAAAACATTAAATGACATTAGGATTCCATTTCTCTCCTATTTGATTACCTTACTTTTAGTAATGATTATTTTTGTGCTGATAATTAATTTAGATATAAATTTACTTGTTAATTGATCGTTTGAGCATATAGAAATAGTGATAAGTTTGTTGCATGATAGCATAGATTTATTCATCTTTCTCCGTGGGATCGATACTTTCTTACTCTTTACTACTTGTTGACCCGCGTATACTTGCATGAGTTAGAGTCTGTTTTGTTAAACCGAAACGGAGGCAACAATCTCTCCCAATGATTTCCCCCAATTACAAAGGTCACCCCAAATCAATTTTTTTGGGAAAATTATAAGGTCGTATGAACCCTTATTTTGATTTGAACCCATATTCTTTCCTTTCCTCTCATCTGCTCCTCCAAATACAAATGTGGTATGAACCCATTACAAAGGTTGTATGAACCCATTCTTTCTTTTCCTCTTCTCTGCTCCTCACCCGTTCTCAGAATCAGCCATATCTTTCCTCTCTCATAAGAACGATCCTCTAGTCGCCTTTTCACATGATATGGTCGCCTTCTTGATCCTCTGGTTTCAAAAGTAGCCCTCTGTTAGTGACTTGTACGACTGTAGGTGATTCCCTATTTCCTCCTATTTTTTTGGCTCACTACGTGACTATATTGACTGTGCATGGAAGCCAAATATATTGATTTATTGTTTGGGTTAATTGTTATGTTCAATGTTATTTGCATATCATCTATTCCCCAATCCCTAATTTGATTAGTTTGATTTTATAATTGTTTGGAAAAGGAAAAAAAATTAATTTTTCATTATGTGAACTGTTTTAGAAAATACTTCAAAGCAATAATCGGTTTCTGATATTGGTTTCAAATTGAGTAATTTAAGTTTTTGGTGTGGGCAGACATGTTTTTTTTGTTTAGGTCTTTGTATGTTTTTCATCTCCATTTGAAGTGTTTGTGAATAGTATATACATTATTTTACAAAATAACTTTCTTCTATTTTCTTTCTTTTGGAGCTAATTTAAAACTTATTTCAGTTATGTTAGAGCTTCAATTTTGCGTTATCACAAATAATTTGTGTCTTCATGTATATTTTTTTTATATTTAATTCCAAGTTATTTATCAGATGCTTTATGCCTTTGTTTAGTAGGCAGTCTGATAAGTAATAACTATGTGGGTTAAACAGCAATATCATTGACACTTACTGTTAGCCTATCATGTTGGAGTTAGTCAACTTAGTCTATTAACATTCTTTCAATATCTTTTTGTCATTTGCTTTATTTAGTTCTAGTTATGAATTAATATCTGTATTTTATTTAAAAAAATGATAGTTCAATTCAACATTCATTCTGAAAGGTGCTTTGGTATTGTCTATGAAGTTCCAATTTGACTATTAACATCTCTCTTAGATAATTCTGTTATGGTGCTGAACATAATGTTATCTTATGATGAGTAATGTATGAGTATTTCAACTTTTTTTGGCCTTAGAACATGATGTTTTATTCTGTAGTTGTGCTATTAGTGCGAAAACTACTGTAACAAGTGGCTCTTAGTATTAGCAAGAAAAATATGTATAATATATAAAGGCCTGCTTGCATCACTGGTGCTTTTCTGTTTCTTTTTTCTTAATTTGTTGTTTGTTTTTAGTTTCCTTAGTTGCTAAACATTAAAAAGTGTTGCCTTATATGCAAATATTTTATTATGTAATAATGCATATCCATCTCACTAGGGTGTGTATGTGTTTTATTGGAAAGAACATCACCATAGGGATTACCATATGGAGTATATATTTTAGGAAATTAGATTATAGTGTGACTCTACTTACTTAAATTTAAACTGTACGTGTTAGAATTTTGTATATATTTCTTCTTTTCTGAATTCGTAGTTTCACAACAACAGGCCAAAAGCGTTCTAAGATATTCACGAGAATTTTTCCAACGCATTCTTACACTGTGTCTTATTTCATAGTTTTGAATACTATTTATTATAATCATAGTATTAATTAGTTAGATATGATATGATATGATATGGTTGTTCAATTTGAATTAGGGACACAATATCATGGACAAGGGGTGGATGGAATTACCAAGATATTCTAGAGAATATCTTGCAGGCCTAGAAAGATTTTTGAACTTTGGTTTTGAAAAAGTGGGCATGGTCACGGGAAGAATTCCTTGTCTGTGTATGAATTGTGTGAATGGAAGATACCAGATTCGAACAACTATTCGTGAACATTTTATTTGTGGTGGATTTATGTTTGGCTACACAAATTGGGTGCATCAAGGGGAAGATGAGATTGTCAGGAATGTGACCAATGATGATGTTCACGATGAAACATCACAATCCGAAGATGATCATCGTATGCCTGAGATGATAAATGATATATTTAGGGATAACGGTGTGGAATCATCGGCTGAAGCTTCAAAATACCAAAAGTTCATGTCAGAGATCGATCAACCTTTATATCCTAGATGTGAAATTGAGATTGTGCTTTCATTCATTGTATGGCGTTTCAATCATAAAAATGTTAGCAAATGGACTGATGTAACGCCCCGAAATCTGGTCTATTTTCACACCCGAATTCCTTACATCACGATCCCACTTCTTTCCAAATATACATTATTATATAGCTAAATATAACAACATACATTCTCAAATCCCAGGTTCTAATACCTTATAACCTCGTTCATTACAAATAATGAAAATTACATTATTCTTTTCATCTTACACGAATGACTTTTATCCGCCACCAAGGATACATAACAGTTCATTAAACTATTCTATAGTTTAATTACATTATTCTACATTATGAGTCTTGGCTTGATCATCAGGCACATTCATATACTGAATGGCACTTCTTCTGGATACAAATCAGCTTGATCTTTATGGGATCCTTAAGTTCTTTCTAACATCGTTTGCTGAAAATGTTTTTATTTAAAGTAAGTATGAGCATTTAATTGCCCAGGAAGTCATAGCAGTTGAACAAACAACTTTAAGAATTTAAACATTCTTTTAAGACTTCAATAATCGAACAAAGGTTATGAAGAAGCTTGAATAATAGGAATAATCTCGATTCCTATCGTTTTAAAATATTAGTCACAATCACTTTGAAATACTTTCATTCTTCTACCTATTCCATACACATCCTGTCTGGCTAGAATCATTAGCACAGACTTAACAATAATGGTTCATGTATAAATAGAACATTCTCTTATTGAACAGTTCAATCACAGAACAGTTCATCTCATAGAAACACTGAAGTGTTAAAGTTGTGGCACAAGGCCTCATACATTCTACCACCTTGTACAAATATCGCACATTTGCACATAGAGAAAACTTCTCAAGTTCAACATCTGAGAAGTTTAAGAAACTAGCATTCATTTAGAATATGAATGAAGTTAGGAAACTTGCCTTACGCACAGTTGCAACTTATAGTTTATGTTGAACTGCTTATTCCAATCCATATATAGCACATAAGGAAATAACACATGCACCAATTAGTCATATACTTAACTTTTCGCATTGGTTTACTTAACTTTACTTCTTAGGGTTCGCGTTCTTGCAATCTACGTTTACGCGACCAACTTTATTTACTGGTTTACGGCTTCATGACATACGGAGATGTCTTAACTCATACAATCATCATCTTTGATGATTTACATTCTTATCTTCTTCTTATACTCTTCTAGGACTCAACACACATCGTGTCTCTGCTAGTAGTCCATATGGTACTCTGAGTGGTTTCCCACAAACAACCAACAAATAAGTTTCTGTCTCATCTACACTGTTTCATAGTGAGTTAGATCGGTTGCTAGTTTTGTATATACCTCTGCTCTCTAAAGGAATTGTTTAGCCCATCTCCCATATGTCAACCATCAAAGGTTACGATTGTACTACAACCTAAACTCATCTTAACTTATCCTAATCATTAAACTATAATGTTCGTTAAGTCAATTTCTTATTCCTTATGGCTTTCTGGCAACTAAATGTCATACCTCAGGATTCATTCTTTATCATCTAAGTCATACAGTCTTCTGTACACTCAGAACGATCATTCAATATTACTTCTACGCATTCATAGCGTTAACCATTACCTTGTTCATATCTTACAACGTTCGGTTCATTTGACTCGGAACGTCATCCAAGTTAATCATTATCTCGGCTTCTTTATGTTATACGTCATTGTCTTTAATTAAGTTTCTTCACCGTTCACAGGTTTAATTATTGGTCTTCATTATCTTACGGTCAAACCATACACGAGGTGTAGGTTCTGCCCGATTTATATTCGTGTACACTCAACCTTCACGTTTGTTAAAGTGTTCAACGCGTACATTTCATTCTAACATTCTCTATCCGACTAACATTCGTCTTTCATTAATCTTGATACCGTTCATTACAACTTTCTTAATAGTTCATGTCTTACTTACTACTTTCGTTATCCATTACATGAACCCGACGTTCATTACTCTTTCTTAATGTCGAAGCCATACGATTCGTTGTATGCTAAGACCGATCGTTCATCGTAACAGCGTTGCGTTCACAGCGTCTATACGCTTCACACTTAATTCTTATTAGGACATCAAAACATTGAAATGTTATAAATCATCCTTGTCACTCAACGTCTAAGGAATCACAATCATAGCAATCCCACACATTCGTTTTATCGTGACTACAATCCCCGGATATCGATTCCGTAAGTTGCGTTTACATCCTTTATCTTTTAATCTCGTTAAATCTTTTCATTCAGCCTTCATCTAAGGTTTAAATCACTTGTTTAAGTGTTACATTACGCGAACTATATGTTATTTATCTTCCCTTACACTTCTCCCAAGAGTTGAGCAGTTAAAAGCTCTTCTTTGGCTTTTTCCCTACATCGGCGCTGCGGCGCCAATTCCTTTTATATCTCTCATGCTGCAGCACCACTCAAAGAAGGTGATAGCCAAGTTAAGATTGCTACTTGCCGCCTCCCAAGGTATGGTCAAGGCTGCAGTTGCCAAGCATCCAACTTTGAATTTTTTTTCTAAGTGTGGAATTGTTTTGGGACACTTACTCCTTGATCTCATAACTTATTCGTTATAACTCGGAACGAGGTCATTCCAAAGCGATTCTCTTCCTTATCTTACATACTTCAACTTCCCTTGGATAAAAATTTATTCTGAATCCCTTAACATGCCATTCGATTGGCTTAATCTTAATCATTCGTTCATTTTATGTTATTAACGTTCTTCGTTTATTCGTTCTTGAGTCAACTACTCACGTTTTCTACGTTCTCTTACATTCCTATAAAACCCAACACGTTCGGGTTCATTTACACAATTTCTAGTTCTCATTCATTTTTTACGAAATTTTCGCCATAACTTCGTTATAGCTAAGTTTTAATCCGTTCTTCATGAATGTTTCTACCATTCCTAACCAAGCAATAAGCAACTAACTTATACGCAATGGTTTTAAACTTGTCCATCAACAACAATTATACTACGATGATTTTAAATATGTCCATCAACAATGTTCTTCGTGTTCTTCGCATTCTTCGTTTGTTCTTCATTTTTAATCGATATTTTGATTAAGATTTCACTTTTTCTTTGAATTTGGTGTTATGAAACACCATTCCTTACTAATTTCACTGAATCGTTCATATGATTCATTCGGATCGTTCAAATTTATTACAAAACTTATACTTCCTTAAGAAATTTATAAACTAAACTTCTAATTTCTTATTTCTTCTTTTTCTTATGATTTCAACCATATGAAAATCATTCTTAACATCTTTTACTTCTATTCTCATTAAGTTATATTTTTAACATATAAAACTTAAATACAATTTATAAGAGACTAAGTTTTGGATTACTTTTCTCCTTTAATCTTCTTCTGTTAGACAAAGTTTGCACACAAGCAAGCTTCTCCTCCTCCTTCTCCTCATCATCCGACCTCTCTCTCTCTCTTAAGTGTTGGTGAATTTTTAAAATCCCAACAAATGAGCTTAAGCTTTCCTTTTATAGATTTTTAAAGCTCGGGGCAAAATAGTCATTTCACCCCTAAAGTTACTATTCACACCTCCTAACTATTCCACCTCCTTACTATTCATGAAGCTTCTCCTGGAAGCTTCATGCTTTCGTCTTGCGGAATTTGTCCGACAGTTTGAAAACTGCGATTCTCAGAATCCAAATATTTTTGGATATTTAGTCTCTCCTTTACTAATTAACTTTTACGTATTCTTTGGATTTTTGAAAAACTAAAAAACACTTTTTGACATTAAGCATTTTCCTTCACATGTTTCCCTAACGTAGTTAAACGAATGAAAAGTACATAACAGTAATTTTCGTCATTTTTATTTTGTCCGATTTCTGAACGTTTTTTGAGAAAAACTTTTATCGGCTTACTTAACTTTTCACGATATATTATCATCAAATCTTTCGACGGAATATCATTTCTATATACCGAACTCTCGTAATGGCTTAGGTTATTCAAACCCTAACCCTTAGGGTTTCGTCAGGTGAATAGTGCCTATTTCGTCTTTTTCCCCAGAAATATTTATTTTCCCAAAAAAATTTTATTTTTGTCTTGAAATTTCTTACTCGTTCAGTCTAGCTCGTAGCCAGAATCCTCCCAAATGATAATCATCCTAAGTTATAGAATGATTAATAAACACATAACACATATTATTATTAATAAAAATTCTTTTTATTAATAACTCATTCTTTAAATCTTAAATTCTGGACAATCCGATTTTTTGGGTTGTCACATTCTTCCCTCCTTATAAAAATTTTGTCCTCAGAATTTCTAAAACCACACCCATTCCCGGGTCATCACATTCACCCCTTCTTCACAGAATTTCGTCCTCAAAATTTTAGCTTACTCTTCTCACTACTACAAAGTACTAAATAGAAAACGCTTAAAAGATAACGTTTTTTATAAAAACGTTGTGGTATTTTTGTCTACAACATTTTTAAACAAAATGTTGTAGATATATATGCAAAAAAGTTATCTATTTAAAAGGGTATTTTTTTTATTTTAACTAGATAATGTTTTTTTTAAAAACGTTGTCTATCTAAAAAACACGGAGGAAAAAAAAAACACGGAAGCTAAAGTTTGAAATTAAAACAAGGTTCCTATCTCTATACTTTCTCGATCTGCGATGTTGGGTTTATGCAGATGAGTTCTCGCTCTGCGATGTTGGTTCTCGCTCTGTGATGAGTTCCTCTCTCCTTTTCCCTTCCATTTCTCCTCAAAATCTCGTCATTTTTCAAGCTTTAGAATCATTGATGAGCTTTAATTCAGTTTGTTTCATGGGTTTCATGAACTTCTTGATTATCTTACCTTCAACTTCGCAATCGAAGGCTTGAAAAATCAAACCTTTCTGGAAAACAACAAAAATCAACCGCTAAGAGAGTTGTAGGCAAAACCCAGAACCCAATTTCTATCCAACAAACCCTAACCCTAGGATGAGGCCTATGGCCACTGGTTCTATTAGGTCGGACTCAATTGGCTATTCAAAGAAAGAATAGGTTTTTTTGTTGAGAACATTTTAGGGGGAAGCAAAGAAAAACAAGAAGCAGAGGATTTTACTGATTTTGGTGGTGAGGCTTCTTTTGGCGACAACAATTTGGGGTTTGAAGGTAGAGAGAGGTATATCTTTTTCTCTCCATATTAATCTTTCTCTCTCCATATGTCATGTCCTTTTGGTGTGTGTTTTCATGTCTTGGATGATCTGAGTGCCGAGGAAAGGGGTTGGTTTCTCTCCTTATTGGTAATTTATAAAATTTTATTGGGGTTATGATTTTTGGGGTTTTCTAATTTGATAACTAGAAAGCTCTTTGGGAGAACTTTCATGAGTAATTTGAAGTGCATTATCACTGAATTTGTTACTTCCATAGTTCTGCTACTTGTTTTAGAGGTTTTCTAGATTAGATGGAATATTCATTTGGTTTTAGTTGTATGAAGCTTGAGTGATCCTTTTATACAATAATATTTTCCTTTAAGCAACTCACTGCATATTACTTTTTGCCCACTGAATTGGTCAAGCCTGCTTTTTTAACTTATAATTATTTTTATTATTCCTTAATTTGGTCTAAGAGCTGGATCTGCGATTGTCAAGTTTTCATTAGGCTCATAATAGCATTGATTCCATGTAGGTTGTGAATGGATATGGCATAGTTTTAGAGTAATTTATCAAGGACCTGATGTTCCATTAATTATTGGCTTCAACACAACTTATACTTTGTTAGATTTTGTAGAAATTTACTACAATAGGCATATTGATATTGCTTTATTTTCCTGATGTTATATTCTCCAGTGCAGGCTATTATGTATATTCTTTGCTTTCATATGAGATCAATGATGGGCATTACTCGTCTTAAATCATAGCTCTTTCGTTTGCCTATAGAGGCAATTTTAAAGCATTCATTAAACCCTTTAAAGGTGAAGTAGTCTTGACTCTCCTCGAGAAAAACCTTCCATTCTCTTGCATTTCCATTTCTGTAATATGTCATATAAGTTTTTTTGCTCTGTCCAATTGAAAAATTATAAAAATACTAATCTTTCTTTTGGTTTCTCCTTAATAGGTATGCTTGTCATCGATAGTATATGAATTCATGCAGCAGGCAAAAGCAGCCTGGCTATTCTCTAAGAAAGGTTGGGAAATTGATATAAATTGTTGTAGCCTTAGAATACCATGTTAAGCATATGATTTGTTACTATGATTTACTGTTCTGATTTCAATTTCTTTTGCAGGACTTAGTGAATACAAAGATGATGTCCCATGTGACAATATGTTCACCAATCACAATCATTTACAAGTTGACTAGTCTTCTTACTTAGGATGGTCATCAAAATCTCAAGATGATGATTTTTTCGATTGATTTAGTAAGATAAGTCTTTGGTTTTGTTTTATTGTAATGTTGATTTGATGATTTTGTGTTTTCTTAGTTCTTGCTGGATTAAAGGAGAAATTTACTGAAGCTATGAAGAAAGAAGATGTTAAAGATATTGTTTTGACTGGTAGAATTTCATAATTTTAGCTAAATTGAAGTTGATTTGACTCTTAAAAGGCTTTTTTTTAATAATATTTTTTTGCATTAAGTTGATTTGTATGCAAGGGAGGAAGGTGTTCTGGAGGTTTTGATATTGGTGTTTTTCAGAGCGTTCATAAAACTAGTACGAGTAAATTTGTTTTGTATTTTTAATTAAGGCGGTGGTAAATCTAATTTCAAATTTGAGTATGATTTTTTAGAATTGACACTGCGTTGGGTTTGGACTGGCAGGGGATATTTTTGGTATACCCGATGTATCTGTTGATCTTGTGGTCAACACAATTGAAGGTTTTAAAGTGCAATATTTGGAACACAGGGCAGGTAACCACTGATTAGTCTTTATAAGAATCTTAAAGTAAAATATTTGGAATGCAAAAATGTTTATTGTGATATACTACTACAGGTTCTTGCTGAGGACAACCAACAGGATATTGTGGAGTTATGCAAGAAAGAAGGCCTAGTTCTTCTTGCAGATGAGGTTTGTAAATTCTTAAAGAACCTATGTTCTGCAGACTATCAGGGTTCATTTGGAGATTTAGTTTGAAAGGATTATTTTGGGCATTTACTTGGCCATATTCCTGAGTATTTGTATAGGTATACCAGGAAAATGTTTATGTACCTGAAAAGAAAAATCTAATAGAAAAAAGTATTGTGAATCGAATAGCTATCAATAAAGAAAGAATAATCCAAAAGGGTACTTGTTCTAATCTTGTAATGAATATGAAAGCTTTCTGGATTATATTGTGTCACTAATCTTGTACTAGACTGGAAATTGGCTCAAATTGCTCTGCATGGTTTGTGATATTTTTCCAGGAACAAAGCTAAGATGGGTTTATCAGTAATCCATATGAGACTTCTATCTGTTGTACTCTTTTCTATGACAATTAATATCTTATATTCTCTCCTTGACCTTTTGTTATTGACCATGCAGGTATTGTTCTTTGCCTTATATTTAACATCATTGTTGTGATTGTTTGTTGGATTAAGGGTGGTGGTAAGTGTTTGTTTTGCAATTTTCTTTTCCTTTTTATTTAATTAAAGAGATAGCAGGTGACTGAGCTTTAGTATAGAGATGATGATATGGTTGACTATATGCAGGTGTCAAAATTTTCTTTCTTGTAACTATCTATGCTCTACTTGGATGCCCACTTTCATATGTTATGTGGTATAAGCCACTATATCAGGCAATGAGGTATTATAATCCTTTTTTCTCTTCGATCTTTTGTGCATCAGTAGAAATATGAAATCCATGGTTATGTTGCATCCAACTCCAAGGATGACCCTGCCAAGGGAGCTGCCAACTTCACATCTCAGGTCATCATCCTGAACCACCCTGGAAAGATTAGAAATGGATATGCCCCAGTTCTTGACTGCCACACCTCTCACATTGTTGTCAAGTTTGCTGAGCTCTTGACCAAGATCGACAGCTTAGGTAGTGCACCACAGCTTAGGTAGTGCTCCCCAACTTAATTTTATGGATAATTTGGTATATTTTGTGGATGTAGTAATTTGAAACTATAAACGAATGATATTATTGGGATGTATTTTGAATGGTTGATACATTTTGGCTTTAAATTTAAATGAGAATTTAGACCTTTTAGCTATATATCATGTTATTAGCATATTGCAGGAGCATTGGTAATATAGGTGAACCACAACTTTTTTTTTCTTTTTTTTCTTTATCTACAACATTTTAAAAATGTTGTATAAATTGGTTAAAAACGTTGTCTGATATATTAAACTACAACGTTTTTATCCAGAAAATGTTGTGGAATCATACCTTCTACAATGTTTTTAAGCATCTGTTAATTTATGGAAAACAAATCTACAACGTTTTTTTCTTAAAAACATTGTGTAATTTGCTTAACTACAACGTTTTAAAAATGTTCTGTAAGGGTGTCAAATAGATGACACCCTTAACCACGACGTTTTTCTGACTGAAACCACAACGTTTTTTTCCGCATTATCTATTTACTGTTTTGTAGTAGTGTCTTCTCAACTTCTCTTCAAAGAAGTTCTTATCTTTCAAACATTCCCTAACCTTCATAACTTACCAAGAATCATGAAGTAGAAGGAATAAATAGGAATATAAAGATTCCTTTAAAACATTTCATACTTTTGCAGAGGGGTCAAATCGACCATGAACTCTTACTAGGTTTAACAACATTTCACCATAAACCCTTCTATCACGGTCAGTTTACAATCACCAAGAAAGCAAACTACCTCTTCCATACATAGACGATCAACCTATCGTATAACCTCATTTCAGGGTATGTTCACCTCAGACTTAATCATTAGATTCTGCACCAAAACAATTTGGTTCGACATAACTCTTCAAAGAAAGCTCGATTTTCTTATGACATGACATACCATTTGTCTTAGCCAAATCAAATAGCTTAGACCATTCTAATAAATTGGACCTCAACTTTAAACATACGTCTAGTCAAATCAATTGACATCTACTACTTCTTTAAATTCTTTCACAATACATCAAAGCGTTTTATGACATCATGATACCGTACTTTTCACAATACGTTGAGGACTTCGTCAGTTTATGACTTCATCATTATACATCATACCATAGTGGGTTGTTGATCATAAGATCACATCGAACACTAGGTTCAATTGCATTAATAACTCCATCCTTTTACTATCCTTGCATCAAATGCACTGATGATATAAAATTTAGTTTGATATTTCAAATCCATTTTTGTCTAGCCAAAACAATTAGCATAGACATATAAAGAATAGTTCTTTTTAAAATTCATTGGTTCCAAAAGTTTTGTCTAGCCGAAACAATTAGCATAGACATATAAAGAATAGTTCTTTTTAAAATCCATTGGTTCCAAAAGTTGTGACAACCCGAGAATTTGGACAATTATTTAAATCTTAAATGATGGATTTAAGGTCAAATAATAGACCTAGATAGAAAATAAGTGTAAGGATTTGACATTTTTGGGAAGGAATTTTGAGGATTTCAAATTTCTGTGAAGGATTTTGGTGAATTATTCATGATTAAGTGTATATGTGTATATGTTCTGTGAATATGGTATTATATGTGTACAGAATGTGGTAAAGGGCCAAGGGTTGACCGGATAAACTATATATGTGACAAACCCTAAGTATATATTTAGAACGTCAACGTTCAGTTAGAAAACCCTAGTAATGGATAAAAAACCCTAGAAACTGGCTCTAGAAACCCTAATTTCAATTTCGAGAATCCGAAACCCAAATTTGGAAGTTGGAAACCCTAAATTGGGAACTTAATGGCTTAAGTGTATTCATTATAAACTTAATTAGGGTAAAACCTAACAAAATAGTTAGAAAACCCTAATTTGTAAAATTAGAAACCCTAATTGCTAATTAAGAAAGTTTTATGTTAATTATGAAACATTAATCCTAATGTTCAAGTCTAAGTAATTAGGTAGCCCTAATCTAATTAGGAAATCCTAATTATAATTTAGAAACCCTAATTCTTGGATTATAAACCCTAATGTACAATTATTAACCTAATTGCTAAATTAACAATTTTAATTATGAAATACTAATCCTAATTAGCAAGCTTGAATTGTGATTAGGAAATCTAAGTATAATTAGAGAATCCTAATTATAATTTAGAAATATTAATTTTTGATTTTGAAAACCTGTAATAACCCGATATTTTCTATATAATTAAATCAGAAATTTTGCGTATAAATTTTTTTATTAATTATTTATTTTAATGGTAAGAATGCGTGAAAGGTATTATGTATGTATTTATGTGATGAATATAAAATATATTTATTACATAAATGATTACTTAATGATTTTATTTTAGAATTATTGCTCATTATAAATCATATTCTTATAATAATTAATTTTATAGTAAAAATGTTTTTATTATTTATTTTCCATGTAAATAAGTTTATATATTATTTAAATAATATATATAATGATTATTAGAATTATTATTATAACTATTTTATTATATGATATTATTTCGAATAGTTAAGTTAATTATTTTAACTTAATTATTAATGTTTTATATGAAAGATAAATCGATATGGAATCTAAACCCTAATTTTGGGTTTTGATCAAGGAATGAGAATAATAATATTATATTATTATTTGTCAAGATTATAGAGAAGTATGGTTATGTGTGTAATGTTAATGTGTGGAGCAACTTTTATTATATTACGACCAAAACCCTAATAATATTTGTATAAACCCTAATACTAGTCCGATAAACCCTAATTTCAGTTTGGATTAAGGAATAATGATAATAATATTATAATATTAATTATATTTTGATTTTTCAAAGTCTTTATAAATATGTATGTTATGCTTGTAAGGTTAATCTGGAAAGCAATTTCCTTATGACCTGATAAAACCCTAATTTAAACTCAGCTGTGAGTTCAAGACTGTTGTTTAACTGTGTTATATGATATATGTTATGCATTATATAATTTTGTTATTAAAACCTATTTAATATTTAGAAACCACGATTTAAAAATAGAAACCCTAGTTTCAAACTGTTAAACCCTAATTGATTTGAAACCCTAATGCGAAAGTCATTCACGACTTTGAGAATTTGTTAAGCCGTTATGTAATCACGATAATGTGAATTATGATCGGTGTTATATGTATTAACCCTAATTAGGGAGAATCGTAATTATTCAAAATCCTTATTATTATTTTTTTCTATATTATAAACCCTAAATTCTAAATTAGTAACCCTATTTTGTAATTGTAAACCCTAAGCGCTAATTTGGGAAATGTAATATTAATTAGTGTTTCTTAAATCCTAATTAGCAAGGTGATAAGTAAATTAAAACCTTTTATTTAATTAAGAAACTTAAATTATTTTATAAACCCTAATTAGAAATTTTAGAAACTAAAATTATTTTATTTTATTTCTAAACCCTAGTTGCTAAAATTAATTATACTATGTACTAAACCTTAGGGTTGAACCCTAAGGGTTAAACCCTAAGGGTCAAACCCTAAGGGTTTGTCAAGTTTCAATTTTGCCATTAAATTGAATTATCAAATGTCTTTTATGCCCTTTTTATTATTTTAGAGAGCTAGCTTGCAAATCTTGGTGTATTTGTGTTAGGTAACCAACTCATTGACTTGTGTTACTTATTTTATCAGCCAATTAAGCTCCAATTGATGTACCAATCATTTCATTCAATGAATCAAGCAATATATATAATTTTGAGAGAGAGAAAGTGTACACACTTTGATCAAATTCTTTCCAAAGCTCTCACCAACTCTCCTTCTCTCCTAGCCTCAAAAAATAACTAGTAAATCACCATATATTAACCCCTAGAACAACAATATCGATTAGGAAAGCAAGAATCAAAAAATTGGAATAAAAAAGGTATAACCCTATTTTTATTTTTGATCTTGTATGCTTGAAAATTTTTTGTGTTTGGGTGTTTAGAATATTGCTATTGGATGTTTTATGAAGATCTATGATGATCTATCATGAATCCATAGCATCAAAGTGCCTTAAAATGAAGTTTTTCAAAAACTGTTCTTAAGCAATTTCTGTGTTCTGACAAGATATATCAGACGCTCTAGATCTTTGTCTGTTCATGATTTGTAAGCTGTGATGTGTTAGATCTATAGGTTGCTATGTGGAATTTCATCTGCAAGTGGTAAAATAGCAATTGAATATGTAGATTGCATGTTATTAATTCATTCAAAGACCGTTGACCTACGCCCGTGATCGAAGTCAAACTCGGCAAGCCTGAAATTGAAATCGACTTCGACAAGAGATTTAGTCCTTTAGATCTCATCGATCTGTTTAGCTTTTGATGTTGATGATTGGTAAATGTTGTAGCTTGTAGGATGGACTACGGATCCGGGTCCATAGAACTCTTATAAGCGCTTCATATTAATCGTAAAATGTGGTCAAACTAGCCAACCCGAATCGACTTACGCTTTTCGGGAAAACCGGAAAAATATGAACAAGCCGTCGACATAAATTTGACCGTAGTATGATTCATGGTTATTTACATTGATGATAATCTTAGTTCTCGCGCTTTAATCTTGTACCTTGACACTAGTACTACATGTTTGAGCCACCAAACCACATGAACCAAGACCATGACATAGATTAAATTGAGGTTGAATATGGCAACTCGAACTATTTAAGCCGGAAAATCCCGAAACCATCGACAAGTATGTTTGAGAGCTTGAATCTTTAGATTGTGTTGATGTATTACTTTTATAGTGGTTGATTATTGTAGTCGTATGCTTTTTATGCGCAAGATAAGCGTTTTAGAAGGCCCCGAACATACTTGATCTAAGATTAACGGTAAATGGCCAAACCGTAGTAGCTTCGAGAACCTATTCGATGTTGTTCTTGATAATTGGTGCGATTAATTGGGATATTTTTCATTAAATATTTAATTGAATATTAATGATATTTAATTTATTTAATTAGTGTATTAAATAAATTAGAGAAAAATGATTTAATATTATGAAAAGTCATTTTAAATATGATTAATGTATTTAAAAATATTTTGAGTTATAAAATATAATTTTAATATTTTTGGAGAATTTTCATTAATAATTTAATATTAATGATATTAGATTTATTTAATTGTTTAATTAAATAAATAAGTTAAAAATGATTTTATTATTTTAAAAATCATTTTAAATGAGAATAAAGTGTTAGAAAATATTTTGACTTATAATATATATTTTTCTATATTTTTGGAGAATTCTCATTAATAAATTTTATATTAATGATATTAGATTTATTTAATGATTATATTAAATAATTTAGTTACAAATGATTTTATTATTATAAAAATCATTTTTAAATAAAGATAAAGTGTTTAAAGATATTTTAAGTTATAAAATGTTACTTTTAATATTTAAGGGATAATTTTATTAATATTTTAATATTAATGATATTAATTTAAGATTATTGATATTAAGTATATTTAATAATTATATTAAATAAAGAACTTAAAAATGATTTTACTTAAAAATCATTTAAAAATGATATAAATGAATTAAAAATATTTTAAGTTATAATTAATGACTTTTAATATTTAGATAAATAGTTCATTAATATTTTAATATTAATGGTAATTATTCAAAAACTAATTTAATTGTTTTAAAAATCATTTAAGGGTAACATAAGTACTTTAAAAATATTTTCGTTATTATAAATAACTTTAATATTTTGTTAATAGTTTCATTAATAGTTTAATATTAATTAAATATTAATGGTAATAGAATTATTTGATATTTAAATCATTTTATAATGATTCAGGTGTTTAAAAATTCGTGATAAATTATGATAATTGTTTGAATATGATTGTAAGTCATTTATAAATGTTTTGACTGTTATTTAATTAGTCTATATGGATATTGAACTTCGATATAGAGTCTTAGACTCGATACTTACCCGATAAAAAGTAATGAAGACGCGTGCAGTTTTAAATTGAACCTGGACTTACGTAATGTGTTCAGATATATGTGTTTGTTTGTGATACAACGATCGTGAAACGTGTGTGACAATGTGATTAGGTTATGAATGATCGCAATATGCGCAAAGTACTATGTGTTATGTTATATTGTTCTAATCGAACGAATGATTTGATTAATGATAGGTCGTGATAGAAAAAATAAATCTAAGTTGCGTAATTGTAATCGCCATGTATCATCGTGCAAGTATCCTACCTTTGCATTTTCTTTATGCAATGGACAAGTGTAAGAATGTTTCGTAATTATACTATTATCTTATGCATTGTTAAACCTATATTATATACGCCCATTGATTATCAACATGTTAGTATATGGTAATTCGGATATTTATTCTTACGTTAATTTCTATAACGATTATACAAGTGTCCCCACTTGGATAATCATTGTATTTAATCACATGTTGATACACCTTTGATATACATATATCTTGAATTATAGATTATTGTTGAATAAGATAAAAAAAAATTTGGAACCCTGACAAGTATGAACATCCCGAACACGGGAAAATTTTTATGCGCTACGGCGGACAAAGGATGAACGATAATATAGTTCTAGCAATGTAGTATTGATCAATACAGGGCCCATGGGAAGTACAACCTAAAGCCCGTAAGTTATGACGGTTTATAGATGAATTTCTGTTTAACCTTTTCGAAAATGAAAACAATGTTCATAGTATGTCACATAAACCTTATATATAGACAATACACAGTTTCAAAAATTTGAACGAGGGTTGTTATGTTATTATTATTGGTACAGATTACTTCACAACTATTGACTTGTTGTAGAAGGGTATTATAAAGAAAACATTTAAATTCTTTCAAGCTTATATATATATAATACTTTTTGGCACTCAAATGCTCATCCTTGCTTAATTTAAATGTTTTCACTAAGTGTGAAGCAACGACTAGAAGGCTCGGCCAGAACAAGTGAAAAGGAAAGCAAACTGAATATGTTATTTGTATCATTTGTAATAGATAGACTGTATTAAGTTAATGATATGTATTATATATCATGTAAAGAATGTAGTAAAGGTTGTGTACTTGGGATTAGACTCTGATAAATGTAAGTTAAGTCAATAATTTATATTATTGTTATTATTATTAGTATTATTCCGCTCATAGAAATGGTATCGTAAAGCACTAAGTTCGGGTTTCAAGTATCCGGATTCAGGGACTTTACAAAACCTAAACTTGAAATCCTAGAAATTTGATTTTTGGAAACCTTAGGTTTTAACCTTAAGGGTTAAACCCTAAGGGTTGGATCAAAAGACCAACTTGCCAATAAAATTATAAGGAAAATGTCCAAAATGCCCTTTTGTCACATTTTCTAATATGTTGTGTGAGATCCCGAATTTTATGAAATAAAAGTATTCAATTTTTCTATTTTGGTAAATAGTTAAATTTATAAAAGGTTAAAGTTAGGGCTGATATTTGAAAATTTTTCAAAGTAGACAAGTTGTCATAAAATACCCGGTAGTAAAAGTACAATGATACGTGTGGTTGCATAGTAGCACATGGTATTGGTTATTGATGCTTACGTGAAAAGTCACTCAGTTATACTCAATTATTGCTACAGTAATTGCTGCATCATATCTCTCATATTATTGATTCAATTGTTGTCACAGTATCATTTGTATAATATGTTATATTATTAAATCAATAATTGAGACGACAAAGTTATTCATATTATTAATTGCAATATTGACAATGTCTAGAAGTTCTGTCAAGGAGAGGTTAGATAATCTAATTGCGCGCCAATAAGGAGAAATCCTTATCGGAAAGCCCCCTCTTTCTTGGGAACGACCTGGTTGTTAAATATTGTGGGTTATAATATTAATGATGAATGTTATTAAAAACTGAATTTGAGTTCGGAGTTGAATTTAGAGATGCGGACGTGATATTTGAGTCCGGAATGATGAAATTCGTAGAACTAGACTATAAACACAAAATTTGTCGGAATTAACTTTTTAGTCAAAAAAGTCAACAGCTGTCTTTTTCAGAAAAAAGTCAAACTTAGAAATTTCAAAAATGAAATTTTTGAGAAAAATAGTTCCATTGTGTTGGAATTATTAGTGTTAGTGGAAATCGACATTTATTTCGATATTAATTGATGTCTGAAAGTTATATTGACCAGTCAGGTAATTAATCGGATAAATGAGCAATTAATTGCTATTAATTCACATGATTATAACTATTTATTCACATGTGTGTACTATTGATTCACATTCTTGTACTATTAGGAGAGTTGGTGCAAGATTGATAATACTTCTATGACTAAGTTAAATATGGAGGTATAGATGGAGGTATTATACTGTAATTCGTATTTTCACATGATTATAACTATTGGTTCACATGTTTGAACTATTGATTCACATTATTTACTATTAGGGGAAGTGGTGCAAGTTTGATAATACTTGTAGGACTAAATTAAAAATAAAAGAAAAGTTGGAGGTATTGTACTGTAATATTTTGAGACCCAAAACGTGAAATTATCGAAACTATATTTTCCTATAAATAGAAGCTCATTCTTCCTTCATTTCTCATCAATTAACTAAAGCTATAGAGCAATTATTATAGAGAGAAATTATAGAGAGAAAGAAGAAAAGAAGTCTGCTACCTCTCTACTCCAGTATCCAGTTTCTTTCTAAGGTAAGGGATATTATTATTATAGTAAGGGGTATTATTTCTTTCGTATTCATGAAGAGAGCTATTGTTATTCCATTCCCTATTACTCTGTTGGAATAACCTGTATACACGGACTACCGTATATATGGTGAAATTCTTCTGTTATTCTATTCTTTATAATTATGTTGGAATAACCTGTTTATGCGAAGTACCGCATACATGCTGAAATTCTTCTATTATTCCATTCTTTATTATTCTGTCGGAATATCATGTCTGTGCCTTTACGCATGACCTGGTTCCAATATTTATTATTCTGTCGGAATATCCTGTTTGTGCGTTTACGCATGACCTGATTCCATTATTTATTATTCTGTTGGAATATCCTGTCTATGCGTTTACGCATGACCTGGTTCCATTAATTATTATTCCGTTGGAATAACCTGTCTGTGCGGTCAATCGCATGCCTGATGAATTATTCTGTTATTCCATTCCTTATTGTTCTGTTGGAATAACCTGTCTATGTGGATTACCACATGCATGGTGAATGATCCTTTGTATTCATTCCTTATTAAATTATGGAAATGATCTGTCTACGTGGATTACCACATGGCAGGCAAAAATCCATTTATAGTTTCGTAATTTTTCTGACCCTCAAAATTCTGGAAAAATTTGAAATGATAATTTGATTAGTTTTCTATATTGTGTCCAAAGATGGCAATTTTTGGATGTATAGATTAAGAGTTATGGATTTTATGGGAAAAGACTATTTTAAAAGTAAACCCTTATAACTCCTTGTGGTTAACTCCAAAATTGGTGAAATGTTTATTGGGAGTACATGTATATAACAAGAGTATAACCTGTAAATTTCAGAATTTTTTGACAAAAGTACAAGTTATGATAAATGTTTAAATATTCGACAGTTTTGGTTATATGAAAAATAGTATCTAAATTTTAAAAAATCCGAGAAAAAATATATGTTCAATATGGGACTATATTCTGTTAAATCACAGAAAAGAAATATTTTTGGGACTGATTTGGTATTTTTCATGAAAATGAACTAGTTATGAGTAAATGAATTAAATATGTTATGTGAAGTAACAAAATTGGAAAATAGGATTTTATGGCTTGGGAATCCTATATAGGGTATATGCTTGATTTTTGATGAGGATTTGATCATTGGTGATGAAATCTTATGAGTATGGCATTTTGAATGATTAAATGCATTATTTGGTAAAGTGTAAATAATTGAAATAAATTGTTTATAAGTTTAAGAAGTGATTAAAATATTGTTATAATATTAATAATATTAGATTATGAGTTTATTAAGTAATTGATAATATTTGAATAAATTTAAATTCTTTAATATTTATCCTTGTTTTCGTTTGATTAATGCTTATATCATTGTCATCATCCTCATGCTTATATTATGAAGAAAGTCATCTTTGGCTTACGTACAAAGATGGACTGTTAATTATTGGTTTTACAGTTGAATATCTTTTGCTTACGTGCAAAGATGGACTATTGATTATTGGTTTTACAGTTGTATATCTTTGGCTTACGTACAAAGATGAACTATTGATTGATGAGTATCTTTGGCTTATGTGCATAGATGAACTGTTTATTAGTATGATTATGACCAGGGTTCATTCGGTATAATCATGACCCGTAATGTTATAGATGATGTGGTAAAAGTCCGCATTTGCCTGTAGTGCATTGATGAGCAGTTATTGGTATGATTATAACCAGTGATTATTCGGTATAATCATGACCATTGATGATTACATGAATATCCTTGACCGTAGTGCAGGAATGATTCGATGATGTGAATTATTTATTATGCTGAGTCTCAGCGATAAAATATTGATTATACACTTTTAATTCATAAAAGATAGTAGATATCATGCTCTACTTGACTCTTCTAAAATACAGTTGTATGTCTTTGGCCTGTAGTGCAAAAAATAATTTGTTAATGAATATCTTTGGCCGTAGTGCAAAGATGAATTTATTAGTATGATTATGAGCATGAATTGTGATTTGGTATAACCATGATTTTTGATGTTTCAGGTGAAGATTGGTGATGAAAATTATCTTCGTCCTGGCTGCGAAGAGGAATTTAGAATCACAATTATGATTATGAGTTATTCATATGATTGTGGGATGTGAATTGTTGATTGATGTTCTGAGGATAAAACATTATTGGTGGACTTTTAACATGGAAAAGATAATAGACATGAAGGTCTATTTGACTCTTCTAATGGATTGCTCGTTCCGCTGTAACTATGGTTGAAAAGTTTTATCATCTACCATATGTTCTAAATCTCTGATTTATTACTGATGAAGGCTATTGATGATGTAAATTATCTTTAGTCATGATATTCTTTACTAGGCTAGTTGTGCTCACCCTTTTTGCTTCACAATTCCTTTCAGGTAATAAGAGTGTAGCTGGGTCGAGCGGGGGTAACAAGAGAATAGAACAGTGGTTTATAGCTGTTGAGGTTCTCCCTAAATAGTATGGAAATAATTTTATTGAG
This sequence comes from Panax ginseng, assembly GCA_020205605.1. NCBI lineage: Eukaryota > Viridiplantae > Streptophyta > Magnoliopsida > Apiales > Araliaceae > Panax > Panax ginseng. The sequence continues at coordinate 116,384,726 of CM035132.1, forward strand.
AACTTTAGATAAGTGTGTCGTATTGTATACGTCATTTGATATTTAATTTTGGTGAACCGAATAGGGTGAGGTGAACCCAACTTTGGAAGGGAGTTTTGCCACTATCATACAAGATGTCTAATGACATACAACCTCGTGTTATCATAAGACAGGGTTGTGAACATCCACTTGCTGAGTATATCTACGAGCACTACCTATATGATCTTGGAGTTGTGTTGAAATATAATTTTCAATTGCAGACAGTGGAGATAGTTATATGTCAAGAGAAGACTCACCATTAGAAATAACATGATAGTAATCTTCTCATTTTTCTTTGGGGTTTATTGGGTCAAAAGGATAATTCTGTGGACATATGATATCTATCATAACCTAAACGAATGGCCTCCCATGTACAAAGGTTTCCTTGAGCACTTCCCAAAGATTTTAATTTCTAAAACAGTTTTTAACTGTACTTTTATGTAAAGTACCATTGTAAGGTTGTGGTCGAGGCACCATGAAATTTACATACATTTGGATTAAAACTCACAGTTTAACTGTGGTCGTATTCTTCATGATAGTTCAATAGTTGTATAAATGAAGTGTTTATTTGATTTTTATAGTATGATATCTGGCGACTCAGAATGGATCGTGTGGCCCTATTTTGGGGGCGTCACATGTTGAGTGTAAATCTTGCCAAGATTTTTATTTGGTGTCCAACTTTTGACCTCCATGTGACAAATATCAGCCACCTTGCTTCTTTCATCAACCATATAGCTTCATTATATCAAAATATATAGATTATAGAGGGAGAGAATACTCACTTTATTTTTCAAAGTCACCAAAGCCTTCTCTCTCTAAAATTCGGAAATGTAGAGTGAGAGTTTGTAAAAAGTTAAGCTAAAATCATGTGTTAGAATACCATGATCAGATCACAAGGATCAGATTCAAGATCAAGAAATAGAAAGGTATAAAAACCTTAAACTTTCTAGATCTTCAAGATTTTTGTTAATGTTGTTGTTTGTTGGTTAGATATGTGTTAGATGGTGTCACATAGTCATCTGGGTTGTTAGATCAAGGATCTATAACATCTAGATGCACGATTTTGAAGTTTTTAGAAATCTGGGAAAAAATTGGAAAAGTGGCCTGACTGTCATATGTTAGTGCCTTTAGATTCTTCTATGTTAATGATTTGTGATGGTTGAAGTTTTATATGTGTAGTATGCCATGAAGGCTTTAATCTGTAACCGGAATCAAGGTCATATCATATTTAGATTTCATGTTAGAAGCAGTCAAACCTTGTTGATCGAAAACGATTTCTATTTCTGGGCAGCCCAGATTTTGCCTAGAAAGTCCGACAACATGTTTCGAGCCTCTAATCTTGCTACTGTTTATGTTTTAGTCCGTGTTAATGCTTTAATCTTGTAGCCGGACATGAGGACTACTCATCCATGCATTTATATTACTCAGATCACGACCCGAATGAAAATTAATCGTGGTCAAACCACCGTTGACCAACTTGCCGGATGAAGTTTTTGGGTAACCCAGAATCTTCAAAAATTATTTTCTGACATCACTTTAACCGGCTCAGATCTTGAGTTTGTGATGTTGTTAGGATGATCTGGTAGTATAGAAATGGACCCTGATATCTCTTCTAAAGTTATAAACCTTTAGAAAATAAGTATCAAGCCTAGAATGCAAACCATAAGGATCTAAACACAGCACCATCGACTGTTCTTCATTTTCTAGAAAACCCAGAAATGAAGAACAATGTTGTTAGACTTTTTGAGGGCTAATAACTCACTGATCTGATGTTGTTTAGCCATGATGTTTGTTTATAAGTGTAGTAGTACATAAATACTACAACACCATTGCACTAGACTGACCAGAATCATTAAGATCAAAGAAATATAATCGGTCAAAGTAGACACCTTGTAGCTGTCTATGAAGATCTGGGTTTGATGAAGAACAACCCAAGAACACCTATAGCGACAGTCTTGTCGTTATAGGGCCCTTTAGCGACAATTAATTTCTGAAAATTAATATTTTTATTAAATAATTACAAAAATTTATTTTTTAATAATTAAAAATACAAAATAAATTCCTAAAAATTATTTTAAAGTCCAAAAATGGGTTTTTAATTATTTTGAATATATTTTATTAATATTTAATATTTTTGAAATACAAAGGGTATTTAATTTATTTAATTATATTATTAAATAAATTATTTAAAAATTATTTTAATACTTGAAAAATTATTTAAAAAATATATTATGATATAAGAAAATATTTTAAGTTATTTTCAATAACTTTTAATAATATGTGATGAATTTCATTAATTAATTAATATTAATGGTAATTAATTTATTTAATAAATATATTAAATAAATTATAGAAAAATAGAATTAATGTTTTAAAAATTATATAAAAATAATTTAAGGGTTAGAAAAATATTTTAAGTTATAAAATATAACTTTTGATATTTTGCCATGAAAATATTAATATTTTAATATTAATAGCAATTATCGGATAATGTATTTAATCATTTTAAAATCATATAAATATGATTTTAAAGTATTAAAATACTTTGTGATATTATAAATATATTATAATATTATGTTATGATTTTCGTTAATATTTAATATTAAATAAATATTAATGATAAAGAAATTATGTAGTATTTAAATTATATAAATACGATATTAATGATTGAAAAATCATGATAAATGGTAATAATTATCTGAAAATTATTACGCGCTTATGAAAAATATTTTGACAGATAATAAATTATCTAAGATATATGTGGACCAGTTTAGACAGAGTCTTAGTGATTTTAGACTCTAGATTTATCCGACTAGACCGTCGGGATGTCAGATTTGTGTTGGTTTCAACTCAAACTGAAATAGTTTGACTTGATACTAGGCCTTATGTATTGTATAGACTGATAGGGTTATGTGTTATATGTTTAGGTTGTTCTATAAATATATATATATATATATATATATATATATAATAGTATTATACTATGATGATATTATTCTAATTTGTATATCGATATTATTTATATATTAGGTCTTCAGACAAAGCTTAATAAATTACGTAACAGTAATCGACCGAACATGCAAGTTTTTCTTAACTCGACCACGAGTTGTTTCATTCAAAAATACTTGTGGTTAATCATTGCTGATTGCCATGTCTAAGAATTATTAATTCGTACTATGTGCATATTACATGTATTCATCTGGTATGAAAGGCTGATCACCTTCATTACCATCTGCTTTAGATATATTTGTTTATGTTCAATGTTCGTTCAGCTATGAAAGTTTGTTCATGCTTGTTCTTAATTATATTGTAGAATTATACTCAGCTTATTGTTTAATTCTTTCTATCATGATATATCCTTAAATAAACTTATACTTGCAGGGCAAACTTATGTTCACCCTTGCTATATCATGATAAACATTGCAGATGAAGACGAATACGTCGGATACAAGGAAAAGAAAAAGACAAGTCCAACTTTGGATTATATGTGCAGAAAAAGTTTGAAACAATATTGTATATTAATGTTATTGTAAGTTAAATAAGTTATGAATTGTTTATTAAGTGAAGGTTCTCGACCTTGGGGAAATAATGTGTAAGTTTAATGTATAAACAATTTATGTTTATATCTTCCGCAATAGTTATAGAAATAGTATACCAGATCCGTGGTGATTTGGGACCCGGATTTGGGGTTATTACAGTTGGTATCAAAGCTGTTGGTTATGAATCTTAGGTAGGGTTACATGAGACTAATAACCGCAGTGATTAGGATTAGTTTCTAACTCAAATAGAGCTAGTGAGTCAAAAAGATTCAAAGACGAATTTTGGTGGGTTATAAAGATAGTGAGTTCCCTAACTCTGATAATTAAGTTGAACAATAGTAATGAATAGATAGAGTTTAAAGGACTAATGGTTCAAGGATAGAGATCGTAAAATAAAATGATCATAGTATAGAAATGAATCGTAATATATACAATGAGATCACCCCTTGATCTGATAAGGTTATAGTATGGGATAAGAATCAATCTAATGACTAAAAGGATTTACAGCAAGATTGATGTGTGTCAGTTGTACTATGAATTGGTATAGATTAAGGAAAGGATTATGAATACGAATTAAATGAAATTCGTGTTGAGAATGGAGTTAGGATTAAGTGGGGATTTTAAAATGTTTATGCCACGCTATTTGCTATATACTTGTTGAGAAGGTGATTATTTTCACATGTGTATAACAGATACTTAGGATATAGGTAGAGAATATAGGATTAAGTACGAGTTCTTATGTTTGACGAACGGGGTAGAATTAAGTGTGAATGAAATATTGAGGATAATAGGAATAGATAGTAATATTAGCCAATGGATTATTAGTGGAGGTATAAGTTTTCCAAATCTTCTAGCTATGCTGGATTCGAAATTTTTGACATCAAGCTAAATACGCACTATGTTCTTTTGAAAAATGAATTTTTTATTCTCAACTTCTGGTGACTATTGTGTATGCATGGACTTCGGGCCACCTACATCTCGTTACCTGTTGAGATGATTAAACAGATTGGTAATGATTTTTGAACGGTTTAAAGTGTAGTCTATGCTATTTGTTTCAGCTAGACGATAATGATTTGAAATATCAAAATATATTTTTAGTTATCACTTATGTACCATGTAACCTGGTGTAGAGATGATAAAAAGTTGATGGACTTGTAAATACAGGAATACTTAGTGTTGAATTTGATCTAAAATCGTTGTTCCACTATTGTATGATGTGTTATAACAAAGTCACTCAATGTAGACATCCTCAAATGGGTTGTTAATACAATACGTCATCATGACGTCATTCTCAAAAATGATTTCAAAATTTTAATTTGCCAATGGGGTTTGGCTATACCTAAATATTTCGATTGAATTGGATTCTTGATATGAGTATATGTTATTTGATTCAGCTAGACCAACTTTTATGAAAATCCTAAGCGTTCTTTGAAAACTTTCCCGAACCAATTTGTTTTGGTGCGGAGACTTAATTAAGAAATTTTGTGCGCCTAAGGTGGATAAGAGGAACGGGGAAAAATTGTTCCGACCAACAGTACTTGGCCAGTACAGGGCATACCGGGCTAATCACCCTTTGTGTTTGTAAGTTATAACGGTTTGCGGATGAATTTCCATAAAATCTTTGCAAAAATGAAAATTCATAGTCTATATGACTCCTCAGCGCAATTTGAAAATTTTTACTCTTGTGAAGAATGTATTGGGTAGCATGTGATGATGTGTATGAATGGTGTACGCTGTTTGGTATAGGGTGTAAGGTAAATTTCGGGGATGAAATTCTTAGAAGAAGGGGTGAATGTGATAACCCGAGAATTTGGACAATTATTTAAATCTTAAATGATGGATTTAAGGTCAAATAGTAAACCTATATAGAAAATAAGTGTATGGATTTGACATTTTTGGGAAGGAATTTTGAGGATTTCAAATTTCTGTGAAGGATTTTGGTTAATTATTCATGATTAAGTGTATATGTGTATATGTTCTGTGAATATGGTATTATATGTGTACATAATGTGGTTAAGGGTCAAGGATTGACCAGATAAACTATATATGTGACAAATCTTAAGTATATATTTAGAACGTCAACGTTTAGTTAGAAAACCCTATAAACTGGCTCTAGAAACCCTAATTTTAGTTCCGGGAATCCGAAACCATAATTCGGAAGTTGGAAACCCTAAATTGGGAACTTAATGGCTTAAGAGTATTGATTATAAACTTAATTAGGGTAAAACCTAACAAAATAGTTAGAAAACCCTAATTTGTAAAATTAGAAACCCTAATTACTAATTAAGAAAGTTTTATGCTAATTAGGAAACATTAATCCTAATGTTCAAGTCTAAGTAATTAGGAAACCCTAATCTAATTAGGAAATCCTAATTATAATTTAGAAACCCTAATTCTTGGATTATAAACCCTAATGAATAATTATGAACCTAATTGCTAAATTAGCAATTTTAATTAGGAAATATTAATCCTAATTAGCAAGCTTGAATTATGATTAACCTAATTATGATTTAATCCTAATTTGAATTAATTGAATTTAATTTTAATTAATTGAATTATACTTAATTTAATTAATTAATTAATTGAATTAATTGAATTATAATTATTAATCCTAATTTGAATTAATTGAAGTATAATTAGAGAATCCTAATTATAATTTAGAAATATTAATTTTCGATTTTAAAAACTTAAACTTGAAATCCTAGAAATTTAATTTTTTGAAACCTTAGGTTTTAACCCTAAGGGTTGGATCAAAAGACCAACTTGCCATTAAAATTATAAAGAAAATGTCTAAAATGCCTTTTTGTCACATTTTCTAATATGTTGAGTGTAAATCTTGCCAAGATTTTTGTTTGGTGACCAACTTTTGATCTCCATGTGACAAATATCAGCCACCTTGCTTCTTTCATCAGCCATATAGCTTCATTATATCAAAATATATAGATTATAGAGAGAGAGAATACTCACTTTATTTTTCAAAGTCACCAAAGCCTTCTCTCTCTAAAATTCGGAAATGTAGAGTGAGAGTGTGTAAAAAGTTAAGCTAAAATCATGTGTCAGAATACCAAGATCAGATCACAAGGATCAGATTCAAGATCAAGCAATAGAAAGATATAAAAACCCTAAACTTTCTAGATCTTCAAGATTTTTGTTAATGTTGTTGTTTGTTGGTTAGATATGTGTTAGATGGTGTCACATAGTGATCTGGGTTGTTAGATCAAGGATCTATAACATCTAGATGCACGATTTTGAAGTTTTTAGAAATTTGGGAAAAAGTTGGAAAAGTGGTTTGACGGTCATATGTTAGTGCCTTTAGATTCTTCTGTGTTAATGATTTGTGGTGTTTGAAGTTTTATATGTTTAGTATGCCATGAAGGCTTTAATCTGGAACTGGAATCAAGGTTATATCATATTTAGATTTCATATTAGAAGCGGTCAAACCTCGTTGATCGAAAACGATTTTTGTTTCTGGGCAACCCAAATTTTGCCCAGAAAGTCTGACAACATGTTTCGAGCCTCTGATCTTGCTACTGTTTATGTTTTAGTCCATGTTAGTGCTTTAATCTTGTAACTGGACATGAGGACTACTCATCCATGCTTTTATATTACTCAGATCACGACCCAAATGAAAATTAATCGTGGTCAAACCACCGTTGATCAGCTTGCCGGATGAAGTTTTTGGGTAACCCAGAATCTTCAAAAATATGTTTTCTAACATCACTTTGACCAGCTCAGATCTTGAGTTTGTGATGTTTTTAGGATGATCTGGTAGTATAGAAATGGACCCTGACATCTTTTCTACAGTTGTAAACCTTTAGAAAATAAGTATCAAGCCTAGAATGAAAACCATAAGGATCTAAACATAGCACCATCGACTCACTACAAGAAAAGAGGTTAATTCTGATGGAATTATTTCCAACGCACTATATTCCGTCGACATTAGTATATTTTTGAGGGAATAATCCGTCCGACATATGTCCCTCGAAAATAAGGTATTTCTGACCGAATTCCGTCGGAAGTAGGGCTCCACTAGTGTCGCCAAGATTCCCGTTAGCGCCAAATATAACATCGACGGAACGAGGGTTATTCCCTAGAGAATATTCGTCGGCTTTAAGATAGTTTCGAGGGACCTAAACCCGACGGAACTTTAATCAAAAATAAACCTAAAAAAAATGCTCCTTCTTCTCTAGTGTCCTCTCATTTTCATATATCTTCCCTCTCTCTCTCTAAATACCTACATTAAGTCTACTCTCTCTCTCTTTCTCTCATACCTCCCACTCCCAACCCCCTCTCCCCGATCCCCCCCCCCACCCCACCCCACCCCACCCTGGCACCCCATTCTTACCCCTACCCCGGTGGTTGTCCCCCACGACCCCCCCCTCTCTCCCTGTCAGTCCCCCCACCTGTGACGTCCCAAGAACCCCACCCCCCCCCTCCTGTGTACCCCATTCTCCACTACCCCAACCCCATTCTCCCTCAGGACCCTCTCCTCCCACCTCTAACCCTTGTCTGCACCACCACCCCACCCACCACGCAGACTCCACTATCGCTCAGCCTCATTCTCTCTTAATTTTCCAGGTATTCAGTATATATTATATGTTAGTAGTATAAAATTTGAGTATGAAAGTTGTGTATGAATTTGGTATTATAATGTGTAATTGGTCTAAATTTATTTTGTTTTTTGATTGATATTACTAGAATTTTTGTATTATAATGTATGAATTCTATTTTTTGTTTATAATTTATCTGAAATTGGTCATTTGCAGCTTCTGTACATGTATAGCATCCATTTTATTATTTGTTTTTTTTATGTAATTGCAGTGTATATTTCTTCGATTTCAATATTGTATGTTGTATGTTCATAACAGTAAAGGAATAATGTGATGCTTGATATTTCCAACAAAATTTCCCACAAAAATTCTGTAAGAATTCTTGAGATGCAAAATCTGATGGCTCTAATAACTATTTATTACTTAATTTTCTAATACTAAAATTCACTAATTAAGTAGCATTTACTTAATTAGTTTTCGACAAATAATTTATACTTCAAATATAAATTAATTTAATCAACTTAATTAAAAAAACAAACTAAAATAAAAATTCATTATTTAATATACTAATATATAATTCGAGAATAAAATAAAATAAAGTTTAATAAATGAAATAAATATAATTTAATATATAAATAGATTAAATTAAAAATAAAATTCATTAATAAATAAATAAAATAAATAAAAAATAAATTTAATTTAATTTAGTTTATTAATTAAAATAAATTTTAAAATAAATAAAATAATAAATTTAATTTAATTTAGTTTATTAAATAAAATAAATTTTACAAATAAATATAAAATAAATTTAATAAATTTGATTTAATTTAATAAATAAATTAAATTTAATAAAAAATATTTAAAAATATATAATATAATACAAATAAAATACAATTTAAAAAAAATTAAAATTTGTATGAGATTTTGAAAATTGTTCAAACATTTGAGAGAGAGAGAGATTTTGGATGAGGGAGAAGAGGAAAAGGAGGAGGAAAAGTTTCTCATGAGCAAACTTTGTCCGACGGAAGGAGGTTAAATGAGAACGGTAATCCGAAACCTAGTCTTTTGTTAGATTTTCTTTAAAGTTTTATATGTTTAAAACATAACTTAAAGAAGATAAGAAGTAGATGATGTTAGGAATGATTTCATATGGTTGAAATCATGAGAAATAATGAAAATAAGAATTTGAAGTTTAGTAAATAAATTTCTTAAGGAAGTATAAGATTCGTAATGAATTAGAACGATCCGAGTGGATTATATCAATAAGTAGGTGTAATAAGTAAGGAATGATGATCTATAAGATCAAATTCCAATAAAAAGTGAAATCGTAATCCAAAATATCGATTAAAATGAAGAACAAACGAAGAACACGAAGAACATGCGAAGAACACGAAGAACATGCGAAGAACACGAAGAACGTTGTTGATGGACAAATTTAAAACCATCATAGGATAATTGTTGTTGATGGACAAGTTTAAAACCATCACATATAAGTTAGATGCTTGTTGCTTGGTTAGGAACGGTAGAAACGTTCATGAAGAACGGATTAAAACTTAGCTATAACGAAGTTATGGCGAAAATTTCGTAAAAGACAAACGAGAATTAGAAAGTTATTAAAATGAACCCGAACGTGTAGGGTTTAATAAGAATGTAAGAAAATGTTGAAAACGTGAGTCATGGACTCAAGAAAGATCGAATTCCGAGTTTGGATGACCGAATTACGGATGAACGAACAAAGAGCGTTAAAAACGTAAAACGAACGAAGGGTGATGATCAAGCCAATCGAATGGCACGGTAATGGATTCAGAATGAAGTTCTGTCCAGGGGTATTGAATTACGTAAGATAAGGAAGAGAATGTCTTTGGAATGACCTCATTCCGAGTTATAACGGATAAGTTATGGAAGCGGGAAGTAAGCGTCTCAAATTGGATTTAACACTTAGAGAAATTTTCCAGGGTGAGGGCTTGGCGCCGCAGCACCAACCATGCCTTGTAAGGTGGCAACGCAAATGGACTCAGAGGGCCGAGTCATCGCAAACTCGTCGTCATGGCGTGAGAGATAGAAGGAAGATAGCGCCCAGGCAGCTTAGTGTGGTGTTAAAAATCCGCAGAGAAGAGCTTTTAACTGCTCAACTCTTGGGGGAAACGTACGGGAAGATAAAGAACATAATGTTCAACTAAGATAACACTTTATCAAGTGAATTAAACCTTTAGTACAGGTTGAATGAAATGGTCAAAAGAGATTAAAAGAAAAAGAATTTTTTTAAACGTGAGTTACATAACCGATGTCCGGGTACCGTAGTCGCGATGAACAACGTGAGGGGTTGCTAGGGTTATGATTCCTTAGACGTTGAGCAACGAGGGTAATGAATAACATTTAGATGTTATGTCATGATAGTGAGAGATAAGTTTGAAGTGTTTAGACGTTGTGTACACAACGCTGTTGTGGTAAACGAGTGGTCTTAGCATACAGCGAACTGTATGGCTTCGACATTAAAGAAGAATAACGAATGGTATTAAGAAAGCCATAATGAATGGTAATAAGATTAATGGAAGTCGAATGTGAGTCGGATAAGAACGTTAGAAAAAAAATGTATGTGTTGAACACTTTAACCGACGTGAAGGTTGAGGGTACGCAAATATTAAACGGATAGAACCTACATCCCGTGTATGGTTTGACCGTAAGATAATGACGATCAATGTTTAAACCGTGTGAGCAGAAAGAAGTTGAATTAAAGATAATAATATTTAACGAATGAAGCAGGAGTTAAGGATTAAAGGGAATGATCGCTCTGAGTATACAAAAGACTGTATGACTTAGACGATAAAGAGTGAATACGGAGGTGTGGCATTTAGTTGCCAGGAAGCCATAAAGAATGAGAAATTAACTTAACGAAGATTTTAGTTTAATAGTTCGGATAAGTTAAGATAAGTTAAGTTGTAGTACAATCGTAACCTTTGATGGTTGACATATGGGGAGTTGGGCTAAACAATTCCTTGAGAGAGAGCGAAGGTATATATAAAAGCGGGCAACCGATCTAACTCATCACATATGGGCGGTGTAGGCGAGATGGGAACTTGTTTGTTGGTTGTTTGTGGAAAACCACTCAGAGTACCATATGGACTACTAGCAGAGAAGCGATGTGTGCTGAGTCTTAGAGAAGTAATAAGAAGAAAATAATATATAAAACATCAAAGATGATGAACGTATAAGTAAGACATCTCTGTATGTCATGAAGCCGTAGAACGATAATGAAAGTGGTCGCGTAAACTTAGGTTGCAAGAACGCGAACCCTAAGAAGTAAAGTTAAGTAAACTAATGCATAAGTCAAAGATGTATGACTAATTGGTGTATGTGGTGTTTTCTTATGTGTAATATAGGAATTGAAATGAGCTGTTCGGCGTAAGCTGTAGCTGGGTGTAAGGCAAGTTTCCTAACTTCATTCATATTTTAAATGAATGCTAGTTTCTTGAACTTCTCAGATGTTGAACTTGAGAAGTTCTGTCTATGTGTGAAGGTGCGATATTTGTACAAGGTGATAGAACGTATGAGGCCTTGAGCCACAATGTGAACACTTCGGTGTTTCTATGATATGAATTGTCATGTGATTGAGCTGTTCAATACAAGTATGTTCTGTTTATACATGATCCGTTATTGTTAAGTCTGTGCTAATGATTCTAGCCAGACATGATGAGTATGAAAAAGGTAGAAGAATGAAAGTATTTCAAAGTACATGTAAATAATGTTTTAAAATGATAGGAGTCGAGATTATTCCTATTATTCAAGCTGCTTCATAAACTTTGTTCGGTTATTGAAGTTCTAAAGAAACGTTTGAATCCTTGAAGATGTTTGTTCAACTGCTATGACTTGCTGGGCAATTGAATGCTCACACTTGCTTTTAAATGAAAAACATTTTCAGCGAACGATGTTAGAAGAACTTAAGGATCCCGTAAAGATCAAGATGACAGTATCCAAATGAGGTGCTATTCAGAATATGAATAAGCGAGAAGATCAAGTGAAGACTTATAATATAGGAAGATGAAATTAAACTATAGACTAGTTTAAGGAACTGTTATGTATCCTTGGTGGTGGATAAAAGCCACTCTTATAAGATGAAATGAATAATGTATTTATCATTATTTGAAATGAAAAAGGTTATAAGGTTTCCAAAACCTGGGATTTGGGAGTATATGTTGTTATATTTAGCTATATAATGATGTATGTTTGGAAGAAGATGGGATCGTGATGTACGGAATCCGGGTGTGAAGATAGACCGGATTTTTGGGCGTCACAGACATTCCTCATTGTTCCATCATAACAGATGCCAACATAAGGAAGGAGTGCCATTAAGTTGTTGAACAAAGTTATAAGTTAAGCAACCCTCTAGATGAGCAATGATAACTTCTCTACTAGGAATGAATCATTGCCTGATATAGGTCCAATCCATGACATAGACACCTTCTCACCACTCCAAATTTCTTAGATGGGTAGCGCTCACAGAATGTCTCACCTCTTTTTCTATTGGAACTACCCATATGAGGAATTTGGAGTGGTGAGAAGCTGTTTATGCCATGGATTGAACCCATATCAGGCAATGATTCATTCCTAGTAGAGAAGTGATCGCTCGTTCATCTAGAGGGTTGCTTAACTTGGAACTTTGTTCAATAGCTTAATGGAACTCCTTGGAGGATGTTGTCATCTCTGTTATGGTGGAACAAATGAGGAATGTCCATGATAATTCAATTAACTTTATTAATAGAGTATAGGACACAAACAGGAACTACGACCCTTTTTTTTATCTGATTACTGCCGAGGAACCGGTTGGAGTACTATTAGCTGCAACTGCAACTAATATGAAACTTAGATTGACTCTTCTCCTAGTAGTCATTACAGCTGCAATTGCTATAAAACTTAGAAACCCATTTGATAAAAGTGTTTAGGAGTGGATGTCGAACAGTAATCTCTATAGATTCCAAATAACAATTATCATAAACTAATTAAGTACCACTTACTTAGTTTATCATTGGCAAAACAAACTAAGTAGCATTTGCTTAGTTTGCCACGATTTTCAATAAACTCAATAATACTCTCCCTTTACTCTTCAATACACTCAACTATATATATATATATATGTATATATAAACTGCTATGAAACTTAGAAACCCGTTTGACATCCACTCAGTAGGAGCGAATGTCGAATAGTCCCCAGTTTGGGACTGTTACTGGATGTTATGTCTCTCACTTAGGTCGGTGCTAATTCACAAGGTGCATGTTTATAATATTTTGAGGATTTTTCAGCTGGTGTCTTTACATATGTTCTTCGAGTGCATACTTAGACTAAGTTGTCTTGGTCTATTTCGTGTACTTGGAGACCATGGGGAGGTGATGCTGAAATTTTCTTAAAATATTATAAACACGCACCTTGTGAATGGCACTAGTAAGGAGACGCATCCAGGAACGGGATAGAAGCCTAACCCATGTAGAGTGGAAATATATACTAGGTAAACTAAATACATGCATATATATTCTAATTGGGTATTTTCTTCAATTAAAGATGTCTGCCGATCGGAGTTGGATGTACCGTAGGATACCAATTGATTGGAGGGGATTAGTTGATGTGTGCCGTGAAAGGGTGTCCAATTTTATGAACAAAGCACTAGAACATGTTTATGATCCGAATGGAAAGATGAGATGTCCGTGTTGCAAGTGTAAGAACATGATATGGAAGACTGCCGATGAAGTTAAATTTGAATTATATTCACGTGGGTTTGTGGATGGGTATTCGGTATGGATTCATCACGGGGAATCAGCTGAGTTTGGAGAACGGACAGATATTACTGTAGACCAATCGGATCACGGGGATTCATAAGCAGATAACTATGACGTCGTACATATGTTGGTTGATGTGTATGGCCCTACCAATATTGACTAGGCTGAAAATGAGCATGCGTCAAGCAGTGCTTAGCAAAAGCTAAATGAATCAACAACTGCTTTATACAAGTTGCTATCTGAATCGGGTGTTCTATTGTATCCTGGAAATGACAAGCACACCAGGCTTTCTGCAGTTACTAAGCTTTTACATTTCAAGAATGAGCATGACTGCAGTGAGAGAGGATTCAATGATTTGCTTGATATTCTCAGCGAGTTCTTACGTAGGGATAATACGTTGCCCGCAAATTACTATGAGGTGAAGAAGATGGTTAAGGGGTTGAATCTCAGGTATGATAAGATCGATGCTTGTGAGAAGGATTGCATGTTATATTATGGGGAGGACAAAGATAAGGTGCAATGTGATATCTGCAACTCGCCAAGGTATAAGATCACAAAACGTGGGGGGAAGGAGAAACATGTTCCAAAGAAGATTTTATGGTATTTTCCTCTTACACCGAGGTTGCAATGGCTATTCATGTCTGCGCACATTGTTCAGCATATGAGTTGGCATAGAACAAGGGATGTCGTGCCTGGTCAGTTGACTCACCCAGCAGATGGAGATGAATGGAAGAATTTTGATGCCAATTTTCCACAATTTCCAAAGAAGTTAGGAATGTCAAGCTTGACATGGCTACAGATGGATTCTGTCCATTTAATAATTTTAGTCAGCCTTATTCTGTTTGGCCAGTGATTATGGTAGTTCACAATATTCCACCATCAATGTACAAAAGAGGAAGAGACAGAATTAGAGGATGAAAATGATTTTGATTTTGACGGGTTTGACGACGTACTACTTCTTCACTAATTGGTGTTTTGTAAATATTATACAACTAAAATCAATCATTTTATATAACAAAAGACTTGAAATTTAATTAATGTCATCGTATTTATGTCTGTTATTTCAGTAGTACAACTCTATATGCCTCGACATAGCGGTGGAGGTGGCCGTGGTGGCGGCCGCTCCGGATCGGGTGACGGCTCCCAGGGAGGGTCGTCTTCAGATACTAGTGAGTTGATTTCTTCTTTGGCTCAGTAACATTATTTTCATAAATATATTATACATTCATTTACTATTTTTTTGACAATGTCATAACTATATTAAACATATAGTTGATAGACGTTGGCGTTCGCGAGGGCCTAACCTCAGTCGATTAGGTCTTCCATCAGCGGTGCCTGACACAGTTCCAGTTGATGTTGGCTCATCTATGTAGGTTTCAACTATAATATATCACTTATGTTCAATTAGAATGATATTATCATGTGATTAATAAATTAAAATGTTTTTAATAAATTTTGTATTCTAGTATTATGGATCATGTCGCTAAGGCGATCGTACACGCCATCTGCCTGGCGCATCTCCCTACTGGCTGCATTTGATTTAGCCAGTACGCGTGCTACGATGTCAGCTTCATGGTGACAATGTTGCGGGAGTTTCATGTAAGTCGAATTACATATATTAAATCAAGGTCCATGCATGTTATATACATATTGTTCAAATAATAAATTATACATATGTTATGTCTTTTTGATAGAGATATTACAGATACGAGGTCGGCATCACTGAGGCGGATGGTGACGCCGTTATCATTGCCCACATCTCGAAGAATTATGTCGACTGGTTGTACGAGATGCGACAGAGGGCAGTCCGGGCGGTAGAAGAATTGCCCGAAACTACTTTGCGAGATCATCAGCTGTCGATAGTATCAGATGCAACATGGGCTGCGATGTGTGCGTACTGGGATGATGTTTCGTTCAAGACCAAGTTTGAGCATATGAAGAAGAATCGCGACAAGCTGCGAGTTGTAGATACTTTTGGCTCGCAGTCGTTTCAGGAGGATAAGTCGATATATATTTCTATTTATTTTAGTTTAATATTATACTGTAACTATAGTAAATTAAGGGGATATTATTTAATGTATATGATTTAGGACATGTGGAGTAGCTTGGGCCGACCTCCTACTATGATCGAGTTCTGGGATAGAGTCCATACGCCGAAGGGCTCTACTTCGGGGTCGACGATATCTCCAGCAGCACTAGCTATACGGGTAATACATTTACTATAATAAATATTATTTAGGATCATATTACGTAATTTATATGACTGCGTTCAAGATAACTCACTTGTATATCAAATTACAGGAGCGGTTTGAGAAGCTCTGCAACCAGCGTATAGTAGAGTTGCAAGTTGCTAGGGGTGATGCTTAGACGTTAGATTCCACCATCCCTCCATCCGAGATTAGTTTATCTCAGGACGAGGAGACGGCTCTTTGGGTCGCGTCTCAGGATACTCCCACTAGTACTACTAGCCGGTATCGAGTGCTGGAGTTACCGAGGATACCGGTCTGTACACTGCTAGGAGGTATAATATTTTAGTTTATTTCTTGTTTATGAATAAAGTAAACTTATAATATTATTCATGTTATATTTATTTTTGTAGGCTTTAGCCAGCGTCTACGTCCGAGATACCCCATGGGACCATCACATACGGGCGCTGGGTTAGACGATGCTTTGTTTCAGCGTGTTATGGCTGCGGTGTCGGAGAGGTTTGAGACCAATCCGCTTTTCCATCCTCAGGACCCGCCCATCCGTTCTCGCCTCCATCAGCTTGCGCAGGAAGTTGCAGCTGGTGCCACCGCCGAGAGTACGGGTATCCCTCCCGAGGAAGCGATGGATACGTGATCTGTGACAGATTGTTCGGATGGTGGTTACCTTAGTCGAGGACGCGTTTGGGTCGATGTTGAGTCAGCGCTTGACTGCTCAGGTATACTTCGTTTTAAATAAAAATATATATTTCGCATGTTATTTAATTTTCATTTAGTTATCTTTAACTGAATCATATATACGGACTAATGTGTTACATTATATTGTATCAACAGGGTGACGAGCGAACTGACTAGCGGGATGACGATGAGGGCGATTTTCATACTCCAGAGCAGCGTCGACGCCCGCCCGATGATCCTCCTCGCACTAGGGGCTCTACTAGCTTGACTTAGACGTTTACATTCTTTTGTAGTTTACATAATTTTTGACGTACATATTGTATAGTTTAAACCTTGTCATTACTTTGGTTTTGTTGCGGTTTGACACTTAGTTTAATTTAGCTTAATGTGAGGTTTGTTATAGTTTAGTTAGATTAATGGGATTTTTTGACCTTTTTAATTCTCATTTAATTAGTTGGTTTTTGATATATTGTTGGCCATATTGTTAGCTTGTGTATGTGCTGTTGGGAAAATAGGTGCAGGTACAGGTACAAGATGTGGGTTAAATCCCTGGATATTGCAAAAACAAATAAAATATTTAAAAAAACACTATCCTCGACGGAATGGTTGTATTCTCGACGGATTTCCGTCGAGATTAAATTATTTCCCATTTTTGTCAGACTGCCACGTGGCGTACTTAACCTCGACCAAATATCCTCGACCGAATATCTTCGACGTAATGGTTGTATGATCGACGGAAATCCATCGAGTTTAAGTTGTTTTCTAATTTTATCAGACTACCACATGGCATGCTTACAATCGACCAAATATCCTCGACAGTCTATTTTCAGTCGGTGATATATTAACTCCGATCGAATAGTCGATAGATATTAATTTCCTCGACCCTAAGTATCCCCGACCGAACAACTGACGGACTTAATTTCGACGTGCTTATATACGACCGAATATTCTGTTGCAAATAAGGTTGTCCTCGACGGAATAACCTTATTATCGACGGAATATTCCTTCGGACATAAGCCTTTTTGTTGTAGTGACTGTTCTTCATTTTCTGGAAAACCTAGAAATGAAGAACAACATTGTCAGACTTTTTGAGGGCTAATAACTCACTGATCTGATGTTGTTTAACCATGATGTTTGTTTGTAAGTGTAGTAGTACATAAATACTACAACACCATTGCACTAGACTGACCAGAATCATTGAGATCGAAGAAATATAATCGGTCAAAGTAGACACCTTGTATGTGACGCCCCCAAAATAGGTCCATTCCATCCAACCCATTCTGAGTCGCCAAATACATGGTACAGAAATAACTACAACTTTATTATTACAACATATAAATTGTGAGTTTAAATACAGATATTGCCATCTAGACAATATCCACACGCAAATAAATCCCCATCATAATTATTGATACATTATTTTACAAAAATGGTGAGGACTACTAAACAACTCTCTCTAGAACCTTCATTCCATACCCCGACTAGTAATCGCTACATTCTCGTCTCCTGAGAAGAAAAATGGAACAAAAAGGAAAAGGGTGAGCTCAACTAGCCCAGTAAAGAATATTATGACTAAGATAATATACAACAAAATTATCGTTAGTCTTCAACAGGGAAAAATCTAATAGAATACAATAGACAACAAGTTTTAAATCAATATTCATGACTTGAAATAATAATTCATTAGAAGAGTTAAGTAGAGAATGCAAACTACTATCTTCTATGTATGAATTTTAAAGTTCATCGTCTATCTTTTATCCCTGTAACATCAATCAATATATATCTGGAATCAAATATTCATCTTTGCACTACAGGCCAAATATATTCATCAGTTGGTCATGTTCATCTAAACACCTGTTCATCTTTGCACTACGGGCCAAAGATATTCATCATAAATCATTCATCTTTGCACTACATACCAAAGATATTCAATAATATCATCATTTAAGACTGAGGATGATGAAAAATATTTTTAAATAAACGAATCCAGTGAAACAAAATGACAAGGATTAAGGATTAAGGATTCGTACTTTGTTTTATCCATATCCAAAAATACCTCAAAATAATCATAGTGGTGTAAAATTCAAGAATGATCAAAACATGGATACAATCAAAGCTAGTATCCAGAATAGATATTTTGGACGAAAAGAAGAAATTTCATTTTTCGATGAATAGTGCCGTATTCGGGAATAGTGTCATATACGTGAATAGTGTCGTATACGTGAACAGTAACTCCGACACCAAAAGATAGAAATTTCACAAAAAAACATCTTCACGCTTCGTGAATAGTACTCATGAATAGTAACTCATGAATAGTAACTCATGAATAGTAACTCGTGAATAGTAACTCATGAATAGTAACCCCGACATGAAAAAGTTCCAAATTTGATAAAAAGTTTCAACCAATATTTTGGCATAATGATATTGAAGAAATAATATCATTTTTAAAAAAATAATATCCCTTACCTCGAAAGACAGTACTTCTAGTTGAAACACCGGATATAGGCTATGACTTGAACTTGCACCGTATAGCAATACTCAAAGTATACTCAAAATACTCACAAGAATATGCTTGATAATATAGGGAGAGAAAACTTCAGTTTCTGGTGTGATTTTCAATTCTAACCTAAGCACCCTATTTATAGGAAAATGCTTAGAACACCAAAGTAGAAAATTTAATATAATATTATAATATATATATATATATATATATATATATATATATAATCTTCTACGTACTCATTCAAGATTTCAATTCCAGCATTTCCCACATGCTCCCTTCTAGAACAAGTAAAAAAAACGTTTTTCTTTTATAAAATAATTTAAATTTCCAAAATCAATTATTTGAACTCAAGAACTTCAATAATTCATAATAAATAGCCCTTTTATCGGAAAATTGAATCTCATGAATTTTTATAGGAAATTCAATTCTCTACAACTTTGCAGAAGAAAGTTTTTCCAATTCCAAACATAAATTAGTAAGAAATCCACAAGCAGGCAATTTTACGTGCTATAATCAAATTTCGATCAAGAAATGGGTCAACCGAGACACAAAAAATCATTTTTAATATTTATTGCAACAAAAATACTCTTTATCCTCATAAACTCATATATCCTCCATTCATTATAAAAATATCACCATTATTATATTATTAAAATATATAATATATATATATATATATATATTTAAATGAATTATTTCATCGAGAAAAGATAAAATTTCAATTTTCAACAATTGTCACATTAAAAAATTTCTTCATCTATATCCACATAAAATCAATATTTTCCTCATCATATAAATCAATAATTAATTATTCACAAATAATATTACAGAATCACATGATCGCAACGGTAGTTCCCAAGAAAGAGGGGCTTTCAATAAGAATTTCTCCTTCTTTGGCGTGCAATTAGGTGACCAAACCTCTCCTTAGGCGAAATTTCTAGACATTGCCAATAATGTTATCTAATAATATTATTAGGATAATATGAATTATTAGCCGATAATGAAAAATATTGTGTAATGACAATTATTGAAACAACGATAATATAAAATATCAATGCGGTAATTATTGAATCAATAAAATAAAATATTGAGCGATAATTATTGTAACAATTATTGAGGAATGCCTTCTTACGTAAGAATCAATAATTGATGCAATCTAGCTATGTCTTCAACAACAATGGCGTATTAATGTGTTTTAACCTTTGGGTATTCCAACAGAGATAACTTGGTAACAACTACGCCGTTATTTTTAAACAACTTATATTTGTCGTTTTCTTCCTCCAATCTCTTTAGTTATGGGGCCCACACATGGTCATTTGCTGGTCAATGCATGCGAATATTCCCGACGAGTCACGAATATTCCACGACCAAACGAATATTCCCCGACAACAATGAATATTTTATAACCACTTGCTTATTTTGTAAAATTTGCGCATTTTACCCATAACTAACCACATTAATCAAATCCACCCTTACTATTTCAAAATAATAAATAAAGGAAATTCCTTTTTATTTAAAAAAAAATTCGGGGTCTTACAACCTCCCCTCCTTATGAAATTTCGTCCTCGAAATTGACGTACGTACCTGGTGTTTCGAAAAGATGAGAATACCTCACTTTCATTTCCGTTTCCAACTCCCAAGTCATTTCCTCAATAGCATGGTTTTTCCACAAAACTTTAACTTGTGGTATAACCTCGGTACATAGGACATGTTCTTTCCTATCCAAGATCTTGACAGTTACCTCCTCATACGTTAAGTCTTCGGCTATCTCGTACGGTTCTAACTCAATGACGTGGTTCGGGTCGTCCACATATTTACGTAACATCGATACGTGAGAAACATTATGAACACGCGTCATACTTGGCGGTAAAACGAGTCTATAGGCCACAGTTCCTATTCGATCGAGAATTTCAAATGGATTAATAAATCGAAGGTTTGAGCTTTCCTAACCTCACCGATTCTCGTTTTTGAAATAAAAACTTCTTGCAACTTCTTCTTCAAATTCACCAGCTCCGGTGTGTAGCTTGAACAACTTTAACTTTATCGATTAAAGTCGATTATACTCGTATATCATCACATGGGTACCTAGAGTTTTCATCTCCATCTCTATTATTTGTAAATTATACGAAATGAGTCTTTGACAATATCGTACTCGTACTTGTATACGATCTTCTACTCAACACGTCAGCTACCACATTCGTTTATCCAGGATGGCATGGTCAGAACATATGCTGAAATGAGTCTCCTCTTGAGTTCTTCGAAGCTCTTCCCACATTCCTTGCTCCATTCGAATTTTGTATCTCTACGAGTCAGCTGCGTTAATGGAATAGAGATTCGAGAATATCCTTCAATGAATCTCTGATAATAACCAATTAAGCCTAGAAAGCTACGTATTTCGATTACCGACTTAGGTTGTTCTCAACTGTGACTCATATCCCAACCTTGGATAGCACGTCACAATGGCACCTATCAGTTTACTACCGCATGAATATGGCATCCTCTACGGAGAGTCTGGCTTCAGCGTATTCCACAAAGGAAGTCACCAGATAGAGGCTCGGGTATCAACTTCTACAGTTGGGTTTTTAACTCCTGAAGTTCAATAGGAGCCATTCGATATGAGATTTTAGAAATGGGTTTTGTACCGGATTTAAAGTCGATACAAATTCAATATCACGCTCTGGGAGTAGGCCAAGAAATTCTTCAGGAAATTTACTAACAACAGAAATATCATTCAAATCTGACGTATTTTTGTTTAAGTCCATGACATGGCTAAGAAAGCTTGACATCCGTTTTTCAATAAACGAATGACTTTATGGCTTGATATGAAAGAGTTTGACTTCAATGGTTTGGTTGCTTGAATTCAAATAACAGGTTGCTTAGGAATATGAAAAATAACAACCTTACGAAAGCAATCAATTTTGGCATGATGAGTAGTTAACCTTAAAATCATATCAAAAGCAAATATCTTTAAAGAAATAAAGTCAGCGAGGTAATGTGATAGTGCCAACTGAATCAAGCAAGATTTCTAAGCGATCGATGTAATGAAACTTTCTCTAACGAGAGTCTCCACAGATAGGTCAAAGTCTAATTTCTCCGTAGTCAAGTTCAAGCGTTGAGCACAAGCAAGAGAGATAAAAGGATGGGTAGAACCAAGATATCTAATAAGGTATAAACTTCGCAAGAATTTATAATTAACTAACCCGTGCTAACCGTTCGGGTTCCTCGCATTTTGACCGGTCACGACAAACGCTCTTCCAGAACCGATTGACTTTGACTTTTACGGGACATCCTTTTGAGTCACCATCCCATTGGACTTGGTTTCGCTACCGCATGATCTCGAAAGCGATATGTCCTTCTTTTCCACAATTATAGCATACCTTAAAGCTGTTGTGAGAGCGTTTTGGTGATATGTCCTCTCTCCGCATTTGTAACATCTGATGGGTGGTCTTTCTCCTCCTTGGAACCAATCACTCTCGGTGCCGACGTCTTCACATGGTCGTTGTTGAATCTCCTCTTTTAAAATCTACTCGACTCGCTTCTTCTATTTTCATGGCCACGATTACCACCAGAGTGGTTACCGCCTTTGTCCGTATTCTTCTTTCTCCACTTGTTTATCGTTATTCTGATGACTGCTATCTTCGGTATGATCCTGGTTATGGTCCCTCGGTTGAACGTACTCGTTATCTCGCTTTCTAACAACCGAGCCACATAGACAACATCCGAATAGAGAGAAAATTTATGAGAAATGAGATCTTGGCGTATCGGGTTTCAAACCTCTCGAAACATCCGCGTCATCGTTCCTCATTCTCCAAATGAGGTGCAAACTCGATAACTCATGAACTTCGCCTCGTCTTTGGGACACCGTCATGTTATTCTCGCTCGATCTAATAAACTCCACTTTCTTCATATGACGAACACTTTCAGGAAAGTATTTGTCATTAAATAGTTTCTGAAACGTCTCCCAAGACATGCTGAGCACAATTGGATGGGTATGCTTCACAGATTCCCACCAGTAGTCTGCCTCGCCACAGAACATAAAGGTGGCGAATGGAACCTTCTGTTCCTCCGTGCATCCCAAGACATCGAATATCTTGGTAATTTGTTTGACCCACGTTTCCGCCATGATCGGATCAGGCTTTCCCTTAAATTCTGGTGGTCCCAACTCTTTGAACTGCTTGGCTGTGACAACCCATGAATTGCTATCATTTCCTCCTATGTTTTGAATACGAGTCTCCCTCGTCTGATTTTGCATGAACTATAAAAAGCTTCTAAACATCCCCTCGTTCATCATCTGCTCCGTGGTGTTGTTCACAGGAGGAACATCGCCAGCCTGTTGCACGTTTTCCTTGTTGGTAAGTACAGGCGTCTCCACGGTTTCATTTCCATTGTTAATATTCTCAGTCGACATTCTCAAATACTGTCATAAAACAAGGGTTAATTAAGGAAATCAATATATCACATAATATATACTGACCAACTAACAAATAAGCTTAGGTAGGACACACTAGCGAAGGATTTACTCGTCTCTCCCTCCTAGTTCTATTCCCAGATCTCATGGATATCATATCCCTAAGCTCTGATACCAACTGTGACGCCCCCAAAATAGGTCCATTCCATCCAACCCATTATGAGTCGCCAAATACATGGTACAGAAATAACTACAACTTTATTATTACAACATATAAATTATGAGTTTAAATACAAATATTTCCATCTAGACAATATCCACACGCAAATAAATCCCCATCATAATTATTGATACATTATTTTACAAAAATGGCGAGGACTACTAAACAACTCTCTCTAGAACCTTCATTCCATACCCCGACTAGAAATCGCTACATTCTCGTCTCCTGAGAAGAAAAATGGAACAAAAAGGAAAAGGGTGAGCTCAACTAGCCCAGTAAAGAATATTATGACTAAGATAATATACAACAAAATTATCGTTAGTCTTCAATAGGGAAAAATCTAATAGAATACAATAGACAACAAGTTTTAAATCAATATTCGCAGCGGAAATAATAATTCATTAGAAGAGTTAAGTAGAGAATACAAACTACTATCTTCTATGTATGAATTTTAAAGCTCATCGCTCTATCTTTTATCCTGTAACATCAATCAATATATATACGGAATCAAATATTCATCTTTGCACTCTGGGCCAAAGATATTCATCGATTGGTCATGTTCATCTAAACACACATTCATCTTTGCACTACGGGCCAAAGATATTCATCAGAAATCATTCATCTTTGCACTACAGGCCAAAGATATTCATCATAAATCATTCATCTTTGCACTACATACCAAAGATATTCAATAATATCATCATTTAAGACTGAGGATGATGAAAAATATTTTTAAATAAAGCGAATCCGGTGAAACAAAATGACAAGGATTAAGGATTAAGGATTAGTACTTTGTTTTATCCATATCCAAAAATACCTCAAAATAATCATAGTGGTGTAAAATTCAAGAATGATCAAAACATGGATACAATCAAAGCTAGTATCCGAATAGATATTTTGGACGAAAAGAAGAAATTTCATTTTTCGATGAATCTGCCAGTATTAGGGAATAGTTTCAGATATCGTGAATAGTGCCAGTATCGTGAACGATAACTCTCAGACACCAAAAGATAGAAATTTCACAAAAAAACATCTTCACGCTTCGTGAATAGTACTCATGAATAGTAACTCGTGAATAGTAACCCCGACATGAAATAGTTCCAAATTTGATAAAAAGTTTCAACCAATATTTTGGCATAATGATATTGAACAAATAATATCATTTTTAAAAAAAATAATATCCCTTACCTCGAAAGACAGTACTTCTAGTTGAAACACCGGATATAGGCTATGACTTGAACTTGCACCGTATAACAATACTCAAAGTATACTCAAAATACTCACAAGAATACGCTCGATAATATAGAGAGAGAAAACTTCAGTTTCTGGTGTGATTTTCAATTCTAACCTAAGCACCCTATTTATAGGAAAATGCTTAGAACACCAAAGTAGAAAATTTAATATAATATTAATATATATATATATATAATCTTCTACGTACTCATTCTAGATTTCAATTCCCAGCATTTCCCACATGCTCCCTTCTAGAACAAGTAAAAAAACGTTTTTCTTTTATAAAATAATTTAAATTTCCAAAAATCAATTATTTCGGAACTCGGAACTTCAATAATTCATAATAAATAGCCCTTTTATCAAAATTCGAATCTCTTGAGTTTTTATAGGAAATTCAATTCTCTACAACTTTATAGAAGAAAAGTTTTCCAAATTCCAAACAGAAATTGACCGAAATTCACAAGCAGGCGATTTTAATTTATAATCAAATTTCGATCAAGAAATGGGTCTCTGAACACACAAAATCATTTTTAATATTTTTTGCAACAAAAATACTCTTTCTCCTCATAAACTCATATATCATCCATTCATTATAAAAATATCACCATTATTATATTATTAAAAATATAATAATATATATATTTAAATGAATTATTTCATCAGAAAAAGATAAAATTTTAATTTTCAACAATTGTCACAATAAAAATTTTCTTCATCTATATCCACATAAGATCAATATTTTCCTCATCATATAAATCAATAATTAATTATTCACAAATAATATTACAGAATCACGATCTCGGGTGACTGGCCTTTCCGAGAAAGAGGGCTTTCAATAAGAATTTTCTCCTTCTTGGTGCGCAATTAGGTGACCAAACCTCTCCTTAGAGCGAGAACTTTCTAGACATTGCCAATAATGTTATCTAATAATATTATTCAGATAATATGAATTATTGCTTCGATAATAAA
Source organism: Panax ginseng (assembly GCA_020205605.1). Classification (NCBI taxonomy): domain Eukaryota; kingdom Viridiplantae; phylum Streptophyta; class Magnoliopsida; order Apiales; family Araliaceae; genus Panax; species Panax ginseng. The sequence goes on from CM035132.1 coordinate 116,410,817, forward strand.
AAATATTGTGTAATGCCAATTATTGAAACAACAGTAATATAAAATATCAATGCAGCAATTATTGAATCAATAAAATAAAATAAAATCTTTGAACGATAATTACTGTAACATTTATTGAGGAATGCCTTTTACGTAAGAATCAATAATTGATGCAATCTGGTATTATTCTTGTCTGCGACAACGCGTATTCACGTGTTTTAACCAACGGGTATTCCAACGATGTAAGCAGTAATAACTTCGTAGTTATTTTTAAACAACTTATATTTGTCGTTTTCTTCTTCCAATCGCTTTCAGTTATGGGGCCCCACATGCATTGCTTGTGGTTATGCGAATATTCCACAAACGATCTGAATATTTCACGACCAAGCGAATATTCCCAAACAACAATGAATATTTTATAACCACTTGCTTATTTTGTAAAATTTGTGCATTTTACCCATAACTAACCACATTAATCAAATCCACCCTTACTATTTCAAAATAATAAATAAAGGAAATTCCTTTTTATTTAAAAAAATTTTCGGGGTCTTACATTGTAGCTGTCTATGAAGATCTGGGTTTGATGAAGAACAACCCAAGAACACCTATAGCGACAGTCTTGTCGCTATAGGGCCCTTTAGCGACAATTAATTTCTGAAAATTAATATATTTATTAAATAATTAGAGAAAATTAGTTTTTAATTATTAAAAATACAAAATAAATTCCTAAATATTATTTTAAAGTCCAAAAATGGGTTTTTAATTATTTTGAATATATTTCATTAATATTTAATATTTTTGAAATATTAAGGGTATTTAATTTATTTAATTATAATATTAAATAAATTGGTTAAAAATAATTTTAATACTTGAAAAATCATTTAAAAATATATTATGATATAAGAAAATATTTTGAGTTATTTTCAATAACTTTTAATAATATGTGATGAATTTTATTAATTAATTAATATTAATGGTAATTAATTTATTTAATAAATATATCCAATAAATTATAGAAAAATAGAATTAATGATTTAAAAATCATATAAAAATGATTTAAGGGTTAGAAAAAAAAATATTTTAAGATATAAAATATAACTTTTGATATTTTGCCATGAAAATATTAATATTTTAATATTAATAGCAATTATCGGATAATTGATTTAAGCATTTAAAAATCATATAAATATGATTTTAAAGTATTGAAAATACTTTGTGATATTATAAATATATTATAATATTATGTTATCGTAAGACCCCAACTTTTAAGAATAAAGATGAACTTTCTATAAATATCATTTTTGAATATTATGGAGTGAATTTGATATAATGTTATAGTTGTGGGTAATATTTATAAATTTTGCAAAGTACTCAAGTTGTTATATAATATTCGATTGGTCGGGGAATATTTGTTTTAACAAGGAATATTCGTACGACGGCACTGTAAGACCCCAACTTATTATGAATAAAATTAAAATTTTCTATTATCTTGAAATAATAAGGAGTTAATTTGATATAATACTTTGGTTATGCGTGAAATGTGCAAATTTTACAAAATAAACAAGTGGTTATAAAATATTCATTTTTGTCGGGGAATATTCGTTTGGTCGTGGAATATTCTTGTTCTTAGGAGAATATACTTTATCTGACGGTACTTGACCATTCATGGGCCTCATAACAGAATAAATTTCGGATGAAGAAAATAACAAAGTATGAGTTTTTATAAATAACGGTGTAATTATTACCGTTAACACTGTTGGAATACCTAGTGGTTAAAATACGATGTCTGGCGTGGTCGCAAGAAAGTACACCAGCGGTATTGCATAGTATTTTGAATTATTGATTCTTACGTAAGAAGGAAATACTCAATAATTGTTATAGTAATTACTGTTCAATATTTTATTTTATTGATTCAATAATTGTTGCGTTGATATTTTATATTATTATTGTTTTAATAATTGTCACTGCACAATATTTTCCATTATCATATCAATAATTCATATTATTTGAATAATATTATTAGATAACATTATTGGCAATGTCTAGAAAGTTCTGTCAAGGAGAGGTTTGGTCACCTAATTGCGTGCCAGTAAGGAGTAATCCTTATCAAAAAGCCTCCTCTTTCCTAGGAACTGCCTGGTTGTCATTATTGTGATTCTGTAATATTATTTGTGAATAATTAATTATTGATTTATATGATAATGAAATATTTATTTGATGCGGATATAAATGATGGATTTATTTATGTAGTTATAAATGAAGGAATTAATGTTGAGGTGTTGTATCAGTATTTTGTCGGATTGGAGGTATTAAAAGATCAAATCGGTGTTCTTAAAGCTCTATTACGTGAGTAATAGTTTTAATCCGACCGTTGGATCGTTGTGATTTTTGGATATGTTATACATATATAAGTTGAGTATATATCCAAAAATTTTGAACCGTTAAAAATTAACGTATAATTTGTTATGAATTTTAAGAAGTGTTAAAAATAATCCATTTGTGGATTTCAGATATTTTCTGTTTGGAATTTGGAAAAACTTAAAGCTACAAAGTTGTAGATAATTTGATTTCGTGTGTAATGGACATAAAATTCGTATTTTTCTGATAACTGTGGTATTCTCTATGAATTACTGAAGTTTCAAAAAATAAAATGATTTTTATTAAAATTGGGTGGGACCCACTGTAATACCCGGTAAAAAAATAAATAATTAAATAATATTTAAATCCATATTTAATTGGGCTTTTCTTATGTTTGGGTCAAATTAGTTATTTAATTTGTGTGGGCTAATAAATATTAACAAGTGATGGGTAAATTAATTTAGTATAATTTGGGCCTTAAAAATTAATTGGGTTTAATTTAATTAAATGTGGGTAATAATAAAATCCAATTAAAATTTGGAGAGTTAATAAATATATTATATTAATTAATAAAATTAGTTTTAAGTGAATAATAAGTAAAACCTAACTGCGTCATTCTATCTTATACGAGCTAATTGAAGGGGAAGAGGGGAGGCGGCAACTTGAGCACCTAAGGAAGAAATTGTGTGCTATATTTTTTTAAGGTACTTGAGTATGTAATAGATTTCTTGTATGGATGAATTAATCATTATTTGGGTGGAAGTACTGAACCTATTATGTATATATAAGAATTAGTAATTTTTTTTACAGCATATTGCTATAACCATGTTCATAGTCTATGTATATTTATATATATAACTAGAACCACTGTTTGGTCTAAAAATAAATAAATAAATAAATAAATGAATGTTAACGTGGTATAGGATATCAAAAGCTACAGGACTTTTGTTTTTGTAAACTAATAAGAATTAGCATATCAAGTTTGTTTACAGGATTATATATATATATATATAATATATGTATATTTACCTAGTTGCTGCAACAATCATTACGTTATTATTATTATTAGATCAGACGGAGGGAAATTAAGAAGAATATTTGGAATATACTTTGGGGTATTACATTGCTTAATCCAGGTACGGATTCCGTACTCTTTCAGCGATACTTTTGTTAAATTTGATTTATTCGTGTTGTTTCTCGTTTCAAATTCTGTTATTATTTCACATAATTGTTTCTTGTGAAATTCATATATTTGTTTCATTTTTGAGTTGACACCTTGGACTCGTATTTGTACTCTTTGAATTAGGATATCATGTTTAGTATTTATTTTTGATAATTGTAGAAGAGTACTGATGTTCTTTACCTTCTTTTGAAACCTTGTGACTATAATTTGATTTGGTTCAACATGTACATATAGAACCTTTTTGTAAATATTTTGTCGCATGTGTTGTGATATGATATTTTGTTAGAATATCCGTAGGGGGTATACGAGCTATAACCACACGTGTGGGGTACCACGGGCATGTCGTCTTGGCACGAGAGGCATGACACTTTCTTTAAGCGGTGTGATTAGTCCACGACGTCTCCGTTTTGGGCTCTAGGAGGAAGTGGGCCGTTTGGTGTTTTGTTGTGGGAGGCGTATGGGTTAACCCTAGTTTTCTGTTCTGCAGATTGGTGATGTTGTGCCAAACACACTATCCAATTTGCATACATTTGGAATCGCGGTCCAATGTGTGATTGCCTGTGTGACATTATTTTGACTTGCCTATGTGGCATTGCTTTGATGTGCCTGTGTGGCATTATTTTGGTTGCCTATGTGGCATCATTTGATTTGCATGTGTGGCATTAGTTTGACTTGCTTACGTGGCATCATTTGATTTGCCTGCGTGGCATTAGTTTGACTTGCATGTGTGGCAAGATATATTTCTGAGCTCATTCGGTATGAAATAACTCCAACCATTTGTTTCAGCCTATTATTTTATTGGATTGGTTTTGTTGGTTTCTGTTCAGTTCAAGTCATTGAGTTAGTTACTTCAGTTCGTTATTTCTTTATTCTTTTATTGGTTTCGTCAATTATGTTGATTCAGATATATTCCATTTAGATCCTTAGATATCATATTTTCGTTCATATTTGCACTTGAGGTTTTGTTCAGTATTTTGTCTCAGTTGTTTTCGTATATTAGTTGTATATCCTTTGTATATCTGTATACGTACTGGGCAATTGGCTCATGCTGTATTTTTTTTCCGGCAGGTTTGCAGGGGTGATTCAGGGCTAATGTGATGAGAGTTTTGCCTTTGACCATTTAGGTTGATTCAAATGTTAAGTTTTGATTATTTTGACTCGGTTTGGAGAATTGTACTTATTACTTTATTAATGGATCACCATTATTAATATTTTGAGGTTGTTAGTGCTCTATTTATTTATTTTGAGGTTTGTTGTGCTTTGCACGTGACCTCCCTTTTCTTTTCGGGAAGGGGGTGTTACAGAGATGGTATCAGAGCTTAGGTTCTTTCTTGTTGAAAACCTATATAGGTTTGACCTGTGAGTTGTGGGTAAATCACTGGGTAGACGTCGTAGGAATTTTATTCGATTTCGTTTTTTGTTTGGTTGGTCTTGATTTTGACCAAGTGTCATTCTCTCATCGAGTTGTAGTTGATTTGAGAAATGTGAGATACATTGTTAAGATTATTATTGTTATGCACTGGAGCAATAAAATTAGTTAAGGATTGTGATTGGATATCATTAAGGAGAATAAATATGTGATTGTGTTTGTGATTGGATATTTTGTACAGTTAAGAAAGGATTATATGATTATGATGTGAGTATTTGTATAAGCGAGTTTTTGATTTTGGGAAATTATTTGTTAGAGTTGTTTTTGGTGACAATTTATTATGATCTTAGAATTGAGGATTTGATTTTGATGATGATTTTCTTTATGTTAAGCTTGTGGATAATTTGAGGTATGTGTATTGATGGATTACTATGATAAAGTGAAAATTATTCAGTATAGACGATTTCTTGTAATTTGAGTGGTTGATATTCGAGGTAATTAGTTTAATCATTTGGAGTTAATGATCAATTTTGTGGCTATTTTTCTAGAAAGATATTGGAGTCATGTCCTATGAAGTTTCTTTGTGATAGTAAGATGAGATTTTGAAATTCGTTGAGTTAAGGTTTGCACTACGAGAATGATTGATTTATTGAATGATTAGATATATAATAAGTGATGAATTCAATATATTTTAAGAGATTTTGGAAGTTATAGTTTGCTTATTCAGATAGTAGGATATATGATTTGGAGTTTGGTATGGTGATGGAGAGATCTTAGTAGTAGTATATTTTTTGGTGTAATAATATGTGAGAACTAATTTGATTTAAGGTTATGATATTTTGAAACTCTTAAGGACTTAAGAGAGTTGGTGATAAAGAAATATTAGTAGTATATTCTTTGGTGTAATAATATTTGAGGACTAGTTCAAATTGAGGATGGAATATTTTGAAGCTCTTGAGGACTTGGGGAGAGTTGGTAATATAGTTTGCATAGTTGTTTTATTTATCTGATGTCTTTAGAGTTTTGTATGAATTTATGTAAAATAAAACAAAAATAATTTGTTAGATCTTTGTCATGTGTGGAATATAAACGTTTTACAAATTAAAAATAATTTTAAATATTTTGGGTATTCGAATTATATTTAGATGAAAAGAAAATTATGTGTTTTCGAATTATGTTCCGAAGAGTACGTACGTTTACAAGAATGAAACTTAAAGAAATTGTGAAGTGCACTTTAAATTTATGGAGCATGTGGTTTAATTCGATGCAAAGCGAAAAATCTTAACGGGGATTGACACGGTAGCTGACGAATCTTTTACGAGTAGATGGATAATTGTGTGAACCTATGGACTAACCAGGCTTGATCGTTACAAATGACGGCGCTACGTCGTAACCAAATTATTTTTAATTTACATCTTATTTGAATTCCGAGGACGGAATTATTTTTTTAAGGGGTGAAAAATGTAATAACCTATTTTTTTTTTATTAAATATTAATTAATTTTATTGTATACAATTGTATTTAAATTGGAAAAAGGTAAATAATTTTTGTTTCCCTCTTTTCTTCCTTGTTTTGTTTGGAAAATTAAATTCTTTTAGTTGGTAATTAAATAAATGATTAAATTAAAATTGAAGAAGATAATTCCTTTTGTTAAAGTCTAGTGGTAAAATCATTCAGAGCGGGAAGCTACATGGAAGATGGAGGAGTCTATTCGAGCAGAGTATCTGCATCTATTTGAAAATTTGGTGCGTTCCATTCTTTTGATTCCGGGGACGGAATCCTTTTAAGGGGTAGGTGATGTAATACCCGGTAAAAAAATAAATAATTAAATAATATTTAAATCCATATTTAATTGGGCTTTTCTTATGTTTGGGTCAAATTAGTTATTTAATTTGTGTGGGCTAATAAATACTAACAAGTGATGGGTAAATTAATTTAGTATAATTTGGGCCTTAAAAATTAATTGGGTTTAATTTAATTAAATGTGGGTAATAATAAAATCCTATTAAAATTTAGAGAGTTAATAAATATATTATATTAATTAATAAAATTTGTTTTAAGTGAATAATAAGCAAAACCTAACTGCGTCATTCTATCTTATACGAGCTAATTGAAGGGGAAGAGGGGAGGCGGCAGCTTGAGCACCTAAGGAAGAAATTGTGTGCTATATTTTTTTAAGGTACTTGAGTATGTAATAGATTTCTTGTATGGATGAATTAATCATTACTTGGGCGGAAGTACTGAACCTATTATGTATATATAAGAATTAGTAATTTTTTTTTACAGCATATTGCTATAACCATGTTCATAGTCTATGTATATTTATATATATATAACTAGAACCACTGTTTGGTCTAAAATAAATAAATAAATAAATAAATGAATGTTAACGTGGTATAGGATATCAAAAGCTACAGGACTTTTGTTTTTGTAAACTAATAAGAATTACATATCAAGTTTGTTTGCAGGATTATATATATATATAATATATGTATATTTACCTAGTTGCTGCAACAATCATTACGTTATTATTATTATTATTATTATTATTATTATTATTATTATTATTATTATTATTATTATTATTATTATTATTATTATTATTATTATTATATATAGGATTGGATTTATCCATCAACTTGCAGCATTGAGTTTTGGCTAGAAAATTGTATATACGGAATTTACATATTAATTGAAGTTATATATAGTATTTTGATTTAATTTTACCGACATAAGTATAAAAGGTTTTTTTTAATAATAAATTTAATAGTATTATGTTATTAATGAGTGGATTATAATAAAATCTTATTTTTATTAGATCGGATGGAGGGAAATTAAGAAGAATATTTGGAATATACTTTGGGGTATTACATTTCTTAATCCAAGTACGGATTCCGTACTCTTTTAGCGATACTTTTGTTAAATTTGATTTATTCGTGTTGTTTCTCGTTTCAAATTCTGTTATTATTTCACATAATTATTTCTTGTGAAATTCATATATTTGTTTCATTTTTGAGTTGACACCTTGGACTCGTATTTGTACTCTTTGAATTATGATATCATGTTTAGTATTTATTTTTGATAATTGTAGAGCGGTACATGTTGCTACCTTCTTTTGAAACCTTGTGACTATAATTTGATTTGGTTCAACATGTACATATAGAACCTTTTTGTAAATATTTTGTCGCATGTGTTGTGACATGATATTTTTGTTAGAATATACCGTAGGGTATACCTGAGCTATAACCACCTGTGGGGGTACCACAGGCATGTCGTCTTGGCACGAGAGGCATGACACTTTCTGTGGCGGTGTGATTAGTCCACGGCGTCTCCGTTTTGGGCTCCGAAGGAAGTGGGCCGTTTGGTGTTTTGTTGTGGGAGGCGTATGGGTTAACCCTAGTTTTCTGTTTTGCAGATTGGTGATGTTGTGCCAAACACACTATCCAATTTGCATACATTTGGATTCGCGGTCCAATGTGTGATTGCCTATGTGACATTATTTTGACTTGCCTGTGTGGCATTGCTTTGATGTGCCCGTGTGACATTATTTTGGTTGCCTATGTGGCATCATTTGATTTGTATGTGTAGCATTAGTTTTACTTGCCTACGTGGCATCATTTGATTTGCCTGCGTGGCATTAGTTTGACTTGCCTGTGTGGCAAGATATATTTCTGAGCTCATTCAGTATGAAATAACTTCAACCATTTGTTTCAGCCTATTATTTTATTGGATTGGTTTTGTTGGTTTCTGTTCAGTTCAAGTCATTGAGTTAGTTACTTCAGTTCGTTATTTCTTTATTCTTTTATTGGTTTCGTCAATTATGTTGATTCAGATATATTCCATTCAGATCCTTAAATATCATATTTTCGTTCGTATTTGCACTTGAGGTTTTGTTCAGTATTTTGTCTCAGTTGTTTTCGTATATCAGTTGTATATCCTTTGTATATCTGTATCTGTACTGGGCAATTGGCTCATGCTGTGTTTTTCTTCCGGCAGGTTTGCAGGGGTGATTAAGGGCTAATGTGATGAGAGTTTTGCCTTTGACCATTTAGGTTGATTCAAATGTTAAGTTTTGATTATTTTGACTCGGTTTGGAGAATTGTACTTATTACTTTATTAATGGATCACCATTATTAATATTTTGAGGTTGTTAGTGCCCTATTTATTTATTTTGAGGTTTGTTGTGCTTTGCACGTGACCTCCCTTTTCTTTTCGGGAAGGGGGTGTTACACCCACTTTTGTTTTTCAAGAAAATAAAATAATAATATTTTATTATTTAGTCTCCTATGGCGTTCTAGTGTTTTCCTATAAATAGGCGCTTAGGTTAGAATTGAAAATCACACCAAAAATAAGTTTTCTTTCTCTCTATATTGTCGAGCGTATTTTAGTGAGTAATTAGATACTTTGAGAGTTGCTATTTAGTGCTTTGGCTTTATATCCGATATTCCGAACAGAAGTACTATCATTTTTAGGTAAGTGATGTTATTTTCTTCTTAAATGATATTATTTTCTTCAATATCATTATGCTAAGATGTTGTTATGAATTTTATTATGGAATTTCTACCTTTTTGTGTCGGGGTTACTATTCACATATACGGCACTATTCACGTATACGACACTATTCACCGAAAAATGAAATTTTCTCTTTTTCGTCTCAAATGTCTAGTATGGTTACTATCTTTGATTGTATCCATGTTTTGAGCTTTATTTTTGAATTCTACTTCACAATTGGTTATTATAGAGTATTATTGCACTTGGATAAACTGTTATACGAATCCCTAATATTTGTCCTTCTGTCTCATTAGATTCGTTTTCTTCAAGATATTTTTCATCATCCTCAGTCCTAAATGACGATATTACTAAATATCTTTGGCCTGTAGTGCAAAGATGAATGATTAACTGATGAATATCTTTGGCCCGTAGTGCAAAGATGAACAGGTGTTGAGATGAACATGACCGACTGGTGATACAAATGAATATCTTTAGCCTGTAGTGCAAAGATGAATATTTGATTAAAGATGTGTATTGATTGTTGGTACAGGGATAAAATATTGATGATGGACTTTTAAATCTTAGAAGATAGTAGAACTCATTCTCTACTTGATTCTTCTAATGGATTGTTGTTTCCGCTGCAATTGTTGATCTAAAACTTGATGTTTATTATATTCTATCAGATTTTTTCTTGTTGAAGACTAATGATAATTTGTTATATATTATCTTAGTCATAATGTTCTTTACTAGTTTAGTTGAGCTCACCCTTTTCCTTTTTGTTCTATTTTTCTTCTCAGGAGGTGAGAATTTAGCAGGGACTAGCCGGGGTATGGACTGATGATTCAAGATAGCTGTTTTAGTAGTCCTCACTATTTTGTAAAATATTGCATCAATAATTGTATTGAGGACTTTATTTGGGTGTGAATATTGTCTAGAAGAAAATATTTGTATTTAAACTCACAGTATGTGTTGTCGTATTTTGCACGACAATTGTATTAATAAAGTTGTAGTTGTTTTCTATACCATGTATTTGGCAACTCAAAATGGGTGATGTATACCTATTTTGGGGGCATCACAGTTGGTATCAAAGCTTAGGGATATGATCCCAGGCTGAGATGTGAGACTAGAACTAGGAGGGGAGAGACGGGTAAATCCTTCACTAGTGTGTCCTACCTAAGCTTATTTGTTGGTTGGTCATAATATAGGGATATTATGTGATATGTATATTTATTTAATTAACCCTTGTTTTATGGCGGTATTTAAGAATGGCTGCTGAGAACGTTAACAATGGAGTGTATGAGACCGTGGAAACACCTGTAGTCACTAATCAGGATAATGTGCAACAGGCTGACAATGTTCCTCCTGTAAACAACACTACCAAGAAAACGATGAACGATGGAATGTTTAGGAGCTTTTTGCAGTTCATGCAAAATCAGATGAGGGAGACTCGTGTGCAGAATACGGGTGGAAATTATAGCAACACGCGGTTTGTCACGGCCAAGCAGTTCAAAGAGTTGGGACCACCAGAATTTTGGGGAAAGCCGGATTCGATTAAGGCGGAGACGTTGGTCAAGCAAATTACCAAGATATTCAATGTCTTGGGATGCATAGAGGAACAGAAGGTTCCATTCACCACTTTTATGTTCCATAATGAGGCATATTACTGGTGAGAATCTGTGAAACGTACCCATCCAGCTGCACTTAGCATGTCTTGGGAGACATTTCAGAAACTGTTCAATGACAAGTACTTTCTTGAAAGTATTCGTCATATGAAGGAAGTGGAGTTTATTAGACTGGAACAAAACAACATGACGGTGTCCCAGTACGAGGCGAGATTCACAGAGTTATCCAGGTTTGCACCTCATTTGGTGGAGAATGAGGAATGTATGACGCGGATGTTTCTGAGAGGTCTGAAACCCGATATAAGTCAATATCTCATTTCTCATAAATTTTCTCTGTATTAAGATTTTGTCAACAGGGCTCAATTATTAGAGCGAGATAATGAGTACGTTCAACCGAGGGACAACAACCAAGGTCGAATTCGGTGGATGTGATCATCGAAGCAATGATAACCCAATGGCGAGGAAGGAATACAGACAAAAGCGGTAATCACTCTGGTGGTAATCATGGACATGATAATAGAAGAAGCGAGTCGGGAGGAGATTTTAAAAAGAGAAGGTACAACAACGACAATATGAAGACGTCAGTACCATCAGCAACTATTTCTAAGGGAGGAGAACGACCACCGATTGTATGCTATAAATGCAGGAAAGAGGGACATATCTGTCCAAATTGCCCACAACAGTTCAAGGTATGTTATAATTATGGAAAAGAAGGACATATCGCTCGAGATTGTACTATAGCGAAATCAAGTCCAGCTGGGATGGTGGCACCAAAGGCGGATGCGGACAAAATAAAGTCAGCAGTTTCTGGAAGAGCGTTTGTCGTGATTGCCCAAAACGCGAGGAACCCAAACGAAGGTATCACGGGTTAGTTAATTATAAATTCTTGTGAAATCTATACCTTATTAGATACCGGTTCTACCTATTCTTTTATTTCTCTTGCTTGTGCTCAATGTTTAAACTTGACTGCGGAGAAATTAGACTTTGACTTATCTGTGGAGACTCCGTTAGGAGAAACTTTCGTTACATCCACTATTTATAAATCTTGTTTGATCCAAGTGGGAAAAATCACATTACCTGTTGATCTTATCTCTTTAAAGATACTTGCATTTGACGTGATTTTAGGGATTGATTGGTTAACTACTCATCATGCCAAAATTGATTGCTTTCGTAAGGTTGTTAGTTTTCATATTCCTAACCAACCTATTATGCGAATTCAAAGCAACCAAACCATTGAAGTCAAACACTTTTTTATCAAGCCATTAAGCCATTCGTTTATTGAAAAACGGATTTCAAGTTTTTTTAGCCCATTTCATGGATTTAAACAAAAATACGTCAGATTTGAATGATATTTCTGTTGTTAGTAAATCTCTTGACGTATTTCCTGAAGAATTTTTTAAGTGTGATATTGAATTTTATATCAACTTTGAACTCGGTACAAAACCCATTTCTAAAATCTCATATCGAATGGCTCCTATTGAACTTCAGGAGTTAAAAACCCAAGTATAAGAGTTGGTACCCGAGCCTCTATCTGATGACTTCCTTTGTGGAATGCACCAAAGCCAGACTCTTCGTAGGGGACGTTATATTGGTATGGTGGTAAAACGATAGGTACTATTGTGACGTGCTATCCAAGATTGGGATATGAATCACAGTTAAGAGCAACCGAAGTCGGTGACCAAAGTACGTAGCTTTCTGGGCTTAGCTGATTATTATCGGAGATTCGTGGAAGGATTTTCTCAAATCGCTACTATGTTAACTTAGCTGACTCGGAAAGATACAAAATTTGTATGGAGCGATGAATGCGAGAAGATTTTCCAAGAGCTCAAAAGGCGACTCATTTTGGCACCTGTTCTGACCATACCATCCTAGAAAAGCAAATGTGGTAGCTGACGCGTTGAGTAGAAGATCGTACGCGAATACGAGTGCGATATTGTTAAATGCAAAGACCTATTTTGTATAATTTACAAACGATAAATATAGAGTTAAAGACTCTAGGGACCCACATTATGATGTTAAATATACGAGTAGAATCGACTTTAATTGATAAAGTTAAAACTGCTCAAGATACACACCGGAGCTGATGAATATAAAGAAGAAGGTGCAAGAAGGCGTTATTCTAGAAGTAAGAGTCGATGAAGAGAAGAAACCTCAAACCTTTGATTTATTTGAAATCCTTGATCGAGTAGGAACTGTGGCCTATAGACTCGCCTTAACGCTAAGTATGTTGCGTGTTCATAACGTTTTTCACGTATCGATGTTATGTAAATATGTGAATGACCCAAACCACATTATTGAGTTAGAACTAGATGAGATAGCCGAAGATTTAACTTACGAGGAGATACCTGTTAAGATCTTGGATATGAAAGAGCATGTCATGCGCCCCAAGGTTATACCACAAGTTAAGGTTTTATGGAGGAACTATGCTATTGAAGAAATGACCTGGGAGTTGGAATCAGAAATGAAAACGAGGTACCCTCACCTTTTCGAAACACCAGGTACGTATGTCAATTTCGAGGATGAAATTTCATAAGGAGGGGGGGTTGTAAGACCCCAACTTATTATGAATAAAATTAAATTTTCTCTATTATCTTGAAATAATGAGTTAATTTGATATAATACTTTGGTTATGGGTGAAATGTGCAAATTTTACAAAATAAACAAGTGGTTATAAAATATTTATTTTTATCAGGGAATATTCGTTTGGTCGTGGAATATTCTTGTTGTCGGAGAATATTCATACGACGACGCAGCCATTCGTGGGCCTCATAACAGAATAACTGTTGGATGAAGAAAATGACAAAGTATGAGTTTTTATAAATAACGGCATAATTGTTACCGTTAACATTGTTGGAATACCTGGTGGTTAAAATACAGTAATACGCGTAGTTGCACAGTAGCACACGGTATTGCACAATATTTTTGAATTATTGATTCATACATAAGAAGGCACTACTCAATAATTGTTACTTTCTAGAAAGTTCTGTCAAAGAGAGGTTTGGTCACCTAATTACGCGCCCGTAAGGAGAAATCCTTATTGGAAAGCCCCCTCTTTCCTGGAAACTGCATGGTTGTCATTATTGTGATTTTGTAATATTATTTGTGAATAATTAATTATTGATTTATATGATAAGGAAATATTTATTTGATGCAGATATAAATGATGGATTTATTTATGTGGTTATAAATGGAGGAATTAATGTTGAGGTGTTGTATCAGTATTTTGTCGGATTGGAGGTATTAAAAGATCAAATCGGTGTTCTTAAATTGCGTGAGTAATAATTTTAATTCGATCGTTGGATCGTTGTGATTTTTGGATATGTTATACATATATAAGTTGATTATATATCCACAAATTTTGAACTGTTAAAAATTAACGTATGATTTGTTATGAATTTTAAGAAGTGTTGAAAATCATCCGTTTGTGGATTTCAGATATTTTCTGTCTGAGATTTGGAAAAACTTAAAGCTAGGAAGTTGTAGAGAATTCGATTTCGTCTGGATTGGACATAAAATTCATATTTTTCTGATAAACGGGCTATTTTCTATGAATTACTGAAGTTTCAGAAAATAAAATAATTTTTATTAAAATTAGGTGGGACCCACTTTTGTTTTTCAAAAACATGTGGGTGTTGGTCGTTTTACAGATCAATATATGCATGCAAGTATACATGATCAACAAGTAATAAAGAGTAAGTAAAGTATCGTTCCCACGGAGAATTAACTAATAAAGTTCACCAAGCACTAGCCCATAACCATTTCAGTCTTATTTAAACGAATGATTTGATATTTTATATCTAAACTGTGAAATTAAATAAATCTATTTATTCCTAGAGTGAGACTAAATAATGAAGACCTGAGATCACAATTTCATCTATTGACTCATTCAAATCCATACATTTCATGTTAAGCCAAATTAATTGTACTGAATTGTTAGTCAAGAACACGAAAGTAAAGTATAGCCATCTCTCAATGTACCATACCCATATCACATATAGTCCACAGTTGATAGAATACACATGAACACCCACATTACCTAAACCACTATATGTCTATGTGATTTACAAATAATTAGGGTTCAAGCCCACGTTCTTAATTGACTACGAATGGTGTTTCGGTATATGTCTATCCTAAACACAAATCATACATCCTATCACAATATAGAATATACAATCAAAAGATATTAAGATCATATCCAAACCCATACTTAATCTCTCAAGTCCATATGAATTATCATAGTAATTGATGGCCAATCAACTAAGCAAGCAAGCATGAATCTTAATTGACAATCCCATAGAAATCAATAAAGCTAACAATGAGATATATCAGATTAAACTAATCCATAGACTCCATTGCAATCTCAGAATAGAATTTATATTATAATTGAATTAATGCTATCATCCACATATTGAAAACACATCATGAGATACAATTACGAATCAAAGAGAGAGAAAGAATAGAGAATTGTAATCTGTTCTCTTGATCCAAGATTGAATCTCCAATTCTACCCAATTGCTTCAAATATCCACACTAATTAAATCTAGAAAACTAATCTACTATACTATATTATTGAAAATCAAAGAGAGAAAACCACAATAGTTCCTTGATCCCCCAAAGGGTGGTATCACTTTACATATTGTTCATGAGTCTAATATATGCAGAGTCCTTGTCATAACATCCCTCTCCAAGCCATCACTCTACTAGATCGAGCAACTAAAAGTCAATTGCTTTTGTAACGCCCCAGAAATTTTGGATTTTTGAGAATTAAATTTTTATTTTTATTATGTGGATTAAATGAATTTAATTAATTATTTATGGGAGTGATCTAATTGAAGGTCGTTCTATGACTTAGACATATCGGAATGTCATAGTATTTTGACTACGTGGTAGAATTAAAGTGTTTAAATTTCCAAGACGAAAAATAAAAGCTTTTCGAAAATTTTTCTAAAAAACACTATTCACGCATTTCTGCTCGGGAATTATTTTTGAATTTCCGAGAAATACGTAATGATAGAAATCTAAGACAAGATGGAAAATCCAATAATATTTCAGTTATGGCAAACGCAGTTTTTTGCCTGTGGACTTAAAATCTAACGATTAGGGAAAGTGAGTTCCGAGAAAGAATTTAAATGTTTATAATGAGTTAAAGCGATGATCGTATAATACGTAAGTATTGTACGAGGTAATGAATACGAGTATAATACGAGGTATTATACGAGTATGTATGAATAATGAAATGTCGTATATAAAATAGTATACGAGTTAAAATACGAGATTAATACGTAGATTATACGTTATAAGACTTTAAGCCAAATGTATTGGATTTGTAGGAATGTGTAGGAGATTGTAATGTCCAATTGGGATGATAATAAAGCCCAATACGAAATAATGTTAAAGCCCAATTATTTGTAATGTTAAGCCCTATGTAAATTATTGAACAAGCCCAAGTGTTTGTTTAATTGTAAGCCCAATGTATAAAATAAGTTAATTAGCTAATTGAATGTAAAGCCCAAGGTAAGATCCAAAGGGTAAAGCTTGATCCATTGGAGCAACCCATGGGTGATCCAAAGTAATGAGAAAGTTATTTAATGGCCAAGTGTTGTGATGGCCAAGTAATTAATGTGATAAGCAAGTAAAGTGCTTATGTGTGGTGAACAAGTAAAAGTTGTGATGAGCAAGTAATGGATAAGCTAGGTGACTAGCAAGTATACTTAATGGCTAAGTAAGTGTGATGATCAAGTAGACTTAATGGCCAAGTTTACTTAATAGCTAGGTAATGAATAGTAAGGAGATGATTAAGGAGGTGGAGTGGATTAATGACCCTTATGCCCTAATCTATCAACTCCTATAAATAGCAAGATTTGGATTTCATTTATTCCTTGTTCAAAAACACCAACAAGTTGAGAGCTTATTGGTTAGAGAGAAAAAGTTACAAAAGCTAGAAACAAGTTAGCCTTTGATAAATCAAGGAGCAAGAAGGAGATTAAAGATTAAGAAAGTGATCTTCATAGGAAAGAACTTAAACCATGAATCTCTTTCTCTTCCATTGGTAGGAGATGGGTAGTGGTAGAACATGTATGCTAAGGAATGATAGGAATGAGTAATCAAAGAGCTTAAGTCTTAATAAGCCGTATAAGTCATGAATAAGCTATTCGTAATCATATAAGTTATGAAACAAGAAAGAACTTGTAGGAACTTGTTTTATGTTGAAATAATAAGTTTGTATGATAATAAGAAGTAAGGATGATGGTTAAAAGATTTAATCTATGATAAGTCATGCAAAGTGAATTCATAAGTAGTTTATACTTTTATTAGTTATAAACTCACAAAGAACAAGTAATAACTTATCATGTTTATAAGTTAATGAAGTATGTATGTCAAGATGTTAATATGATGGATTGAATCCATTTAAAACGATGAACAAATCATAAGAAATGAAGTTAAGGTGAAATTTACGAGTTTAAACGATAATCATCGAATTCGTGAAATTCTCGGAATTGAAATTAAAATTTGATATTGAGCTTAGAAACATTGGTTTTCAATGGAGACAAGTCTTATTTGGTTTTTTAGAGTTGCGGACTTGAGACTGACCGAATTCCGACTTAGAACGAAGAAACAAGCGTTAAACGTTCACGAACGTTTACCGTGTTCGTTAGAAATGGACTAATAGGTGAATTTTTAGCAAACGAAGTCAAATAGATAAAATTCTTGCATGAGCGCGTAGAGTACGTAATTTGTGAACCGTAGGACAAGCCAATTCGGACTTATAACGAAGAAGTTATGCGTTCGGGAATCTCACAAAAATAAAAATCTGTCAAATTTTTCTGAGGCACAGAGTCCGTGGTGCCATGTACGACTCGTAATAAAGGCCTGGCCGCTACCTAAGGCCGAGACAGGGTACACTACTAATTAGTGCCGCAACGCGGCCATAATAAAGGAGACTCGTCTTGTGCAGTGAGTCGAAGTCCTGAGCATGCATTATCGCTAAGTCACGCCGCTGCGTGACATAAAGAAGAAATGTCGGTAGCAGCAAATATTTCGACTTTAGGGATTGCATAGAGATGAATGATTATGAAGATAATAAAAGATAAATGAAGTAATGCAACCTTAACAAACATAAGGTGGCATTATTAAGATATTCTTAAACCTTACGTATGATCACTTAGGGTTGAAGATAAGTAATTGAACGTGAACGATATGCAGTAAGTGTACTTAACCAATGACGATCAAGTTTTGATTAATAACGTAAGAAAGTTAGTAAGCCGTGAGGAAGGATGATTAACTCGAAAAGAGTTGTTATAATAAAGTAAATCCAAGTAAGACATAGAAGAGAAAGAAATTGGTAAGAATGATGTAAGTTATAACAATAAGCCGGAACCAATAAATAACAAATCTAATACAGGATTAGATTGAGAAGAAGGGTAAGATTCATTAGGAACCATATATGTTCATTCATGACCTAATGTGGTATGTTATGTTGTTATGTATTGTAGAGACCGTAAAGATTGAAAGGAAAAGTTATTTTTACTGTAGCAGACGCTGAAGGCAAGTTTTTCTTAAATGCTTGTCTAACCTTCGTGTTAGCCAAGTTTTCTGTGATTCATGCTATGAGATGCATGAACTGTTTTATTAAAGGGTCGATGCCAGTTTTACCTCGGCTAGACTAATCTTGAAGAGTTGATTGATTTATTTAAAAGTCTTTCAAATATATAATTGTTAACGCTATCCTACGCCAATTGTTTGGTACGGATTCAAGGTAAGCCTGAGTATGAATAAACAAATGTATTTTTCATCGATTATTCGATGGGCACGCGAGGTTGCCAAAACTTAAACGTACATACGTTCAATGGAGGTAGTGGTGATCAACATAGAGTACTATGGGCTGATCACCCAGAAGTACTCGTAAGATATATCGGACTTACGGACTACTCGTGGTCTTGAGCCAGAATTGATGTTTTACTGAATATCGTCATTGTAAAACGTTTTGAAGGAAAAGAAGTGCTATTTTGAATTATCGATAGTACTTCGTAACTATTTTTCAGTTACTGAAGATATACAATTCCTATGTTTCAAGCATGTTGTTTAAAAGAAATTGTTGTACTTGTTGAGCTTGTTATACTCACTCTTGCTTGAACCATATGAATGCCTCTAGGACCGAACGAACCAAGGGATCTGACAAGAATAAAGGCAAGACGAAGATGAACGATTAGCTTACCTTGTAATAAACTAGTAAATTGTATATATTATAGTATGATGACCAATGAATGTAATGGTTTTAGAACCTAGGGACGAGATGTAATATTATTAATGTAATAAGAATGTCATTGATTCACATATTTTGATGTCGTTTCAATAGAATGAATGTACAGTTGTGAGTACCGTGTAGCACCATCTGTCGGGTTGGAAGATACCCAGATTTGGGGGCGTCGCAGGTTGGTATCAAAGCATTAGGTTATAAAACTTAAGGGGGGAAGGACCTTAGGCTAATAACCTCGTTAAGAAGAAAAGTATGAAGGAAGTAAACTCAAGCTTTACTTCAGTCGAATGAGTCAATAAGGTATTGAGGAAACTCGGTACCGAAAGATTTAAAAGATGGAAAGTAACCCTAAATAACATAAATGTGATTTGTGCTTATACTATGGTGTGTTATGTACTAATCAACAAGTTATGTGTTATTGTAGGATGTTGATCGATAGCTTGATGTATAGAGATATACACGCGGTGAGCGAAGAAGTTGTGAACAGAGTAGAGCCTATACCTATGTCGGTGGCGAAAGTACCATTAGTGATTCTAGAGGAGTCAGAGACAATAGAGTACTTTTCTGTGGAAGACTACTCCGAGGGAGATATGGATATAACATCATATCTTAATATGATGAGCAATGAGGAAGAAGTAATGGAGATAATGTCGGTTGGTACGGTGGTACCTACCTCAGAGTCATCGCCTCCAGATGCAATGAGAGCATTGTATCTGGAAGTGCTTGACGGGAATGTTCAACTGAGTACAATTGTGCAGAATCAGAATGAAGAGATTAGTGCTCTTTATGTGGCGAAGGAGTCTGCAGAAGCAGATTTTGAGTTAGAGCATGATGAGAAGGTGCTCATGATAAATAAGGCTAGGGATTATATGAACGAGGTGGTAGAGCTTCGTAGGAAACTAGGGAAGAAGTACCGGAAGATAGCACGGATATCATACATCCATAAGAGTGCTCATAAGGATTTCAAGCTTAAAGTTGCTTGTTATTCCATAGAGTTGGGGCAGACTCGACATACTATTAGTCGGGATACTATAGCGAAGATTGCGAATGAGAAACACGAGGATGCTGTTATGCATTATTAGAAAGTTAAAGTTATAAATATGTGTGTAGTGACGTAAAACCCTCTTTTGTATAAAAAGGGTAGTCTCTTTGTAAATCCCAACTTTTGAGAAGTTCAATTGCGGGATAGTAATGTAATAGCCTTGGGCTATGGAAGCAAATTGTAAATAGTTTTGACTATGAAGAAGCATATGAATATAATGAAGTTTTCATTTAATATGCTTTGTTATGGTATGAGTTGTTATGAAACGAATAATAATGATGTAAGTAAATAGATAATAATGAAATTCTATTTAATCAGAAAATGCCGCCAAGGAGAAGACAACGTAATCAGGAAGCGGAATCACGTAATGAAAATCAAGGGGGTCAAAACAACCCTATGCAAGAGTTCGTTAATTTATTAATGGCAGAATTTAACTAAACCGGGGGTAGGTAATCGCCGAACCTAGGTTAGCCAGAATGACTACCTTTAAAGAATTTAAAAAAGTAGGTCCGCTAGAGTTCAAAGGAACGACGGACCCAATAGAGGCCCAGACATGGGTAAAGGAAATAGAGAAGGAGTTTGTTATTATAAACGTAGGTGAGGCGCAAAAGACTTCTTTTCCAACTTACATGATGAAAGTGGAAGCCAACTTTTGGTGGGAGGCTCACCAGGGTGGGGCTAGAACAGATGGGGTAACGTGGGAACAGTTCAAGAAGGTTTTCTTTGAGAATTATTTCCCTACAAGCATGTAAGGGAGGATGGAGATTACGTTTTAGAACTTAAACTAGGGGACATGACGGTTCCCCGGTACGCGGACAGATTAAATGAATTGGCAAAGTTTGCTCCACATCAAGTGGACAATGAGGAGAGGAAGGCTCGTAGGTTTGAGCAGGGCCTAAAACCCTGGCTCTATAATAGGATTTCTGTGTTCCAGAGTGTTTCCTATGGGACCATTTTGGAAAAACTAATTATAGCTGAGGGTGGTAGTGAGGCGTTGACTCAATATCACAAAGAGAGGGAGAATAAGAGCAAGGGAAAGGGAGGAACCAAGGTAGAGAATGCCAGTGGCAATATGCCAAAAAAGAGAGAATTTTAACTCCGGGAATACTGGAGTGGGACAAGGGAATCCTAAGCGTAAGATCGAAGTGTGTAAGACATGTGGAAAGACTCATCTAGAAGTCTGTCTAAAAGGGATTATAAGTACCTTTAAACATTACAGTAGAGGAGGAGGGAATAACTTTCGTTGATTATATTCGTGGAAATGGTTTCATGGATAATAATGGTAAGCAAGTGTTGATAGATAATCACCGATAATGTTGAGAGAATTTGAAGTAATTCTCGATATAAATGAGTTGAGTAACTATAGAACTTTAATAAATTGTTAGAATAAAAGTTTGAATCTTCAGTTTTCTAAGTAACCCAAGGTAGTATTTTATGGTAATAAAATATCGCGACGCTCTTGTTGTCTAACGATGAAGCAAGTTAGGAGGATGTTAAGGAAGAGGATGAGTCGTTACGGTTGTGTATCGACTATCACAATAGGAGTAAGTTAGCAATTAAGAATAAATACACATGGGCCAGGATCGATGACCTATTTGATTAGTTGAAGAGGGCAAAGAATTTTTTTAAGATAGATTTGCATACGCGGTACAGTCGGTTGAAAGTAAGGAATAAGGAGGAGGTACCTAAGATGACATTCAGAACTCGTTATATTTATGACAAGTTTCTGGTTATATCGTTTGGGTTAACTAATGTGCGAAAGTTAGACTTTCCATATGGGTGCCGAGCAAATCGGTGGCAAATTGATAGGTACTCTTGTGAGGTGCTATGGTTGAAAGTACCATTAGCGTCATAGGGTGTTCAAATAATATTTGGATGAGGGTGTCATAATGATCATTAGTGATATTCTAGTCTAATTTAATACGTCAGAAGATCACGTTGAACATTTGAAGATAGTGTGAGAAACACTACGGAGGGAGAAGTTGGATACGAAATTCACTATGTGTGAATTGTAGTTTAAAGAGATAGACAAAATTTGTTATTGAGAAGTATGTTGGGAATGAGAAGTGAGAAAATAGTTTTTAAGAGCTAAAAGGAAGATTAAGTGAGATATCTGTATTGTCTTTATCAGGTGGTACGGGGGATTTTATAGTGTATATTGATGTTTCGCATAGATGACGAGATTGTGTGCTTCTGTAGCATGGCAAAGTCATTAGGTATGCATCACGCCGGTTAAGGGATTATAAGGAGGTATACCCTACTTATGATCAAAAATTGGCAGCTGTAGTTTTAGAATTAAAAATCAGAAGATAGTATTTATACAAGGAGAAGTGTGAGATATACACGGACTCTAAGAGTTTGAAATATATCTCCACACAGAAGAAGTTGAATATGAAGTAGAGAAGGTGAGTAGAACGGATAAGAGGTTACGACTATGATAGGATATATCATACATGGAAGGTAAATGTAGAAGATGATGTGTTAAGTAGAAAGGGTAGGGAAAAGCTATCGATGTTAATGACTCAGAGTGAGTTACTAACGGTGACGGCAAGAACGGAGCTAGAAGTTAAATTACGGAATGAAGAGATAGAAATGTTATTCACAATGTAGACTCAATCCATGATAATGGAACGAGTTAATTAAGTACAACTAGGTAACGAAGAGTGCAAACGAATGAAGAAGAGGATACAGGATAAAGATACGGTCAAGTATCATCTCGTTTGAATGACGAATTTGAGTTTTATATAATTTGGTATTAAAAGAAGGACTAATAAAAGGAAGATAGTGTAATGTGTGAGTAAAGGTTTAGCTTCCAACTTAGAGTATTGACCGAAAGTGACAAGTCATGTGAATTAAGATAATACCTTCGGTGAAGGTGAAATGGAGAAAACACAATGCTGAGGGAGCATTGTGGGAATTTGAAATTTAAAAATGATGGAAAAATTTTCCATAATGGTGGATGTAGTGTTAGCGTGATTCTGGGGACAGAATCCTTATAAGGGGGGAAGAGTGTAACGCCCCAGAAAATTTGGATTTTTGAGAATTAAAATTTTATTTTTATTATGTGGATTAAATGAATTTAATTAATTATTTATGGGAGTAAGCTAATTGAAGGTTGTTCTATGACCTAGACATATCAGAATGTTGTAGTATTTTGACTACGTGGTAGAATTAAAGTGTTTGAATTTCTAAGATGAAAATAAAAGTTTTCCAAGAAATTTTCTAAAAAACATTATTCACGCATTCCTGCTTGGGAATTATTTTTGAATTTTCGAGAAATACATAATGATAGAACTCTAAGACAAGATGGAATATCCAATAATATTTCAGTTATGGCAAATGCAGTTTTTCGCTTGCGGACTTAAAATCTAACGATTAGGGAAAGTGAGTTCCGAGAAGGAATTTAAATGTTTAGAACGAGTTAAAGCGATAATCGTATAATACGTAAGTATTGTACGAGGTAATGAATATGAGTATAATACGAGGTATTATACGAGTATGTATGAATGATGAAATGTCGTATATAAAATAGTATACGAGTTGGAATACGATATTAATACGTAGATTATACGTTATAAGACTTTAAGCCAAATGTATTGAATTTGTAGGAATGTGTAGGAGATTGTAATGTCCAATTGGGATAATAATAAAGCCCAATACAAAATAATGTTAAAGCCCAATTATTTGTAATGTTAAGCCCTGTGTAAATTATTGAACAAGCCCAAGTGTTTGTTTAATTGTAAGCCCAGCGTATAAGATAATTAATTAAGCTAATTGAATATAAAGCCCAAGGTAAGATCCAAAGGGTAAAGCTTGATCCATTGGAGAAACCCATGGGTGATCCAAAGTAATGAGCAAGTAACTTAATGGCTAAGTGTTGTGATGGCCAAGTAATTAATGTGATAAGCAAGTAAAGTGCTTATGTGTGGTGAACAAGTAAAAGTTGTGATGAGCAAGTAATGGATAAGCTAGGTGACTAGCAAGTATACTTAATAGCTAAGTAAGTGTTATGATCAAGTAAACTTAATGGCCAAGTTTACTTAATAGCTAGGTAATGAATAGTAAGGAGGTGATTAAGGAGGTAAAGTGGATTAATGACCCTTATGCCCTAATCTATCAACTCCTATAAATAGCAAGATTTGGATTTCATTTATCCCTTGTTCAAAAACACCAACAAGTTGAGAGCTTATTGGTTAGAGAGAAAAAGTTACAAAAGCTAGAAACAAGTTAGCCTTTGATAAATCAAGGAGCAAGAAGGAGATTAAAGATTAAGAAAGTGATCTTCATAGGTAAGAACTTAAACAATGAATCTCTTTCTCTTCCATTGGTAGGGAGATGGGTAGTGGTAGAACATGTAAGCTAAGGAATGATAGGAATGAGTAATCAAAGAGCTTAAGTCTTAATAAGTCGTATAAGTCATGAATAAGCTATTCGTAATCATATAAGTTATGAAACAAGGAAGAACATGTAGGAACTTGTTTTAGGTTGAAATAATAAGGTTGTATGATAATAAGAAGTAAGGTTGATGGTTAAAAGATTTAATCTATGATAAGTCATGCAAAGTGAATTCATAAGTAGTTTATACTTTTATAAGTTATAAACTCACAAAGAACAAGTAATAACTTATCATGTTTATAAGTTAATGAAGTATGTATGTCAAGATGTTAATATCATGGATTGAATCCATTTAAAACGATGAAAAAATCAAAAGAAATGATGTTAAGGTGAAATTTACGAGTTTGGACGATAATCGTCGAATTCGTGAAATTCTCGGAATGGAAGTTGAATTTTGATATTGAGCTTGAAAACATTGGTTTTCAATGGAGACAAGTATTATTTGGCATTTTAGAGTTGCAAACTCGAGAATGACCGAATTCCGACTTAGAACGAAGAAACGAGCGTTAAACGGTCACGAACGTTTACCATTTTCGTTATAAATGGATTAATAGGTGAATTTTTAGCAAACGAAGTCAAATAGATAAAATTCTTGCATGAACGCGTAGAGTATATAATTTGTGAACCGTAGGCTTTTGAACGAGCCAATTCTGACTTATAACGAAGAAGTTATGCATCCGGGAATCTCACAAAAATAAAAATCTGTCAAATTTTTCTGAGGCACAGAGTCCGTGCCATAGCGCGATTCAAGGCACAAAGGCCCGCTCCGCAGCGTGAGACCGACACAGGGTACACTGTTAATTGGCGTCATAGCACGGCCATAACAAAGGAGACTCGTGCCGTAGAGCCGAGTCCGGAGAATGCACACTTCTAAGTCACGTCGCGGTGTGACATAAAGAAGAAATGTCAGCGCCGCAGCGCCAGCTTTAGGGATTGTATAGAGATGAATGATTATGAAGATAAAAGGAAAGACAAATGAAGTAACGCAACCTTAACAAACATAAGGTGGCATTATTAAGATATTCTTAAACCTTAAGTATGATCACTTAGGGTTGAAGATAAGTAATTGAACGTGAACTATATGCAGTAAGTGTACTTAACCAATGACGATCAAGTTTTGATTAATAACGTAAGAAAGTTAGTAAGCCGTAAGGAAGGATGATTAACTCGAAACGAGTTGTTATAATAAAGTAAAAAGTTAGACATAGAAGAGAAAGAAATTGGTAAGAATGATGTAAGTTATAACGATAAGCCGGAACTAATAAATAACAAATCTAATACAGGATTAGATTGAGAAGAAGGGTAAGATTCATTAAGAACCATGTATGTTCATTCATGACCTAATGTGGTATGTTATGTGGTTATGTATTTTAGAGACCGTAAAGACTGAAAGGAAAAGTTATTTTTACTGTAGCAGACGCTGAAGGCAAGTTTTTCTTAAACGCTTGTCCAACCTTCGTGTTAGCCAAGTTTTCTGTGATTCATGCTATGAGATGCATGAACTGTTTTACTAAAGGGTCGATGCCAATTTTACCTCGGCTAGACTAATCTTGAAGAGTTGATTGATTTATTTACAAGTCTTTCAAATATAGAATTGTTAATGCTATCCTACGCCAATTATTTGGTATGGATTCAAGGTAAGCCTGAGTATGAATAAACAAATGTATTTTTCATCGATAATTCGATGGGCACGCAAGGTTGCCAAAACTTAAATGTATATACGTTTAATGGAGGTAGTGTTGATCAACATAGAGTACTATGGGCTGATCACCCAGAAGTGCTCGTAAGATATATCGGACTTACGGACTTAGTGTCGGGTTGTCCTTTTCAAAGAAATTATGCACTGCTCATGGTCTTGAGCCAGAATTGATGTTTTACTGAATATCATCATTGTAAAACGTTTTGAAGGAAAAGAAGTGCTATTTTGAATTATCGGTAGTACTTCGTAACTATTGCTCAGTTACTGAAGATATACGATTCCTATGTTTCAAGCATGTTGTTTAAAAGAAATTGTTGTACTTGCTGAGCTTGTTATGCTCACTCTTGCTTGAACCATATGAATGCAGCTAGGACCGGACGAACCAAGGGATCTGACAAGAATAAAGGCAAGACGAAGTTGAACAATTAGTTTACCTTGTAATAAACTAGTAAGTTGTATATATTATAGTATGATGAACAAAGAATGTAATGGTTTTAGAACCTGGGGACGGGATGTAATATTATTAATTTAATAAGAATGTTGTTGATTCACACATTTTGATGTCGTTTCAATAGAATGAACGTACAGTTGTGAGTACCATGTAGCACCATCTGTCGGGTTGAAAGATACCCGAATTTGGGGCGCCACGCTTTTTTTTAAGATCTTGTAATTGCTACTATGAATAACCTTGCATAGAAGTAGCAATTTGCTTATTATCTTTGATTTACAAGCGATTTTATCTCATGCATGCAACTTGTAGTGTTATAGGCAAGTTGGGCATGACTTGCTGCATGTATCGACTATGCTCGCTTTGTTCTGCTTATTCTGCTTCAACCTTCTGCTACCTTCTAGACTCAAAGCACTACACTCCAAGACTTTAGTCCAACATTTGACAACATGCTTAACTCCATTTCCTTTCCATCATCACTCCATCATAGCTTTGAACACAACCTAGCTCAAATAACACCGAGGAAGTTTCAAATACTAAAACTGCAAAATAAAGCACAAAGGCATAAAAATCTATACAATAACATGGGATTAAGCACAAATTCAAGTCAGATAATATCCAAATAAGTGGTTATAAAACCACTTATCAAATACCCCCAAACTTAAACCGTTGCTTTCCCTCAAGCAACTAAAGGAAAATCAAATCAAAATGCACTATAGAAACTACCATGTATGCAACCTACATTATTATGAACTTGAATCCATCAGTCAGCCATAAATGAAATTCAATTGCAATGCCTCAGAAAAACTACAAGATAATCAAACCGAAAAGCAACCCAAGACAAGATCATAATATACACACTCTACAAATCCAAATATGTCAACACTGATATAGTGTGTGAATGTGAAGCAACCACTAATCGTACTATTGAACAAATTTTTCACATACTATACTTATTAGGGGGAAAGAACCAGTTTTATCTCAAGAAGTTCAGTATGTCAATTAAGTTCTAACCAAGACCATGCATTATTTAAGTTCAGAGTCAACAGGGAAATTTATGCCCTCATTTCCTCACGAGGGTGATTCTCGCACTTTCCCACGGGGTTTATAGTGAGTGCGTTTTACGCTCCATCTCACTCTCTATTTCCATTTAAACGAGTGCGTTTTACGCTCCATCTCGCTTTCCACTTTTCATTAAATGAGTGAGTTTTAACGCTCCATCTCGTTTTTTTGTTTTTTTAGATAGCACGTAAATTTACCTCTCTTTTTTCCCCCAAACTTAAGTTCTTTATGGTCCAAGCTATTACCTAATTGAGTACTAACACTCTTTCAATAAAACACAACACTCCCACTAGAAGACAAGTATGAGATAATTTAAACTACACGCCTCATAATGGTTACTCAAGAGTGCTTACCGGTTATATCAGTAACAGACAAATAAGGATTTATATTATGATATATCATCAAAACCCAACTTAAGTCTCAAATTAGTTCAAAAATCAAATAGTTTTAATTTCAACATAGGCCAACTAAATAACACATCAACTGACAATAGATTCATGTAGTTACAAAATGCAACATTTTTTAAACATAATTACTCAACAGAATGCAACACTTCCTAACACAATCAACTAAAACAAGATAAAATGCAACATGACATGAATTATATGAATTATATTAAATGCAACTAAATGCAACAACTAAACCTAGTACCCCTAAACTTAAAAACTACAATGTCCGCATTGGAGATAAAAGGTATAACAAAACTCCCCTAGCTTTCATCGTCATCACCATCCTCCTCTTGCTCAGGTGGAGTGTCTGGAGGTGGATAAGGAGTAGTTGTCCCATACATCAGAAATTGAACCTATGCTCCCAGCTAGCTAAAGGCATTTGAGAGGATTCCAAAAAATTTGACAGTGTAAGCTTTGAAGTTCGTGTGCATCGCATCCATCCTTCTTTGGAGGCAGCGAATGTTACGATCCTGCTTGCCTAGAGGTGGCCTAGCTAAATGAGGGGCAGCAGTGTCCTCTTCTTATTCTTCTTCTTCTCCATCTTCTTCACTTTCTGACTCCTCCTCAAGCATGATAAACGCCAAGCCCCAGGGATGAGACTATGCACCATTCCAAATGGTGTATTTCTGAATAGTTGTATGGTCAATATCCCGCATCAGCATCTGAAGAGCCTCAGTATCCCAATCAATTCCCACAGCCAAGCACAGTCGAGTAATAAGAGAAGCGTGTTGGATGCCCCCTGAAGTACTCCCTCTCATGTATTTCAGCATTGACTAATTTATGATATGCCCGATGTCAATTGCTTTCATCTTCAGAATGCCATATAGCAATGTAGCCCTGTCAGTCGTGACATCGGCATGATGGCTAGTGGGGAGTATGTTCGCACATATAAAGTTATACCATGCCTTGGCATATCGGTTGAGCTAGGTCTGCGGGAAGTGAACCTTTCTGTTAGTGCCAGATTTGGTGGTCCATTTTGTGCTTGGCTTACACAGTTCCTCCACGAGCTTATCTAAGTCTGTTTCAAACCTCTTTGACTCAGCCCAGTTTTCAGCACCTGATGAAAGTGTCCCCACATGGAATATCTCGTTGATTGCTTCTTTGGTATACCACACTTAATTTCCTCACACAAAGGAGATGCCATTTTGGGTTTCACGAGCGTTGGCGTAGAATTCCCTTACTATCGCCATTGGTGCAGCTACTGGTCTGGCTACCACTAAAAGCCATCCATGCCCCATAATCTGCTCTTTTAATTTTCCATCTTCTTTCCCCGGTCTGAATCCCTTCTCTGGTACAAAGGATTTGCCCACTAAGACATCCATATAATAGTGCTGGGCTGAGAGGTTCACGAATCGGGAGGTGTCCAACACGTTTCTATTATTATCCCCGCTCTCGTGCTCACTACTCGATGAAGGAGATGGAGTTCTAATTCGCTTGGGTGCCATGATTTTTGATGAAAATATTCTCTTGGATGCCACTGAACCCTTCAATGAACCCCCAAACTTTTTTAATGCTGTATCAACCCACTGAAGTGCACTCAACAGATTTCCAAAATCTGCTCCTTTTCTGATACTGAACTCTTGAATTTAAACCCTTAACCCTTTCAGACCTTTAATTAAACACTCTTTGTGCACCACTGCAAGAATTTAGGAACTAGGGTTCGGTTGAGAGGGAGAATGATGATGATATTTCGATAGGAAATGATTAGGGGATAAGAATTTGTTGGAATTCGCTGGACAGGTGGTATTCAGACCCGATTCCCTTGACTGCTACAGTGTTTGAAGCTGCTAAAGGGATGAAGAACTAGTGTTTAGTAGGGGAAGAGAGATATTGGATGGAATCAATAATAGATATGTGGAGTGGAATCTAGGGTTTAAATTAGGGCTCTTAGATGTTCGGTTTATGTTAGGAGAAAGAGTTTAAGAGTTTTGAAATGTAGAGGAAATAATAAGGTAGAATGCATGGTCTGATCCGGCTCCTTAACTGATTTTAAAAACCCACAAAGCTAAAAGCAAGCAATTGCTGGCTTATGAATGGTTGGGAATGGAAGTAATTGTATACTGTGTTAAATCTGGCAGTATTCATGTGGCACAGCTGCGTTTGTTTTGAACTATGTTGTGGCGCAGCTGCGCTGTCCTAAACCTGGTCCCGACTCACTGCTCCTTAAACTTGATCCTTGTACTACTAACTTCTCTGCCCCATTGGTTATCCCTGATGCAGATCAAAAAGAACTATTAGACTTTATTTAACTATAATCAATACTTACTACTAAAAATTTAATTACTATCAAAATAACGAACTAATTAATTGAAACAAAAAGAATTAAACACAGCGAAAGGAAAATGATAGACTATAGATACTGAAGAATTAAAAAAATAAGAAGAGAGAGATTTGATGGGGTGCCTCCCATCAAGCACTCGGTTTATAGTCCGTTAGTTGGACTCTGTTTCTGACACCGCTATCCAATTCCCCTACGATAAGTTAGGAATCCTCCATCCATTAGAATTGCACTGTGTGTAGGTAGGTTTCCCGTCTTATTAATCTATGAATTGAAACAACCTATCATAATTCATGTACATGACGTCTCTAATTCCATTGCATAGCTAGGTATCTCGTCTGTTGTAGTTGGAAATAAATTATTGCGTTGAGGCATGGATAGTACAACAATCTTTTCCTCTTTTATTTCCTCTTTTTTGGCCCAATTTGGTGTATACGAGGCTTCTTCATCATACTGCTCATTGCCTTGAATGTGACTACCTAGAGGGCATGGGTGTGTAAAACTCACTGGATTGTTCAAATCTGGTTGAGAAGGTACTTGGGGTATAATACAGGTGATCTGATATTCTTCATTTTCAAAACCCCCAGTTGTCTCCTTAACGTCCACTCCTTTCAGTTCATCCAGTGGCATGTACACTTCAGGCTCTCCATCAGTTTCATCGTCCATGTCATAGTACCAACTGTTTTGAGGGCGATTGTTCAAGACTTTGAATATTTGATCCATCTGATTCTAGAGATTTTGAATCGACCTCTCTTACGCAATCATCTTCTCCTCAGTTGATGCTACAAACTTGAACCACAAATTCTCCAAACTTGAATTATCTTGTTCAGTTTTGAAATTCATGTATTGAGGACCATTCATTGATGAATTAATGAGTTGTTCCATCTGTCTATTAAGATTTTGGGTTAATAAATCCTGACTCATTATCATCTCTTCTTTTTCTGCTATAATCCTTAACATAAATTCCTTCAACTTTGATTTGTCTTCTTGTAGCATTGAAGGTTGATATGAGAAATCTGATGGCTGTGTTGGACTTGGAACACGGTATTGATCTTGATAGTTAAAAATCCATTCATAACCTGGGTGATACCCCCAACCTTGATGATAATTGGGATGAGCATAGTTGCTGAGGTAATCACCCCCAAACTGTACTTGTCCAACACTGATGTTGCACTGATAACTCAGATGCTTGCCAGCACAATATTCACATGTAACTGCTATCTCTCGAGTACATTGGGTTGCAAGAACATCCAACCTCTCCGAAAGTGTTGCAATTTGTACCGACAATGTAGAAAATACATTGAGTCCTTCAGTTCTTGTGTCCCTTGGTTGAATCATATTTGCATAAGGCCATTGATAAGCAAAGTCACCCATGGTACCTAAAAAGAGAGAAATATAAGAAGATAATTAAAACAAGAAAAAAAATGTTTAAATTAAGACCAATTTGATTGAAATTAATGTTGGCAAAAATTTATTAAGCTAATTCCCCAGCAACGGCACCAAAAACTTGTTGGTCGTTTTACCGATCAATATATGCGTGCAAGTATACACGGTCAACAAGTAATAAAGAGTAAGTAAAGTACGTTCCCACGGAGAATTAACTAATAAAGTTCACCAAGCACTAGCCCATAACCATTTCAGTCTTATTTAAACGAATGATTTGATATTTTATATCTAAACTGTGAAATTAAATAAATCTAATTATTCCTAGAGTGAGACTAAATAATGAAGACCTGAGATCACAATTTCATCTATTGACTCATTCAAATCCATACATTTCATGTTAAGCCAAATTAATTGTATTGAATTGTTAGTCAAGAACACGAAAGTAAAGTATAGCCATCTCTCCATGTACCATACTCATATCACATATAGTCCACAGTTGATAGAATACACATGAACACCCACATTACCTAAACTACTATATGTCTATGTGATTTACAAATAATTAGGGTTCAAGCCCACGTTCTTAATTGATTACGAATGGTGTTTCGGTATATGTCTATCCTAAACACAAATCATACATCCTAGCACAATATAGAATATACAATCAAAAGCTATTAAGATCATATCCAAACCCATACTTCATCTCTCAAGTCCATATGAATTATCATAGTAATTGATGGCCAATCAACTAAGCAAGCAAGCATGAATCTTAATAGACAATCCCATAGAAATCAATAAAGCTAACAATGAGATATATCAGATTAAACTAATCCATAAACTCCATTGCAATCTCAGAATAGAATTTAAATCATAATTGAATTAATGCTATCATCCACATATTGAAAACAAATCATGAGATACAATTACAAATCAAAGAGAGAGAAAGAATAGAGAATTGTAATCTGTTTTCTTGATCCAAGATTGAATCTCCAATGCTACCCAATTACTTCAAATCTCCACACTAATCAAATCTAGAAAACAATTACACTAATCTACTCTACTCTATTATTGAAAATCAAAGAGAGAAAACCACAATAGTTCCTTGATCCCCCAAAGGGTGGTATCGCTTTACATATTACTCATGAGTCTAATATATGCAGAGTCCTTGTCGTAACATCCCTCTCCAAGCCATCACTCTGCTAGATCGAGCAACTAAAAGTCAACTTCTTTTTTTAAGACTGATGCAGCTGCGTTGTGAATAGCCTTTCAGATAGACTTCTGTTGTCTTTGATTACGGGCGATTTACATTTGGTGCAATTCTTGGCGATGTCATAGGTCAAATTTGGCAAGCAGCATTTGCTTGCATGCATCGCCTATGCCGCTTTATTCTACTTATTCTGCTTCAACCTTCTGCTACCTTCTAGACTCAAAGCACTTCACTTCAAGACTTCGATCCAACATTTGACAACATGCTTAACTCCATTTCCTTTCCATCATCACTCCATCATAGCTTTGAACACAACTTAGCTCAAATAACACCGAGGAAGTTTCTAATACTAAAACTACAAAACAAAGCACAAAGGCATAAAAATCTATACAATAACATGGGATTAAGCACAAATTTAAGTCAGATAATATCCAAATAAGTGGTTATAAAACCACTTATCAGTGGGCTGCTATTTTTCTTCCAAATTGGCTGCTCAACAACTCAATTGAAGCATGCGTAGGAATGAAGAAAATAAAATAATAATATTTTATTATTTAGTCTCCTATGGCGTTCTAGTGTTTTCCTATAAATAGGCGCTTAGGTTAGAATTGAAAATTACACCAGAAACAAGTTTTCTTTCTCTCTATATTGTCATGCGTATTTTAGTGAGTATTTAGATACTTTGAGAGTTGTTATTCAGTGCAAGTTTCCTTTGGCTTTATATCCGATATTCCGAACAAAAGTGCTATCATTTTGAGGTAAGGGATGTTATTTTCTTCTTAAATGATATTATTTTCTTCAATATCATTATGCTGAGATATTGTTATAAATTTTATTGTGGAATTTCTACCTTTTTGTGTCGGGGTTACTATTCACGTATACATCACTATTCACGTATACATCACTATTCACGTATTTTGCACGAAAATTATAATAATAAAGTTGTAGTTATTTTCTGTATCATGTATTTGGCGACTCAGAATGGGTGATGTATACCTATTTTGGGGGCGTCACATGCATAATCATTGGTGGACCCCATAACGGAATTATTATCGGATTGAGAAAACGACAAAAATATCTTATTATGAAAATAACGGCAAAAATTTTACCGTTAACTGTTGAAATACCCGGTGTTAAAAGTACAGTAATACGCGTGGTTGCATAGTAGCACACGATATTGATTATTGATGCTTACGTGAGAAGTCACTCAGTTTTGTTCAATTATTTCTACAGTAATTGTTGCATAGTATCTCACGTTATTTGATTCAATTATTGTCGATATTCTATATATTATTAAATCAATAATTGAGACAACTAAGTTATTCATATTATTATTTGCAATATTGACGATGTCTAGAAGTTATGTCAAGGAGAGATTTGGTCACCTAATTACGCGCCAATAGGGAGAAATTCTTATTGGAAAAACCCCCTCTTTCCTGGGAACGACCTGGTTGTTAAATATCGTGAATTATAATAATGATGATAAATAATGTTAAAAATATTGAAGGGATTTTTATGAAGTATTTGATGTAAATTTTACTTATTTTATGGACCCCTATTTACCCAATTTTCAAAATAATCGGTAGAAAATTATTTAATATTATAAAAAGTGGGGCCCACATGTGATGATGACACATGATGGGGCCCATATGTGGAGGATTTTTGGTGGAAGAAATTGAAGGTCACGGAGGCTTATATGTGTGTGTGTGTGTGTATATATATATATATATATATATATATATATACACACACACACATGTGCCTGAATTGATTATGTGTGTGTGTGTATTATTATTATTATTATTATTATTATTATTATTATTATTATTATTATATATTATAAGTTTTATTTTAATAGATTATAAATAGAATATATTATATTTTATTTAATTTTTTTATTTTATTAGATTATTTTATTGCATAGTCTTTGCATAAGTAAAATCGGAAAATCAAGCGTTTGTAGAAGAATTCTTAGTGATTATTTTCTTTGTTAGATCTGTTTCTAAATAGTATCCTTCCGTTCTCCTATAAATAGGATACTTAGTTAGAATTGAAAATCACACCAGAATTAGAGAATTCTTCTTATATAATATTGAGCGTATTTCTTTTGAGTTTTAGAAAGCTTTGAGCGCAGAAAACAGTTAAAGTTTTCTTCAAGAATATCCCCGCTATACCTGTTGGAATACTCTTCTTTTCAAGGTAAGAGATGTTATTTTTGTTCAATATTCACTTGAAATAATATTTTCTTTCATACTCTGTAGTATGTAAGTAATATTATTTTATTTCAGATTTCGAATTCTATACTCATTTTGTTAGAGTTTTGGCTTCTATACTCCATGAAATTTGTAGAATATCACCGATATTTGCACTTCATCCAGAATCTTTTCATGGAAATAATATTCTGAGCATTCATGATAAGTTTTAACTTTTTCATGCCGAAGTACTATTCACGGGGTTACTATTCCCGTAGTACTATTCACGGGGTACTATTCACTCGAGTACTATTCACCTAAAGTACTAGTTATGATAAAAATTGATTCGTTTTCGGTCTAAATTATTTTTGGTACAATATTATTCTTGAATTTTACTCCACAAAACAGTATAATGTTGACAATTTAGACGTTATTAATTTCTGGATAAATTAAATTATAAATCTTTTAAAATTTATCCTTTGCTTTCATATTGAATTCTTATATCATTGTCATCATCCTCATGTTTATATTATAATTAAAGTCATATGTAGCTGTAGTGCATAGATGGACTTGGTATGATTATGACCAGGGATTATTCAGTAAAATCATGACCGTAATGTTACAAAAGATGTGGTAAAAGTCCTCATTGGCCCGTAGTGCATTGATGGATAGTTGTTGACATGGTCATGACCATTGATGAATACACGAATATCCTTGGCCCGTAGTGCATGGATAATCTGTGGTTGTGATACTAATGAATATCATTGGCCGTAGTGCAGGGATGACTCGATGATGTGGATCATTTATTAAGCTGAGTCTCCGCGATAAAATTATTGATAAACTTTTTTTTAATTATAGAATATAGTAGATTTTATGTTCTATATGACTCTTCTAATGGATTGCTGTTCCGTTGCAGTTAAACTTGATGTCTATTGTATTTTATCAATTTAACATTATTAAAGACTAACGATAATTTATTCTGCATTATCTTAGTAATAATATTTCTTACTGGGCTAGTTGAGCTCACCCTTTTGCTTTCATTGTTCTCTTCAGGAAATGAGAACGTAGTCGGGACTAGTCGGGGAACGGAGTGACGGTCCAGATATTTGCATGAGTATTTCTCACTTTTCTATGAAATAGTGTGATAATAAATGTATTGAGGACTCCATTTGAGTTTGAATACTGTCTAGAAGACAATATTCATATTAAAACTCGTAGTTAATGTTTTGTCGTATTTGACACGACAACTGTATTATTAAGTTGTATTTGAATTTTGTACCACGTATTTGGCGACTCAAGATGGGTGATGTATACTTATTTTGGGGGTGTCATAGTTATGATTTTCATTAATATTTAATATTAAATAAATATTAATGATAAAGGAATTATATGGTATTTAAATTATGTAAATACGATATTAATGATTGAAAAACCATGATAAATGGTCATAATTATTTAAAAATTATTATGAGCTTATGAAAAATATTTTAACAGATAATAAATTATCTAAGATATCCGTGGACCAGTTTAGACCGAGTCTTAGTGATTTTAGACTCGAGATTTATCCGACTAGATCGTCGGGATGTCAGATTTGTGTTGGTTTCAAGTCAGACTGAAATAGTTTGACTTGATACTAGGCCTTATGTGTTGTATAGATTGATAGGGTTATGTGTTATGTGTTTAGATATATATATATATATATATATATATATATATATATATATATATATATATGAAATAGTATTATACTTTGATGATATTATTCTAATTTGTATATCTATATTATTTATATATTAGTTCTTGGACAAAGCTTAATAAATTACGTAATGATGAATCTAATAGAACATGCAAGTTTTTCTTAACTCGACCTCGAGTTGTTTCATTCAAAAATACTTGTGGTTAATCATTGCTGATTGTCATGTCTAAGAATTATTAATTTGTACTATGTGCATATTGCATGTATTCATCAGGTATACAAGGCTGATCACCTTCATTACCATCTGGTTTAGATATATTTGTTTACGTTCAATGTCCGTTCAGCTATGAAAGTTTGTTCATGCTAGTTCTTAATTATATTATAGAATTATAGCCAGCTTATTGTTCAATTCTTTCCATCATGATATATCCTTAAATAAACTTATACTTGCTGGGCAAACTTATGCTCACCCTTGCTATATCATGATAAACATTGTAGATTAAGACGAATACGTCGAATACAAGGAAAAGAAAAAGACAAGTCCAGCTTTGGATTATATATGCAGATAAAGTTTGAAACAGTATTGTATATTAATGTTATTGTAAGTCAAATAAGTTATGAATTGTGTATTAAGTGAAGGTTCTCGACCTTGGGAAAATAATGTGTAAGTTTAATGTATAAACAATTTATGTTTATATCTTCCGCAATAGTTATAGAAATACTATACCAGATCCGTGGGTGATTTGGGACCCGGATTTGGTGTTATTACAAAAGTTAAACCAATTTTTTCATTTCCAAAATGTGCACACATAAGCATAATTTTAATAAACTTTGAAATCTAGCATAGCTAGATGACTTGGAATATCCTATTTCTCCATCATCTTAATTGTCTTACTTGCGACAATACTTAATCTTCTCTAGCACCTTCAATGCTAAGCATATTGAAATTCTTGCTTTCAGTCTAAACATCCCTATACCTTAGTATAGTTGTGACAACTCGAGAAATTAGACAAATTATTAAAATCTTAAATGATTGGTTTAAGGTCAAATAATAGACCTAGACAGAAAATAAGTGTATGCGTTTGATATTTTTGGGATGAAATTTTGAGGATTTCAAAATTATGTGAAGGATTTAGGTGAATTATTCAGATTAAGTATATATGTGTTTATGTTACGTGAATATGGTATTATGTGTTACGAATATGTGGTTAAGGGTCAAGGTTGACGGATAAATTTTATCGATGTCAAACTCTAATATTATTAAAACGTCAACGTTCAATTAGAAAACCCTAACGTCGATAAGAAACCCTAGAAATCATTTTGAAAACCTAATTTCAGGTTTGAGAATCGAAACCCTAATTCAGAATTTAAAACCCTAATTCTGGAATTTAAATGCTGGGTATAAGGTTTAACGTCATTAATTTTAATTTATTAAGGAAAAACCCTAATGAATTACTTGAAACCCTAATTGATTATTAGAAAACCCTAATATCAAATCTGGGAACTCTAATTTCAAATTTCAGGTATTTGAAACCCTAATCTGGGAACTAAAAGGATGATTATATTGCTTAAGTGTTATTAATTATAATATTAATTAGGGTAAAGCTTAATTAAATAACAAACCCTAATTTCAGATTTTTAAACCTTAATTATTCTGTCAAGAACCCTAATGTATAATTATGGATTTAATTGCTAATTTAGCAATCTTAATTAGGAAATATTAATCCTAATTTGTGTTAGTCCTTATGTGATTAGGAAAGTATTCTGTAATTAGGAAACTCTAATTATAATTTAAAGATGTTAATTTCCATTTATGAAAACCCTAATTTAGAAATCCTAAAAGGTGAATTATGGAAAGCTTAGGTTTTAACCCTAAGGGTTAAACCCTAAGGGTTTGCAACAAATGACAATTCTAGAAATAAAAAGGTATGGAAAAGACTAAAATGCCCTTTTCTTAAACTTGAGCAAAAGATTATGCAAATCTTGTGTCATCACGTTAATGTTTATCCCATGTGCTCTATATCTATTTTATATTATATATGTGTACTACCTAGCAACTAGATACATTATATCATATCTTTTAAATTGATTAAAGAGAGAGAAAAAGGGTCACTTTACTCTCATTTTCTCCCAAGACTCTTTCTCTCCAAAATTTCGAAATATGGAGTGAGAGTGAGTGATTAGATAAGCTATGATCGGTGTTAAAAGACAAGATCGGATCATCAAGATCGATTCAAAAATGGGGCAACAAAGTGATATAAACCCTAAATCTTCAAAATCTTTAGATCTTATGTTAATGTTATGATTTGTTGGTTAAATATGTGTTAGATGGTGTAATTTAGTGATGCGGGTTGACAAATCCCGGATCCATAACATCAAAGTGCTCGAAATTAGCATTTCTTGAAATCTGGAAAAACTTTGAAATTTAAGTCATGATGACTATATATCAGGACATCATAGATCCTTGTGTGTTATATTTTTAGTGTGTTTAGAGTTTATAGATATGTTCTTTGTAATAAGGTCTTTAATCTAGAACTTAAAGCAAGCCCATATCATGTTTAGATTGCAAGATAGGATCGGTCAAAGTCCTTTGTTGACCACGAAAATGTGAATCTGGGTAATCTAGAGATTTTAATGTTGTTCGACACCACTTTTTTCCGCGCCCTTGATCTTGCAACGTTTATGTATTTTATGCCTTGTTGTTAGTGAAATATTCTAGACTGGTATGTAGGCTACCCACTAATGTCTTTAGATCACCCAAATCTGTAGCAAGATCGTAGAAATTAATGGTTAAACCACAGTTGACCGAACTGTTTGATGAACAATCTGGAAAACCCAGATTTGTTCTTGAGCATGTACCTGACAGGTACTTTGACCAGCCATGATTTATTTTATATATTGTTGTTAGATCGATCTGTTGATATTTTATTGTAGCCGGACATCTCCTCTACAAGACTGAGCCTTTAGATAACATAAACGAGTCACAAACTGCAAAATAGGAAGCCTCAAAGTAGTGATCTTCACACTGTTCGAGTTTCTGGGAAGCCTAGAAACTCAAGAACAGATCTGACATGATTTTGTAAGGCCTTTTATCTCATAGATCTGTTGTTGTTTGGGCATAGAATTGAATCTAGATTGTAGTGTTGCATGAATACTACAATTCTAACAAAATTACAAACTCAGAAGCTTGATAACCTAGAATCTAGAGCCGGTCAAACTACCCCCCTTGTACATTAACATAAAGATATGGGCAGCTCAAGAACAGCCCCAAGAACACCTATAGCGACTGTTCTGTCGCTATACGGCCCTTTAGGGACTTTTAAATTCGGAAAATAGATTAATTAATTAAATAAATAGAGAAAAATAGTTTTTAATTATTAAAAATACATAATAAATTCTGAAAAATTATTTTAAGGTCTGAAAAATAGTTTTTAATTATTTTGAGTATATTTCATAAATATTTAATATTTTTGGAATATAAAAGGAATTTTTTATTTAATTATAATATTAAATAAATTATTTAAAAATGGTTTTATGAAAAATCATGAAAAATTATATTATGATGTTAGAAAATATTTTAAGTTATTTTTGATGACTTTTAATATTTTGTGATGAATTTCATTAATATTTTATTATTAATGGTAATTAATTTATTTAATAAATATATTAAAATAAATTATGGAAAATAGAATTAATGATTTAAAAATCATATAAAAATGATTTATGTGTTATAAAAATATTTTAAGTTATAAAATATAACTTTTGATATTTTGGCATGAAAATATTAATATTTTAATATTAAAAGCAATTATCGGATAATGGATTTAAAGTGTTTAAAAATCATATAATTATGATTTTAAAGTATTAAAAATACTTTGATATATTATAATTATATTATAATATTATGTTATGATTTTTATTAATATTTAATAATAAATAAATATTAATGATTAAGGAATTATGTGGTATTTAATTCATTTATATACGGTTTTAATGATTGAAAAATGTTGATAAATGGTAATAATTATCTGAAAATTATTACAAGTCTATGAAAATTGTTTTGACTGCTAAGAAAATTATTTGTGATAATTGTTAAGTGTTTAGGCAGAGTTTAATTGAACTTAAACTCGATATTTGTCAAACTAGGCCAAAGTCGGGATGATAGGATTTGTATCGGTTCAAAGTCAAATTTGAAATAGTTTGACTTGATACTAAGTTTTATGTGTATTGTGGACTGATAGGATTATGTGTTATGTGTTTAGGTTATTCTATGTGTGTATATATATATATATATATATATATATATATATATATAATAGTATTATATTGTGATGATATTATTCTAATATTGGAGATTTATATTACTAATATTAGGTCTTGGATAAAGCGTTATAAATTGTGTAGCGGTAATCAACAGTTCGCTCTGCAAGTTTTACTTAATTCTACTAAGAGTTGTTTTATTCGAGATATGCTTATGGTTAATCATTTGTTGATTGCCATGGATAATTGTACTCTGTACATATTACATGTATAAGTCGGTATGAAAGGGTGATCACCTTCATTACCAGTTGGTCCGAGATATATTTGTTCATGTTCAATACTTGTTCGATCAAAAGTTTGTTCGTGTTAGTTCTCAATTATATTGATGAATTATAGCATGACTTATTATTAGGACTCTTTCAATCATGATATATCCTTAAATTGTATTTAAACTTGTTGGGCAACTTTCATGTTCACCCTTGCTATATCATGATAAACATTGCAGATAAGGCGAATGCGTTCGGATACAGGAAAGAGATAATGCCAAGTTCAGCTTGGGATAAAATGTGCAGCTAGATTGTAAAAGTGTAGTTTGATAATAATGTCATGTGTTAGATAGTTTATGATTTGTGTATAAGTTAAGGTTACTTGATTTTGGGGAAATATGTGTAAACTGTATTGTATAAACAATTTATGTTTATATCTTCCGCAAATAGAAGTAGAATGATTGAACCGAATCCGCAGTGATTTCGGACCCAGATTTGGGGCTCTCACAGTTGGTATCAAAGTTCTTGGTTATGAACCTTAGGTAAGAATACCTGAGACCAACCGTAGTGATTAGGATAAGATCTAACTCATATAGAGTTAGTTGGTCGGTAAGATTCAAAGACAAATCTCGACGAGTTGTAAAGATACAGAGTTACCTAACTCTGATAATAAAGATGAACAGTAGTGAGGAATAGATCGAGTCTAAAAGACTAAAAGTGCGGTGATAGGAGATCATAAAAAAAACGATCAAGACATAGAAATAAATCGTAATATATACGATGAGATCACTCCGTGATCTGATAAGGTTATAATATGGGAAAAGAATCAATCTGATGATTGGAAAGTTTACAGCAAGATGCTGTGTGGCAGTTGTACCATGAATTGGTACAGATTCAGAAAAGGATTATGAATATGGATTAAATGAAATTCGTATTGAGAAGGGAGTTAAGATTAGGTGGGGATTTCAATTGAGGACTCATGTCGGCAGCTGAGTTGTATGATTCCTTGTATGGGTGGGGAATTGTACTTGGTGTAAAAACCACTTAGTTTCTGGTACTGATAACCGTTGAAATGTTTGTGTCACACTATTTGCTATATGCATGTTAAGAGGGTGATTCCTTTCTCATGTGTATAACAGATAGATAGGTCATAGGTAGAGAATATAGGGTTAAGTACGAGTTCTTAAAACTCATACTTTTGTGACATTCTTGACTCATAGTTATATGAAATTTTTATGAACCCCTCAGCGAATGGACGCCAAAAGTCTGACTAGGACAAGTTCTTAAACTCATATGATTGGGGAAATTTATGAACTCATAAGTGTGGTTTGATGAACTAGGTATAGTTATGTGTGAATGGAGAATTGAGGATTATAGGAATAGATAGATTGTTAAGCAAATGATTATTAATGGAGACATAAGTTTTCCAAAATTCCTAACTATGCTAGACATCGAAATTTTGACATCAATCTAAATACGCACTATGTGCTTTTAAAAAAAATTGTAGACTCGTAACCATTTTTGAAACGGTTTAAAGTACAAACTATGCTACTTATTTCGGCTAAACACAAATGATTTGAAATATCAAAATTTATTTTAATTATCACTTATGTACAATGAAACCTAGTGCAGAGATGATAAAAAGGTGATGGAGTTGTAAGTACAGGAATACTTAGTGTGAATTTGACCTAAAGTCGTTGTTCCACTATGGTATGATGTGTTATGACAAAGTCATACAATGAAAGCATCCTCAAACAGACTGTTAATACAGTATGACATC
Source organism: Panax ginseng (assembly GCA_020205605.1). NCBI lineage: Eukaryota > Viridiplantae > Streptophyta > Magnoliopsida > Apiales > Araliaceae > Panax > Panax ginseng. The sequence continues at coordinate 116,454,236 of CM035132.1, forward strand.
ATGACGTCATTCTCGAAAATGTTTTCAAAATTTTAATTTGCCAACGGGGTTTGGCTACACCTAAATAATTCGATTAAATTGAATTATTGATGTGAGTCTACGCTATTCAATTCAGCTAGACTAATGTTTGTGAAAACTCTAAGTCTTCATTGAAATAAATTTCCCGAACCAAATTGTTTTGGTGCGGAATCTTATGATAAGACTGAGGTGAACTATGTTGTTTGGATAAATAATTCAATCTAATAGCGTAAATATTCGCTAAACATAATTATTACGTTATGCATGACGTAAAAGTACGATAGGCTAATCACCTAAAGTACTAGCAACGGTAGTTTACCTTCTTTGTGATTGTAAACCTACCAAGTAATATAAAGTTTTGCGGTAGGAATACCGTTAAAACTATGTGTTCATGGTCTATATGACCCCTCAGCAATTTGAAAACTTTTACTCATGCGAGTGGTGTATTGGGTAGCATGTGATGATGTGTATGATTGGTGTATAGTGCATGGTATAAGTAGTAAGGTGTAAGGTAAATTTTAGGGACGAAATTTTTTAGAAGAAGGGTGAATGTGACAACCCGAGAAATTAGACAAATTATTAAAATCTTAAATGATTGATTTAAGGTCAAATAATAGACTGAGCAGAAAATAAGTGTATCGTTTGATATTTTTGGGATGGAATTTTGAGGATTTCAAAATTACATGAAGGATTTAGGTGAATTATTCAGATTAAGTGTATATGTGTTTATGTTCGTGAATATGGTATTATATGTGCACAATATGTGGTTAAGGGTCGAGGTTGACAGATAAATTTTATTAATGTCAAACCCTAATATTATTAAGAACGTCAACGCTCAATTAGAAAACCCTAACGTCTGATAAGAAACCCTAGAAATCGGTTTTGAAACCCTAATTTCAGTTCGGGAATCCAAAACCCTAATTCGTAAATTTAAAACCCTAATTACGGAATTTAAAAATGTGTGTATAAGGTTTAACGTCATTAATTATAATTTATTAAGGGAAAACCCTAATGAATTACTTGAAACCCTAATTGATTATTAGAAAACCCTAATATCAAATCTGGGAACTCTAATTTCAAATTTCAGGTATTTGAAATCCTAACTTGGGAACTTAAAGGATGATTATATTTCTTAAGTGTTATTAATTATAATATTAATTAGGGTAAAGCTTAATTAATTAGCAAACCCTAATTTTAGATTTTTAAACCTTAATTATTCTGTCAAGAACCCTAATGTACAATTATGGATTTAATTGCTAATTTAGCAATCTTAATTAGGAAATATTAATCCTAATTTGTGTTAGTCCTTATGTGATTAGGAAAGTATTACGTAATTAGGAAACTCTAATTATAATTTAAAGATGTTAATTTTCATTTTTGAAAACCCTAATTTAGAAATCCTAAAAGGTGAATTATGGAAAGCTTAGGTTTTAACCCTAAGGGTTAAACCCTAAGGGTTTTCAACAAATGACAATTCTAGAAATAAAAAGGTATGGAAAAGACTAAAATGCCCTTTTCTTAAACTTCAGCAAAATATTTTGCAAATTTTTTGAGTCATCACCTTAATGTTTATCCCATGTGCTCTATATCTATTTTATTTTATATATGTGTACTACCTAGCAACTAGATACATTATATCATATCTTTTATATCTATTATTGATTAAAGAGAGAGAAAAGGGCCACTTTACTCTCATTTTCTCCCAAGACTCTCTCTCAAAATTTCAAATATAGAGTAAGAGTGAGTGATTAGATATGATATAATCTAGATTAGTTAGATAAGAGCTCAAGATCGGATCATAAGATCGATTCAAAATTAAAGCATCAAAAAGGTATAAAACCCTAAATCTTCAAAATCTCTTAGATCTTATGTTAATGAAGTGATATGTTTGTTAAAGTTATGTGTTAGATGGTGTCATTTAGTGATCGGGTTGTCAAATCCGGATCCATAACATCAAAGTGCTCAAAATTAGCATTTCTTGAAATCTGGAAATCTTTGAAATTTTGCACTGACGACCATATATCGGGACCTCATAGATCCTTTCTTGTTAATTTTTTAGTGTTTTAAGAGTTTATACTTGTAGTTTGTAATAAGGTCTTTAATCTAGAACTTGAATCAAGTCCATATCATGTTTAGATTCAAAGATAGATCAAATCAAAGTCCTTTGACGAAAATGCACGAAAATGTGAATCTGGGTAACCCAAATTTCCCAATAGTTGTTTCGACAAGATTTTCCAAGTGCCTTGATCTTTGTTATTTATGTGTTTTTGGCTTATGTTGTTGAAATGATTCTTGTAGTAGGACATGTAGGCATACACTAAACCTTTAGATCACCCGGATCCGTAACGAGGATCAGAGAAATTAATGGTCAAACCACTGTTGACCGAATCGCTTGATGAACAAACTGGAAAACCCAAATTTGTTCTTGAGCATGTACCGACATGTACTTTGACCGACCATGATTTATTTTATATATTGTTGTTAGATCGACTGTTGATATTTTATTGTAGCCGACATCATCTCTACAAGATGAAACCTTTAGATCACATAACGAGTCACAAATCGCAAAATAGAAGCCTCAAAGTAGTGATCTTCAAGCATTGTTCTCGAAGTTTTCGAAAACCCGAAATGAAGAAACGATCTCGACATGATTTTGTAAGGCCTTTATCTCATAGAGTTGTTGTTGTTTGGGCATGGAATGAATCTAGATTGTAGTGTTGTACTAATATACTACAATTCTAACAAAATTACAAACTCGGAAGCTTGATACCTCTAGAATCTGAAGAGCCATGGTCAAACTACCCCTATTTCGTGACTTGACATGAAGTGTTCAGGTTTGCTCAAGAACAAAGCCTAAGAACACCATATATAGCGACGGATTACATCGCTATATGTCCCTTTAGTGACACTTTATTTTGAAAATAGTTTAATTAATTAAATAAATAGAGAAAAATAGTTTTTAATTATTAAAATACATAATAAATTCTAAAAAATTATTTTAAAGGTCCGAAAAATAGTTTTTAATTATTTTGAGTATATTTCAAAAATATATAATATTTTTGGAATATAAAAGGTATTTATTTATTTAATTATAATATTAAATAAATTATTTAAAAATGGTTTTAATTCATGAAAAATTATATTATGATATTAGAAAATATTTTAAGTTATTTTTGATGACTTTTAATATTTTGTGATGAATTTCATTAATAATTTATTATTAATGGTAATTAATTTATTTAATAAATATATTAAATAAATTATGGAAAAATAGAATTAATGATTTAAAAATCATATAAAAATGATTTAAGTGTTATAAAAATATTTTAAGTTATAAAATATAACTTTTGATATTTTGACATGAAAATATTAATATTTTAATATTAATATCAATTATCGGATAATGGATTTAATGTTTAAAAATCATATAATTATGATTTTAAAGTATTAAAAATACTTTGATATATTATAATTATATTATAATATATATGATATGATTTTCATTAATATTTAATAATAATAAATATTAATGATTAAGGAATTATGTGGTATTTAATTCATTTATATACGGTTTTAATGATTGAAAAATGTTGATAAATGGTAATAATTATCTGAAAATTATTACAAGTCTATGAAAATTGTTTTGACTGATAAGAAAATTATTTAAGATAATTGTTTAGTGTTTAGCAAGAGTTTAATTGAACTTAAACTCGATATTTGTCCGACTAGATCGTCGGGATGATAATTATTATCGGTTTCAAGTCGATTTGAAATAGTTTGACTTGATACTAAGTCTTATGTGTGTATTGTAGATCGATAGGATTATGTGCTTATGTGTTTAGGTTATTCTATGTGTATATATATATATATATATATATATATATATATATATATATATATATATATATATATAGTATTATATGTGATGATATTATTCTAATATTGGAGATCTATATTACTAATATTAGGTCTTCGGATAAAGCGTTATAAATTGCGTAGCGGTAATCAACGGTTCAGGCAAGTTTTACTTAACTCTACTAAGAGTTGTTTTATTCAGATATGCTTATGGTTAATCATTGTTGATTGTCATGTGGAATTGTACTCTGTATATATTGCATATATAAGTCAGGTATGAAAGGTTGATCACCTTCATTACCAGTTGGTCCAGATATATTTGTTCATGTTCCATACTTGTTTAGCCAAAAGTTTGTTCGTGCTAGTTCTCAATTATATTGATAAATTATAGCCAGCCTATTATTCAGACTCTTTCAATCATGATATATCCTTAAATTGTATTTAAACTTGTTGGGCAACTTTCATGTTCACCCTTGCTATATCATGATAAACATTGCAGATAAGGCGAATGCGTTCGGATACAGGAAAGAGATAATGCCAAGTTCAGTTGGGATAAAATGTGTAGCTAGATTGTAAAAGTATAGTTTGATAATAATGTCATGTGTTAGATAGTTTATGATTTGTGTATAAGTTAAGGCTACTCAATTTTGGGGAAATGTGTTTAAAGTGTATTGTATAAACAATTTATGTTTATATCTTCCGCAAATAGTTGTAGAATGATTGAACCGAATCCGCGGTGATTTCGGACCCAGATTTGGGGCTCTCACAGTTGGTATCAAAGCTGTTGGTTATGAACCTTAGGTAAGAATACCTGAGACCAATAACCGTAGTGATTAGGATAAGATCTAACTCATATAGAGTTAGTTGGTCGGTAAGATTCAAAGACAAATCTCGATGAGTTGTTAAGATACGGAGTTACCTAACTAACTCGATAAAAGTGAATAGTAATGGTGAATAGATAGAGTCTAAAAAGACTAAAAAGTGCGGTGGATAGGAGATCGTAAAAAAAAGCGATCAAGACATAAAAATAAATCGTAATATATACGATGAGATCACCGTGATCCGATAAGGTTATAATATGGGAAAAGAAAGAATCAATCGATGATTGAAAAGTTTTACAAAGAAGATTGTTGTGTGGAATTGTACCATGAATTGGTACAGATTCAGAAAAGGATTATGAATATGGATTAAATGAAATTCGTATTGAGAAGGGAGTTAAGATTAGGTGGGGATTTCAATTGAGGACTCATGTCGGCAGCTGAGTTGTATGATTCCTTGTGTGGGCGGGGAATTGTACTTGGTGTAAAAACCACTTAGTTTCTGGTACTGATAACCATTGAAATGTTTGTGTCACGATATTTGTTATATGCATGTTAAGCGGGTGATTCCTTTCTCATTTGTATAAAAGATAGATAGGTCATAGGTAGAAAATATAGGGTTAAGTACGAGTTCTTAAAACTCATACTATTGTGACATTCTTGACTCATAGTTATATGAAATGTTTATGAACCCCTCAGCGAATGGACGCCAAAAGTCTGACTAGGACAAGTTCTTAAACTCATATGATTGTGGCAATTTATGAACTCTTAAGTGTGGTTTGATGAACTAGGTATAGTTATGTGTGAATGGAGAATTGAGGATTATAGGAATAGATAGATTGTTAAGCAAATGATTATTAGTGGAGACATAAGTTTTCCAAAAATCCTAGCTATGCTAGACTTCGAAATTTTGACATCAAGCTAAATACGCACTATGTGCTTTTAAAAAAAAAATTGTAGACTCGTAACCATTTTTGAAACGGTTTAAAGTACAGTCTATGCTACTTATTTCGGCTAGACGCAAATGATTTGAAATATCAAAATTTATTTTAATTATCACTTATGTACCATGAAACCTGGTGCAGAGATGATAAAAAGGTGATGGAGTTGTAAATACAGGAATACTTAGTGTGAATTTGACCTAAAGTCGTTGTTCCACTATGGTATGATGTGTTATGACAAAGTCATACAATGACGGCATCCTCAAATGGACTGTTAATACAGTACGGCATCATGACGTCATTCTCGAAAATGTTTTCAAAATTTTAATTTGCCAACGGGGTTTGGCTACACCTAAATAATTCGATTGAATTGAATTATTGATGTGAGTCTACGCTATTCGATTCAGCTAGACTAATGTTTATGAAAACTCTAAGTGTTCATTGAAAGAAATTTCCGAACCAAATTGTTTTGGTGCGGAATCCTATGATAAGACTGAGGTGAACTATGTTGTTTGGATAAATAATCCAATCTAATAGCGTAAATATTCGCTAAACATAATTAATACGTTATGCATGACATAAGAGTACGATAGGCTAATCACCTAAAGTACTAGCAACGGTAGTTTACCTTCTTTGTGATTGTAAACCTACCAAGTAATATAAAGTTTTGCGGTAGGAATACCGTTAAAACTATTTGTTCATGGTCTATATGACCCCTCAGCAATTTGAAAACTTTTACTCATGCGAGTGGTGTATTGGGTAGCATGTGATGATGTGTATGATTGGTGTATAGTGCATGGTATAAGTAGTAAGGTGTAAGGTAAATTTCGGGGACGAAATTTTTAGAAGGGGTGAATGTGACAACCCAAAAAATTAGACAAATTATTAAAATCTTAAATGATTGATTTAAGGTCAAATAATAGACCTAAACAGAAAATAAGTGTATGCGTTTGATATTTTTGGGATGAAATTTTGAGGATTTCAAAATTCTATGAAGGATTTAGGTGAATTATTCAGGATTAAGTGTATATGTGTTTATGTTCTGTGAATATGGTATTATATGTGCACAGTATGTGGTTAAGGGTTAAGGGTTGACGGATAAATTTTATCAATGTCAAACCCTAATATTATTAAGAACGTCAACGTTCAATTAGAAAACCCTAACGTCTGATAAGAAACCCTAGAAATCGGTTTTGAAACCCTAATTTCAGTTCTGGGAATCCAAAACCCTAATTCAGAACTTAAAACCCTAATTCTGGAATTTAAATGCTGTGTATAAGGTTTAACGTCATTAATTATAATTTATTAAGGGAAAACCCTAATGAATTACTTGAAACCCTAATTGATTATTAGAAAACCCTAATATCAAATCTGGGAACTCTAATTTCAAATTTGGGTATTTGAAACCCTAACTGGGAACTTAAAGGATGATTATATTGCTTAAGTGTTATTAATTATAATATTAATTAGGGTAAAGCTTAATTAATTAGCAAACCCTAATTTTAATTTTTAAACCCTAATTATTCCGTCAAGAACCCTAATATACAATTATGGATTTAATTGCTAAATTAGCAATCTTAATTAGGAAATATTAATCCTAATTTGTGTTAGTCCTTATGTGATTAGGAAAGTATTACGTAATTAGAAACTCTAATTATAATTTAAAGATGTTAATTTCTATTTTTGAAAACCCTAATTTAGAAATCCTAAAAGGTGAATTATGGAAAGCTTAGGTTTTAAGGTTTTAACCCTAAGGGTTAAACCCTAAGGGTTTTGCAACAAATGACAATTCTAGAAATAAAAAGGTATGGAAAAGACTAAAATGCCCTTTTCTTAACTTGAGCAAAAGATTTTGCAAATTTTTGAGTCATCACCTTAATGTTTATCCCAAGTGCTCTATATCTATTTTATATTATATATGTGTACTACCTAGCAACTAGATACATTATATCATATCTTTTATATAGATTAAAGAGAGAGAAAAGGGCCACTTTACTTCTCATTTTCTCCCAAGACTCTCTCTCTCCAAAATTTCCGAAATATAGAGTAGAGAGAGAGTGATTAGATAAGCCATGATCAGTGTGTTAGCTTCTCAAGACAAGATCGGATCATCAAAGATCGATTCAAAATCAAAAGTTCAAAAGGTATAAAAACCTAAATCTTAAAAATCCTTAGATCTTATGTTAATGAAGTTGTTTTGTTGTTAAAGTTGTGTTAGATGGTGTCATTTAGTGATCCGGGTTGTCAAAACCTCGGATCCATATCATCAAAGTGCTCAAAATTAAAGATTTTCAAACTGGAAATTTGAAAATTTAAGGCTTTGATGTACAATATCGGGACCTCACAGATCCTTGTGTGTTATATTTTTAGTGTGTTTTAAGAGTTTATACTTGTAGTATGTTGTAAGGACTTCAATCTAGAACTTGAATCAAGTCCATATCATGTTTAGATCGAACAATATAAGATCACAAAAGTCCTTTGACCAACACACGAAATGTGAATCTGGGTAACCCAAATTTTTCTATGTTAAATTCGACAAGATTTTGCGGAGCCCTTGATCTTGCAACGTTGATGTGTTTTGGCTATGTTGTTGTGATTGATTCTTGTAGTAGGACATGTAGTGTACATACTAATGTCTTTAGATCACCCAGATCGTAATGAGGATCGTAGAAATTAATGGTCAAACCACAGTTGGCCGAATCGCTTGATGAACAATCTGGAAAACCCAGATTTGTTCTTGAGCATGTACACGACATGTACTTTGACCACGACCATGATTTCTTTTTATATATTGTTGTTAGATCGAACTGTTGTTGATATTTTATTGTACCTTGACATCTCCTCTCTACAAGATGAACCTTTAGATCACATAAACCAAAGTCACAAATCGCAAAATCAAGAAGCCTCAAAGTAGTGATCTTCACATTGTTCTTCATTTCGGAAAACCGACCCGAAATGAAGAACAATCGACATGATTTTGTAAGGCCTTTATCTCATAGATCTTCGTTGTTGTTTGGGCATGGAATTGAATCTAGATTGTAGTGTTGTATTAATACTACAATTCTAACAAAATTACAAACTCGAAAAGCTTCGATAACCTGAATCTAGAGCCTGGCCAAACTACCCCCCTTATGACTCTATGACATGAAGATCGGGTTTGCTCAAGAACAAAGCCTAAGAACACCTATAGCGACAGCTTATTTCTCCTATATGTCCCTTTAGTGACAACTTAATTTTGAAAATAGATTAATTAATTAAATAAATAGAGAAAAATAGTTTTTAATTATTAAAAATACATAATAAATTCTGAAAAATTATTTTAAAGTCCGAAAATAGTTTTAATTATTTTGAGTATATTTCAAAAATATTTAATATTTTTGGAATATAAAAGGTATTTATTTATTTAATTATAATATTAAATAAATTATTTAAAAATAGTTTTAATTCATGAAAAATTATATTATATTATATGTTAGAAAATATTTTAAGTTATTTTTGATGACTTTTAATATTTTGTGATGAATTTAATTAATAATTTATTATTAATGGTAATTAATTTATTTAATAAATATATTAAATAAATTATGGAAAAATAGAATTAATGATTTAAAAATCATATAAAAATGATTTATGTGTTATAAAAATATTTTAAGTTATAAAATATAACTTTTGATATTTTGGCATGAAAATATTAATATTTTAATATTAAAATCAATTATCGGATAATAGATTTAATGTTTAAAAATCATATAATTATGATTTTAAAGTATTAAAATACTTTGATATATTATAATTATATTATAATATTATATTATGATTTTCATTAATTTTAATAATAAATAAATATTAATGATTAAGGAATTATGTGGTATTTAATTCATTTATATATGATTTTAATGATTGAAAATGTTGATAAATGATATTAATTATATCGAAAAATTATTACAAGTCTATGAAAATTGTTTTGATCGATAATAAAATTATTTGTGATAATTGTTAAGTGTTTAGCAGAGTTTAATTGAACTTAAACTCGATATTTGTCGATTAGACCATCGGGATGATAGAATTATTAATGGTTTCAAGTCGAATTGAAATAGTTTGACTTGATACTAAGTTTTATATGTGTATATTAGTATCGATAGGATTATGTATATGTGTTTAGGTTATATATATATATATATATATATATATAATAGTATTATATTGTGATGATATTATTCTAATATTGGAGATCTATATTACTAATATTAGGTCTTGGATAAAGCGTTATAAATTGTGTAGCGGTAATCTACGGTTCAGGCAAGTTTTACTTAACTCTACTAAGAGTTGTTTTATTCAGATATGCTTATGGTTAATCATTGTTGATTTTCTTGTGGAATTGTACTCTGTACATATTGCATATATAAGTCAGGTATGAAAGGCTGATCACCTTCATTACCAGTTGGTCCAGATATATTTGTTCATGTTCAATACTTGTTCAGTCAAAAGTTTGTTCGTGCTAGTTCTCAATTATATTGATGAATTATAGCTTGACTTATTATTGAGACTCTTTCAATCATGATATATCCTTAAATTGTATTTAAACTTCTTTGGTCAACTTTCATGCTCACCCTTGCTATATCATGATAAACATTGCGAGATAAAAGGCGAATGCGTTCGGATACAGGAAAAAGATAATGCCAAGTTAAACTTGGGATAAAATGTCTTGACTAGATTGTAATAGTATAGTTTGATAATAATGTCATGTGTTAGATAATTTATGATTTGTGTATAAGTTAAGGTTACTCGATTTTGGGAAAATGTGTGTAAAGTGTATTATATAAACAATTTATGTTTATATCTTCCGCAAATAGTTGTAGAATGATTGCAAATAGTTATAGAATGATTAAGAACTTTCCACAACCATATGTGTTTAAGATCTTATCTTCGTAATATGTAATCCAAGAACAACACAAGGACTGTCCATATGCTTAGGGCTTAGAAACATAACATATAACTATGAGTCACAAACTTTTCATAAGTATGAGTTTCAAGAACTCGTACCTAACTTATCATTCTCTACCTATCAAGTATATACATGAGAAAAGATTCATCTTCTCATCATATACATATTGATAGCGCAACATATTCCAATGATTATCAATATAATAAGCTAAGCAATTATTACACCAAAGCACAAACCTCTGCCCATAACAAAGATTCATACAACTCAGCTATCACATAAGTCCTCAATTAAAATTTTACAACTTCTAACTTTCTCTTTACTTAATATGAATTTTCTTTAATTCGTATGTTATCCTTTACAACTCAATCTAAGTTCTTCTTCCTATACTACTTCGTAGTACCATTTATTTATAGCATTAGCTATAAATCATCCATCGTTTAACAGAATATCTATTATTACGATTCAATATAATCGCATGGTGATCTTTTTCCTTAATCTTCTAACTCAATGATCTTCTTATCATTCTCTCTATGATTATAGCCTTAGGTAATCATACCTAAGGTTTATAACCTATCAGCTCTGATACCACTTTGTAACACCCCAAAATTCGGTCTATTTTCACATCCGGATTCCGTACGTCACGATCCCACTTCTTTATAAACATACATCATTATATAGCTAAATATAACAACATACATTCTCAAATCCCAGGTTCTAATACCTTATAACCTCGTTCATTACAAATAATGATAATTACATTATTCTTTTCATCTTACACGAGTGACTTTTATCCGCCACCAAGGATGCATAGCAGTTCATTAAACTATTCTATAGTTTAATTATAGTATTCTACATTACAATTCTTAGCTTGATCTTCAGACACATTCATATATTAAATGGCACTTCTTCTGGATACCGATCAGCTTGATATTTACAGGATCCTTAAGTTCTTTCTAACATCGTTCGCTGAAAATGTTTTTATTTAAAGCAAGTGTGAGCATTTAATTGCCCAACAAGTCATAGCAGTTGAACAAATAACCTCAAGAATTTAAACCTTCTTTTAATACTTCAATAACCGAACAAAGGTTATGAAGCAGTTTGAATAATAGGAGTAATCTCGATTCCTATCATTTTAAAACATTAGTCACATTTACTTTGAAATACTTTCATTCTTCTACTTTATTCCATACACATCCTGTCTGGCTAGAATCATTAGCACAAACTTAACAATAATGGTTCATATATAAACATAACATTCTCTTATTAAACAGTTCAATCACAGAATAGTTCATCTCATAGAAACACCGAAGTGTTAAAGTTGTGGTACAAGGCCTCATACATTCTACCACCTTATATAAATATCGCACATTTGCACATAGAAAAAACTTCTCAAGTTCAACATCTTAGAAGTTTAAGAAACTAGCATTCATTTAGAATATGAATGAAGTTAGGAAACTTACCTTACGCACAGCTACAACTTATAGTTTACACTGAACTGCTTATTCCAATCCCTATATAACACATAAGTAAAAAACACATGCACCAATTATTCATAAACTTGACTTTACGCATTGGTTTACTTAACTTTACTTAGGGTTTGTGTTCTTGTAATCTACGTTTATGTGACCAACTTTCTTTATCGATTTACGGCTTCATGACATACGGAGATGTCATAACTCATACGATCATCATCTTTGATGATTTACATTCTTATCTTCTACTTATACTCTTCTAGGACTCAGTACACATCGTGTCTCTGCTAGTAGTCCATATGGTACTCTGAGTGGTTTCCCACAAACAACCAACAAATAAGTTCTCGTCTCATCTACATTGTTTTCATAGTGAGTTAGATCGGTTGCCAGTTTCGTATATACCTCCGCTCTCTGAAGGAATTGTTTAGCCCAGCACCCATATGTCAACCATCAAAGGTTGTACTACAACCTAAACTCATCTTAACTTATCCGAATCACTAAACTATAATGTTCGTTAAGTCAATTTCTTATTCCTTATGGCTTTCTGGCAACTAAATGCCATACCTCAGGATTCATTCTTTATCGTCTAAGTCATACAGTCTTCTGTATACTCAGAACGATCATTCAATATTACTTCTATTCATTCATAGCGTTAACCATTACCTTGTTTATATCTTACAACGTCCGGTTCATTTGACTTGGAACGTCATCCAAGTTAATCATTAACTCGACTTCTTTACGTTATACGTTATTGTCTTTACTTAAGTTTCTTCACCATTCACGTGTTTAATCATTGGTCTTCATTATCTTACGGTCAAACCATACACGGGGTGTAGGTTTTGCCTTCACATATTCGCGTACACTCAACCTTCACATCTGTTAAAGTGTTCAACAATTACATTTCATTCTAACATTCTCTATCCGACTCACATTCGGCTTTCATTAATCTTGATACCGTTCATTACGGCTTTCTTGATAGTTAATATCTTACTTACTACTTTCGTTATCCATTACATGAACCCCACGTTCATTACTATTTCTTAATGTCGAAGCCATACGATTCGTTGTATGGTAAGACCGAGCGTTCATCGCAACAACGTTGCGTTCACATCGTCTATATGCTTCACACTTAACTCTCATTAGGACATCATAACATTGAAATGTTATACATCATCCTCGTCACTCAACGTCTAAGGAATCACAATTATAGCAATCTCATACGTTCATTTTATCGCGACAACGGTCCCCGAATATCGGTTCCGTAAGTTGGATTTACATTCTTTATCTTTTCATCCTGTTAAATCTTTCCATTTAACCTTTATCTAAGGTTTCAATCACTTGTTTAAGTGTTACATTACACGAACTATATGTTCTTTATCTTCCCTTAAACCTCTCCCAAGAGTTGAACAGCTAAAAGCACTTCTCTGGCTTTTTTCCCTACCGCGGCGTTCATGTGCCTTGGGTTCCTTCTCTTTCTCTCATGTTTGTAGTGCCACTCGGTAGTAGGCGATAGCCCAGAGCTAAGCTGCTAAGTCTTTGCCTCCTAAGGCATGGTCAGGTCAGTGCGGTGCCAAGCATCCAACCTTGAAATTTTTTTCTAAGTGTTGAATTGTTTTGAGACGCTTACTTCCCAATCTCATAACTTATTCTTTATAACTCAGAACGAGGTTGTTCCAAATCCATTCTCTTCCTTATCTTACGTACTTTAACTTCCCTCAAATAGAAATTTTTTCTGAACCCATTAACATGCCATTCGATTGGCTTAATCTTCATCATTCATTCGTTTTACGTTATTAACGTTCTTCGTTCGTTCGTCGGTAATTCGGTCATCTGAACTCAGAACTTGTTCGTTCCTGAGTCCACGTCTCACATTTTCTACGTTCTCTTACATTCTTGTGAAACCCTACATGTTCGGTTTCATTTATACACTTTCTAGTTCTCGTTCATCTTTTACGAAATATTTGCCATAATTTCGTTATAGCTAAGTTTTAATTCGTTCTTCATGAACGTTTCTACCATTCCTAACCAAGCAATAAGTAACTAACTTATACACGATGGTTTTAAACTTGTCCATCAACAATAATTATACTACGATGGTTTCAAATTTGTCCATCAATAACGTTCTTCGTGCATGTTCTTCGCGTGTTCTTCCCGTTCTTCGTTTGTTCTTCGTTTTTAATCGATATTTTGATATGATTTCACTTTTTCTTGGAATTTAGAGTTATGAAACACCATTTCTTACTAATTTCACCGAATCGTTCATATGATTCGTTCGAATCATTAAAATTTATTACAAAACTTATACTTCCTTAAGAAATTTATAAACTAAACTTCTAATTTCTTATTTCTTTTTTTTATTTAAACCATACGAAAATCATTCTTAACATATTTTACTTCTATTCTCATTAATTTATATTTTTAACATATAAAACTTAAAGAAAATTTATAAGAGACTAGGTTTTGGATTACCTTTCTCCTTTAATCTTCTTCCGTTGGACAAAGTTTGCGATTCTCGGAATCGAAATATTTTTGGATATTTTGTCTCTCTTTTAACGATTAACTTTTACGTATTCTTTGGATCTCTGAAAAACTGAAAAATACTTTTTGATATTAAGAGTTTTCCTTCACGTTTTCCCCTAATATAGTTAAACTAATGAAAAGTACATAACAATACTTTTCATCGTTTATATTTCGTCCGATTTCTGCACATTTTTGAGAAAAACTTTTATTGGCTTAATTAACTTTTCACGATGTATTATCGTCAAATCTTTCGACGGAATATCATTTCGACATACCGAACTCTCGAAAAGGCTTAGGTTATTCAAACCCTAACCCTTAGGGTTTCATCGGGTGAATAGTGCATATTTCGTCTTTTTCCTCAAAAATATTTTTGTTCCCGAAATTTTTTTATTTTTGCCTTGAAAATTCTTAGTCGTTCAGTCTAGCTAGTAGCCAGAATCCTCCCGTATTATAATCATCATAAGTTATAGAACGATTAATAAACACATAGCACATATTATTATTAATAAAAATTCCTTTTATTAATAACTAATTCTTTAAATCTTAAATTCTGGACAATTTGATTTTCTGGGTTGTCACAACTGATGTATCCTTTGATGGTTTGCTCTATAAGTTCAAGTCATCATTTCCAGCATTTGCAAACTAGCTTGATAATTTTTATGAAATGAAGAAAATGGTTGGAAATTTAGGGTTTGGTTATGAGACGTTTGATGCATGTGAGAATGATTGTATGCTCTTTTGGAGGGAGAATGAAAATTATAGTCTTATACAGTTTGAAAATTATTGAGATGGAAGCAGACTAAGATGGTTGTACCAGAGAAGGCACAAATAGATACAAATGCTAAGACGAGCAAAGTAGTTGTGAAGCAATTACGTTATTTAGCGTTAATTCTGAGATTGTAGAGGCTATTTATGTTTGTAGAAACTGCAAAATACATGACGTGTCATCATGTAAAGTGACAGAAAGATGGAGTGAATCGTCATCTAGCTGACTGTAACGACCGAGAAATTCGGATCTTATTGTAAAATAATTTTATTGAAGTAAATAATAAATAAAATTATATTTTATGTGTTATCAAGATGGTTGTCATTCTATAACCTAATAATGTTGGAATGTCGTAGTATTTTAGCTACGTGAAGGAATTAAAGTGTTTGAATTTCCAAAAAAAATTTTCCGAGAATTTTTTTGAAAAACACTATTCATCGGTATTTGCTCGAGAATTATTTTGAACTTCCGAGAAATACGTAATGATGGAATATCAAGGTAAGATGGATTATGTAATAATAATCTAAGTATGAAAAACGCAATATTTCGCTTGCAGACTTAATTTGAGAATATTAAGGAAAGCGAAGTATTAGTGAGTTAAGTAATAATCGTATGATACTTAAGTATTGTACGAGGTAATGAGTACGAGTATAATACGAAGTATTATACGAGTTTGTATGAATGATTGAATATCGTATATGAAGAATTTGTATATGAGTTAGAATATGAGAATAATACGTGAACACTATGTTATATGTATTGAGCAATTGTATTGGACTTGTAGGATTTGTTAGGAATGTGTACAAGCCCAAGTGAAGTAATGATAAGGCAATGTTAGTTAATGAATAAGTTAATGTTTGTTAATGCAAGCCCAAAAGTTAATTAAGTTAATCTAAGCTCAAGCTAGGATCCAATGGGTTGTAGTGACCCATGGGGCAAACCATATTAATATGGTTAATCTTGGTAATCAAGCATTTTGTGTGACGACCAAGACTTAAGTGTAATGGCCAAGCAAAAGATAATTGTTGTGCAAAACAAGTAATGAATAGTAAGGAGGTGGCTTAGGGAGGTGGGAGGACATAATGACCAAACTACCCTAACCTTGTGTTTTCTATAAACAGAAGGAGTTTGCTAGTCATTTTCTAATTGTTCAACTCATCCAACAAACTTATAAAGTGCTTAAGTGTTAGAGAAAATAGGCTACTTCTATTTTTGAGAAGAAGAAGAAGACTTATTCCAAAGAACTTCAAGGGTAAGACTTCTTGTCCATTAATCTTCTATCTCTACCATGATAGGTTGATAAGAGAAGTAGGGATTAATGAACATGGATGTTAAGAAGTAAGAATAATAATTAACCAATGGACTTAAGCCGCATAAGTCAGAAATAAGTCATTTAAACTTGCAAAAGTTATGAACTTATAAAGAATCTATATGAACTTGTTATATGTTTACCTTAAGAAGTTTGTATGAAAACAAAGAATTTGTAAGAATTGTAACATATATACATGAATGAATTTTATATGTTGAGAACATATAAGGATGATGATTAAAAGACTTTAATTATCATAAGTCATGAGCAATGAAGTTATAAGTAGTTTATACCTTAATAAGTTATAAGCTCATGGAAGAATAAATCAAAATCCAACATGAAAATAAGTTATTGTAATAAGTACGTTGAGTTGTTCATATAATGAATGGAATTCATTTGAAGTAATGAACAAATCATAAGTAATGAAGTTATGCCGGAAATTGCACGATTAGACGATAATCGTCAAATTCGTGAAATTCTCGGAATAGAAGTCAAATTTTGTGTTTGAACTCGAAGACATTAGTTTTCGATGGTTGTCATTCTATAACCTATTGATATTGGAATGTCGTAGTATTTGAGCTACGTGAAGGAATTAAAGTGTTTGAATTTATAAGACGAAAATGAAAGTTTTCCGAGAAATTTTCCGAAAAACACTATTCATTGGTATTTGCTCGGGAGTTATTTTTGAATTTTCGGGAAATATGTAATGATATAATATTAAGGTAAGATGGATTATGTAATAATAATCTAGTTATGGAAAACGTAATATTTCGCTTGCGGACTTAATGTGAGGTCCCCGAATCCAGATACTTGAAACCCGAACTCGGTACATCACGATACCATTTCTATGAGCGGAATAATACTAATAATAATAACAATAATATAAAACTTAACTTAAGTTTACATATACATCAGAGTCACTCTCCCAAGTACGTAACCTTTAAACATTCATTACATGTCATAATATATATATATATATATATATCATAGTCTTCATAGTCCTATAAAACTATTACAAATACTGCCGCAATTCTTATTTGGTTAGCTTTCCTTTTCCTTTGTCTCGGCCTGAACTTTCTGGTCCTTCACACTTAGCTGAAAACATTTAAATTAAGCAAGGATGAGCATTTGAGTGCCAAAGAAGTATTATATATATATATATATATGGTGAAAGAATTTAAATGTTTCTTAATAATATCTTCTACAACTAGTCAAGAGTTGTGAAGTAATCATACCACTAATAATTCATAACAACCCTCTTTCAAACTTTTGAAACTACGTATTGATTGTATATGGGGTTTTCGTGACATACCATGAACATTGTTTTCATTTTCGAAAAGGTTTGAGCAGAAATTCATCATCAGAAATGATGACTTACAGAATGCACGGAGGGTGATCTACTGTTGTACCTGTGTTGATCAATACTACATGTACATGAACGATGTTATCGTTTCGCTCTGTCCTACTTGGTAGCATAAAATTTTCCCATTTTCGGGATGTTCATATCATCAAATTGTTCATAATAAAGGTCTTATATAATTCAACATATATGTATATCAAATGTGTATCAACATGCGATGAAAAACAATGATTGTCCAAGTGGGGACACTTGTATAATCATTTATAGCAATTAATCTAATGAATAAATATATCCGAATTATCATATACTAGCATGTTGATAATCAATGGGCATATATAATATAAAGCAACAATCATATAATAATAACAATAATTACGAACTTCTCACTTCTTTCCATTGCATAAAGAAAATGCAAAGTTAGGATACTTGCACGATCTACCGCTTACTATTCTCAACTTAGTTTTATCTTTTATGAAATCACCTATCATTAATCGGATCATTTTCTTGATTAGTATAACATAACGTACATATAACACCCGCTTTATTGCAATTAAAGACATTCCTATTCACATTATCACACATGTTTAACAATCGTTGACTCATAATCAAACATCAACACCTTCCTAATCACATTATCATACAACCTTAACAACCATTGAATCACAAATAAACACATATCCAATTAAATTATCTAAGTCAGGATCAATTTTCGAAACATACGAATTCCACAAAGGCGACTTTTTCGAGTAATTATCGAGTCTAAGACTCTAAACCGTAGTTAAATATCCATTTGGATAACTTAAACATTAGTCACACTATTTTTCATGGCCTTATAATAATTATTAAATAATTATTATCATTTATTATAATTTTTGAAATATCGAATCATTATTAAATGATTTAAATATTAAACAATTCTATTATCATTAATATTTAATTAGTATTAAACTATTAATGAAACCATTATAAAATATTAAAGTTATGTATAATAACTCAAAATATTTTTAAAGTATTTATAACACCCTTAAATGATTTTTAAAATATTTAAAATCATTATTAAATAAATACCATTAATATTTAAATATTAATGAACTATTTATCCAAATATTAAAAGTCAATAATTATAACTTAAAATATTTTTAAATCATTAATATCCTTTTAAATGATTTTTAAATAAATAAAACCATTTTAAACTATTTATTTAATATAATTATTAAATAAATTTAATATCATTAATCATTAAATAAATATCATTAATATTAAATTATTAATGAATTTATTCTTTAAATATTAAAAGTTATATTTTATAACTTAAAATATTTTTACACACTTTATTTTTATTTAAAATGATTATTATAATAATAAAATCATTTTTAAACTAAATTATTTAATATAATTATTAAATAACTTTATTATCATTAATCATAATTAATTAATAAAATTTACCTTTAAATATTAAAAGTTATATTTTATAACTTAAAATATTTTTAAATACCTTTTATTATTTAAAATGATTTTTAATATAATAAAAATCATTTTTAATTTAATTATTTAATTCATTTAATAAATAACTTAATTATCATTAATATTTATTTATTAATGAAAATTATCAAATAATATTAAAAGTTATCAAAAAATGACTTAAAATATTTTCTTATATCATAATATAATTTTAAATGATTTTTCATGAATTAAAATCATTTTAAATAATTTATTTAATATTATCATTAAATAAATTAATTACTTTTGATATTCCAAAAATATTAAATATTTATGAAATATATTTAAAATAATTAAAATATAATTTTAGATATTAAAATAATTTTTATAATTTATTTTGTATTTTTAATAATTAAAACTATTTTTTTCTATTTATTAATTAATTTCCTAAAATAATAATCATCTGTCAGCTAAAGGCCACCTATAGAGACAGAACCGTCGCTATAGGTGTTCTTCATGTTCTTCATAAACCCAGATCTTCATAGGCAGTTGTCGAGTGGCCATGTTTGACCCACTTTAATTCTCTGTGTATTGTGTTCCTCGAAATTACAAAAGCTAGATTTTGTAGACAAAGTTCAAGACTGCATGTTCTAACAAACAACATGATCAAACAACCTAACATAAGCTAGATCTAAGCGCTCCAAGATGCTGTCAGAGATGTTCTTCATTTTCTGGGTTGCCCAGAAATGAAGAACAGTTCGAGTGACCACTTTTGATCGACTATAACGTGCAACACATGAACTGTTCTTGTGATATAAAGGGTTCAGGTTGTAGCTAACATGCAAGAGAGTAGATCTATTACATAAAATACAACTAACATGAACAGAATCCAAAAGTTACGACTTGGTCAAACCATGTCAGTCGACATGTTCATATATTTTTTCGGGTTACCCGGAAAGCAGAGAGAACATCTTTCGACCTTGCTAGAATTGACCTTCCATCAAATCCAACCCATTTACAAAATAAGTGATATTAAGGCATGATGATGTAGTCTAACAAACATACTACAACTTAGATGCAAGAACCAGAATGATACATCAAACCACTGTCAGATCCAAGCCATTTAAAAGCTTGTCAGAGCTTTCTGGGCTCATTCTGGGTTACCCGAGAACTCGGTGGTCAAGTTGATCAACTCACTTTGACCTTAAATAATTTTTGATTTATAACAGATATGACCTTGATTCTTGCTACAGATGAAAGATCTCATACAAAGCTACAACATTAAACACTTAAACAACAAAAATATTAAACACACAACAATCTACAGCGTCTGACATTTGATGTCGAACACAAAAAATAATTTTCCATTTTGAAAATCTTTAATTTTGAGCACTTTAATGTTATGGATTTGATAAATACCAACCCAGATCATCATAATATCTTATAAACAACATATTCTAACACCCAAACATAACATCTAACAACCAAAAATTGGACAGATTTTGAATTAGGGTTTCATACCTTTTATGCTCAATTCTTGATTTACTGGTTTATTGATTTGTTGTTGGATTTTAGGGGCTTCAATAATAGATTTGAATAACTATATATTTTCGTTGGTTCTAGTGGGAGAAGTTCTTGATTGAGTGTTGGACAATTTTAGGTTAGTAAACTTACTTTCTCTCTCCTTCAATCCTTAAATAGACCCACAAAGGTGCATGAATGACTGATCTAAGGCTTGCTGCTGGAAATTTCGTGCATAATGAGTTGTTGGGAGTGGTTGGTTTGGTGAACTACTTCACCAATTTGTCAAAACCTACAAGCTAGCCTCTTTAATGCTAAAAAGGGCATTTTGGTCATTTGATAAATCAATTAAATGGCATTCTTGTAACTTACCAAACCCTTAGGGTTAGGGTTTGATTTAGGGTTTAGGGTTTGAGCGAATTGGGTTTAAACAAAAATCTAGGATTTCCAATTTAGAGTTTGCACAAAAATAATAAAGAAAATTAATTAAATAATTAAAATTAAATAACTTTTAGTTTCTAAAATCTTGCAAAATTAATATTGTTAATTAAATTAAGTTTGTAATTACATGAACATTAGGGTTTATTACCCTTAATCATAATGAACTTTGCTAATAAAGCATTTAGGGTTTAAAATATCAATAATTATGGTTTCTAGAAATACAATTAGGGTTTATTATAAAATAACCAAATTTTAGTTTCTAAAATTTGACAATTTAGGTTTGTTAATTAGATTAATTTTCTAATTACTTTATACAAAGAGTAGCATTAGGGTTTAGATCATATAATTATCATTGACTTTGCTAATTTAGCAATTAGGATTTATTCTTTTTGGTAATTAGGGTTACCAAATTACTATTAGGGTTTTCTAAATATTAGGGTTTCGAATTTTAATTAGGGTTTACCTAATTAATACATTTAATACTACGACATAAATTGTATTACACGCTTATAAAACAATCTCACACTCTAATTTGGATCTCAAATTGGGTTTAACATTATTACTAGGGTTTGGTCAAAATACACCGTAATTGGCCAACCATTATCAATCTGAACATACCGTATATATTCATAGTAATTGAAAAATCAAAATATAAGTAATATTATATTATTATTCTCATACCTTGTGACAATAATCCAAAATTAGAGTTTGGATTCCATATCCGATTATTCTTTCATATTTAACCTTAATAATTAAGGTAAAATAATTAACTTAATAATCGTACAAAAAATTCATATAATAAAATAATTATTATATTTATTCTAAAAATCACTTCATATATTATTTAAATAATATATGATTATATATTCAGGAAAATAATTAATAAAACATTTTTATCTTAAAATTAATTATTATAAAAATATACTTTATAATAATCAATAATTCTAAAATAAATTTACTTGTAAATATTCATGTAATATATTTTTATTTACCACATAAATACATATACACATAATCATGTACAAATCCTCATCCTTAAACTAAAAAAAAAAATT
This sequence comes from Panax ginseng, assembly GCA_020205605.1. Lineage (NCBI taxonomy): Eukaryota > Viridiplantae > Streptophyta > Magnoliopsida > Apiales > Araliaceae > Panax > Panax ginseng. Next base: position 116,476,697 of record CM035132.1, read on the forward strand.
TATATTAAAATTAAGATTTATTTATATAGAAAATATCGAGTTGTCACATTCACCCTCCCTTATAAGGATTCCGTCCCCGGAATCACCACTTAAAAACCTACACATAACTGGGTTCATAGCATACACGTTCTTCGCAAATAGATCTCGATTAACTTTAATCGAACCGATCTTTAATTAATCATATTAAGCTTGTCTTTTCGATAAATGTAAATTTGATTTCTAAAAGAACTCAAATTTCTCCTCAAAATTTCTTTATAAAATAATTTACTATAAATAGAAAAATTCTAATTACGCAAATAAAAGTTATTGAATATTACCGAGGCTGCATTGCCACCGCCACAAGTGTCTTGAACCGTCATGTTGAAGACTCTTGATGTTGGCTTTGTTGGTTTGTTCGATGACGTCGGTCCTACTATTGCTAATGTCCCACTATTCTTACCAGTATTCACACTACCTGCCTCTACCCTCCTGTTCGGACAATCCTTAACCCTATGCTCCAATGATCCACAAATAAAACAACCACTGTTCATTCTAGGATTGGGGCAGTTGGGAGAGATATGGCCCTCCTGCCCGCACTTATAACACACAAATTTCCCCTTTAAACACTCCCAGAGTGGTTCTTTCCACATGTCTCAGACCGAATCGCTCGCTTTTCACTCCTCTTGCTTCACCCCGCACGTTTCCAAAGTAGTATCCCTTTCTTTTTCCATCAGCACTCCTGCTTCCACTATTAATTCTCACCTTCTCAGCTCCCTCGACCTTGCTCTTGTTTTTCCTTTCCTTGTTGTAGAGGCTCATAGCCTCACTCCCTTCCTCAGCAATTATCGCCTTCTCCATGAGTGCTGCAAATGTTGGAATCTGCAACACTGCCACCTTATTATAGAGCCAGGGTTTTAATCCCAGCTCAAATCTCCTCGCCTTCCTAGCCTCCGTATCGACTTAATGCGGAGCAAACCTAGCTAACTCATTGAATTTCGCAGCATATTCTGCCACTGACATAACCCCTTGCTTCAACTCCAGAAATTTTACCTCCATTCTAGCCTCTGACTAATTTGAAAAATAATTCTCGAAAAATAAGGTCTTAAATCTATCCTGTGTTACCACACATTCTCCTCGCCTCACCGATTCGCTTCCCACCGTAAATTTGCCTCACCCTTCATCATGTAGGTGGCAAAAGAGGTCTTTGCCCTCAACTACCCTAGCTATTACAAACGCCTTCTCAATTTCCCTAACCCAAGTTTGGGCTTCTACAGGGTCAGTTGTACCTTTGAATTCCGGCGATAGGACCGCCTTGAAGTCTTTAACGTTCGACGTTCGATTATCTGGTTGATCTTTCGCGGCTAGTATTCCGTTCTGCACAGCTTGAGCGTCCATAATCGCAAAATTCTTTGTCGGGTCTAGTTGTCCTCCAGCTTCGTTGACAGGTTCTTTTGTCCTTTGGTTTCGCTTTCGTCTTAACGACATTATTTGGTTAAGTAAAAACCATAAATTAACTTACATTCTAAACCTTATCATATAAGTTTAAACTTATTAAACTTGTTTCATAACTCAAACTTTAATTCATATTCATTCATTGCTTTCAAAATATTTTACATATCACAGCACATAGTGCTTCAAACATCAGTCATCCCATTGTGACTACAAAAGTCTGGATTTACTTTTACCGCTTATACAAAAGTTTTATAATAATGCATTACAGATATACTAAACACATATATTATATTAAACATGTTTACACAACCTAACCTATACTACCTATTCGCCACGCCTTCTTCCTTGGATGATTTTTCACCGATGATCTTCTTTTCCACAAACAAAACATGCTCCCCGTTTATAGTCAGGACAATACAGAGTGGTATGCCCTTCATAACCGTAAAGATAACATATTCTTTTCCATTTCTTCTTCCCCGGTTTTCCTAAATCATGGTCTTCTACCTTCCTTTTTCCCTTATCTCTCGGAGCTGCACACGAAGTGTTGCTTGAGGCTCCCATCTGATTGATTTTGAGTTTAAGCTTATCCCGCTCTTCCATTGTTTCTAGTAACGCTTGATTTCGAATTGGTCGTTAGCGCTTTTTCGTCTTCCACAACCCTTCTAGAGAAGATACCTTGTTCCTCAATTCTTGCATCTCCAATGATGTTTGATCAACTTCACTTTTTAGGGTCGAATCATTATCCGTCCGATCCACTATTTTAGGATCTCGGTACTATGTTTTCCACGATAACCACCTCGTCTGAAGTTTGTTTCATTGTGAGCTTCTATTTCCGCTTATTAAGCTTCGATAGTAGCTCCTTCTTTACAATCGTGGGTATCCTAATCCTTTTCACTTGACATCTACACATAAATTATCCCGATTAGCATATATTATATACACATAGTCAAATAATAGTTTTGTATGAATTATCTTTTATTTTGTTTGACGATGAATTTATTCAATTCATCTCTTTTAAACTCTATATGAGTTATTTATATTTTCAACGTTTCCTCTGTTTCTAAGGTTATAGCCTAAGGTCTAACCTACCTAAGGTTTCTAACCCTATAGCTCGATACCATTCTCGTGAGGTCCCCGAATCCGGATACTTGAAACCCTAACTCCTCAGTACATCACGATACCATTTCTATGAGCGGAATAATACTAATAATAATAACAATAATATAAAACTTAACTTAAGTTTACATATACATCGTAGTCATTCTCCCAAGCACGTAACCTTTAAACATTCATTACATGTCATAATATATATATATATATATATATATATCATAGTCTTCATAGTCCTATAAAACTATTACAAATATCTTGCAATTCTTATTTGGTTAGCTTTCCTTTTCCTTTGTCTCGGCTTTGAACTTTCTCGGTCCTTCACACTTAGTGAAAACATTTAAATTAAGCAAGGATGAGCATTTGAGTGCCAAATAAGTATTATATATATATATAAATGAAAAGAATTTAAATGTTTTTTAATAATATCTTCTACAACTAGTCGAGAGTTGTGAAGTAATCTATACCACTAATAATTCATAACAACCCTCTTTCAAACTTTTGAAACTACGTATTGACTGTATATGGGGTTTCTGTGACATACCATGAACATTGTTTTCATTTTCGAAAAGGTTTGAGCAAGAAATTCATCTCATAAACCGTCATGACTTACACGGGTGCGGAGGGTGATCTACTATTGTACTTCTCTGATTGATCAATACTACATGTACATGAACGATGTTATCGTCATCGCTCTGTCACTTTTGGGCGCATAAAATTTTCCCATTTTCGGGATGTTCATATCTATCGGGTTTTCATAACAAAGGTCTTATATAGTTCAACATATATGTATATCAAAGGTTTATCAACATGCGATGAAAAACAATGATTGTCCAAGTTGGGACACTTGTATAATCATTTATAACAATTAACGAACAGAATAAATTTATCCAGAATTATCATATACTAGCATGTTGATAATCAATGGGCATATATAATATAAAGCAACAATGCATAATAATAACAATAATTACGAACTTCTCACTTACATCCATTGCATAAAGAAAATGCAAAGTTAGGATACTTGCCTGATGCGCGCTTACTATTCTCAACTTAGTTTTATCTTTTATGAAATCACCTATCATTAATCAGATCATTTTACTAATTAGTATAACATAACGTACATATAACAACACTGCTTATTGCAGACATTCCCTATTCACATTATCACACATGTTTAACAATCGTTGACTCATAATCAAACATCAACACCTTCCTAATCACATTATCATACAACCTTAACAACCATTGAATCACAAATAAACACATATCCAATTAAATTATCTAAGTCCAGATCAATTTCTGAAATATGTCGGTCTACCGACAGCTTTTTCGAGTAATTATCGAGTCTAAGACTCTAAAATAGTAGTTCAATATCCATTTGGATAACTTAAACATTAGTCACACTATTTTTCATGGCCTTATAATAATTATTAAATAATTATTATCATTTATTATAATTTTTGAAATATCAGAATTATTATTAAATGATTTAAATATTAAACAATTCTATTATCATTAATATTTAATTAGTATTAAACTATTAATGAAACCATTGCCAAAATATTAAAGCTATGTATAATAACTCAAAATATTTTTAAAGTATTTATAACACCCTTTAAATGATTTTTCAAATATTTAAAATCATTATTAAATAATTACCATTAATATTTAAATATTAATGAACTATTTATCCAAATATTAAAAGTCAATAATTATAACTTAAAATATTTTTAAATCATTAATATCCTTTTAAATGATTTTTAAATAAATAAAACCATTTTTAAACTATTTATTTAATATAATTATTAAATAAATTTAATATCATTAATCATTAAATAAATATCATTAATATTAAATTATTAATGAATTTATTCTTTAAATATTAAAAGTTATATTTTATAACTTAAAATATTTTTACACACTTTATTTTTATTAAAAATGATTATTATAATAATAAAATCATTTTTAAACTAAATTATTTAATATAATTATTAAATAACTTTATTATCATTAATCATAATTAATTAATGAGACTTACCTTTAAATATTAAAAGTTATATTTTATAACTTAAAATATTTTAAATACCTTTTATTATTTAAAATGATTTTAATATAATAAAAAATCATTTTTAATTTAATTATTTAATTCATTTAATAAATAACTTAATTATCATTAATATTTATTTATTAATGAAAATTATCAAATAATATTAAAAGTTATCAAAAAATGATTTAAAATATTTTCTTATATCATAATATAATTTTAAATGATTTTTCATGAATTAAAAATCATTTTTAAATAATTTATTTAATATTATCATTAAATAAATTAATTACTTTTGATATTCCAAAAATATTAAATATTTATGAAATATATTTAAAATAATTAAAATATAATTTTCAGATATTAAAATAATTTTTTATAATTTATTTTGTATTTTTAATAATTAAAAACTATTTTTTTCTATTTATTAATTAATTTCTAGAAAATAATAATCTGTCTGTCGCTAAAGGCCACCTATAGCGACAGAACCGTCGCTATAGGTGTTCTTCATGTTCTTCATAAACCCAGATCTTCATAGGCAGTTGTCGAGTGGCCATGTTTGACCCACTTTAATTCTCTGTGTATTGTGTTCCTCGAAATTACAAAAGCTAGATTTTGTAGACAAAGTTCAAGACTACATGTTCTAACAAACAACATGATCAAACAACCTAACATAAGCTAGATCTAAAGCGTTCCAAGATCTTTGTCGAAGTCGTTCTTCATTTTTGGGTTGCCGAAATGAAGAAACGATTAAAATGACCACTGATCGACTATAACGTCGCAAACACATGAAACCTATTCTTGTGATATAAAGGGTTCAGTTGTAGCTAACATGCAAGAGAGTAGATCTATTACATAAAATACAACTAACATGAGCAGAATCCAAAAGTTTACGACTTGGTCAAACCATGTTAGTCGACATGTTCATATGTTTTACGGGTTACCCGAGGAAAGCAAGAGAACATCTTTCGACCTCGCTAGTTTGACCTTCCATCAAATCCAACCCATTTACAAAATAAGTGATATTAAGGCATGATGATGTAGTCTAACAAACATACTACAACTTAGATGCAAGAACCAGAATGATACATCAAACCACTGTCAGATCCAAGCCATTTAAAAGCTTGTCAGAGCTTTCTGGGCTCATTCTGGGTTACCCAGAACTCAGCCGGTCAAGTTCGGTCAACTCACTTTGACCTTAAATAATTTTTGATTTATAACAGATATGACCTTGATTCTTGCTACAGATGAAAGATCTCATACAAAGCTACAACATTAAACACTTAAACAACAAAATATTAAAACACAACAACAATACATGTATTCGACATTTGATGTCGAACACAAAAAATAATTTTCCATTTTAAAAATCTTTAATTTTGAGCACTTTAATGTTATGGATTTGATAAATACCAACCCAGATCATCATAATATCTTATAAACAACATATTCTAACACCCAAACATAACATCTAACAACCAAAAATTGGACAGATTTTGAATTAGGGTTTCATACCTTTTATGCTCAATTCTTGATTTCTGGCTATTGATTTGTTGTTGGATTTCGTGGGACTTCAATAATAGAGTGAATAACTATATATTTTCGTTGGTTCTAGTGGGAGAAGTTCTTGATTGAGTGTTGGACAATTTTAGGTTAGTAAACTTACTTTCTCTCTCCTTGATCCTTAAATAGACCCACAAAGGTGGATGAATGGTGATCGATCTAAGGCTTCTGCTTTGGCAATTTCGTGCATAATGAGTTGTTGGGAGTGGTTGGTTTGGTGAACTACTTCACCAATTTGTCAAAACCTACAAGCTAGCCTCTTTAATGCTAAAAGGGCATTTTGGTCATTTGATAAATCAATTAAATGGCATTCTTGTAACTTACCAAACCCTTAGGGTTAGGGTTTGATTTAGGGTTTAGGGTTTGAGACAATTTAGGTTTAAACAAAAATCTAGGATTTCCAATTTAGAGTTTGCACAAAAATAATAAAGAAAAATTAATTAAATAATTAAAATTAAATAACTTTTAGTTTCTAAAATCTTGCAAAATTAATATTGTTAATTAAATTAAGTTTGTAATTACATGAACATTAGGGTTTATTACCCTTAATCATAATGAACTTTGCTAATAAAGCAATTAGGGTTTAAAATATCAATAATTATGGTTTCTAGAAATACAATTAGGGTTTATTATAAAATAACTAAATTTTAGTTTCTAAAATTTGACAATTTAGGTTTGTTAATTAGATTAATTTTCTAATTACTTTATACAGTAACATTAGGGTTTAGATCATATAATTATCATTGACTTTGCTAATTTAGCAATTAGGATTTATTCTTTTGGTAATTAGGGTTACCAATTTACTATTAGGGTTTTCTAAATATTAGGGTTTCCAGAATTTTAATTAGGGTTTACCTAATTAATACATTTAATACACGACATAAATTGTATTACACGCTTATAAAACAATCTCACACTCTAATTTGGATCTCAAATTAGGGTTTAACATTATTACTAGGGTTTGGTCAAAATACACCGTAATTGGCCAACCATTATCAATACGAACATACCGTACATATTCATAGCACTGAAAAATCAAAATATAAGTAATATTATATTATTATTCTCATACCTTGACAATAATCCAAAATTAGAGTTTGGATTCCATATCTGATTATTCTTTCATATTTATCCTTAATAATTAAGGTAAAATAATTAACTTAATAATCTGTACAAAAATTCATATAATAAAATAATTATTATATTTATTCTAAAAATCACTTCATATATTATTTAAATAATATATGATTATATATTCAGGGAAAATAATTAATAAAAACATTTTTATCTTAAAATTAATTATTATAAAAATATACTTTATAATAATCAATAATTCTAAAATAAATTTACTTGTAAATATTCATGTAATATATTTTTATTTACCACATAAATACATATACACATAATCTTGTACAAATCCTCATCCTTAAACTAAAAAAAAAAAAATTATACGCAAAATTTAAGATTTATTTATATAGAAAATATCGGGTTGTCACACTTAAGTTATAAACGTTAAGAAAAGCGAAGTAGGAATGAGTAAAGTAATAATTGTACAATACTTTGGTATTGTGCAAAGGAATGAAAACAAGTATAATACGATGTATTATACGAGTTGTATGAAGGATGAATTATCGTATATAAATTCTATATGAATTAGAGTACGAGAATAAATGCATAAACTATATGTATATGTATTATGTAATATTAATGGACTTGTAAAGATTGGTTAGGATTTTGTACAAGCCCAAGTCAATTAAGGTTAAGGCCCAACTTTTAGAATTAATAAGCAAGTGAGAGTTTGTTAAAGCAAAGCCCAAGGTTTAGTTAAATCTAAGCCCAAGCTAGAATCCATGAGTTGACAAACCCATGGGGCAAACCATATTAATATGGTTAATATGAAATGACCAAGTTTTATGAGTGGTGATCAAGTTAGTGTGGTAACCATGCTTAATAAGTGGTGACCAAGTAATGTAATGACCAAGTAAATGAAGTAATGGCCAAGCAAAGGATAAGATTAGAGCTAGCCAATCAATGAATAGTAAGGAGGTGGCTTAGTGTTAAGACTAATCTACCCTAAACTTGCAAGTTCTATAAATAGAGAAGCCTTGCTAGCCATTTAACATTTGTTCAAACAAGTTAGCTATTTCAAAGTGCTTAATTGGTAGAGAGTTTAAGTTAAAAATAAGTTAACTTCCATAAGTCAAGAAGAAGAAGAAGCTACTTACCAAAGACTTCAAAAGTAAGATCCCTTCTCCAATTATCTTCCATCTCTATCATGATAGGTTGATAAGAAAAGCTTGGATTAAGGAACATGAATGATAAAAAGAAAGAAGTATGTGTAAGTAATGAACTTAAGCCATATAAGTTGGTAATAAGTCATTTAAGCTAGCATAAGTTATAAACTTATGTGAAAGTATTATGAACTTGTAATGAGTTTAGTAATATAAGTAATATGAAAGTAAAAGAACTTGTATGATTATATGTATCAAGTATACATAAGTAAAGTAGTATGTTGAGAACATATATGTATGATGATTAAGAAACTTTAATTATCATAAGTCATGAATGATGAGATCATAAGTAGTTTATGATTTATCAAGTTATAAGCTTATGAAGAAATAAGTCAAAATCCAACAATGAATATAAGTTGTTGGTATAGGTATATTAAGATGTTCACATGATGAATGGAATTCATTTGTAATGTTGAACAAATAATAAGAATGAAGATTTGCCGAAAATCGCACGATTAGACGATAATCGTCGAATTCGTAAAATTCTCAGATTTGAAGTCAAATTTTGTGTTTGAACTCGAAAACGTTGTTTTTCGATGGAGACAAGTCATATTTGGCATTCTAGAGTTGCAGACTCGAAAATGACCGGATTCCGATTTAGAACGAAGAAACGAGCGTTGAACGTTCATGAACGTTTATCGTTTTCGTTAAAAATGAACCAATAGGTGAATTTTTAGAAAACGAAGTTGAATAGATAGAATTCTTGCATGAACGCATAGATTACGTACTTTGTGAATCGTAGGCTTTTAAAAGAGCCAATTCGGACTTATAACGAAGAAGTTATGCGTCCGGGAAGTTCACAAAAATTTTAAGCTTGAAAATTTTCGGTGATGAGTCAGAAATATGGCATGGCTAATTTCAAGGCAAATTGTTCATGCCAGCAACGCCATGTATGAGGACTTTGAGCATCTTTGGAAAGTGGCCGCGATGAAGGCGCCCATCCGAAGTAAGGACTCATGTGCAGAAGATGCAAGTCCAGGACACCTTCACTGTTAACTCACGCCGCAGCGCGAGATGTAGGCATATGACTGGCGCCGCAGCACCAGTCCTTGATGAATGATGGTGAAGAATGGACATGAATGTAAAGCAAGAGAATATGATTAGTTTAAAGTAAACCTACCTTAAGGAACTTGAAGTAACATTGTTAAACCTTAAGAGTAATGTGTAAAGGTTGGTAATAACCTATTCAACTATGAATGCAAGTAGAATGATAAACCGGAATTGATGGTAATCAAATCTAATACGTAATTAGATTGAGATGAAGGGTAAGATATAGTCATATACATACTTGATTATATATGACCTAATGTAAGGCGTTATATGATCATGTGTTGTATAGACTTGAAAGATTCAATCATAAAGTAAATATACCTAGTAGCAGTATTTAAAGGCAAGTATTCTAACTCTTGTCTCGATTCAATCTGAACAAGTTTTTGAAGTTCATGTATCCTTACGTATGAATTGAAGTATGTTGAAGTTAAAGCCAATTCCTTTGGCTAAACTTGATATATCGAATGGATTATTAATAATCTATTCATCTGTTATCAAATGTTGTTATCTTTTGTCAACTACTTGATATGGTTTTCAAAAGAAGATTGAAATGTTAAACAAATGTTTTGTCGGTAAACGACAGGCAGGTGAGGTTGCCAAATGATTAAACGTACATACGTTTAATGGATGTAGTGTTGATCAACATAGAGTACAATAGTTGATCACCTAGAAGTGCTCGTTAGTAATATAGGGCTTACTACGGACTTAGTTAGGGTTGTCCTTTTCAAAGAAAGAATGAATACTCGAGGTCTTTGACCGGAGTGAATGTTTTACTGAATATTATTCATTGTGAAACATTTTGAAAGAAAGATGAAGTGCTATTTTGATTTATCAATAGTACTTCATAACTATTGTTCAGTTATCGAAGATATATGATTCATATGTATCAAGCATGTTGTTATTGAAATTGTTATACTTGTTGAGCTAGTTATGCTCACTCTTGATTGAACCATATGAATGCAGCTAAGACTGAACGTCCCGAAGGATCGAAAAAGGATAAAGGAAAAGCTAAGGCAGATTATTAAGCTGTCTTGTAATAGTATAGGTCTATTGTTGTAATGTAAGGAATATTATGACAAAGAACCTTTGTAACGGGTATAGAACCTGGGAAATCTAAATATTACTTTTAATATATAGACGTTATGTTCGTTCTTTGAGAATTTTCAATGGAATGAATGTATGAAAGTTTGTATAGTATAGCACCATCTGTCGGGTTGGAAGATACCCGGATTTGGGGGAGCTACAGAGAAGGCACCGTAAGGAGGAGTGGAGTAGTGTAGCGGACCTTTGAGTAAGGACTCATGGCCATGAGCCAATTCCAGGACATGCCTCAGATTCTATTCATGGCAAATGTGACATAGAAAGAATAGGTTGGCGCCATGATGCCGACCCTAGATCAAAGATAGTAAGGAATGGTTATAAGTACAAAGTAAGGAATGTGATTAATTCAAATTGAACTTACCTTAAGGAACTTAAAGTAACATTGTTAAACCTTAAGAATAGTATGTAAAGGTTGTTGATAACCTATTCAATTATGAATATAAGTATAATGACAAACCAGAATTAATAGTAAACAAATCTAATGTATGATTAGATTGAGAAGGGTAAGATATAATCATATACATACTTGATTATATATATCCTAATATGGTACGTTATGTGATCATATATTGTAGAGACTCTAAAGACTCGAACATAAAGTAATTATACCATAGCAGACGCTGAAGGCAAGTATTCTAACCCTTGTCTCAGTTCAATCTGAACAAGTTTTGAAATTCATGTATCCTTACGCATGAATTGATGTATGATGGAGTTAAAGCCAACTCTTTCAGCTAGACTTAATGTATTTGGTGGATTATTGATAATTTATCCAACTCTTATCAAATGTTGTTATCTTTTGTCAACTACTTGATATGGTTTTCAAAAGAAGACTGAGTACGCTAAACAAATGTTTTGTCGTCAAACGACTGGCACGTGAGATTGCCACAACTTAAACGTACATACATTTAATGAATGTAGTGTTGATAGGCTGATCACCTAGAAGTGCTCGTAAGTAATACCGGACTTACGGACTTAGTGCCGGGTTTTCCTTTTTAAAGAAGAATGAAATGCTCAAGGTCTTGGACCGGAATTGATGTTTTACTAAATATTATTATTGTAAAACATTTTTCAAGAAAGATGAAGTGCTATTTGGAATTATCAATAGTACTTCATAACTATAGTTCAGTTATTGAAGATATACGATTCTTATGTGTCTAGCATGTTGTTATTGAAATTGTTATACTTGTTGAGCTAGTTATGCTCACTCTTGCTTGAACCATATGAATACAGTTAAGACTGAACGTCCCGAAGGATCGAATAAGGATAAAGGAAAGGCTAAGGTAGATCGTTAAGCTGTCTATGTAATAGTATAGGTTTATTGTTGTAATGTAATTGATATTATGACAAAGAACTGTTGTAACGCCCCGGAAAATAAAACCTTTTGTAAATACTTTTAATAATGAATAAATAATATTATTTATTATTATTATGTATTCGTAAGATGAATGTCTTTCTATAACCTAGAAATGTTGGAACGTCGTAGTATTTTAACTACGTGGGGGAAATAAAGTGTTTGAATTTCTAAGACAAAAATAAAAGCTTTCAGAGAAAATTTTTCAAAAAACACTATTCATCAATTTCTGCTCGGGAATTATTTTTGAACTTTCGAGAAATACGTAACGTTATAATATCAAGGTGATATGGATTATGTAATAATAACCTAAGTATGGAAAACATAATATTTCGCATGCGGACTTAATTTGGGAACGTTAGGTTTATTAAGCGTTAAAGGAAGAAAGTTGTGATTGTATAATGTGTATTCGTTATATGAAGGTAATGAATGTAAGTATAATACAACATATTGTACTATTATGTATAAAGAATGAGATAACGTATATTACGAATTAATATACGAGCTAGCATATAAGGATTATACATGGGGTATAAATGTTAAGTTACTTAATTAAAGGTAATGGACTTGTAGGATTATTAACCTAATAGTATAAGTCCAACAGAAGTGACAATCAAGCCCAAGTGTTTGATAAGTCATGAGTTCAAATTATGGAAGTATAAGCCCAATAAGGAACTAGCTAGATTAATTAACAAAGCCCAATGAGTAAGCCATGATCCATGGATCAAACCAAGTGAGAAATGGGTAGACTTGATGGGCAATCAAATTGTGTGGTGACCAAGTGATGTGCTAGACAAGGAATGAATAGTAAGGAGGTGGAGGATTAAGGAGGTGGGATGGTGTTTTGACCATTCTACCCTAACATTGGATTGCCTATAAATACAAGCCTCATTTCATTTTTGTTGGTCGTTATTTCATCCAACATTTTCCTCTCATAGATAAGCTACTTATTTGGTAGAGAGAATAAGCCACTTACACTTATAAGCCACTTCAACTTTTGCTAGATTTTCCAAAGTGAATTGAAGTCATAGTCTTCAAGGGTAAGACTCATATATTTTATCTTTATCTCTTCTATGATAGGATTGATAGAGAAGGGGGATTGGTTGCTAAGAACATATACGAATTAAGTTATGAATGGACTTAAGCCGAATAAGTTGAATAAGTAACTTGAACTCTAATAAGTTGTTAGAATCATAAAGAACTTATCATATGTTGTCATATGATGTTAATATATTGAATATAGCATGAGAACGTTGATTGATGGACTTAAGTTCATAGTAGGTCATAAGCATGAGGAATTGTAGTTCATAAGTTAAATAAGTCATTGACTTATGAGAATAAGTTAAAACCTACTTTTGTTATAAGTTGGTGTAATAAGTAACTTGTAATGATCATATGTTGGTGGAAATCCATTTAGAATCATTAAGAATCTAGTTTTGTCGGAATTCACACTATTAGATGATAATCGTCGAGTTCGTAAAATTCTCGGAATGGAAGTCGTATTTTGTGTTTGAAGTCGGAAATGTTGGTTTTCGATGGAGACAAGTCATATTTGGCATTATATAGTTGCGGACTCGAAAATGACCGAATTCCGACTTAGAACGAAGAAACGAGCGTTGAACGTTCACGAACGTTTATCGTTTTCATTAAATATGAACTCATAGGTGAAATTTTAGCAAACAAAGTCAAATAGATAAAATTCTTACATGAACGCATAGAGTATGTAATTTGTGAACCGTAGGCTTTTGAACGAGCCAAATCGGACTTATAAAGAAGAAGTTATGAGTCCCGGAGTTTCGTAAAATTTTCAAAGTTTGCAAACTATCTGAGGCACAGAGTTGGCATGCATGGCCATGACCAAAACCGATGAGTGATGTGCCGCGATGCCGAGTTCGAGGCTTGCTTACTTCAAACTCGCAATGCGGCGCCAGAAGATGAGTGGTGTGTGGCGCCGCGGCGCCAAACCTAAGAAAATTCCAAAGAAGAAGGATTTCAAGTACAGAATGAAAGGGAACATTATAGTATTGAACTAAGGCATAAACATGACATTGTTAGGACATTGTTAAACACTTACGTATGATGATTAAGAGTTAATAATCAATCGAAGAAGAACGAAATATGAATGACGTAATGAAAGCCGGAAACCCATAATAGTAGATCTAAGTCAGGATTTACATTGAGATGAAGGGTAAGATATAATAGTATACATACTTGATTATATATGACCTAATGTGGTATGTTATATGATCATGTATTATAGAAGCGTAGAGACTTAAAAGTGTGCGTGTGTTGTCGAAGCAGAATATTTGAAGGCAAGTATTCTAACCCTTGTTCGATTCGATCTGGACAAGTTTTGTAATTCATGTATTCTTTCACATGAAGTCTTGAATGATGAAGTCTAAAGCCAACTCTTTGGCTAGACTTATATTATGATTCTGCCAAGCATGATTTATGTTTATCGAGTTATATTGGTATGGTTTTCAATCGAAGACCAAGTATGCTAAAATGTTTTTTGTCGTTTAACGGCGAGCACGTGAGGTTGCCACAATTTAAGCGTATACGTTTAATGAATGTAGTGTTGATCAACATAGAGAGTACTATGGGGTGATCACCCGGAAGTGCTCATAAGCTATATGGGACTTACGGACTTAGTGTCGGGTTGTCCTTTTCAAAAGAAATTATGAATTGCTCATAGTCTTGAGCTTAGTTGATATTCTCTTGAATATTGTTGTTGGAAAAGCGTTTTGAATGAAAAGAAGTGCTATTTTGAATTATCGATAGTACTTCATAACTATTGTTCGATTCTTTGAAGATATATGAGTTCTATGTTTCAAGCATGTTGTTTATTAGAATTGTAGTACTTGTTGAGCTAGTCATGCTCACTCTTGCTTGAACCATATGAACACGACTAAGATCGAAGCGCGAAAGGAAGGCTCGACGAGGAGCAAGGGCAAGAAAAGCGAACCCTTAGATTACTTATGTAATAGAATAGTTGAGCGATTTGTAATATATTTGATATTATGACAAGAACAAGCGAATGGGTTATAAAGAACACAGGAAATGTAATATTATTTTGGATATATAGAAGTTATATTAGTCCTTTTGAGACTATTCAATTGAATGAATGAATGAATGGTAGTACCGTGTAGCACCATCTGTCGGGTTGAAAGAGACCCTGATTTGGGGGCATCACATGTTGGTATCAAAGCATTAGGTTATAAAACTTAAGGGGGGATTAAAAACCTTAAGTCATAACCTTAAGAGAGGTCAAAGAAATACAAGAAGAAAATAACCTTATAAAAATACATTATGATTATGTTATGTGTTTTTTATTATTCTCTTGGCGATGTACTAATCAACTTAATTGTTTTTTGTGTAGATGTCGGGGAGTAAATGGAATGTTTGTAGATGGTCAAGCCATTAGTGAAGAATTGGTGAACCAAGTAGAGGTTATACCGAACCCCATAGCAATGCAGATCCGGAGGTGGTAGTTATTGAGTCAGAGACTAGATGATCTTGACTATATATCAGTATTCGATGGGATGATAGAAGAGGAAGTAGAGACAGTGTCCTTTAATTCGGTAGCTATAGCAGCGGAGATAGCTCTGAGCGGTCGATGATGTCTCTGTTGGATGTCGGTGTTGGATAGAAATATCCATTCTTTGTCGGAGGTCAAAGAGTTGAAAGAGCTCAAATGGTTAAAGAGGACAAGGCGATGTCGAATCCATGTGGGAGCAGGAGCATGATGAACGGATTTTGGCTAAGGACAAAGTCCATGATTTAAAGCATGAGGTCTTTGAGCTAAAGAAGGAGCTAAAGACCAAGGTGCAGAAGATAGGGAGGATGTCCTATATCTATAGGAGTTCTCATCTGATTTCAATGACGGTGGCTGGATATCCTATAGAGGTAGGGCAAACACTGACATCTTATTAGTAGTGATATCATTGCCGGTCTTGCCAAGGTAGATTTCGAGAATGCCTTGAGGCAGAAGTAGACTAGTAGTAGTTAGAGTAGTATGTAAATATTTGTAAGTAGTAAGTGACGTAAAGCCCTTTTTGTATAGTAAGGGGTAGTCTTTTGTAAATCCCAATTTTTAAAAAGCTATAGCGGGAAAGTAATGTAATCGACTTAGGTTGTGTATATGTACCGATGTAGTATTATACTCTGAAAGAATGAATATAAGTCCTTTTTATGGAAAGTAATGAGTTATGGATGTTGGAGTTATTATTTAATATTAATGATAACTAATAAAGAAAGGAATAATAACGAAATGTGTTTATTATATCGACAAAATGCCGCCAGAGAAGAGTGCAAGCGTAATCAAGGAATGAGCGTGAATCAACGGAGAGGAGGTCCGAGTTAACCCGATGCGAGGAGTTTGTTAATTTAATAATAGTGTATTTAATAGAGCGAGGGCTAATATCCAAAAGTAAATCCGAGGAGTAGTACGAGCTACTACCTTTAAGGATTTCAAGAGCGTGGGTCCATGGGAGTTCAAAGGAACTATGGACCCTATTGAAACCCAAACATGGGTTAAGGAAATAGAGAAGGCATTTGTGATAGCAAATGTCGATGAGGCCCAAAAGGTTGCCTTTGCTGACCTATATGATGAAGGAGAGGCCAACTTTTGGTGGGAAGCCAATCGGCTAGGGTTGGGATAGCGAATCGGCGTGGGATAGGTTCGAGGAGATATTCTTGAGAACTACTTTCCCACGAGCATGCTGAGGAGGATGGAGATCACGGTTTTGGAGTTGAAACAAGGGACATAGCGGTTCCCAATCGCCGCCAAGTTTAATGAGCTGCAAGGTTCGCTCCACATCAAGTGGATCTTGAGGTGAGGAAAGGCGTGATGACAGTTGCGAGGGCTTGAAACCACGGCTCTATTAGTATATCGGTGTTCAAAGTACTTCTTTTGGAACCATTTTAGAGAAAGCGATAATCATGAAGGTGGTGGTAGTGAAGCGTTAAGTCGATACCACAAGGACAAGAAAAAGCAAGGTTAAAGTAGAGGGGAGAGTAAAGATCGAGGGAGCTAGTGGTAGTGGCGAGGTCGGGAAGAGGAAGGTATTTAGCTCTGGGAATCTTGGAGTGAAGCAAGGAGACCCGAAGAAGAGAAGAATGGAGGCTGCAGAGACTGTGGGAAGACTCACTTAGGAGTCATCTCAAGGGAAGGTCGTCTGTTACAATTGTGGATAGGAGGGGCACATTGCAGCCCTAATTGTCCAAGTCAGAAGAAGAACCATGGATGCTTTGTGTGTGGGTCAATGACCACATGGCAAAAAAGCCGAGAAGAAGGGGACGAATGAGGGAATCAGGGCGCTAATAGCGATAAGTTAGCTATTAGTGGACCCGGTAGCTGATGTGAGTAGGCCGATGTGAATTCGATACCTTTAACATGACGATCAAGATGCGATCGCATCGGGGGGCGTCGTCGCATGTATTATTCAATCAGCGATATCAATGTATACGTCTTTTGTTTGATTAGGGTGCTACTTGTTCGTTTATAGCATGCGATTTTGCTAGGCGATTAGGATTACTTTCAGAAAAGTTGCCTATACCTTTAAATATTAAGGTAGCAAACGAAGAGATAATTCATATTGAAGATATTCATAAGAGTTGTTGTGTAGATATACTGGGGTTGTAAATTATCGGTAGATTTATTACCAAATAAAGTTAGGAGAATTTGATGTAATTCTCGGAATGGATTGGTTAGTAAACCATGGGGCAATTATAGATTGTCAAAAGAAATGTGTGAACATTAAGGCGTTAGAACAACCTCGGGTAGTATTTTACGGGAATAGATCGTCGGGACGTTTCGTGTTGTCTAACCATGACACAAACTAGGAAATTATTGAGGAAGGGATCGTAGGTTTACGTGTGCCATGTTGTTGATACCGGAGAGTGGTAGCAACCATGGAACAAATACATGAGTGAGAGAATTTGCGATGTATTTACGAGTGAATTGAATTCGGGTCTTCCATAGGATAGGAGAGGCGAGTTTGTGATAGACATTGTGCGGGGGCGGCACCGGTTTCGAGAACGCCGTATCGTATGGCGCTTGATGGAGATGAAGGAGTTGATGAATGCGATTGCAAGAAGCTATTAGACATGAAGTACATTCAGCAGAGTGTTTCGTGGTAGGACCACCGAGTCTTATTTGTCAAGAAGAAGGACGGATCGTTAAGGCGTGTATCGACTATCGAGAGTTGAACAAGTTAACGATAAAGAATAAATACCCATTGCCGGGATCGATGATCTCTTTGATCGGTTGAAAAGGGCTAAGTATTTTTCTAAAATAGATTTAAGAATGGGGTATCATCGGTTGAAGGTTAGGAAGGAGGATGTACCAAAAGCTGACATTTAGGACTCGTTATGGTCATTCTGAGTTCTTGGTGATGTCGTTTGGGTTGACAAATGCACCATTTGCATTTATGGATATGATGAGCAGAGTGTTCAAACAATATTTGGACAAGTTAAAGGTGGTGGTGTTTATAGATGATATTCTAGTCTATTCTAAGGCGCTTGAGGAAGATCATGTTGAACACCTTAGATTAGTGTTGGAGACACTAAGAAAGGAGAAGTTGTATCTGAAATTCACTAAGTGTGAATTTTGGTTGGAGAAAAGTGCGATTTTTAGGTCATGTCATTGACCATGTGGGGATTCGGTAGATCCGGTGAAGGTGGAAGCGAAGTGATGAATTGGGAACAATAAAAAATGCCGGTGAGGTGCGGAGTTTTCTAGGGTTAGCGGGTTACTATCGAAGATTCATCGAGATTTTTTGAAGATAGCTACTCAGTTGACTAACTTAACGAGGAAGGCGGTGAAATACGCTTGGGTGACAAGTGTGAGGGCGATTTTCAAGAACTAAAGAAGAGGTTGAGTGAAGCGCTTTGTTTTGTCATTACCCGATGACACGGGAAATTTTGTAGTTTATAGTGATGCTTAGCATAGAGGACTTGGTTGCGTGCTCATGCGACATGGCAAGGTCATTGCGTATGCATCTAGGCGATTGAAGGATTATGAGAAAGTTTACCCTACTCGTGATGCTGGGGCGGCATGATAGTTTTTGCTCTAAAGATATGGAGACATTATCTTTATGGAGAAAAATGTGAGATATACACGGACCACAAAAGTCTAAAATATATCTTCACATAGAAGGAGTTGAATATAGAAGAGAGGAGAGATGGTTGGAGTTGATAAAGGATTATGATTGTGAAATCTGTATCACCTTGGAAAAGCGATGTGATTTTAAGCGCCTTAAGTAGTAGGAAGGGTGGGAAAAGTTGTCTTTGTTAGCGGCTCAAGCGAGTTGATAACGAGAGATGGCTAGGATGGAGTTGGAAGTGAAAGCGCCAAGTGAAGGAGGACAAATGTTGTTTCTGACGGAGATGCAATCTACCATCGTAGAGAGAGTTAAAGAGGTACAACTCAAAATGGATGAGTGTGACCCGGATAAAGAAGGCGGCTAGCCAATGAAAAAGATATTAAAATACAGTCTTGATAATGAGGATTATTAAGATTTGAAGGAAGAATTTGGGTTCGAATGAGATGGAATTAAAGAGGCGGAGTTCTCAAGAGGGCTCATAGTTCGAGATTTTCGATTCATCTGGTAGCACTAAGATGTATCAAGATCTTGACGAGAGTTTTGGTGGCCGAACATGAAGAGAGAAATAGCGAGTATGTGAGTAGGTGCTTGACTTGTCAGAAGAGTTAAAGTAGAACATCAACGACCAAGTGGCTTACTACTGATCATTAGAAATTTCGGAGTGGAAATGGGAGAATATCACGATGGATTTTGTGGTGGGACTTGACTACTCGGAAAGGGTATGATGCGATTTGGGTAATAGTGGACCGGTTGACAAAGTCGGCTCACTTTTTGCCAATTAGGGTTAAGTATAACTTAGATCAGTTAGCTAGACTCTATATTAAGGAAATAATCTCTAGACATGGGGTGCCAGTATCGATTGTGTCAGATCGTGATCCACGATTCACGTCGAACTTTTGGAGAAGTCTACAAGAAGCGATTAGGAGCGCAGTTGAATTTGAGTCTGACGTATCATCCCACAAGCGGATGGATGAGAGCGAGAGGACAATTTGAGGCGTTAGAAGATATGCTAAGATCTTGCGTCATGGATTTCAAGGGTAGTTGGGATGATCATCTACCATTAGTGGAGTTTGCAATATAACAATAGTTATCATGCAAGCATAGGTATCTTGCTTACTGAAGCTTTGTATGGGAGAAAATGCGAGAATGCCTTTTTGTATTGGGATGAGGTAGGAGAGCAGCAGAATGTTGGGACGAGTTGGTTGCACAGAGACGGCGGACATTGTCAAGAAGATACAAATCGTCTTCTAGCAGCTCAAAGGCAGATGACGAGAAGTTTTACGGATCCGCATAGAGAGAATCGGGAGTTTGAAGTAGGTTAAATGCGTATTCTAAAAGTATCTCCTGGAAAGGAAAGATACGTTTTGGGAAGAAAGGAAAGTTAAGTCAGAGGTTTATAGGACCTTTTGAGGTATTAAAGCGGGTGGGTGAGGTAGCTTATATGATAGCATTACCTCCGGACCTAGAAACGAATACATAATGTATTTCACGTATCGTATTACGTCCTTATAATGGGATTATAAGCACGTGATAGAATATGAACCTATTCATATCGAGAAGGACTTAGCGTGTGAGAGAAAATGCCGATTCAAATTATCGATAGAAAAGAACAAAGTTTGCGGAATAAAGTTATACCTTAGTGAAGGTGATATGGAAGAACCACGATGCGGAAGAAGCAGCGTGGGAGTTAGAAGAAATGATGAAAAAGAATTACCCTCAATTATTTGTGTAATTTTTTTTTTATATAGCGAGATTACGAGGGACGAGAATCCTTATAAGGGAGAGAATGTAGCATGAGGAAAATCGAACCTTTGTAAATACTTTTAATAATGAATAAAATAATATTATTTATTATTATTATGTATGGATAAGATGAATGTCGTTCTATAACCTAGAAAGCGTTGGAATGTAAGTAGTATTTTAACTACATTGAGAATTAAAGTGTTTGAATTTCTAAGGCGAAAATAAAAGCTTTAGAGAATTTTTCAAAAAACACTATTCATCGATTTACGCTAAGAATTATTTTTGAACTTCGAGAAATACGTAGCGTTATAATATCAAGGTGATATGGATTATGTAATAATAATCTAAGTATGGAAAGCGTAATATTTTGCATGCGGACTTAATTTGGGAGCGTTAGGTTTATTAAGCGTTAAAGGAAGAAAGTTGTGATCGTATAATGTGTATTCATTATATGAAGGTAATGAATGTAAGTATAATCTGACGTATTATACTATTATGTATGAAGAATGATGAGATAGCGTATATTATGAATTAATATCTGAGCTAGCATCTGAAGATTATCGTGGGGTATAAATGTTAAGTTATTAATTAAAGGTAATGGACTTGTAGGATTATTAACCTAATAGTATAAGTCAATAGAAGTGACAATCAAGCCCAAGTGTTTGATAAGTCATAAGTTCAATCTATTGTAGTATAAGCCCAACAAGAAATTAGCTAGATTAATTAACAAAGCCCAATGAGTAAGCCATGATCCATGGGGCAAACCAAGTGAGAAATGGGTAGACTTGATGGGCAATCAAATGTGATGTGTGTGACAAGTGATGTGACTTAGACAAGGAATGAATAGTAAGGAGGTGGAGATTGAGGAGGTGGAATGAGGAGGTGGAATAAGGAGGTGGGATGGTGTTTTGACCATTTTACCCTAGCTTTGAGTTGGCTATAAATACAAGCCTCATTTCATTTTTTTGTTGGTTGTTATTTCATCAACACTTTCCTCTCAAAAGATAAGCAACTTATTTGGTAGAGAGAATAAGCCACTTAAGCACTTATAAGCCACTTCAACTTTTGCTAGATTTTCCAAAGTGAATTGAAGTAATAGTCTTCAAGGTAAGACTCATATCTTTTATCTTTATCTCTTCTATGATAGGATTGATAGAGAAGGGGATTGGTTATTAAGAACATGTAATAAGTTATTAATGAATGGACTTAAAGTAGAATAAGTTGAATAAGCAACTTGAACTCTAATAAGTTGTTAGAATCATGAAGAACTTATCATATGTTTGTCATATGATGTTAGTATGTTGAATATAGTATGAGAACATTGATTGATGGACTTAAGTTCATAGTAAGTCATAAGCATGAGAAATTGTAGTTCATAAGTTAAATAAGTCATTGACTTATGAGAATAAGTCAAAACCTACTTTGATTATAAGTTGGTGTAATAAGTAACTTGTAATGTTCATATGTTGGTTGAAATCCATTTAGAATCATTAAGAATGTAGTTTTCTTAGGAATTCACACGATTGGGCGATTATCGTCGAATTAAGTGAAATTCTCGGAATGGAAGTCGTATTTTGTGTTTGAAGTTGGAAAGCGTTGGTTTTCGATGGAGACAAGTCATATTTGGCATTATAGAGTTGCGGACTCAAAAATGGCCGAATTCGACTTAGAAGCGAAGAAAGCAGCGTTGAGCGTTCACGACGTTTATCGTTTTCGTTAAAATGAACTCATAGGTGAAATTTTAGCAAATGAAGTCAAATAGATAAAATTCTTGCATGAGCGCATAGAATATGTAATTTGTGAACCGTAGGCTTTTGAGCGAGCCAATTCGGACTTATCTTGAAGAAGTTATGAGTCGGGAGTTTCATAAAATTTTTAAAGTTTGCAAACTATCTGAGGCACTGAGTTGGCGCCGCGGAGCCAACCCAAGGCCATTGTGTGGATGCCTTGTAAGTCAAGTCGAGGCTTCTTACTACAAACTCAAACTGCTTGCTTGCGAGAAGAGAGTGGTGTGTGTGTGTAATGGTGTACTTGCAGACCTAAGAAATTGCCGAGAGAAGAAAGATTTCAAGTCTGAATGAAAGGGAACTTTATAGTATTGAACTAAAAGCATAAACATGACATTGTTAGGACATTGTTAAACACTTACATATGATGATTAAGAGTTAATAATCAAATGAAGATAAGCGAAATATGAATGGCGTAATGAAATAGAAAACCCATAATAGTAGATCTAAGTCGAGGATTTACATTGAGATGAAGGGTAAGATATAATAGTATACATACTTGATTATATATGACCTAATGTGGTGCGTTATATGATCATGTATTGTAGAAACGTAGAGACTTAAAGTATGCGTGTGTTAATCGATGAAAGCAGGCGTTGAAGGCAAGTATTCTAACCCTTGTTCGATTCGGTCTGGACAAGTTTTGTAATTCATGTATTCTTTCGCATGAAGTCTTGAATGATGAAGTCTAAAGCCGACTCTTTCGGCTAGACTTATATTATGATTTCTATCAAAGCATGATTTATGTTTATCGAGTTATATTGGTATGGTTTTCAATCGAAGACCAAGTATGCTAAAATTTTTTGTCGTTTAACGGCGGCACGTGAGGTTGCCACAACTTAAGCGTATATACGTTTAATGAATGTAGTGTTGATCAACATAGAAGTACTATAAATTTGATCACCCGAGAAGTGCTTCGTAAGCTATCTTGGGACTTTATGGACTTAGTGTCGGGTTGTCCTTTTCAAAAGAAATTATGAAGCTGCTCATAGTCTTGAGCTTAGTTGATATTCTCTTGAATATTGTTGTTGGAAAGCGTTTTGAATGAAAAGAAGTGCTATTTTGAATTATCGATAGTACTTACGTAACTATTGTTCGATTCTTGAAGATATATGAGTTCTATGTTTCAAGCATGTTGTTTATTAGAATTGTAGTACTTATTTGAGCTAGTCATGCTCACTCTTGCTTGAACCATATGAACACATCTAAGATCGAGCGAACCAGAAGGCTCGAAGCGAGGACAAGAAGAGGCGAGCGAGCGAACCCTTAGATTACTTATGTAATAGAATAGGTGAGCGATTTGTAATATATTTGATATTATGAAAAGAACAAGCGAATGGGTTACAAAGAACACAGGAAATGTAATATTATTTTGGATATATAGAAGTTATATTAGTCCTTTTGAGACTATTCAATTGAATGAATGAATGAATGGTAGTGCAAGTGTAGCACCATCACGCCGGGTTGGAAGAGACCCGAATTTGGGGGGTTGGAAGAGAACTTGGGAAAAGTAAATATTACTTTGAATATATAGTTGGATAGAAACATCCGATTATTATAAAAAGAGGTAAAGGGTTAAAGAGGAACTTCAAGTCGTCAGGGAGGACAAGACTAATATGGAGGGTATGTGGGAAGAGGAACATGATGATCAAGTTTTGGCCAAGGACAAGGTCCACGAGCTGAAACGCAAAGTCTTTGAGCTCAAGCAGGAGCTAAAGACTAAGCAACAGAAGGTAGAGAGGATGTCCTATATACATAGGAGTTCTCACACGAATTTCCAGCAACAAGTAGCTGGGTACCCGATAGAAGAAGGGCAGAATCGACATACTATCAGTCGTGATGTTATTGCCAATCTTGCCAAGAAAGATTTTGAGAATGCCATTCGGCAGATGTAATCTAGCAAAAGCTAGAATAGTTTAGATATGTAAATATTATGTATCTAATAGTGACGTAAAACCCTCTTTTGTATATCAAGGGTAGTCTTTTGTAAATCCCAATTTTTGGAAAGCAATTGCAGGATAGTAATGTAATCAGCTTAGGCAGTGCAATGTAAATAATGTAGTATTATACTACAAGTAATGAATCAATATAAGTCTTTTTATGGAATATATTGAGTAATGAGTATGAGTTATTGTTTCATCACGAATAATAACTAACCAACAAGAAGAAAGTAATAATGACGTATTGTTTTCTTAACAGCAAAATGCCGCCAAGAAGGAGACAACGAAATCAAGATTCTAATGTTAATCAACAGGAGAGAGGTCCGGTTAATCCAATGCAAGAGTTCATTAATCTTTTAACGGCCACGTTTAATAGAACTGGGGCTAATGTACCCATAAATCCTGGGGTAGTACGAGCTACTACTTTTAAGGATTTCAAAAGTGTCGGTCCGCCGGAGTTCAAAGGAACTACGGACCTTATAGAAGCCCAGACTTGGGTGAAAGAGTTTGAGAAAGCATTTGTTATAGCAAATATTGACGAAGGTCAAAAGGTTGCTTTTGCAACCTATATGATGAAAGGTGAGGCCAACTTTTGGTGGGAGGCAAACCAGGCTAGAGCTGGTATAGAAAATCTAATGTGGGTAAGGGTCAAGAAGATTTTCTTCGAGAACTATTTTCCCACGAGCATGCATGGAAAGATGGAGATGCGGTTTCTTGATTTGAAATAAGGGGATATGATGGTTCCCCAGTATTCTGTCAAGTTTAATGAAATGGCATGGTTTGATCCACATCAAGTGGGCACGGAGGTAAGAAAGGCTGAGCGGTTTGGCGGGGCTTTAAACCACGGCTCTATAAATTTGAATTTACGTGTTCCAAAGTACTTCCTTTGGGACCATATTAGAAAAGGCAATAATTACCGAGGGTGGGAATGAGGCTCTGAGCCAGTCCACAAAGATAAGAAAAATAAGGGTAAAGTCGATGGGGGAATAAAGACCGAGAGAGCCAGCGGTAGTGGCGATGGTCAAAAGAGGAAGGGGTTTAACTCTGAGAATACTGGAGTAAAACAAGGGGATCCTAAGAGGAGGATGGAGGCCCGCAAAACCTGTGGGAAGACTCAATTAGGTGTCTGTCTAAAGGGGAAGGCAGTATGTTACAACTGTGGACAAGAAGGGCACATTTCGCCTAATTGTCCAAGTCTGAAGAAAAATCATGGATGTTTTGTATGTGGATCAACTGACCACATAGGAAAGAACTGCCCAAAGAAGGGGACGGATGGGAACAAGGGCACTAATAGCGGTAAGTTAGCTATTGGTGGTCCAGCACAGCCGGGTAGGTCGATGGCCCGCACCTTTAATATGACAGTCCAAGATGCGATGGCATCAGGGGATGTAGTTGTAGGTATTATTCCGATCAACAACATAAATGCTTACGTGCTATTTGATTCGGGTGCTACTTGTTCGTTTATAACATGTGATTTTGCTAGATAATTAGAATTACTTTCCGAAAAGTTGCCCATACCTTTGAATATTAAGGTAGCAAACGAAGATATAATTCCTATTGAAGATATTCATAGGAGTTGTTACGTAGATATTCGGGGTTGTAAATTATCGGTAGATTTGATACCGATAAAGTTAGGAGAATTCGATATAATTCTCGGAATGGATTTGATTAACCATGGTGCAATTATAGATTGTTAGAAGAATTGTATGAGCATTAAGACGTTGAAACAACCTCCTGTAATATTTTACGGTAATAAATCGCCAGGACGCTCGTGTTGTCTTACGATGACACAAACTAGAAAACTTTTAAGAAAGGGATGTGTAGGTTATCTGTGCCATGTTGTTGACACCCAGCGAGTGGGAGTGACCATGGAACAAATACCCATAGTAAATGAATTCATGGATGTATTTCCAAGTGAATTACCTAGTTTACCACCGGATAGGGAGATCGAATTTATAATAGACATTGTGCTTTGGGGGCGGCACCGATCTCAAGAAGGCACCGTATCGTATGGCACTGTGGAAATGAAAGAGTTAATGGTTCGATTCATGGGAACTATTAGACGAAAGTACATTCAACCAAGTGTTTTCCGGTGGGAAACACCGATATTGTTTGTCAAAAAGAAAAAGCGGATCGTTAAGGCTTTGTGTATCGACTACTCGAGAGTTGAACAAGTTAACGATAAAGAATAAATACCCATTGCCGGGATCGATGATCTTTTTGATCAGTTGAAAGGGGCAAAGTATTTTTCTAAGATAGATTTGCGGACGGGGTATCACCAATTGAAGGTTAGAAAGGAGGATATACCAAAGACAGCATTCAGGACTCGTTATGCTCATTACGAGTTTCTGGTAATGTCATTTGGATTGATGAATGCACCAACTGCATTTATAGATATGATGAACAGAGTGTTTAAACAATATTTGGAAAAGTTCATCGTTATGTTTATTGATGATATTCTAGTCTATTCTAAGACGCCAGAAGATCATGTCGAACACCTAAGATTAGTGTTGGAAACACCAAGAAAGGAGAAGTTATATGTGAAATTCACTAAGTGTGAATTTTGGCTAGAGAAGGTGCAATTTTTAGGTCATGTCATTGACCAAGAAGGGATTTCAGTGGATCCAGCGAAGGTAGAAGCAGTGATGAGCGGGTGAAAACACCGCAGAAGTGCGGAGTTTCCTAGGGTTAGCAGGATACTATCGAAGATTTATCCAAGATTTTTCGAAGATAGCTACTCCGTTGACTAACTTGACAAGGAAGACGGTGAAATACGTATGGACGGATAAATGTGAAGACAGTTTTCAAGAACTGAAGAAAAGATTAAGTGAAGCACCTGTTTTGTCATTACCCGATGACATAGGAAATTTTGTAGTTTATAGCGATATATGCTTCACATAGAGGACTTGGTTGCATGCTCATGCAACATGGCAAGGTCATTGCGTATGCATCACGGCAGTTGAAGGATTATGAGAAAGTTTACCCTACTCATGATCTGGAACTGGCCGCGGTAGTATTTGCCTTAAAGATATGGAGATATTATCTTTATGGGGAGAAATATGAGATATATACGGACCATAAGAGTCTAAAATATATCTTCACATAGAAGGAGTTGAATATGAGACAGAGGAGATGGCTGGAGTTGATAAAGGATTACTATTGTGAGATCCTGTATCACCTTGGAAAAGCTAATGCAGTTGCTGACGCCTTAAGTAGAAAGGGTCGGGAAAAGTTGTCTATGTTAACGACTCAAGATGAGTTAATAACAGAGATGGCTAGAATGGAAATAGAATTGAAGATGCCAAGTGACTCGGGGCAGATACTTTTTGCGACGGAGATGAAATCTACCATCGTAGAGATAATCAAGGAGGTACAACTCAAAACTGATGAGTGTGACCAAATGAAGAAGCGGTTAGGCGATGAAAAAGATATTAAGTATAGTCTTGATAATGAGGGATTATTAAGATTTGAAGGAAGAATTTGGATTCCGAATGAGACGAAGTTAAAAGAACAAGTGTTACAAGAGGCTCATAATTCAAGGTACTCGATACATCCTGGTAGTAGTAAGATGTATCAAGACCTTCGACAGAGTTTTTGGTGGCCGAACATGAAGAGAGAAATAGCTGAATATGTGAGTAGATGCTTAACTTGTCAAAGAGTTAAAGCTGAACATCAACGACCAAGTGGCTTGTTACAGTCATTGGAAATTCGAGAATAGAAATGGGAGCATATCACGATGGACTTTGTGGTGGGACTTCCGACTACGACTAAAGGGTACGATTCGTTTTGGGTAATAGTGGACTGGTTAACAAAGTCGACTCACTTCTTTCCAATTAGGGTCAAGTATAACTTAGACCAGTTAGCTAAACTTTATGTTAAGGAAATTATTTACAGACATGGAGAACCAGTATCGAATGTGTCAGATCATGATCCATAATTCACATCAAACTTTTGGAGGAGTTTGGAAGAACAGTTGGGAACGCAGCAGAAGTTAAGTACAATGTATCATCCACAAACCGATGGACAGAGTGAAAGGACAATTCAGACGTTGGAAGATATGTTGAGATCTTGCGTCATGGATTTCAAGGGTAGTTGGGATGATCACCTACCACTAGTAGAGTTTGCGTATAACAACAGTTATCATGCAAGCATAGGCATGCCACCTTACGAAGCTTTGTACGGAAGGAGGTGCAGAACACCATTGTATTGGGATGAGGTGGGAGAATGCCGAATGCTAGGACCAGAATTGGTGAAGCAGACAACGGATGTAGTGAAGTTAATTCGAATACGTCTTGTCACCGCTCAAGACAAACAAAATAAGTACGCAGACTCGCATAGAATAAATCAAGAGTTTGAAGTAGGCTCGTATGTGTTTCTAAAGGTATCTCCCTGGAAAGGAAAGATACGCTTTGGAAAGAAGGGAAAGTTAAGTCCAAGGTTTATAGGACCATTTGAAGTATTAAAAAGGGTGGGAGAGGTAGCTTATGTGATAGCATTACCTCTAGACCTAGAACGGATACATAGCGTGTTTCACGTATCTGTGTTACGTCCTTATAAGTCGGATTATAAGCACGTATTCGAGTATGAGCCGATTCATATCAAGAAGGAATTAACGTACGAAGAAGTACCGATTCAAATCATCGATAGAAAAGAGCAAGCTCTACGGAACAAAGTTATACCTTCGGTAAAGGTATTATGGAAGAACAACGATGCCGAAGAAGCAACGTGGGAATTAGAAGAAAAGATGAAGAAAAATTTTCCTCAATTATTTGATTAAAGTAAAGGCGAGAGACGAGGATGAGAATCCTTATAAGGGGAAGGATGTAACAATAGAAATTTGGATCTTATTGTAAAATAATTTTATTGAATTAAATAATAAATAAAATTATATTCTATGTGTTATCAAGATGGTTGTCAATCTATAACCTAATAATGTTGGAATGTCGTAGTATTTTAGCTATGTGAAGGAATTGAAGTGTTTGAATTTCCAAAACGAAAATAAAAGTTTTCCGTGAAATTTTCCAAAAAATACTATTCATCGGTATTTGCTCGGGAATTATTTTGAACTTCCAAGAAATACGTAATGATGGAATATCAAGGTAAGATGGATTATGTAATAATAATCGAAGTATGGAAAACGCAATATTTCGCTTGCGGACTTAATTTGAGAACATTAAGGAAAGCGAAGTATTAGTGAGTTAAGTAATAATCGTATGATACTTAAGTATTATACGAGGTAATGAATACGAGTATAATACAAAGTATTATACGAGTTTGTATGAATGATTGAATATCGTATATGAAGAATTTGTATACGAGAATAATACGTGAACAATATGTTATATGTATTGAGCAATGGTATTGGACTTGTAGGATTTGTTAGGAATGTGTACAAGCCCAAGTGAAGTAATGATAAGGCCCAAATGTTTGTTAATGAATAAGTTAATGTTTGTTAATGCAAGCCCAAAAGTTAAGTAAGCTAATCCAAGCCCAAGCTAGGATCCAATGGGTTGTAGTGACCCATGGGGCAAACCATATTAATATGGTTAATCTTGGTAATCAAGCATTTTGTGTGATGACCAAGACTTAAGTGTAATGGCCAAGCAAAAGATAATTGTTGTGCTAAATAAGTAATGAATAGTAAGGAGGTGGCTTAGGGAGGTGGGAGGACATAATGACCAAACTACACTAACCTTGTGTTTTCTATAAATAGAAGGAGTTTGCTAGTCATTTTCTAATTGTTCAACTCATCCAACAAACTTATAAAGTGCTTAAGTATTAGAGAAAATAAGCTACTTCCATTTGTGAGAAGAAGAAGAAGACTTATTCCAAAGAACTTCAAGGGTAAGACTTCTTGTCCATTAATCTTCTATCTCTACCATGATAGGCTGATAAGAGAAGTAGGGATTAATGAACATGGATGTTAAGAAGTGAGAATAATGATTAATCAATGGACTTAAGCCGCATAAGTCAGAAATAAGTCATTTAAACTTGCAAAAGTTATGAACTTATATAGAATCTATATGAACTTGTTATATGTTTACCTTAAGAAGTTTGTATGAAAACAAAGAATTTGTAAGAATTGTAACATATATACATGAACGAATTTTATATGTTGAGAACATATAAGGATGATGATTAAAAGACTTTAATTATCATAAGTAATGAGCAATGAAGCTATAAGTAGTTTATACTTTAATAAGTTATAAGCTCATGGAAGAATAAATCAAAATCCAACATAAAAATAAGTTGCTGTAATAAGTACGTTGAGATGTTCATATGATGAATGGATTTCATTTGAAGCAATGAACAAATCATAAGTAATGAAGTTATGCCGAAAATCGCACGATTGGACGATAATCGTCGAATTCGTGAAATTCTCGGAATAGAAGTCAAATTTTGTGTTTGAACTCGGAAACATTAGTTTTCGATGGAGACAAGTCATATTTGGCATTATAGAGTTGCGGACTCGAAAATGACCGAATTCCGACTTAGAACGAAGAAACGAGCATTGAACGTTCACGAACGTTTATTGTTTCCGTTAAAAATGAACCAATAGGTGAATTTTGAGCAAACAAAGATGAAAATATAAAATTCTTGCATGAACATGTAGAGTATGTAATTTTTGAACCGTAGGCTTTTGAACGAGCCAATTCGGACTTATAACGAAGAAGTTATGAGCCCGGGAAGTTCGTAAAGTTGAAAAAAGCTATCAAAACTATCTCTGGTGCAATGAAGTGGCAATGGCACAAGTATTTCTTTCAAGGCCAATTCATCATCGTCGCGCCATGTGAATAGTACTTGACATATTGATTGAGGAGTGGCGCGCAAATACGGACCACTTAAGTAAGGACTCACGGCCAGCAGCAGCGCCAAGTCCGGGACATGCCTCTGTATTATTCTCATGTGCATACGATGACTTAGAAAGAACAATTTGTGGCCATGATGGCCTTGACCCTATATCAAAGCTAGTAAGGAATGTTTATAAGTACAAAGTAAGGAATGTGATTAATTCAAATTGAACTTACCTTAAGGAACTTAAAGTAACATTGTTAAACCTTAAGAATAGTATGTAAAGGTTATTGATAACCTATTCAATTATGAATATAAGTATAATGACAAACCGGAATTAATAGTAAACAAATCTAATATATGATTAGATTGAGAAGAAGGGTAAGATATAATCATATACATACTTGATTATATATAACCTAATATGGTATGTTATGTGATCATGTATTGTAGAGACTCTAAAGACTCGAACATAAAGTAATTATACCATAGCAGACGTTGAAGGCAAGTATTCTAACCCTTGTCTCAGTTCAATCTGAACAAGTTTTGAAATTCATGTATCCTTACGCATGAATTGATGTATGATGGAGTTAAAGCCAACTCTTTCGGCTATACTTAATGTATTTACTGGATTATTGATAATCTATCTAACTCTTATCAAATGTTGTTATCTTTTGTCAACTACTTGATATGGTTTTCAAAAGAAGACTGAGTATGCTAAACAAATGTTTTATCGTCAAACGACAGGCACGTGAGGTTGCCACAACTTAAACGTACATACGTTTAATGAATGTAGTGTTGATCAACATAGAGTACTATAGGCTGATCACCTAGAAGTGCTCGTAAGTAATACCAGACTTACGGACTTAGTGTCGGGTTGTCCTTTTCAAAGAAGAATGAAATGCTCAAGGTGTTGGACCGAAATTGATGTTTTACTAAATATTATTATTGTAAAACATTTTTCAAGAAAGATGAAGTGTTATTTTGAATTATCAATAGTACTTCATAACTATTGTTCTGTTATTGAAGATATACGATTCTTGTGTGTCAAGCATGTTGTTATTGAAATTGTTATACTTGTTGAGCTAGTTATGCTCACTCTTGCTTGAACCATATGAATACAGCTAAGACTGAACGTCCCGAAGAATCGAATAAGGATAAAGGAAAGGCTAAGGCAGATCGTTAAGCTGTCTATGTAATAGTATAGGTTTATTGTTGTAATGTAATTGATATTATGACAAAGAACGTTTGTAATGGGTATAGAACACAGGAAATGTAAATATTACTTTGAAGTTCGTTCTTTATATAGAAGTATGAATGGTTCAAGTATTCTTTTACCCGGAAACTTTGGAAGCAATTGAATGAATGTATGAATGAAATGTAAGACTCTTCGTATATGGCACCTTTATATGGGGTTGGAAGATACCTTGTATTTTTATCGTATGTCGTTGGTCCAAACTCTCCATTTATTCTTTGGTTATTTTTCAATAATGACGAAAGTCGTCGATTAGCAATGACATTATATGTTGTCGTTTCTTTATGTGCAACGAAAGTTGATATGATTTGCAACGATAAAAAATATTTCCTTATATTTTAGTATTAGCAACAATATCCTCTCCGTTATTATTAAGTTAATTTTTCGTTGCCAAATATTATATTTTTAATGTCATTAGCAACGAAAATTTGTTGTTAAATGTATAAAAAAATTGTTGTTAAATGTATAAAAAAATTGTTGTTATATTAAAACTTATTCAATGTTTTGGTAACGAATTATATTGTTGCCAAATCAAAAGTTAACATCTTTTTGTGTACCTGACTGGCTCAATGTCCCCATTGGAAATAATGGCAAAAATACAAAAACTAAAATATTATTAACTTAATAAAATCATCAACTACATAATCATTCATTATCTTTACAATTAACCATCTAAAGCTACCACAGTTCTTCAATCAAAATATATATATCTACATATATAGAGAGACTACACTTCATAATTTCGTCCCTTGTCTTCATGACCAATTTCTCTAACAAATTCAGGTCACCAAAAATAGCATAACCAGAAGATCCACATGTAAAACAGAGTGAATGCTAACCTGGCCTAATTCAGGATCCTCCACAACGGTACCTTTGCAACAAAACTCCTTCTTGAGATCCTTGAGTATCTTATTATAGCTGAATTCTTTCTTCAACCCCTGCACAGTTGTCAAGCTTTTCCTACCATTTCACTGTTGTATACAAATGTGCACGTACTCTTTCGACCCAGCACTAGAGTCCTCAACAGTGGCCTCAGCAAATGGATCTGAAAGTACTTGAGTACAGTGCATTGCATACATCAAAAAATGAAACAAGAAAAAAAATCAACTCATTGTTTCCCGACATGTGGAAGGGGAATGTGCGTAATAAGTTTCCAAAAGTAAATTAACTACATCTTCTGTTAAGAACTTGATCAAATCAAATATATATGTAAGGGAGAGCATAATCCACGTCATATGCATGTGTATTAATTGCCAAAAAAAACTCTCATACCGAAAGCATTAGGAATCTGGATGTCGAGGTTAGACATGAAACTTGGCTGATGAACTTGTAGATTAGAAGGAAATTTTCTTACAATAAAACTCAGATGCTCAGACCTGTATTATAGGGGAAATAAACATTAATATGGTAACTAAGCAGTATACTATTTTCAGATATAAGAAATAGAGGTAGACAACGTTTAGAAAGAATTATGAAAACGGAAAATCAGGACCCTTCAGTTTAAGGCACATAATTCAACTCCTTAATAGTAAAATCAAACCACTGACATCCTATAGACATAAAATTAAGTAAAAGCAACTCAAGACACAGATGTCAAAAGAATTAAACACCAATAATAAAAAAGATTAATAGTTTTGAATAATTACTTATATTTAAGCCTTTTATGTTCAATTTTATTTAATATTTTTACTAATTATTCGGCATACATTGTGTGTGCCTCGACAACTAGTTTTTATTATGAGCATATTCCTTGAGAGGATCATATTTGATTCATCCTTCATGTTTTTCCTCTCTTTAACTATAGTAAAAGAATGACTCTCAAACAGTTCAATAGCAAACAACAAGACCAAATGAATGATTGGAGTTGATGCAATCAAAACCAATACGTTATATACTAATTGCTTGTTAAGTTAAATACACCAGCCTAGTTCCAAAAGAACAGAAAGAGCAGGGTTCTGTACATGTAAGAACTTTAATTTTCATCAATTGTCAAAAAGGATTTTAGTTTCGTATTTGGAATAAAACCTCAAAAACGTGGATAAAGAAAAACTAAAAGACAGAATTCAGCCTTTCAATGAATATTTCTTTCCTGTGAATGCTTGGAACTTGGGTTCGTCTGCCTTCTGTGGTGGCTACTCCTGACTGCTCTCCTTAGGCATAGTCTCAGTCTGTAATGCACACGAATTCAAACAGCAACATAATTAATTCAATCCGAGTAGCAATGACGAATCAACCCAAACACTTGTTAGTGAAAGCTAGACCATAATTTGCATGATATACACAGATAACAAGGGAACAAATTACATACTTTTGGTATTCTATGTGTAGCTTGATCCCCGTTTAAACCAAAAACGAGCTTTCCACAATGCTTCCTTGAAGTAGAGGTTTATGGTATAGAGCCATTAGTCCCAATATTATCCTCAGGCTGGTGCTGTTGTTTGAGCAGGGGAGAAGAAACTTTTGCAACTGGTTCGGCAGAAGGTTTCCCATCCAAGCACCTTGATGAACCAGTGAATGGACCAAACTTGGGGATTTTGTTGGCTGCCTCTTCCTCAACTGAAAGAGTGAATATTAGAATCAGAACTAATAATTTTCCCAAACATGAAAAAATAAGTAAAGGTAAAAACTTAGATAAAAAAGAAATTTATGGGGGAAAGTGAAAGGGGACCTTCGAGAAGTCTCTTGTTTAAAAGATTAGACTTGGGCGACTTTTCTAGTTCTTTATAATCTAGTGGAGGTGCAAAGTCCACTTCACAATCTGTTTCAATTATACTGATAGCAGAAGAAGGTTTGGTTTCTACAATATCAATGTAAAATTTCTTATTGTTATAGGCAACCATGATAGTGTCTCCGGTGGTTAAACAAGAGTAGCTCCTTAATGTTGTCTTCAAGCTTCAAGTTAACACAGCAAGTATATATTAGATAAACCAAACAATTGAAAAGAATACAAAAGGACGACCATCAAAGTGAAGAACGTGTCACAACAGATAACTCACATGGCTTTTGGGTTGGATACATCCAAGAAGTCCTTAGTGTGAGGCTGCAGCTTAACAAATGTTCCCTTTGACAAACTAGCATTCTTAACATTAATAATATCTCCCTCTTGTAGAAGCATATTTTCCATCATCTAAGTTGTGAGTGGGCAAGAAAATACAAATTTAGATTTGAAATAAATGGAAGGGGATAAGCAAAAGTAATCAATACAAGATTTAGGAAAAATTAGTACCCAGTATGGTAAATATATCAAGCCCTCATCCGCAATAAATTCTAGCACCCCACAATGAGAAACTTTACCAGAACTAGGGTACCTGACTTCAAATAACATTGGGTAGTCTATCTGTAAATAAGCTGCCGAGGAAAAAAATAAATTTATGTAAAGTAGTAGTGGGTGCAGTGTAAATCCAGATGAAAACATAAAAAACATTATAGTATGAAGAGAAGGATAACCAATAAGAAATGCGTAAAGAATAATCAACATACCAAGGCGATCAAGAGCAGAGGGAGGCATTATAAGTGCGAGCCAGAACAAATCTTCTGAATTAGTAACTGGTATATTTCTTTTTGAACAAAGAAGTAGAACAGGATAATGAAATTTAAGCAAAGAAATTGGTTGAGAAAGTAAGCTAACCTTTTTCACCCTTCTCCAGATGTCGCTGCAATTTGGAAAAGATTAAATTTATTTAAGATAATCCAGGAAATGACCATAAGGCCAACCATAAGTATCAAAATGCAAGAGGTCATAGTAGAAAAGGCATAGAACACCAGAGATGATCTTTGTGGGAAATAGCATGAATTTGAATTTAAGGATGTGGACCAGATATGTTCCTCTAGATCGCACCATGGCTCTAGCTGGGTCGACACTTTGCTGGGGCTGACCATCGATTGATTTACTTTTGGCTCTAGAACAGGGAAATATTAGGAGGAAAGAGACTCTGAGCGACGCAATAGGATCAGTTGCCACTTTCTCCTGTCTCCTTCTCGTTCTCCTCCGTTCGCCGCTCAATCATTGCAGCAAAGGAACTGAATCACTAAAGGCCTATTCAATTTTAGGTTTCTAAAATCCCCAAATTTTTTGTCTGACTGGTTGGGTAGGGTAGGGATGGGTTGGAGACAAAATATATTAGGAGAAAGAGTGAGAAAGAATGGATCTACCTAAATTATATTCAACTTTCTTAATTATATCTATTTTGTTCAATTTCTTTTGGAATAGGCTCTTCTTTTAACCAAATTAATTAATTTAAGAAAATTTTTTATAAATAAAAAAATTATTTTTTTTAAAAAAAACCTTTAATTTTTTTAAAAAAGATTTTATTTTTAAACCAATATTGTTTAAAAAATAAAAACTTCAACGACTGCGGTTGGGAGTAAAAGCTCTCACATCTAATTTGAATTTTTAGATTTTTTTTTGGCTAAAAATCAGAAAGGCAACCAACGCCACTTTAATTTTATTTTTTTTTAAAACGAATTTTAAAAAAAAATTATCTTAATTTTTTTTAAAATGACTTTATTTTTTTAATGAAATTTTAAAAAAAATAAAAATGTGATCCAATGCCAAACTAACCGACATTATAATTTTTTTAATTTTTTATAAAACAAATTTGTTAAAAAAGAAGAGTAAAATATAACATCACTTTAACTGACGTTGGAATCTCTCTTTTTTTAAATTTTTTGATCTATTATACTTCGTTACAAACATTAATATTTTTTTATGTTTATTTTGTGTCATCGGCGTTGGAAATGAAGGAGTATATAAGACTTCAGCTATAAAAAAATAAAAATAAAAATTTTAATGCTAATTAAAGTGACGTTGTATCTTACTCTTCTTTTTTACAAATTCATTTTTAAATTTTTTTTTAATAAAATAGGGATAAAATTGATATTACATTAATATGGGTCAAACTATCTTATTAGGAATGACTTATAAGTCATTTTTAAATAATTTTATTCTGTTTTAGTTCATAAAACATAATAAATTTTTTTTCATATTTTATGTTTTCTCTTAGAACTAATAGTATTATAATTTAATTTTATAATATATTTGGAAAAAAGGTAAAAGGAGAATTAGGAATAGCTAGGGGTATACCATTACTATTCTTCTTTTTATGTTTTAGTTTTGGACTTAAAAATATGTTCATGATTTAAGTTACTCCCTCCGTCTAAGAATAAAAGTTCTTATTATTTTATGTAATCTCAAGTTAAATATTTACTTATATTAAATAATCTATTTTTTTACAATAATTTATGCGTAATATTCTTAGTATTTAATGTCATATTTTTATTATTTATATAATATCACTAGTCATGTATAGAAAAATATACAATTAGATGAGAATTTAAATATGAATAATTTTATCATTTGACATTTTTTTTAAATTCGCATAAAATCAATCATCACTTTCATTCTCGGAGTGAGGGAGTACTTGTAAGTATATCCTACTTCTATCTAGAAATAGGAAACATTGGGAAGCATAGATATAATAATCAAGTTTGATGAGGTTGAGTTTATTTGGATCGGAGGCCCGGAACTAATATGCTTGGCAATCGATTGTCATGAGTACTATTTTAACAACCATAATCTATACTGTTGATCGCAACATTGAATGACACGGATTGAAATGGATTTCCCCATGCCGCTACAAGCTGTAGCGACATGAGAAATTACTCATGTGCCCCTCATTTGCTCATGTGCTACACTGTCTACCGCTAATAGTTATGGCGGTAGTTTAGTTAACTAATAAATTAGAATGACTTAGTGGTAGCTTAATAGCCTAATAACCCATAGCTCTTAGGTTCAAAATCTAGTTGTGATATTTTTGTTTCTTATGTTATATTTTTTGTGTATTAGATAAATTCTATTACCATATATATATATTTATAAATTTATATATAAATATTCATATAAATATTTATAAATAAATATTCATATAAATTTATATTTAAAATTTATAAATTTATAAGTATTTCATCTAAAATTTACTTTAATGTTGAGATTTGTTTAGTTAACTGATAAATTAGAATGACTCAGTGATAGCTTAATTGCCCAATAACCCATAGGTCTTAGGTTCGAAACCTAGTTGTGATGTTTTTACTTCCTATGTTATATTTTTTGTGTATTAGAAAAATTCTATTACCATATCTATATATATACCCATCTTAAATCTCCACATTAAACTAAATATATATAAAGTAACTATGAATATTTATATAACTTAACTATGAATATATATATATATATATATATATATATATATATATATATATAAACAAATATTCATATAAATATTTATAAATTTATCTCTAAATATTCATATAAATATTTATAACAAATATTCATATCTAAATTTTAGATGAAATATTTATAAATTTATATATATATATATATATATATATATATATATATATATATATATATATATATATATATATATGTGAAACTGAATTGACGTGGCGAATATTAAACTTTATTCCAAAAATATGTTAATGCACATATTAGAACTCAAGACCTCCAATTTGTAATATTAATCCAATGACCACCCGAGCACAAGGGCGTAGTTGTAATTATTTTGCAAGGATTAGTATTTTTTTTTTATTATTATTATTATTATTATTATTATTATTATTATTATTATTATTATTATTATTATTATTATTATTATTATTATTATTATTATTATTATTATTATTATTATTATTATCTTAATTTAAGGCAACATTTTAATAGTTGTTGCGAAAAGTTGTATAAAATATGCAACGAAAATAAAAATTATTGCCAATGAATGTGGTCCATGTTAGGCAACGAAATATACCAACAAAAAAACTTTTATTGCCCACGATGAGAAGAAATCAAGTGGTTAGAAATTTTGCAATAAATTTCTAACGAATTTTGTTTCCAAATTTTGCAACTACTTATGAATTTCGTTGCAAAAAGTGAAAGCCTGACTCAATCTGCAATGAAGGACAAGTTTCGTTGCTAAACATATACTTTTAGCAACGACATTATATATGTCGTTGCTTGAAAAATCGTTGCTAAAGCCCATTTTTAGCAACAAAAAAACTTTCATTGTCCATGATGACGGGAAATCAAGTGGCCGAAAATTTTGCAACAAATTTCTAACGAAATTTTTTCCCGCCAATGAATTTGCAATGAAATTTTACAACGGCTTATGAATTTCGTTGCAAAAAGTGAAAGCCTGACACAATCTGTAACGAATGACAAATTTCGTTGCTAAACATTTACTTTTAGCAACGACTTATAAAGTCGTTACCCGAAAAATAGTTGCTAAATGCCCATTTTTTTGTAGTGAATGGCGTTGAAACATATGATGCATGTACCGGTACAAAGTTCCAAATACGTGCTGCACTGTTGTGGACAATTAGTGATTTTCTAGCTGTTGCTATGTTGTCTGGTTGGAGCACTAAAGGTAAGTTAGCGTGTCCATCATGTCAAATGAACACTCGTTCTTGTAGATTGCAAAGTTAGGAATGTTATATCGGGCATCGTTGTTTTCTGGAGTCGGGTCATAGTTATAGGTGTAATAACCCGATATTTTCTATATAATTAAATAAGAAATTTTGCGTATAATTTTTTTTTATTTTAAAGGTGGGAATACGTGCAAGGTAAAGTATATGTATATATGTGATAAATAAAAATTTATTTATTACGTTAATAATTTCAAATAATTTTTTTTTAGAATTATTGACCATTATAAATTATATTTTTATAATTAATTTTGTAGTAAAAATATTTTTAATATTTGTTTAACCCTATTTTTGAAACTCAAATATGAGTTCAAGACTATTTAGTAACTGTGTTATGTGATAAATTATGTGTACTTTAGAATTTAATGTTAATTAGGAAAACTCTAATTAATATTTAGAAACCCTAATTAACTAGAAACCCTAATTTCTAAATTAGTAACCCTAAATGTTAATTAGGAAAACCCTAATTATTAGAAACCTTAATTAGTAATTAGAAACTCTAATTACTATAATCTAAAAACCCTAATTGCTAAAATAAAAACTCTATTATGCTAAATTATTAACCCTAATCGTTAAATTAGAAAGCTTAATGCTAATTAGTGGATCTTAAACCTAATTAGCAAGTTCTAAGTAATTAGAAACCTAAACTAATTTAGAAAACCCTAATTTTCAATTTTCAGAAACTAAATTCCTATTTTTGGCCTAATTAGAAATCCTATAAAAAATTAAAATTTATGGACTCTTAGGGTTAAACCCTAAGGGTTTGCTAAGTTACCAAATGGGCATTAAAATCACAAGCCAAATGATATAAATACCCCTTTTACATTATTAAAGCTTACTTGTAGATCTTAACCTATTTGGAGTTTTTGGCCAACCCTACACTGGCTATGTGACTTGAATCAACAAATATCAGCCTTAAAACATCAGCCATACACATTACATTCACACACACACACACACACACATATATATATATATATATATATATATATATAGCATTAGAGAGAGAAAAGTATTCATTTTTAGCCATTTGTTCACCAAGCACCCAACTAAACTTTCTCAAGCTCAAACCCACGAAATATAGTAGTAGACCAGTCCCAAAACAAAGTCCCACTATAACTTATAGCAAATCAGAAGCCAGATTTGTTTGAAAAAACAAGTGAAAAAGGTCCGACATGTATAATGTCGACGATTTGACTTTAAGAGTCGCCAATTGATGTATTTAATTGGTCGCACTAACATATAATAGAAAAGGTTTGCACATTGACCCGATGATTTGACACTACTAGGCAGATTACGTGAAGCAAGAGATTCATTTTGGGTCCAGGGGCTTGATTATGTGGAGGGAAGGTGTTAGGCACCCCCCGACATCCGTGTTACCACGGTGACCGCCACTTTTCAAAGAAATTGTTATATGAATGTTTGTGTGTGTGTGTGGATCAATGTGCAATTATTTGAAAATAGTGCGAGGCCTTGTTCGCACCTATATACACAAGGTTTGAATTTTATAGAAAAATTCAGTTTTAACCAAGATATATCAATGGAGTTTTGTAAAAGAGGTTTTTCAAACCCTGTGCTCAATAGGAATTGAGACCTTTTCATACTTCCATTTTATTATTAAATGTTCGGCATGTTTGCTTTTATTTTTGAGATGCGAAGCATTCTCGAGAAAATAATATCTGTTGATCTAGAACTCCTCATGGGCATGACAACCATCCAAGGAAATTGAGATAATCGTAAAATAATGTACAAGTTCGCCATACAATCTGAAAAATATGTCCATCATGGGAACCGAATCTAGATTTAGTAGACTGAATCTATGATCACATGATTCTAGGCTCACATGATCTTGCAATTTGTATAGAAAGCGATAGCGATTATATATATAAACGTCTTTATATATATATACATACATGATCAACCAAATAAAGCAACTCCATGGGGATCGAAATGTAAAATATATATAATATATATATATATATATATATATATATATATATATATATATATATATATATATATATATATATATATATATATATATATATATATATGGACATGATCAACCACCACGTAAGTAAACTCTGTGGGACGAAATATAAATAAAAGTCAGTAAAAGCGATCAACCGCCACTACGAGATAAACTCAGGCGGAATGAGAAATGTAAATAAAGGCGTAAAAGGTCACAAAGTAAACTCCGAACTGACAGAAAAAATATATATATATATATATATATATATATATATATATATATATATATATATATATATATATATATATATATATATATATATATAAATAAACATAGGATTAAATGCTTGGATGTAAAATCTGGGCTCATGAGATATGTCGACAACAATTTTTTATATATATATATATATATATATATATATATATATATATATATATATATATATATATATATATATATATATATATAAAGCAATAAACACTCTGCATCAAGTCTCAGGCTCAATCGATGCATAACTCGAGATTGTTAGTCCATATATGAAATATATACATATATATATATAAGTATATTTCTGGCAGAATGAAAACCATGCATCAAGTCCTGCAAACACACTCACACGACTCTCAACGTGTACAACAGTGTGTGCTAATATGAGAAGAAGACTTTATATAATGTGAGAAGGCTTACAATGGGCTGCCAAAGTAGACTTCTATGACTTTAACTGGATAAACACTTAGCTCATAAGATGTGTATGCAGAGTAAAATAGACAGAGCTTCCTTGCCTTTTCTCTCTCTCCTCCTCTTCAAATGGCTGACCCCAAGGCTTGTATACATAGTCGGATGGCCGCAGGTACACCTGCGGCAGTCGCGGTTGTACCTGCGGCTGGTCGTGGTGCATCCGAGCCTCGCGGATCTCGTCGTCTCGTAATATGTGCACTCGTGCACTGTAATGTCTGCTCAAACTTGCAGAACTTCAATCTGAGCATCCGAACGAGGTATATCTGACCTTCTTCGGACCACTTGTGTCGAGAGTTACGCAATGACTTGAATTAGAGGAGACAAGATGATGTTTGACTCCTCACCGGGGTTATCACCGATTTGAGTTGAAAGTAGACGTTGCTCAGGGTTACATTTGAGATTGGACTACTTGTTGGTATGCCGCGATATCATCTTGTTGAGGCGGTAAGATGACGCTTTTGACTCCTTACCGGGGTTATTACCGGTTTGAGCGGAAAGAAAACGTTACTCAGGGTTACATCTGAGATTGGACTGCTTCAAGTGTTTGAATACCGCAAGGTCATCTGTGAAAGAACCTATCTGCCCGTTGTTAACTTCGGGTCTGAGGTATGATTGTCTCGGTAGGAGGTCATAGCTTGAAGCTGATCGCATGTGTTTGAAATAAACAATTCCGGAGTTATCGCCGAAACTGCAAAAGCATCCCTTGGGGCTATCACCAAGGATGGAGTTGCTACTCCCAGTGTTGTTTCTGGGACTGGAACTGAATGTCGCGGTGTTATCGCCAAGACAGAACTATCCTCTCTGGTGTTGTTGTCGATCTTTTGATCTTGCAAACCTCGGGGTTATCTCCGAGATTGGAAATGACATTCCCGGTGTGTGTTCCGGGTTTGAGATGAAGTTCCCAGATTTGTGTTCCAAGTTGGAATTGATGTTCCCAATTTGTGTTCCGGGTTGGAACTGCACTTCCGGTAGTATCCGGAGTGGATGTAAGCTGTCTTCTAGGGTTATCTCCGAAAGACAAATCTGCCCTCCTGTAATGTTAGTAACAGGCATGCAGAAAATTTCGAGTGTCTATAGATGCCCCTCTTTATCATATTC
Organism: Panax ginseng; assembly: GCA_020205605.1. Classification (NCBI taxonomy): domain Eukaryota; kingdom Viridiplantae; phylum Streptophyta; class Magnoliopsida; order Apiales; family Araliaceae; genus Panax; species Panax ginseng. The sequence continues at coordinate 116,520,551 of CM035132.1, forward strand.
ATGCAATGCAAGGCATGGATTGGATAAAGAATCCTAGACACTTGAAATGCAAGCAAGATAAACATGATGCTATATGCAGCAACATGATGCAAATATATGATGCATGATTGTCAAGTAATCCTGTTGGGATGACAATCAGTGATGGCTTGGACATGCGATCCAAGTCTTCAAAGATGTTGACGTTGGGGCTATCGCCAAAGTCTTGAATCCTAGACACTGGCCTATATTCCATAGAGGTACCTCTTGTGTGTAAGACATCTGTTGGGATAAAGCTTTGTCTGTTTGAGGATGTGTATAATATATTCCCTCATTCTGTCGGAGTTACTGCCAACAGTTTGTCGTCGCTAGGGTTGCCCGAACTTCGTTGATGTGTGTATCACCGGATAAATCCCTGCTGGGTTTATTGTCAAGGTTGCTTGACCTTCATTGATGTATATGTCAATGGTAGCATTGTGTTGTAGCCCTTGCTGGGGAAGGTTGCTTCGATGGGTTTACTTGCCATCGGCTGACATGATGTCAAGGCTACTTGACCTTCATTGATGTGTGTATCAATGGTTGCATTGCGTTGTAACCCCCGCCGGGGATACGTAGATGCTTGAAAGATGTGCGCTGTGACCCCCGGCGGGGATACATAGATACTTGATAGATGTGCGTTGTGACCCCAGCCGGGGATACGTAGATGTTTCATAACATCGGTGTTATAACCCCAGCCGGGGAGGTTTGATATTTCGTGGTTTTGCGTTGTAACCCCCGATGGAGAAGTTTAGGGTTGTGACCCTGCAAATGATGGCATCGGACCTTTGTAGGGTATTGTCGAGCATGATCTATGAAAGCTAAGCTCATTGGTATAGTATACCCTGCATTCAGGCAAATACCATTGAGACGACGGGAGTTTAACTCTGACCAACGAGAAATAAAGATTTCAGGCTATTCCGCTCAATCGCGTAGCACTTTTATTCCTGATTTGGCCTTTTTGGCTTGTGAGACCTGCTTTGTAACTCTAACTGGAGTGATCCGTAGGTGTGGGACCCATGTAGGAGTGCCGCAGAGGTGCTCGCTGCCAACCGTGCTTTCTATGTATAAGCGAATGGTTACTTTCATAAGTCATTTTCAAGTTGTGCAGCGAAGGAAATCTAAGAGCTCTTCTTCAGATCTGCTGAGTTCGGGAAACTTCGGGGATACGCAGATGTTTGATAACTTCGGTGTTGTAACCCCCGCCGAGGAGGTTTGATATTTCATGGTTTTGCGTTGTAACTCCCGTCGGGGAAGTTTAGGGTTGTGACCCTGCAAATAACGACATCAGACCTTTGTGGGGTATTGCCAAGCATGATCTATGAAAGCTAAGCTCATTGGTATAGTATACCCTGCATTTAGGCGAATACCGTTGAGACGACGGGAGTTTAACTTTGACCGACGAGAAACAAGGATTTCAGGCTATTCCGCTCAATCGCATAGCACTTTTATTCCTGATTTGGTCTTTTCAGCTTGTGAGACATCCTTTACAACTCTAACTAGAGCAAGCCGGAGGTGTGGGACCCATGTAGGAGTGCCGCAGGTACACCTTCAGGAGCCGCAGGTGAGCCTGCGGCCAACCGTGCCTATGTATAGGCAAATGGTTGCTTTCATAAGTCATTTTCAAGTTACGCAACGAAGGAAATTTGAGAGCTCTTCTTCAGATCTGCTGAGTTTGGGAAACTTTATGCATATTCTGCCACCATACAAGCGTTCTTCACTGTCTTGGTAACACGTACATGTATTTTTTTCCAGTTTCTATCCGTTGAAAAATGACTTATCACATGAAATGCATTTAGACACGTAGTAGTGAATATGCATGCTGATATGACTTGATAAAAAATATTCAACATAGCAAATGTTAGTATTAAACCATGTTGAACATAATGATGTGAAAAAATTTGACTTTTGAAGCAGTCAAATTGGCACCTTTTACTGTCATTTCTTATCCTATATGAGGAAAAATGAGTAAAGGCATAAAAGTAAAATAATCTTGGTAATTAGACTACACTTACAAATTTTTACTGTGATGTGATTAATGCATGTAGGATGTATATGATGTGATTTGCCACCTAGTCATGCCTATGTGCATGTGGATAGTCCCATTTACAAAGGGGGCTATGGCAAAATTTTCCCAAAATGTAGGTATTGGGTAGTCATGCATTTTTAACTCTACTATAGATGTATGTTAAAGCAATGCATTTTGAAAAGCTCCAGGTAAGAAATTACCACACCCTTTCTGAGGTGATTTGGAGACTTGCTGTGCAGATATTATGGATTTGGATCAGTCGAGTAGTTCCCGTAGGACCACTTTTGGTGTACGGAGGAGAGCTTCTGAAGAGCCTCACCACCATTCTATTAGACAACCTCATCATTTGGTGGAGGCGGTGATACGTCCTATTCGGGTTGAAGTGCCGAATGTCGAGGACGAGGAGGAGGATGCACCGATCTAGGTTCCTGCTCCTGCTGTTCGTGTTCCCTGTAGGGAATTGCCAGGTATTCAAGTGGCGAACCCAGATCTTCTGGGTGACTTAAGTAGGCATCCTTCAGTATACCTGCACGCAAACGAGGTATGAAGTTAGATCTTTAATCTTCCTTATTTCCTATTGATGAGGAGTCGAGGATTCTAATGTTGATCGCATTTGATGTAGGTTCCGGCTCACACTGACCTCGAGGGGACTGGTTTAGCATCCACTCTATGTATCAGGCTTTGCATGATGATTACAGAGCGATCGTCCATGGCTGGAGATTTGGGATGTTCTTCTCCATTCTACCCCATCGTTGTCCTTGGGGTTACCTCAGGGCATTGTCTGAGCGGTGGTTTCACCAGACTCAGTCACTCCATTTGCTGGACTATGAGGTGATGATGACGTCGATGGATTAGCGATTTATCACAGGTATGGAGTTTGGAGGGGAGCCAGTGCCTTGCACGACGGATATCACCCCTACTGTCGTCAGATCCTTGTTGGGAGTTTTCAATGAGGCGCCGAGGCGTGGATCATTCATACACAGCCCTCTGAGCATAGATGCTATGAGCGGGCTTTTGAGTGAGCCTATACCCGATGATGTGAGAGTCAGGGATCGCATTCTCCGGTGATTGTTCTTGATGATCATTTAGGGGCTGCTTCATAGAAGATAATTCCTCTACGGTGTCCTTCGCTTTGATCAGTGCCACTCGACACGTGGACCGTATAGGAGAGTATGATTGGGGTTCTTACACCTTTGCCTACTTCCTCAGGGGAATGCGCATGCGATCGCAGGGCTTGACCGAGGCGTGGTTAGGATTCTACCCATTTCTGCTGGTAAGTGTTTCTCTTGTCTTTTCCCATGTATAGGTTAAGAGTGTTGACTGACAGCTTTGTGTTAGCAGTTTTGGGCCTATGAGAGGCTTCCTTGTTGCGTCTTGTGAGCGTGTTAGGTTTAGACACCTATCCACGAGGACGGAGATGGCATCATTCTATACTGGTGGAGGTCCCTGTTGTTGAGGGTTTCACTTATTGTCGCCTACAGTTGGAGTTGTTGACATCCGATGTCATTACATGGATTCCCTACTCTGGAGAGCATTTGGGAGTTGGTTTTGAGGATGGATACCCGACTGGAATAGAGTACATCATTTCCACCCGCAGGATTCCTCTCTTCACAGATGGAGGATGGGAGCTCTATTTAGGAGAGCGTGCTATTAGGAGCACTACAGGAGAGATTCGTATGCCGATCTTGCCTCCTGCCAGGCGTTATTGGCTTGTTTCGTAGTTACCTGTCATTGACATCCCATTGATGGGGATTGACGATTTTACATTGTCAAAGGGCCCCTGGTCTCAGGAGATGTTCCAGCATTGGTGGATCCCTTGTACGATTGGAGCTCAGACCCGCGCCACACAGTTTATGGGGGATATGGTTCCAGGATCCGTAATGATGACGGATTGGCTAGCCTGTGTTAGAGATCCAACTCATGTGACACATGATTGATGATTGACGTTGCAAATTGGACCGAACACATCTTTTCATTCGGCATTTGGGCAGAGATCCTTCAGGAGTTAGATACTTTTAATCCTTCCAGGATGGCTGTGCCCCTCGGATGACCCTTACGGCCTTTGTCGGTGCAGATCCTCCTTGTATCGGGACCGACATCCCTATAGATAGAGATCCGAAGGGCTCGGGAGGAGTTACATCGGTGGATGATGATCGATGATGTAGACATCGACACTCTTAACTTTTCTCGATGTATTTTCGCTATTTCTTTTGATAGCCTCTGTTAGCATCTGGGTAACCGCCCCATTTCCTTGTATTTTAGTTTGTCACAGAGATGTATTAGATGATGATATACTTAGGAATGTATGCACAGTTTTCCATTCCCTATATCATATTGCCATCTATTGTATCATGCATGTTATTATGTTTTGCATATGTATGTATGTCCAGAGATATTCAGCATTGACCCCTGGATGGTCTTATGACACACGCCCTTACAGATGTCTTCTTGACGATTAGTCAGTATTGATCATACCCCACCATTTTTGGTGGTATCTGGTATGCGATAATGGTATGATAGTATATCACCATTAGACATGGTGATCATAGATGATTTGCTGCAGCATACTATGACCCTGTTGATGTTTCAAGTTCCCACAGGATTTGTAGAGGACATGCTAGAGCACTAGGTATTAGAGAGGCAGGTTTTCCAATTTGGGACCCAAGAGTTGACTCCTACTTTGGAGGAGTATGCACGGTTGATGATGCTGCTGCTTGACAGACCTTGCGTGCATATGGCTATTGGAGACATGAGCAGACAGTTCATGACCCTCATCGGATTGAGACATAGAGTGGTCCAGGATAAGATTACATCCGGCCACGTGATATCTCAGCATTTCCTGTTTGACAGGTTTGGCTCTGAGGACAGCTATGCACAACATTTCGGGGATTTCACCACACCGGAGGACCATTGGCGTTCATCCAGAGTAGATGTACTACTTCTATGCGTATTGTCATACGTCTTCATGCCGCGGTACATGGATGAGCTGGATATCGATGTCATTATGGCAGTGAGAGCTCTCATGGAGCATCATACCATTGTACCGATGATCATCGCAGAGACTTTGAGGTCAGCTACATACTGATGCACTTATCCGGCATGAGTATTTACAGGTAGCTCGGTCATGCTGTATGTGTTGTTATGTCACACTTGAGATCGATTGGCATATTTAGATGGCAGAGGTTTTGTTTCACCTAGGAGATAGCCATGTCATACTCCTTTCAGCCTGCAGAGTGCATAGATGCTGCATCGTGGTTAGCTTTCCTAGCAGGGATTAGGGATCCGTTTGCCATATTGCCGTGTTCAGGGCTTAGCTCACCCTACAACTTCATTACTCATGCTCCGGGCATGGATTATCTCCCTCTGGCTAGATTGAGGGGCATGATTACTTACCACCCACTGGCCGTGATGTGTTATTTTGACCAGTTTTAAGATTTTCATCCTTATGAGGGGGCAGTGAGTCTGCGCTTCACTTCACACCACTTGTCAGCGGAGGACAGATCCAGGTTGTATGCCTGTTGGGATCAGCGAGAGCTGGCTGAGTTTTCTGTCAGTCATCCAGGTTCTTCTGCAGAGTATTCCGCATGGATAGAGATAGAGACTACATCGGCTGCGGTAGTGTCCATAGTGCAGGAGACTGATTCTAACGATGAGGAGCCTATAGAGGAGGCTGTTATTCCCACCGATGACTTGACTGCCAGGATGCCAGCATTTGTGATGGATTCTCCCACCCTAAGTGCCACTGTTACTCAGTATTCGGCACAACATTTGGAGCAGAGCTTACATCTGATGACCTATGATAGAGATCAGGCTAGGGTCGCAATGTTGACAGCTCTTGATGAGAGAGATACCGCTCTGTTAGAGAGGGATGAGGCTAGATCAGCCAGGGATGCATTGATTGGGGAGCGGGATGCCGCCTTATCTGCTAGGGATGTGGCCATTGCAGATATTACTTCCGTTAGATCCAAGATGACTGTTAATCTTGCTGACATGAGTGCTTACATTGATGAGCACTATGCCACCATGCAGTTAGCCTCTTATCTGCTAGCTCATGTAGATACCCTTGGGCAAGAGCTTGCAGTGCTTCCTCCGTCATCAGAGAGGGATGCTATGTTAGATCTGATAGTCCGCATACACACAGATCTGTAGATAGCTTTGTATTTTCCTCGCATTGCACTAACTTAGCCATTTTGTCATGTATACAAGATAAATGTATATATCAAACAAAGATTATGTATATGGGAAATATATTTTGATTCACTTCCCTTTTAGTTATGCCTTGATACTTACTTGATGTTTGCCTGTTTCTTCAGGGCCTTGTGATCTTGATGCATTCTGAACTTATCCTTGATAGATGGACATTGAGACGTCGCAAGATCTCTCAGAACGGATCATTGATTTCTGTAAATCCCTACCATCTTTGGTGTCTTGGGACTAGTATCTGTATGGAAAAGTGGAGAGGAGGGTGGTTTATTCCTCTCTGAGATTGACCGCACCACAGATGGTCGCCAGTATTTCTATTTGTGAGAAGCCTAGTTAATTCCATCTCTTATGGGTTGGTATTGCTCTTTGAGGCACGATCGCAGCTTAGATGGTCACTAAATCTTCTATTTGTGAGAAGAGGTTGGGTAATTCCATCCCTTTGATCTGAAACCGATGAAATGTGGTGAATTGAAGGTTGATCCCAGTATCGTGTGACAAGAATTTTTGTTCTGGTAGGGGTTAGACTAAACCATAAATGGTCGCCACGCATCTCTATATGAAGAGGAGATCAAGTCTGCGTAGTTCAAACCTAGTGTAGGAGGTTCAACGCTGATTGTGAAAGGCAGATAGGTGTAGAGATGTTTTTGTTGTGAAGAAAAGGCAGAAATGTTTTTGTTGTTTTTGTTGTTGCGACTGGGCCATATAGCATATGGTTGCCTACGTACTCCTATTGAAGAGGAGATCAGGTCGGCGTAGTTCGCCCCTCGTGACGATGAATCAAGAGAAAGCGTGAATCTCATATGCGGGCTATATCATGCGGGGAGAGGAAAGTTTAATCCCATAATGGGGATAAAATGCAGGTGTGTAAAAAGTTTGATCCCGTCCTCAGGACAAACTGTAAGCGTAGAAAAGTTTAATTCCGTCTTCAGGATAAACTGCAAGTGTGAAAGGTTCAATCCCGTCTTCAGGATAACCGAAATTGTGAAAGGTTAAATCCCGTCATCATGATACCAAGAGATTATATGGAAGGTTTGAATTGAGGTAAAACCAGTTCTTGGCTTGAAGTGTATGTTCCACGAGGGGCGTAAGAGTATGTAGAAAGGAAAGGGTTCAAAAACGGAATGATTTGGTGATTTGATGATCAAAACCAGAATGTTTGTTTGATGGTAACTTCAGACATAGTACCGTTTCACGGTGTTCGAGTTGATAAGCTGTGGAAATTCATCGCCATCCATTTTCTGTAATCTGAGAGCACCTCCTATCAATACTTCCTTGACAACAAATGGGCCTTCCCAGTTAGGAGCGAATTTTTCCTTAGATTGATCTTGGTTGTCAATGATCTTCTTCAAAACCAAGTCATGTTGTTCGAATTGCCGTAGTCAGACTTTTCTGTTGTTGGATCGTGCGATCCTTTGCTGATGTAACTAACCATGGAAGATAGTCGTGGATCGCCTTTCGTCTATTAGAGACAATTCCATTGGTCTTCACCCAACTAAGCATCCATCAATACTCTGAGGGATTCCATTTCCACCTTTATGGGGAGCACTGCTTCCATGCCACAGACTAATGAGTAGGGGGTTTCCCCAGTGGAAGTTCGCATGGAAGTTCTGTAGGCTAATAAAGTCAGAGGCAAGAGGTCAGGCCATCCTTTGTGATTGGTGGACATTTTCTGCATGATCTTTTTGATGTTTTTATTATCCGCTTCAATAGCACCATTCATCTTTGGACGGTAGATGACGGAGTTGAGGTGTTTGATGTGGAATTTTTTGCATAACTCCTCCATCATTTTGTTGTTGAGGTTCTTAGCATTGTCTGACACAATGACCTCTGGTTGTCCATATCGACACACGACATTGTTTCTGATGAAAGTAATGATAACTTCTTTAGTAACCCTGGGGAAGGATGCTGCTTCTACCCATTTGGTGAAGTAGTCGATCATGGTGAATATGAATTGATGTCCATTACTGGCTTTGGGCTCGATGGGCTCGATCACGTCCATTCCCCACATTGAGAAGGGCCATGGCAAACTCATATTGTGGAGTTCCCTTGGAGGGGCGTGGATAGCATTCCCATGAATCTGGCATTGATAGCACCTTTTGACGTGATCATCACAGTCAGCTTTGAGTGTAAGCCAATAATGCCCCGTTCTGAGGATCTTCTTGACAAGTAGGGGTTCGCTCATGTGAGGGCCACATACTCCACCATGGATCTCATCCATGAGTCTCTGAGCTTGGTCTTTATCCAGACATCTGAGGAGACCTAATCTAGCATCTCTTTTGTAGAGTGCATCTCTGCTCAGGTAGAATTTCATAGCAAGTCGATGAATCCGCCTCTTCTCAGTTAGGCTCACCTTAGTGGGTGTAGATCCATCTAGTAGATACTCTTTGATGCTTTGATACCAAGGACTATGGATGGGAGGTAGCTCATTCGATACTTCTCCAACGTAATACCCATAGACTGGGGCTCTTTGTAGAGTAAACGTGATGATTGGCATGTTTTCCTTGTCCGGTATGTAAACCAAGGAGGCCAACATTGCTAATACATCTGCAAAATCATTCCTATTACGAGGAATGTGTAGAAAGGAGATTTATTCGAACTCCAAAGCCATCTATAAAACTTGCCGATGGTAAGGCATCAAATGTAATTCTTTGGTTTGATAGATTCCTGTGGATTGCTTGATTACCAATTCGGAATCCCCAAAGACAGTTAACCGCCTGATGCCCATTGAACGGGGAAGTTTTAGCCCCATGATACAGCCTTCATACTCAGCTGTGTTGTTGGTGCTGACAAATTGCAATTTGACGGCGACGAGATATCGCTCCCGTCTCGGATATTAGGGATTGCTCGGCTCAGAGCCTTCGTGTTAATGACTCCATCAAAATACATTCTCCACGTACGACATTTATTGTATTGATGTTGTTGTTGAATTGTCATTACCCCTTCATCGGGGAAGTACGTTTCCAAGGGTTTGTAGTCCCCTGCAGGTGCGGCGGCCAGTTGATCCGCAATTCCCTGGCCTTTGACAGACTTTTGCATCACATAAACAATGTCAAATTGCTGTAGGATCAACTGCCATCTGGACAGTAGACAATTCAGTATGGGCTTACTGAACACATACTTGAGAGGATCTATTCGGGATATGAGATGAGTTGTGTGACCATGGAGGTAATGCTGTAACCTCATGGAAGCCCATGCTAAAGAACAATAAGTCTTCTCAATCAGAGTGTACTTGTGTTCACTGATGCTGAATCTTTTGCTGAGGTAATAGATAGCTCGTTCTTGGCCTCTATTGTCTTTTTGTCCCAGCATACAGCCCATGGAATTGTCATCTATGGACAGGTACATGATCAGGGGAACATCATCCCTGGGAGGTACCAAAATAGGAGCGTTAAACAGTTGCTCTTTGATTGTGAGGAAGGCTTTCTGACACTCATCGTTCCATTTCATGGAGGAGTTCTTCCTTAACAACTTGAAGATTGGTTCACAGGTTGCTGTGAGTTGAGAAATGAATCTGCTAATGAAGTTGATTCTTCCCAAAAATCCCTGTATTTCCTTCTCTGTCTGAGGAATGGGCATTTCCTTGATGGCCTGGATTTTGGTAGGATCCAATTCAATCCTTTTGTGGCTGACTAGGAAACCTAGCAACTTGCCTGACTTAACACTAAAGGCACACTTGGCGGGATTCAACTTCAAGTTGTACTTACGCAACCTGTTGAAAATTTTGTGAGATGGTCTAAGTGGTCCTCCTCCTTCCGGGATTTGACAATGATGTCATCCACGTAGATCTCTATCTCTTTGTGCATTAAATCATGGAAAAGAGACATCATAGCTCGTTGATAGGTTGCCCCGGCATTGATGAGGCCGAATGACAACCGTCTGTAGCAAAAGGTTCCCCAAGGCGCGATGAAAATAGTTTTCTCACGATCTTCCTCACCGACCATAATTTGATGGTACCCCGCAAAGCAATCAGAGTACATGCCGTATTAAGCAGTATTATCAATAAAAATGTAGATAAAGGGCACGGAAAAGCTATCTTTAAGGCAAGCTTTGTTCAAATCCCAGTAATCCACGCAGACTCGCACCTTTCCCTTAGTTTAGGTACGAGAACAATGTTGGATATCCACTCCGGATACGTAGACACCATGATGATGCCAGCTTGAAATTATTTCACAATTTCTCCTTTGACCTTTAAACTCCACTCAGGTTTCAATCGCCTGAGTTTTTGCCTGACTGGCTTGAATCCTTCTTTGATGGGAAGGCGATGAAGAACAATGTCAGTGGACAAACCCACCATGTCTTCATGAGACCATGCAAACACATCCTGGAATTGGGTTAATAGTGCAACTATGTCATTCCATTGATTTGTGGTAAGGTCTGAACTAATTTGGATTAGCTTAGGGTTGTCTAAGGTTCCAAGATTGAAAGAAGTGGTTTGATCAAGATTGGGTTTGGGTTTGTTTGCAACCCATTCCTTAATCTCCTGAGGTGTCTCAATGTCCTCTTGGATGTCCATCAAGTCTGAGTCCAACTTTGCATCAAAGTTATAGTCTTCGTGGAGAGAAGGCACTTCATCAGCAAATACATGCACATCTAAATTAAGAGTCCCTTGTCGACCAATGCATGGAGTGTTACTCCAATTGTCGAGGGCAAAGTCCTGATGGACTGCAGTGATGGAAGGATCGTCATTGTCCTTCTTTTCCCGAATGATAACCATGACATCTGGGCAATCATCGTCTGGGGTGTATCTGTTTGTATGTTCATCATGAACAATGACACGTAGGCCTGCCATCATCAAGGCAAGGTCATGTTTATGTTTCCGTTCCTTTCCTTTCGCTTAGGGATCAGGAATCAGCATATCTTTTGCTTTGATTGGCACTGGTTTAGGAAATAGCATGGCCACAACACGGGCTGACACCCTTACTGGAGACTACATTAGCTCATGGGGTAAAGGTATAGAAAATCGCCGTGTGGCGGAAGCTTGAGGAACCTGCTTGTGCTTATGAGGATTCCTATGAGTGGAATTAGCAGAATAGCCTAGTCCAGCTGTTCCAATTTGACTGGACATTTGAATAGGGTGCTTAATACCCTGCTTATCTTTACCAAACCCTTGTCCAGGTTGATGACCCAATGACATCATTTCTTGAGTGGCCGACATAACCTCGACAGAAATCTTGGGTATGGGAAGTGGCGCTCCAATAGAATGGTATTGGTGTTACTCACTTCCAAAGTATGGAAACTGGCTGGTTCAACTTCTAAATTGAAGCTAATGATTGGTAGAGTTCCTTGTTTAGGACATTCTGGCTCAGCGTTGACAGTGACTAGACTGCTGTTGATAATGTATTTGAGCTGTTGATGTAGTGTGGAGGGAACGGCTCCAGCCATGTATATCCATGGTCTCCCCAATAGCAGGTTGTATCCTGAGTCTATCTTGAGGACGTGGAAGGATACATGAAATATATTTGGACCAATCTCAAATGGCAATTCAATCTTTCCTACAACATTTTATCGGGATCCATCAAAAGCTTTGATAACCGTATGGCTGCTTTGGATCCGCCTGAGATTGACATTCATCTTCACCAAGGTGGCATAAGGATAGATATTTAGAGATGAGCCTCCATCTATCAAAACTCCAGCTACCATGTACCCGGAAGACAAAACTGTAATATGAAATGGCTTGCAATGACCTGTCCCTTCGGGAGGTATGTCGCATCAGTGAAGGATATCACATTGTTGTTGAAAATGTGATCAACCAAATGTAGAAAATTTTCCACGTCCATTGATTTTGGCGAATAGGCTTTTTCTAAAACCTTCAGTAAGATCTTCTGATGATCCTCAGAAGAGAAAACCAAGTCCAGTATTGAAATCTGGTGTAGAGCTTCTCGCACGCTTAAAACCACTTTGGCTTCATTGTGGCCCATAGTGCGGAGGAATTTTTCAATCTTCTCCATGGGCAACTTCCCCTTTTCTTCGCAAGTAGGTTTAATAACCCATTGAGGAAGATACAGTGGATTTTCCTTCGACACTGTAGCTGTAGTATGAGATGTGGATCCTTCAGCTTCTCCATAATTCCATGGAATATTGTGTAAGCTGACAACAGGATATTGTGATCTAAAAGATAAAGAAATTGGCTTTGGTGCGGCCACTTTCAAAGGATTGTCATCTCCTTTGAGTTGAATTGGTTGTATGGGAAATACTTTGACAGTCTCATCATCCACTTCAGATATAACTGCTACTGATCCCTTCCATTTGGTAGGACATGCATTCCCACCCTTGAGTTGTACAGTGTAATCATTTGCTATTTGCAGGACACCGCTATCAATAAGATTCTGAATGAGATGGCGGAGTGCCCAGCATTCTTCTGTGATGTGACCGCGAGAATGTGAATGATATTGACACATTTCATCAGGATTGAACCGTCCTGAACGGGGATTAATTGGAGGGAGAAGGAAGGTAATTCTTCCTTCGTTAATTAACATCTGTAGTATCTCCTCCATAGATTGGCTGAAATAGATGAATTCCCTCTGATTGGAAAAATCCCGATGGGCTTTAGCATTTGCTCTCTTTGTAACCTTATCTTCCATAGCTTCACTTTCTGAAGGTGGTGAGGAGGCATTCATAACAAAAGAAAGGAGATATGCATGCTCCTGTCTGATTAATTGGCGTGTGACTTGATGCTGGTGGGTCACCAGTTTTGCCAATTGCTCAATTTGTTTGCAAAGAGCTTTCATCTTTCGTTCCATGGTAAACTAGAACTTTTCATAATCCCATTTGTCAACATCGTCTTTGATGGTTTGGGATGATTCACCGTTAGAATTGGAACCTTGTACAGTGCTCCAACTGATCATGTTGACCTCTTCTTCTTTGTATTGAGGAAGAGGGTTGTCTTGCACATGAGGTTGATCTGGTTTGGTGACCACGATCTCATCGTTGTGTATTAGATCTTGAATCTTATGTTTCAAGGCCCAACAATCTTGAGTATCATGTCCAGGTGCTCCGGTATGATAAACACACTTCCGAGTAGCATTAAAACCCCTCCCATTAGGGTTGGCCGGTGGAAGAAGATGTGTAATTTTCTTTTGAGCAGTCAGAAGAGCAAGGATATTCTCGAGCGAGTCCCCTGAGGGTGTGAACGTTTGAGGCCACTTTACTTCTCCACTTTTAGATAATGGAGGGTTTGAAGATTGTGCTAGAAAAGGGGAGTAGTTTTTCCTCTTTATAGGCATGCTTTGATTGCCTTTTTGTCCTTGTAGTATCAAGGAGACATCCTCCTCTTTCTTTTTATGGACCCTCCAGGGGTTGTTTCCATAAGATCCGGACTGGATGTGCTCAGCAACAGCTTTAAGAGCGGCTAGGTCTTAAATTTTACCGAACTTCAATCCCATCTTAGCCATTTCTTTGTGTTTGATCATTTTAGAGAATGGTTTGCCAATACCAGCTAGAACTCTTTCATAGAAAGGAGCTTCCTGTACATCTATGAAATTCATGACCATTTTTGATTCCGTCATGGAAGGAATAACTTGAGCAGCAAGGCGCCTCCACCTTTGAGCATACTCTCTAAATGACTCATTAGACTGTTTCTTGACCTTGGTAATTTGGTACCGGTCAGGAGCCATCTACGATTGAAAACTGTATTGAGTAAGGAAGGCGTGAGCCAGCTCTTCCCAACTATGGATCTTTGAGTTGTCTAATCTGGTATACCATGAACGGGCTTCTCCAAATCAGGACTTTTTCAAAACAATTTGCATTCTGAGCTTTACATTTTCTGCGAAAGACCCAAGTTCTCCAATGAACACTTTTAAATGTGTATAAGGATCCCCTAATCCGTCATATTTCTCAAAATCAGGGGTCTTGAATTTCTCTGGATATTGAACACCAGGAAATATGCAAAGGTCTGTATATGAAACACTACCATGTGTTCCAATCCCTTTGAGAACACGAATAGTTTCCTCCATTTGAAGGACCTTCTTCCTGATATCACCGTTGTCTAGATCTCCTTTGAGATGGGTGTTTTTAGGTTCTTTGTTGGTTGTATCCAACTAAGGTTCTGGAATTGTTTTTTCCAGACCTTGAACTCCTCCTTGTGTAGGGAATTCTGTATGTGTTGGTATCTTCGTACCCTGAGTGGACTGGTGTAATTCTTGTAGTAGAACGACCAAGTCTATAATTTGTTTACTCAATCCGTCAAATTCTTCTCGGGAGACAGCATTAGACTGGTCAGAAGAAGACATGATTGGTTGTAGGCTCGTGGCCTTTTTGGATTTTGAGTGGGTAACAGGCCCAATTGCTTCCCTACAAAAGACTTACGTAGTTTAGTCTTAGGGTAATGTAAATGTTATCATAACATGTCCGTTTAGGAATTTTGTCCTGTAAAACCGGTTGTTAATTGATAACATGTCATGCATGCACAGATATTCTTCATATTTTCCATTATATATGGATGAACATGGAATAAATTACAAGTAAATGCTTTTACAAGTAATTGAAAATGGAAAGTATGAAGAGACTTTCCTCCGCGTTTGGCTTATCAGAGGCTGACCTATCTTAGGGTTACTCTCGTGGCTTTTTGGCATGAAGGTTCCCAGATCATCGCAATCTACTTGACGGGAAGTTAATCCATTCGTTCAATTGGTCTTAATTTGAGTGGTGACTTTCCCGAGCCCTGTGGAATTATTCTTCCCACGAGTCCGAAGAATCAAACACCGACAGGATAGCCTCTGGTGGAGGGACCACACAACATACATTCACATACAACGTGTCTCATTGTTTATGCAAAATGATGACACATGACACGAAGCACTAATATCACAGATAGATATTTAAAGGCACGAAGAATTAAGATGCATTCGCACACATTCATCATAAATGTAAATGAAACATTCACACACAATCATATAACAATTTTGAAAAGCTTGTAATAGCGGCTTAAGCCCTCTTCTTTGGAGTCCCCAAATGAGTCGCCACCGTCGACGCCGGGATTTTTTGAGTGTCCCTTTTCGTTACTTGTTCTTTGGTGTTCTCATGTTAATGTGAGATTTGTTTAAAAAAACAAGTGAAAAAGGTCCGACATGTATAATGTCGACGATTTGACTTAAAGAGTCGCCAGTTGGTGTATTTAATTGGTTACACCAACGCAACCGAAAAAGGTTTGCACATTGACCTAGTGATTTGACATTGCTAGACGGGTTTGTGAAACCGAGATTCATTTTGGGTCCGGGGGCTTGATTATGCGGAGGGAAGGTGTTAGGCACCCCCCGACATCCGTGTTACCACGGTGACCGCCACTTTTTAAAGAAATTGTTATACGAATGTGTGTGTGTGTGTGTGTGTGTGGATCAATGTGTAATTATTTGAAAGTAGTGTGAGGCCTCGTTCGCACCTATATACACAAGGTTTGAATTTTATAGAAAAATTCAGTTTTAACCAAGATATATCAATGAAGTTTTGTAAAAGAGGTTTTTCAAACCCTGTGCTCAATAGGAATTAAGACCTTTTCATACTTCCATTTTATTATTAAATGTTCTATTGTTTGCTTTTATTTTGAGATGTGAAGCATTCTAGAAAATAATATATAGCAGATGTCGAACTCCTCATGCAACATGACATGACCATCCAAGGAAATTGAGACATGTAAAATAATGTACAAAAGTCACATACGGTGAAAAATATGTCCATCATGGGAATCGAATCTAGATTCAAGAGATGAATCTGTGATCATATGATACTGCAATTTGTATGGAAAGCAATAAGCAGTTATATATATAAAAGTTGTAAATATATATATACAGACATTATCAACCACCACGAAGCAACTCCATGGGGGATCAGAAATATAAATATATAAAAGCGGTATATATATATATATATATATATGGACATAATCAACCACCACGTAAGTAAGCTTGTGTGGGACGAAATGTAAATAAAGCTATAAGCGATCAAGCGCCATGAAGTAAACTCCAAAAGCGTGATTTAAATGTAAATAAAGTCGTAAAAGGCCACGTAAGTAAAATCTGTGCCTAATGAAATGTAAATATATATATATATATATATATATATATATATATATATATATATATATATATATATATGTACAAATATATATATATAGAAGCAAAGAAACGCATTAGGATGTGAATCTAGGCTCATTGGATATGTCCAGATAACAATTATATATATAAGTATATATATATATATATATATATATATATATATATATATATAAAAGCGAGTAAACGCCTCAGGATGTAAAATCCTGTGCTCATCGGATATATATCCATAACAATTATATTATAAATATATATATATATATATATATATATATATATATAAAGCAATAAACGCTCCAGACTGAAGTCTAGGCTCAATCGAGGCATAACTCGATAATGTTAGTCCATATATGAAATATATACATATATATAAGTGTATATACAGACAGGAATGAAAACTACGGACCGAAGTCCGTGCAAACACACTCACACGACTCTCAACGTGTACAACAGTGTGTGCTAATATGAGAAGAAGACTTTATATAATGTGAGAAGGCTTACAATGGGCTGCCAAAGTAGACTTCTATGACTTTAGATGGATAAAAGATATCTATATGTGAGCTAACAAGTGTTTAAAAGTGAGGAAACACTCAAAAGATGTGTATGCAGAGTAAAATGGACAGTGCTTCCTCACCTTTTCTCTCTCTCTTCCTCTTCAAATGGCTGACCCCAAGCCTTGTATATATAGACGGATGGCCGCAGGTACACTGCGTGGCGTACCATGATTGTACCGCAATGGTCGTGGTGCATCTAAGCCTCATGGGTCCTCATTATCTAAGTAGACGTGCACTTGTGCATTGTAATGTCCGCTTCGAACTTGCGAACTTCAATCCAGAGCATCCCAACGAGGTATATCCGACCTTCTTCGGACCGCTTGTGTTGAGAGTTACGCAATGACATGGATTAGAGGTTGTACGAAGTCAGGAAGAGGGGTCTATGCCCATGGTCTTAAAGCTTTAAATTCTATCCAAAGTACTTCCAGGCGTAATAGTCACTTGGGATTGTTACTCCTCGGTTCTTGTGGGACATTGTTGTATGTATGTATGTATGTATGTATGAAGTGTCGAGACAACGCGCAGGTGTTGAAGAGACAAGATGATGTTTGACTCCTCACCGGGGTTATCGCCGGTTTGAGTTGAAAGTAGACGTTGCTTAGGGTTACATCTGAGATTGGACTACTTGTTGGTATGCCACAATATCATCTTGTTGAGGCGGTAAGATGACGCTTTTGACTCCTTACTGGGGTTATCGCCGGTTTGAGCGGAAAGCAAACTTTACTCAGGGTTACATCTAAGATTGGACTGCTGCAAGTGTTTGAATACCGCAAGGTCATCTGTGAAAGAACCTATCTGCCCGTTGTTAACTCCGGGTCTGAGGTGTGATTTCCTCGGTAGGAGGTCTGAGCTTGAAGCTGATCGCATGTGTTTGAAATAAACAATTCCGGAGTTATCCCCGAAACTGCAAAAGCATCCCTTGAGGCTATCACCAAGGATGGAGTTGCTACTCCCAGTGTTATTTCTAGGACTGGAACTGAACGTCGCGGTGTTATTGCCAAGACAGAACTGTCCTCTCCGGTGTTGTTTCCGGTCTTTTGATCTTGCAAACCTCGGGGTTATCTCCGAGATTGGAAATTACATCCCTGGTGTGTGTTTCGGGTTTGAGATGAAGTTCCCGGTTTGTGTTCTGGGTTGGAATTAATGTTCCTGGTTTGTGTTCCGGGTTGGAACTACACTTTCGGTAGTATCCAGAATGGATGTAAGCTGTCTTCCAGGCTTATCTTCAAAAGATGAATCTGCCCTCCTATAATGTTAGTAACAGGCATGCAGAAATTTTTGAGTGTCTACATGAGGTATAAAACATAAACCAAAAATCTGATCCTTGATCCTTTGTTAGATGTTAGATTTTTTTGTTAAAACATGTTGTTTATAGTGTAAATAGATGATCTATGTTGTTAGATGTTAGATCCATAACATCTATAGGCTCAGATTTGATGTTTTTCAAAATCTTGAAAAATTTTAAAATGTTGTCTAACAACGAATGTCAGACCCCATAGATTTCATTCAGTTTATTATTTTGGTGTTTTAAATGTTTGAAGTTGTCGTATGATATGGGATCTATATTCTGGAATTTGAATCAAGGTCATAGCATGAACAGATTGCAAGATATGGGTGGTCAATGTAACAACCCGAACTTTTCTATATAATTAAATCAGAAATTTTGCGTATAATTTTTTTTTTTAAAGGTGGGAATATGTATAAGTTAAAGCTTATGTATTTATGTGATAAATAAAAATTTATTTATTACATGAATAATTTTAACTAATTTTTTTTAGAATTATTGATCATTATAAATTAAATTTTTATAATTAATTTTGTAGTAAAATATTTTATTATTTATTTTCCATGAAAATATGATTATTGTATTATTTAAATAATTATAAAATGATTATTAGAATTATTAGAATTATTATTTTATTATATGAATTTATTCAAATTAGTTAAGTTAATTATTTTAAGTTAATTAATAATGTTATATATGCAAGATAAATCAGATATTGAATCCAAACCCTAATATGTACTGTATATGTGTAAACTGATAATGGTTGGTCAATTATGGAGTATAATGTCAAAACCCTAGTATTAATTTCCTAAACCCTATTTTTAAATTCAAATAGGAGTTCAAGACTGTGTAGTGATTGTGTTATATGATTTATGTTGCGTACTATAGAATTTAATGTTAATTAGAGAAACCCTAATTAATATTTGAAAACCCTAATTGTTAGAAACCCTATTTGTTATTTAGTAACCCTAATTATCAAATTGGAACCCTAATTGCTTATTGTAAACCCTAATCGCTAATTTGGCATGCTTAATGATAATTAGTAAATTTTTAAACCTAATTTGTAAGTTCAGGCAATTAGGAAACCTAAGGTAATTAGGAAACCCTAATTTTCCATTTTTAGTAACTTAAATGTCCATTTTTAGCCTTATCAAGAAATCCTTAAAAACCAATACACAAAATCTTAGGGTTAAACCCTAAGAGTTTGCTAAGTTACCAATATACCATTAAAATTGTTAGCCAAAAGACAATATTACCCTTTTGCATTATTTATTAGGTTACTTGCAAATCTTACCAAATAACGAGTTGGTGACCAACTCTAAAATACCAATTGATCAAGTTCTCATCACTTCAGCTATATAATTCATCAACCAATACATTATAACATTATATATATAGATTAAAGAGAGAGAAATTACTCATTTTAATTTATTGCTCATCTGAACCTAGACATTTTCTCTCTAAAAATTCGGGACTTAGAGTGAGAGGGAGTGTTAAACTAAAACCTGATCAGTTCATAGGCTTCCACAAACAGATTCAAGGATCAGATTCAAAGGATCAAAGCTAATAGAGGTATAAACCCTAAATTGTGAAATCCTTAAAATTTTATGTTAATGTTGTTGTTTGTTGGTTAAAATGGTGTTATATGATTTTATTAAGTGATCTTGGTTAATAGATCTTAGATCCATAACATCTATAGGCTCGGATTTGAAGATTTCAAAAATTTGGAAATTTTAAAAAAAATGGTCTGACAGTCGAATATCAGGGCCCATAGATCGTCACCTGTTAGCTTTTTATTGTGTTTTATGTTATGGATCTGTTCTATGCCATGGGGACTATGATCTGGAACTGGAAACAGGGTAAGATCATGTCTAGATTTCATTTTATAAGCAATCAAACATGGTTGACTGACCATGACCAAACTGGTTTCTGGGTAACCCAAATTTCCATAATGGTCTGACAGTCATTTTTCAAGCCTTTGATCTTGCTACTGTTAAGTGTTTAGGCCATGTTATTATTTGGAACTTGTATACTGACATGTAGAGTACACATACATGCCATACAATCACTTAAATCTTTCATAGAATCAAAAATATAGTTGGTCAAAGTAGGCTCGTCCACCTGTTTTGTTGATATTTTGGAAAACCCAGAAAAATAAAGAATAAGATTTCTGACATGGTTTGACCATGCCAGATCTTGCTCATGTGTTGTTGCTATAATGATATGGTGTTATAAGATTGTTGTGACGCCCCCAAATCTGGGTATCTTCCAACCCGACAGATGGTACTACACGGTACTACCATTCATACATACATTCAATTGAAAAGCCTCAAAAGAATGAATATGTCTTCTATATATTCAAAGTAATATTAACATTCCCTAGGTTCTTTATAACCATTACATTTTCTCTTGTTATAATATCAAATATATTACAACATTAAACCTATACTATTACATAAGTATTCTACGGGTTCGTCTTCGCCTTGCCTTTATCCTTGCCGGAGCCTTCGGTCCGTTCGATCTTAGTTACGTTCATATGGTTCAAGCAAGAGTGAGCATGACTAGCTCAACAAGTACAACAATTCTATTTAACTATATGCTTGAATCATACAAATCATATATCTTCAATAACTGAACAATAGTTATGAAGTACTATTGATAATTCAAAATAGCATTTCTCTTTTCTTTAAAACATTTTACAATAACAATATTTAGTAAAACATCAATTCCGGTCTAAGACCTTGAACATTTCATACTTCATTTGAAAAGGACATCCCGGCACAAAGTCCGTAAGTCTGACATTTCTTACAAGCACGTCTAGGTGATCAGCCTATAGTACTCTATGTTGATCAACACTACATTCATTAAACGTATGTACATTTAAGTTGTGGCAACCTCACGTGCCTGTCGTTTGACGACAATTTTTTTTAGCATACTCAGTCTTCGTTTGAAAACCATACCAATATAACTTGGTAAACATTGACCATGCTTTGATAGAAACATAATATAAGTCTAGCCAAAAGAATTGGCTTTGACTTCATCATACAATACTTCATGCATAAGAATACATGAATTACAAAGCTTGTCCAGATTGAACTGAAACAAGGGTTAGAATACTTGCCTTTAGCGTCTGCTACAGTTATAACATGTGCACTTTAAGTCTTTAAGTCTCTACAGTAGATGACAACATCACATAACAAATTAGGTCATGAATAACATACATAGTTCCTAGAGAACCTTACCCTTCTTCTCAATCTAATTTCGTATTAGATTTGTTATTATTGGTTCTGACTTTCTGTTACGTTGTTCTTACGTTCATATATAATTGACTTACTTCAACCCTAAATGATCATACTTAAGGTTTAAACATGTCTTCACAATGTTTCATTAAGTTCCTTAATTCATTGTAAATCAATTACCATTCATGTTATACTTATAAACTTTCTTCATTGTCTAAACCCTAAGGCTGGCTCTGTGGCGCCAACTCCCTTTTCTTTAGTCATTGCTGGCATGTTAACACTACTGAAACTAAAGACCAGGACTTCGTATTTGCGGCCACGAGTCCTCTTTGTTATGGACATCTTTGCGTATGAGTCCCCTTTGTTATGGTCGTGCTGCGGCGCAAATTAACAGTGTATCATGCCTCGGCCTCACGCTTCGGCGCGGGCTTTTATGCCTTAAGTTGCGCTGCGGCACGGACTCTGTGCTTCAGAAAAGTTTAACAGATTTTTGATTTTTGTGAGATTCCCGGGCTCATAACTTCTTCATTATAAGTTCGATTTGGCTCGTTAGAGAGCCTACAGTTCACAAATTATATACTCTATGTGTTCATGCAAGAATTTTATCTATTTGAATTTGTTAACTAAAAATTCACCTATTAGTCCATTTTCAACGAAAATGATAAACGTTCGCGAACGTTCAATGCTCGTTTCTTCGTTCTAAGTCGGAATCCGATCATTTTTGAGTCTGCAACTCTATAATGCCAAATAAGACTTATCTCCATCGAAAACCAACGTTTCCGAGTACAAACACAAAATCCGACTTCCATTCCGAGAATTTCACGAATTCGATGATTATCGTCCAACTGTGTGAATTCTAGCAAAAATTCGTTACTAATGATTTGTTCATCAATCCAAATGGATTCAATTCATTAACTAGACATCCCAACTTACATATAACAACAACTTATCTTTAAATTAGGTTATGGCTTATTCTTCATAAGTTCATAACTTAACAAATTATAATTTACAAGATTTCATTCCTTATGACTTATTATTAGTTTAAGTCCTTTAAACAACATTCTTACATCTTATCAATCATACTAAGTTCATATGATAAGTTCATCATTGTTCATCATAAGTTCATAACTTATTTAGGTTTGTCTTACTTATTCATGACTTATTCGGCTTAAGTCCATTGTTTATTCACTTCTTATGATTGTTTAGCATATATGACCATCACTTCTCTATCAAGCTATTATGGTAGAGATAGAAGACTAATGGCATAGGATCATTTACCTTTGATGACTAGCTTTCTTCATCATGGAAATATAACAATGAAAGTTTGACTTTTAAAAGTGCTTATTCACTCTACCAATTAATTTGTTTAACTTGGATGAAAACTAACAAACAACTAATGAGCCATCTCTTCCTCTATTTATAGGATTTCTAAAGTTAGGGTAAAAGGGTCATTTAGGCCCTCCCACCTCCTTATTATTCCATACTTAATCCTTAAGTAAACTTGCTCCCTACACAAGATTCTTGGCCACTACATAAAGTTCTTGGTCATCACAACACTTGGGCACCAAGATCACCCATGGGTTGCTCCATGAATCTAGATTTACCCATTGGATCATAACTTTGGGCCAAGTTAATTACATAGCTTATTCTTGTGGGCTTGCATTAATTTGTTTTGGGCTTCACATAACCACCACTTGGGCTTACACCTTAATGTTTATTGGACTATTCAATTGTTTACACAATCCTACTAGTCCATGGCATTTAATTAAAAACCTTATCACATATACTCTACGTATAATTCTCGTATTCTAACTCGTATATTAATTCATAATATACGAAATACCATCATTCCCATATACTCATATAATAATTCCTATTATACTCGTATACACTACCTCACACAATACATACGTATCATATGATCTTTACATTATCTTCTTAACGCTTGATATTCCTAACGTTCTATAATTAAGTCCGTATGCGAAATATTACGTTTTCTATACTTAGATTATTATTATATAATCCATCTCACCTTAATATTATAACGTTACGTATTTCTCGGAAGTTCAAAAATAATTCCCGAGCTAAAATCGATGAATAGTATTTTTCGAAGAATTTCTCGGAAAGCTTTTATTTTCGTCTTGGAAATTCAAACACTTTAATTCCTTCACGTAGTTAAAATACTACGATGTTCCGATGTTTCTAAGTTATAGAACGACATTCATCTTACTAACACATAATAATAACAAATAATATTATTTTATTCACTATAAAAGTATTTACAAAAGGTTCGATTTTCTGGGGCGTTACAATTGTACCCTGACATCAGTTTTACAAGATGGAACCACTAGATCCTACAAAGAAAGCCCAAAATACAAACTATAAGGATCAAAAGTAGCCTTCTCGAACTATTCTTCATTTCTGGGTAACCTAGAAATGAAGAACAGCTTCTGATGTGACACCCTCAAAATAGGTATAAATCACCCATCTTGAGTCGCCAAATACATGGTACATAAATCAAATACAAACTTAATTATACAACTATTGGGTAATATATGACAAAACATAGCTGAGAGTTTAAACAAGAATATTGCCTTCTAGACAATATCCACTCTCAAATAGAGTCCTCATTATGTTTATTGTCACACTATTTTATAGAATAGTTAGGACTGCTATAACACCATCTCGGACCATCAATCTGTTCCCCGACTAGTCCCGACTACGTTCTCATTTCGTGAAGAGAACAATGAAAGCAAAAGGGTGAGCTCAACTAGCCCAGTAAGAAATATTATGACTAAGATAATGCAGAATAAATTATCATTAGTCTTCAACAGTGTTAAACTGATAAAACACAATAAACATCAAGTTTTACTGCAGCGGAACAAGCAATCCATTAGAAGAGTCACGTAGAGCATGATATCTACTATCTTCTATGATTTAAAAAGTTTTTCATCAATTTTATCACGAGATTGACAATAAATAAACCACATCATCGAATCATCCTTGCACTACGGGCCAAGGATATTCATGTAATCATCAATGGTCATGATTATATCGAATAATCCCTGGTCATAATCATACCAACAACTGTCCATCAATGCACTACAGGCCACTGAGGGCTTTACCATATAATTTGTAACATTACGGGTCACGATTATACCGAATTATCCATGGTCATAATCATACCAATCAATAATCCATCTATGCACGTAAGCCAAAGATGACTTTCATCACAATATAAGCATGAGGATGATGACAATGATATAAGCATTAATCAAACGAAATTAAGGATAAATTTTAAAGACTTTAAATTTATCTAGAGTTTAAAAATATCCAAATTGTCAACATGATACTGCTTTGTGGAGTAAAATTCAAGAATAATATTCATGTATCAAAAATAATTTGGACAGAAAAGAAATATATTTTTTGGGTGAATAGTACCCCATGAATAGTACTATGTGAATAGTACTTTGGGAATAGTACCTCATGAATAGTAACCCAGCATGAAAAGTGCCTCAAATACCTGAGTGAATAGTAACTGGGTGAATAGTAACCTATGAATAGTAACTCACAAATAATACTCCGGCATTAAAAATGCCCCGAATACCCTAGTGAACAATATTCGAGTGAATAGTAATTGGGTGAATAGTAACCCGTAAATATTAACTCATGAATAGTATTCCGGTATGAAATTATCAATAATTATCAAGAAAGCTCAGAATAATATTTTCATGAAAATATACTGGATGAAGCGCAGATATCAAGGATATTCTACTAATTTCACGGAGTATAGAAGCAATACTTTAACAGAACGAGGGTATAATCAGGAATATGAAATGAAATAATATTACTCATATACTATAGAGTATGGAAGAAAATATTATTTCTACGAATACTGAAAAATATAATATCCCTTACCTCAGAAGAAGATTGGATACTAGAATAGTGAGGTAGCAGACTTCTCTTCTTCTTTCTCTCTATAGCTTCTCTCTCTATAATTGCTCTTGTGAGTCTTAGTGAATTGGTGAGAATGGAAGAAGAATGAGATTCTATTTATAGGAAAATATAGTTTCGATAATCGCACGTTTTGGGGCTCAAAATATTATAGTGTAATACCTTCATCCTTTCCTTCATTTTTAATTTAGTCCTGCAAGTATTATCAAACTTGAACCACCTCCCCTAATAGTACATCATGTGAATCAATAGTACAATCATGTGAATCAATAGTTCTGTACATGTGAAAATATGAATTACAGTATAGTACCTTCATCTATACCTCCATTTTTAATTTAGTCTTGCAAGTATTATCAATCTTGCACCACCTCCCCTAATAGTACATGCATGTGAATCAATAGTACACACATGTGAACAAATAGTTATAAGCATGTGAATTAATAGTAATTAATTGCTCATTTATCCGATTAATTACCCGATTGGTCAGTATAACTTCCAGACATCAATTATTATCGAAATAAATGTCGATTTTCACTAACACTAATAATTCCAACACAATGGAACTATCAATTTCATCTTTAATCAACATGAACTTATTCATCATTAATATTATAACTCACAATATTTAACAAACAATTTGTTTCCTAGAAAGAAGGGGCTTTCCGATAAGGATTTCTCCCTATCGGCGCGCAATTAGGTGACCAAACCTCTCCTTGACAGAACTTCTAGTCATTGTCAATATTGCAAATAATAATATGAATAACTTTATCGTCTCAATTAATGATTTAATAATATAAAATATTATGCAGATGATACTGTGATAATGATTGAATCAATAATATGAGAGATATGATGCAGCAATTACTGTAGCAATAATTGAGTATAACTGAGTGACTTCTCACGTAAGCATCAATAATCAATGCCGTGTGCTACTATGCAACCATGTGTATTACTGTACTTTTACTATCGGGTAGTTAAACAGTTTAACGGTAAAACTTTCGCCGTTATTTTTATAAAAAGATAATTATGTCATTTTCTAACTACGACAATACTTTCATTGTGGGGTCCACCAATGATTGTGTTGTCGTACGAATATTCCCTGTTAAAACGAATATTCCCCGACCAATCGAATATTATATAACCACTTGCTTACTTTACAAAATTTGTAAATATTACCCACAACTACAACATTATATAATATCCACACCATAATATTCAAAAATATATTTCGAGAGAAATTAATCTTTATTCATAAAAGTCGGGGTCTTACAACCTCCCCTTCTTATGAAATTTTGTCCTCGAAATTAGGGTGCGTACCTGGAATGTCGAAGATGTGAGCATACCTTGATTTCATTTCAAATTCTAACTCCCAGGTCATTTCCTCAACATTGTGGTTTCTCCACAAAACTTTGACTTGAGGTAAACCGTTAGAGCGTAGAATATGATCCTTCTTATCCAAGATTTTAACAGGTACCTCTTCATACGTTAAATTTTCCGCTATCTCGTCTGGTTCTAATTCAATAATATGGTTCGGGTCTTTCAGATATTTACGTAACATAGATATGTGAAAAACGTTATGAACATGAGACATACTTGGCGGCATGGCAAGTCTATAGGTCACAGTTCCTATTCGATCGAGGATTATAAATGGGCCAATGAATCGAGGATTAAGCTTTCCTTTCTTTCCAAATCTCATAACTCCTTTCCATGGAGCAACACGTAACAACACATGATCTCCAATTTTGAATTCCACGTTCTTTCGATGAAGATCAGCATAACTCTTTTGTCAATCTTGTGAGGTTTTTATACATTGTCGAATTGTTTGAATATTTTCCGTAGTCATACATACCAACTCCGGTCCCAACAATGTTGCTTCACCCACCTCATCCCAGCATACTAGAGAACAACACTTTCTTCCATACAATGCCTCAAATGGAGCCATGCCAATACTTGCATGATAATTGTTATTGTAGGAAAACTCCACAAATAGTAAGAACTTGTCCCAACTTCCTTTAAAGTCAAGGAAACAAAGTCTTAATAAATCTACAAGAGTTTGAATAGTCCTCTCTGACTGCCCGTCCGTTTGAGGATGATATGCCGAACTAAATCGTAATTCCGTGCCCATAGCTTTTTGCAAACTAACCCAAAATCATAAAGTAAATCTTGGATCTCGATCAAAAACTATGGATACTAGCATACCATGCAATCTTACAATCTCATTTATGTACATACGAGCAAGACGTTCAATTGTATAAGTTTCTTGTATCGGGAAGAAATGAGCAGACTTGGTCAATCTATCAACAATGACCCAAATCGCATCTATGCCTTGAGAAACCTTGGGAAGACCAATAACGAAATCCATGGTATTGTGCTCCCACTTCTATTCTGGAATTTTAAGTGGTTGCAATGGATCTTTTGGCACTTGATGCTCAGCCTTGACTCGTTGACAAGTTAGACACCTTGAGATAAACCCTGCTATCTCTCTCTTCATATTTCTCCACCAAAATGTATGTCGAAGATCACGATACATTTTGGTACTCCCAGGATGGATTGCAAACGGTGTGTTGTGTGCCATCATCATGATTTTATACTTCAAGTCAGAATCGTTAGGAACACAAAGTCTGGAGTTGACTCGAAGTATTCCTTCTTCATCGATTCTTGTTTCCGGAATAGTACATTCTTGCACTTTCTTTCTCATATGCATCAGCTCCATGTAACGCCCGAGAAAATCAGATTTTTGTGACAATTAAATTTTTATTTGATTATGTGAGTAAGCTATGTGAAGGTCATTCTATGACCTATAATGTGCTAATGTGGTTAGTAATCTGGCTATGTGTTAGAATTAATTATTTAGAATTTCCAAGACGAAAATAAATATTTTTCGAGAAATTTTCGTAAAAACACTATTCATCATTTACATTAGGAATTATTTTGAAATTAGAGAAGCGATAATGATAGAATATCGAGATAAGATGAAATATCTGATAATATTTCATTTATGGCAAACGGAGTTTTTGCCTGCGGACTTAAAACCCAAGGGTTGAGTATGTTGATTTCCGAGAAGGAAATGAAATGTGTAGAAGAATTTTGTTATTGTTAGATCTTGTGTTATACAAGTATGATGCTATTTAGTATCTATGTATAATACGATGAGTAAATACGAAGTACAATACGATTATCGTACGTGTAAGACCCCAACTTTTATGAATAAAGATGAATTTTCTATAATTATCATTTTTGAATGAATTTGATATAATGTTATAGTTGTGGGTAATATTTAGAAATTTTACAAAGTATGCAAGTTGTTTATAATATTCGATTTATCGGGGAATATTCGTTTTAATAGGGAATATTCGTACGACGGCACAATCATTGGTGGACCCCACAACGGAATTATTGTCGGATTGAGAAAATGACAAAAAAAATATTTTATGAAAATAACGGCGAAAGTTTTACCGTTAACTGTTGAAACACCTAGTGTTAAAAGTACAGGAATACGCATGGTTGAATAGTAGCACACGATATTGAGTATTGATGCTTACGTGAGAAGTCACTCAGTTTTGTTCAATTATTGCTTCAGTAATTGCTGCATTGTATCTCACGTTATTTGATTCAATTATGGTCAATATTTTATATATTATTAAATCAATAATTGAGATAACAAAGTTGTTAATATTATTATTTGCATTATTAACGATATCTAGAAGTTCTGCCAAGGAGAGTTTTGGTCACCTAATTGCGCGCCAATAGGGAGAAATCCTTATTGGAAAGCCCCCTCTTTCCTAGGAACAACCTGGTCGATTAATAGTGTGAATTATGATAATGATGATGAAGTTTTGTTTTATTAGTATTATTAATGTAATAAAATAGAAAAGCTTTTTATATAAAACAGAATACTTTTATAAAGTTATTCATTTTATTAGGCTAATAGTAAAATCTTTTAATATATAATAGAATACTTTTATAAAGTTATTTGTTTTATTAGACAATAATTAGAATATATTATATTTTATTATGCATAGTGTTATCTGTATTTTATTACATCGGACCTGGTTCCTTCTTTATTATTCTGTTGGAATATCCTGTTTATGCGTTTTATGCCGGACCTGGTTCCGTTATTTATTATTCTGTTGGAATAACCTATCTATGCGAAGTACCGCATGTATGGTGATTTCTGATGTTATTCCATTCTTTATTATTACATTGGAATATCACTTCATGAAATGCGCGTATGGCGCTGACTGGTTCCGTTATTTATTATTACATTGGAATAACTTTATACATGTCTGATACCGCATGCATGGTGATTTCGTTGTTATTCCATTCTTTATTATTACATTGGAATATCCTGTTGGTGCGTATTAAAACTGACTGGTTCCGTTATTTATTATTACATTGGAATAACTTTGTCTGCAATACCGCATGCTTGGTAATTTCTTTTGTTATTCCATTCTTTATTATACTCAGTTGGTTAAAGTTTTGACTTCTATATTCCATGAAATTAGTGGAATATCCATGATATTTGTGCTTCATCCAGTATCTTTTCATGAAAATATTCTTCTGAGCATTCTTGAATTTTACTCTACAAAGAAGTATCATGTTGACAATTTGGACGTTATTAGTTCCTGGATAAATTAATTCTTGAACTTGTTTTTATTGAATTCTTATATCATTGTCATCATCCTTATGTTTATATTATGTTGAAAGTCATATGTGGCCTGTAGTGCATAGATGGGCTTGGTATGATTATGACCAGGGATTATTCAGTTTAATCATGACTGTAATGTTACAAATGATGTGGTAAAAGTCCTCATTAGCCCGTAGTGCATTGATGGACGGTTGTTGGCATGATCATGACCATTTATGAATACACGAATATCCTTAGCCCATAGTGCATGGATAATTTGTGGTTGTGATACTAATGAATATCCTTGGCCGTAGAGCAGGGATGATGTGGTTTATTTATTGTCGAGTCGCGTGATAAAAGTGATGAAAAACCTTTTAAATCATAAAAGATAGTAGATTTTATTCTTTACTTGACTCTTTTAATGGATTGCTTGTTCCGCTGCAGTTAAACTTGATGTCTATTATATTTTATCAGTTTAACATTGTTGAAGACTAATGATAATTTATTACGCATTATCTTAGTCATAATATTTGTTCTTGGGCTAGTTGAGCTCACCCTTTCTTTCACTTTGTTCTCTTAGGAAATGAGAGCGTGGCGGGACTAGTCGGAGAAGCAGTGATGGTCCGGATGATAGTATTAGTAGTCCTCACTATTACATTAAATAGTGTGACAATAAATGTAATGAGGACTTATTTCGAGAGTGGATATTGTCTAGAAGACAATATTTGTATTAAAACTCACAGCTCTCTTGTTGTATATTAAAGATTGTATTTGTATTTTGTACCATGTATTTGGCAACTTAGAATAGGTGATGTATACCTATTTTGGGGGCATCACAGTACGAGTATTATACAGAGAGAATATGTGAATTGTACGTATAGGATAGGATTCGTAGTATAGAATTAAGTTAAGACTTAATGTTAATTCATTTGGGTTGGATTATAATTAGTCCAATTAATTGACTGAACAAGCCCGAGGGATTATTAGGTTAAGCCCAAGTCAAGGCCCAATGTTAGATGGTTTAAGCCCAATGCAAGAAAACCGAACCGTGGATCGAACCGTTGGGTCACCGAATGGGAAAAACCCATGGGGCAACCTATGGGGATGACCCATGGGCAAGAGTGGGCCGGCCTTGGTGTGCAAGCCAAGCTTAATGCTTGGTCACCAAACATTTTACTTGGTGATCAAGACTGAATAGTAAGGAAGTGGTGGGGGTTTAATGTCTAGATTGCCCTCCATTTTATTTTCTATAAATAGGAAGCTAGGTTTAGTCATTTGAGAAGTTTTCAATTGCCCAACTTAGATTATTTGAGAGAGAAAGAGAGCTAGACTCATAAATCATACACTTTGGAAGCTTTGACTTAGAGTTTTCCAAGAGATTTCATTAGAGTTCTTGAGGTAATACTCCTTGTTTCTCATTTTCATCTATATTGATTTTCTTTTATCATGGAGAATCATAAATAGGTGGTATGTGTCTTGTATAGTGGATTAAAGATGACTTAGTATAGATTTAATCTCTATAAGTCATGAGATCATAAGAATCATGAGGTTCGATATTGTTTTAAATCATGGAAATATTGATTGTTGAGATCGATTGTTGATAAACGATTGAACTCCATCAATATGTTAATATATGCATCTTACTTGGTTAGGATGTAGATTTGAAATCCATGGAGTATTCCACGTGATTTGGCCTAGAGAACGTTAGTAACGAAGTTATGGCGAATTTCACGAAAATAGACGTTGAACGTCGAAAACGTTGAGATTTCGGATTGGAGGTCAAAAGTTGTCGTGAGACTTGAAAATGTTATTTTTCAATGTCAACACGTGAGATAGGGTATTTAAGAGTTGTGGGTTCAAGAATCATCGGATTCCGACTTAAAATGAAGAAAACGAGCATTGAACGCTCATTAACGTTTACGAACGTCTAGAAATTGAACTCGATAGTGAATTTTGAGTTATCGGATTCAAAAGTGTCGAATTCTTATATGAACGCGTAGAGTATGTCATTTATGACATGTAGGCTTTTGAACAGACCAAATTGGGCTTATAACGAAGAAGTTATGGCTCCAGGAATTTCACAAAATTTTCAAACTGTTGGAATTATCTGGTATTGAGGTGCAGCCGCTATGCCGCTGACGTAATCGTAAATCTTGGTATGCGCCGCAAGACCGATAATGTAATGTCAAGCCGCTAAATGGCGCCACAAAGACCTTTGGTAGAGCAATGTCTCGGCCATGTAAACAATACCGAGACCGTAACCTAGACAATCGTTAACTGAGCTGGCAGTACTTGCATTTCGATTCTAATACTAAAAGCCCACACCACTGGCCATGAGTGCAAGGTTGTTGATAGTAACTTAGGATTTGAATTTCGATTGTTCAGAGACCTAAAGAAGTAATGTTTGTACACATCATAAGTGTATTAAAACTATTCCTATACTACCTATACTAGAGTATATGGTATTGAACTTAGGAATTGAATGCATGTTAATAAGTTATGAATGATGAAAAAAGTTAGTACTTTATCAACGATGTTCGAGTCCGATTATTAACGTCAGTTGGTTAATAAGCCGGGATGAAGGGTAGTAAGTCGAGTTGACTTTATTATTAATATTAAGTTAACTAAGACATAGAAGAGAAAGAAGTTGGTAGAAACAATGTGAACATTTGTTTAATAGCTAATTCTGATTGTCTTTATGTGAATATATCATGTAGATTATGTAAAGGTTGTGGTCAGTCGATTAAGTTATTTGAAGACGCTAAAAGGCAAGTTTTCTTAACGCTTGTCTAACTTCCAAGTTAGCCAAGTTTTATGTGATTTATTGAACTGAATTGCACGACTGGTTTTAAAGAAAGAGTCGATGCCAGATTTAATTCGGCTAGACTACTCGTAGTATATAGATTGATTTGTATTCATATCTTTCTATATAGAAATGTTAACACTATCTTATGCCAAGTAATTGGTACGAATGTGAAGGTAAGGTTTGTCTATGAACAAACAAAAGTATTTTTCATCGATTATTCGATGGGCACGCGAGTTTGCAAAATGTTAAACATAAATATGTTTAACGAATGAGTGTTGATCAACATAGAGTACTATAGGCTGATCACCTAGAAGTGCTCGTAAGTAATGCGGATGCGATGTCTGACCTTAGTCTTGTGATATCCTTTTCAAGTATGAAAACAGAAGACTACTTGTTCATGGTCTATCGAACTGCCTCGTAATTCCTAATCTACTTTATACTTTGGGAATTGATGATATGAAATGTTAAAGTATTATTGTTTCATAATACTTCATAACTATTTGTTCAGTTATGTAGGAATTGTCATATAATTCACGAATGTGGTATTCTTGTTATTATCCTTTGTTAAAACTTTACGAGCTTGTTATGCTCACTTCTTTGCGTGAATTATATGACTGCAGTTAAGGATAAACGTACTGAGAATGCTAAGAGAGATAAGGGCAAAGGTAAGATGGATGCTTAGCCCATCGTGTAATAGATTAGTATGTTTGTATGTATTATACATTATGAAGAACAAGCGATGTAATCGGTTTATGAACCTGGGAAGTATTATACTTTGATTGTAATAAGAAGATAGTAATTATATTCATTTTGTTGTATTTCAATGGAATGATTGTAGGGTTATGAGTACAGTGTAGCACCATATGTCGGGTTGGAAGATACCCGAATTTGAGGGCGTTATAGGTTGGTATCAAATCATTAGGTTATAAAACTTAAGGGGGGAAGAACCATAGGCTAATAACCTCGTAAGGAAGGTAAAGTCCGAAGAAAGAAATTCGCGTTGAATGAATTAATAAAGTATTGAGAAAACTCAGTACTGAAAGATTTAAAAGATGAAAAGTAACCTTAAATAAATTAAATGTGATTGGTGCTTATACTATTATGTATTATGTACTAATCAACTTGTTATGTGCTATTGTAGATGTCTATCGATAACATGATGTATAGAGACATTCACGTTGTGAGTGAAGAGTCAGTGAACCAAGATGAAATTGTACCAATGCCAGTGGCGGAGGTACCGTTAGTTGTACTAGAAGACTCAGACATTAAGGAGTACATCTCTGAGGAGGAATACTCTGAGGAGACGATGGGGTTAACATCATATCTTAATGAGATGCTTGATGTGGAGGAGGAAATGGAGGTAACATCGATTAATATGGTGGTACCTACTTAGGAGCCAACACCTCCGGATGCAATGAGATCATTGTATCTGGCTGTGTTGGATAGAAATGTGCATCTGCGCACTGTAGTGCAGACACAGAATGAGGAGATAACCGCCCTATATGAGGCGAATGAATCTGCATAGGCGGATTTTGAGTCGGAGCACGATGAGAAAGTTCTTATGACAGATAAGGCATGTGACTATAAGGAAGAGGCCGTAGAGCTCCTGTAACGCCCCGGAAAATCGAACAATTGTAAATACTTTTAATAATGAATAAAATAATATTATTTATTATTATTACGTGTTGATAATATGAATGTCGTTCTATAACCTAGAAACGTCGGAATGTCGTAGTATTTTAACTACGTGAGTGAATTAAGGTGTTTGAATTTCTAAGACGAAAATAAAAGCTTTCCGAGAAATTTTTCGAAAAACACTATTCATCGATTTCTGCTCGGAAATTATTTTTTAACTTCTGAGAAATACGTAATGTTATAATATCAAGGTGAGATGGATTATGTAATAATAATATAAGTATGGAAAACGTAATATTTCGCATATGGACCTAATTTGGGAACGTTAGGTTTATTAATCGTAAAGGAAGAAAAGTTGTGATTATATAATGTCTATACATTGTATGAAGTAATGGATGTAAGTATAATACGACGTATTGTACTATTATGTATGAATAATGAGATAACATATATTACTAACTAATATACGAGTTAGCATACGAAGATTATACGTGGGGGAGAAATGTGAAGTTGGTTAATTAAAGTTAATGGACTTGTAGGATTATTAGCCTAATAAGAGATGTCCAATATAATGTGACAATCAAGCCCAAGAGTTTGATAAGTCATGAGTCCAAACTATGGTAGCACAAGCCCATTAAAGAAGTAGTTAGATTAATTATCAAAGCCAATGTGAAGCCATGATCCATGGGGCAATCAAAGTGTAAAATGGGTAAGCTTGATGGGCAAACAAAAAAGTGTGGTGACCAAGTTTTAGAAGTGGCTAGCAAGTTTACTTAGTTGCTAGGTTATGAATAGTAAGGAGGTGGAGGATTAAGGAGGTGGAATGAGGAGGTTAGTTAAGGAAGTGGAAGGTTATAATGCCCATTCTACCCTAGATTTGGATGGCCTATAAATAGAAAGCTCATTTCAATTTTTGGTGGTTTTTATTTCATCCAACATTCTTCTCTTAATATAAAGCTACTTATTGGTTAGGGAGAATAAGCACTTTTAAGTTAAAGCTTCCTTTGTTAGACTTTCCAAGAAGAAGAAGTTAAACTTCAAAGGTAATGATCTTGTGTCCAATATTCTTTTATCTCTATTATAATAGGATGATAAGAGAAGTGTAATTAATAAACATGTATGTTAATAACATATAAGAATTAAGTTATGAATGGACTTAAGCCGAATAAGTTGAATAAGCAACCTGAACTCTAATAAGTTGTTATAATCATGAAGAACTTAGCATATGTTTGGCATATGATATTAGTATGTTGAATATAGTATGAGAACATTGATTTATGGACTTAAGTTTATAGAAAGTCATAAGCATGAGGAATTGTAGTTCATAAGTTAAATAAGTCATTAACTTATGAGAATAAGTCAAAACCTACTTTGATTATAAGTTGGTGTAATAAGTAACTTGTAATGATCATATATTGGTTGAAATCCATTTAGAATCATTAAGAATGTAGTTTTTTCGGAATTCACACGATTGGACGATTATCATTGAATTCGTAAAATTCTCGGAATGGAAGTCGTATTTTGTGTTTAAAGTCAGAAACGTTGGTTTTCGATGGAGACAAGACATATTTGGCATTATAGAGTTGCAGACTCGAAAATAACTGAATTTCGACTTAAAACGAAGAAACGAGCGTTGAAAGTTCATGAACGTTTATCGTTTTCGATAAAAATGAACTAATAGGTGAAATTTTAGCAAATGAAGTCAAATAGATAAATTCTTGCATGAACGCATAGAGTATGTAATTTGTGAACCGTAGGCTTTTGAACGAGCCAATTTAGACTTATAACGAAGAAGTTATGCGTCTGGGAGTTTCGTAAAATTTTTAAAATTTTGCAAACTTTACGAAACCTGAGTCCATGCCGAGGTAGCGACTCACGACCTTTTAAAGCCCACGCCACGTGATGGAGGTGAGCAAATGCATCTTGCTAAATCATGCTTGGTGCGAGATAAAGAAGTTAATTGTGAAAAATGCATGGCTGATCCTAGAATTTTGATGGACAAGAATGTTTACAAGTATAGAATGAAAGAGAACTCTTGGTAATGAACTAAGGTGTTAATATAACATTGTTAAGGAATTGTTAGACATGTAATGTATGATGATTAAATGTTGATAATCAATTAAAAGTGAATGTAATGTGAATGACGTAATGAAAAGACGAAAAACCATAATAACAGATCTAAGTCAGGATTTAGATTGAGATGAAGGGTAAGATATAATAATATACCTACTTGATTATATAAAACCTAATGTGGTACGTTATATGATCATGTATTGTAGAGACTTAGAGACGTAAAGTGTACATGTGATAATCAGTAAGCAGACGCTGAAGGCAAGTATTCTAACCCTTGTTCCAGTTCAGTTTGGACAAGCTTTGTAATTCATGTATTCTTTCGAATGAAGTCTTGAATGATGAAGTCAAAGAAAATTCTTTCGGTTAGACTTGTATTATGAATCTGTCAAGCATGATTAATATTTATCGAGTTATATTGGTATGGTTTTTAATCGAAGACCGAGTATGCTAAAAATGTTTTTGTCGTTTAACGATAGGCACGTGAGGTTGCCACAACTTAAACGTATACACGTTTAACGAATGTAGTGTTGATCAACATCGAGTACTATGGGCTGATCACCCAGAAGTGCTCGTAAGCTATGCCGGACTTATGGACTTAGTGTCGGGTAGTCCTTTTCAAAAGAAATTATGAACTGCTCATAGTTCCGAGCCTTAGTTGATATTCTACTAAATATTGTTGTTGGAAAACGTTTTGAATGAAAAGAAGTACTATTTTAAATTATCGATTGTACTTCGTAACTATTGTTTAGTTACTGAAGATATATAAGTTCTATGTTTCAAGCATGTTGTTTATTAGAATTGTAATACTTGCTGAGCTAGTCATGCTCACTCTTTCTTGAACCATATGAACATAGCGAAGATCGAGCGGACCGAAGGCTCAGGCAAGGACAAGGGCAAGCCGAAGACAAACCCTTAGATTACTTATGTAATAGAATAGTTGAATGACTGTAATATATTGAATATTATGACAAGAATAAATGAATGGGTTACAAAGAACCTGGGAAATGTAATATTATTTTGGATATATATAGAAGTTATATTAGTCCTTTTGAGACTATTCAATTGAATGAATGAATGGTAGTACCGTGTAGCACCATCTGTCGGGTTGGAAGAGACCCGGATTTGGGGGCGTCACAGGTTGGTATCAAATCTATAAGCGCAATGCGTGAAGAACCCCGAGCCTTTTACTGGTGACGTCTCTGTAAGGGAATGCACCGAAGCCAGACTTTCCGTAGGGGACACCGAGCAAGTCGGTGGCAAATTGATAGGTACACTTGTGAGGTGCTATGGTTGAAAGTACCATTAGCGTCACAGGTTAGTATCAAAACATTAGGTTATAAAACTTAAGGGGGGATTAAAAACCTTAAGTCATAACCTTAAGAGGAGTCAAAGAAGTACAAAAAGAAAATAACCTTATAAAAATGCATTATGATTATGTTATGTGTTTTTATTATTCTACTGACGTGTATTAATCAATTTAATTGTTTTGTGTACATGTCAGGAGTAAACGAGATGTTTGTAAATGAGCAAACCATTAGCGAAGAATCGGTGAACCAAGTAGAGGTTATACCGAACCCTATAGCAGCAGAGCCAGATGTAGTGATTATTGAGTCTGGAGACTAAGAGGAAGCTGACTACATGTCGGTATTTAACGGGATGATAGAGGAGGAGGTAGAGATAGTCTCCTTTAACCCGATGGCTATAGCAGCAGAGATAGCTCCTGGGGGGTCGATGATGTCTCTTTTCATGTCAATGTTGGATAGAAATATCCATTACTGTCAGGAAGTCAAGGAGTTGAAGGCAGAGCTCCATATGGTTATAGAGGGCAAGACTGATGTCGAGTCCATGTGGGAGCAGGAACATGACGAGAGGATTTTGGCTAAGGACAAAGTCCAGGATTTAAAGCACGAGGTCTTTGAGCTCAAGGAGGAGCTAAAGACTAAGGTGTAGAAGATAGGGAGGATGTCCTATATCTATAGGAGTTCTCATACGGATTTCCAGCAGCAAGTAGCTAGATATCCGGTGGAGGTGGGGCAAACACGGCATACTATTAGCCGTGATATTATTGTCGGTCTTGCCAAGGCATATTTCGATAATGCCTTGAGGAAGATGTAGACTAGTGGTAGATAGATTAATATGTAAATATTGTGTAAGTAATAGTGACATAAAGCCCTTTTTGTATAGTAAAGGGTAGTATTTTGTAAATCCCAATTTTTGGAAAGCGATTGCGGGAAAGTATTGTAATCAGCTTAGGCTGTGTATGTAACCAATGTAGTATTATACTATGAGAATGAATATAAAGATCTTTTTATGGAAAACAATGTGTTATGGATGTTGGAGTTATTGTTTACTATTAAATGATAACTAATAAAGAGAGGAATAATAACACAATGTGTTTATTGTATCAGCAAAATGCCGCCAAGAAGAGTGCAACGTAATCAAGGTGTGAGCGTGAATCAAACGGAGGGAGGTCCGATTAATGCGATGCAGGAGTTTGTTAATTTATTAACAGCTGCCTTTAATAGAACAAGGGCTAATATCCCCGTAAATCCAGGAGTAGCACGAGCTATTACCTTTAAGGATTTCAAGAGTGTAGGTTCGCCGGAGTTCAAAGGAACTACGGACCCTATCGAAGCCCAAACGTGGGTTAAGGAGATAGAAAAGGCATTTGTGATAGCAAATGTTGATGAGGCCCAGAAGGTTACCTTTGCGACTTATATGATGAAGGGCGA
Organism: Panax ginseng; assembly: GCA_020205605.1. Taxonomy (NCBI): domain Eukaryota; kingdom Viridiplantae; phylum Streptophyta; class Magnoliopsida; order Apiales; family Araliaceae; genus Panax; species Panax ginseng. The sequence continues at coordinate 116,559,746 of CM035132.1, forward strand.
AGCAAACTTTTGGTGGGAAGCCAATCAAGCTAGGGTTGGGATAGCGAATTTGACGTGGGATCGGTTCAAGGAGATATTATTCGAGAACAACTTTTCCACGAGTATGCAAGAGAGGATGGAGATGCGGTTTTTGGAGTTAAAAAAAGGGGATATGACGGTTCCCCAATACGCCGCCAAGTTCAATGAACTGGCGAGGTTCACTCCACACCAAGTGGATACTGAGGTGAGGAAGGCGCGACGGTTCGAGCAGGGCTTGAAACCTGGCTCTATAACCGTATTTCGGTGTTCCAAAGTATTTATTTTGGGACTATTTTAGAGAAGGCGATAATCGCCGAGGGTGGTAGTGAGGCATTGAGCCAGTACCATAAAGAAAAGAAGAGCAAGGTTAAAGTAGACGGGAAAGTAAAGATCGAAGGAGCCAGTGGTAGTGGCGAGGGTCAGAAGAGGAAGGTATTTAGCTCTGAGAATATCGGAGTGAAGCAAGGAGACCCGAAGACAAGAATGGAGGACTGCAAGACCTATGGGAAGACTCACTTAGGAGTCTGTCTCAAGGGGAAGGCCGTCTGTTACAATTATGGACAAGAGCGGCACATTGCGCCTAATTGTCCGAGTCCGAAGAAGAACCACAGATGCTTTGTGTGTGGATCAACTGACCACATGGCAAAGAACTGCCTAAAGAAGGGGACGGACAGGAACCGGGGCACTAATAGCGGTAAGTTAGCTATTAGTGGGCCAGAACAACCGGGTAGGCCGATGGACCATACCTTTAACATGACAGTCCAAGATGCAGTTGCATCAGGGGACGTCGTCTCAAGTATTATTCTGATCAACAATATCAATGCGTATGCGCCAAACGTAGTGTTAAACGTCAGCACCGCAAAGACCGCACGATAATGTTCAAGCCGCTAAATGGCGCCACAAAGACCATCGGTAGAAAGCAAAGTCTCGCGCCGCATCGCTGAGACCAGAACCTAGACAATGCTAACTGGCGCCGCAGTGCCAGTCTAGTACTAAGAAGCCCACACCACGGCGCGAGTGCAAGGTTGTTGATAGTAACTTAGGATTTGAATTTTGATTGTTCAGAGACCTAAAGAAGTAATGTTTGTACACATCATAAGTGTATTAAAACTATTCCTATACTACCTATACTAGAGTATATGGTATTAAACTTAGGAATTGAATGCATGTTAATAAGTTATGAATGATGAAAAAAGTTAGTACTTTATCAACGATGTTCAAGTCCGATTAATAACGTCAGTTGGTTAATAAGCTGGGATGAAGGGTAGTAAGTCGAGTTGACTTTATTATTAATATTAAGTTAACTAAGACATAGAAGAGAAAGAAGTTGGTAGAAACAATGTGAACATTTGTTTAATAGCTAATTACAGTGTGCTATGTGAATATATCATGTAGATTATGTAAAGGTTGTGGTCAGTCGATTAAGTTATTTGAAGACGCTAAAAGGCAAGTTTTCTTAACGCTTGTCTAACCTCCAAGTTAGCCAAGTTTTATGTGATTCGTTAAACTGAATTGCACGACTGGTTTCAAAGAAAGGGTTGATGCCAGATTTAATTCGGCTAGACTACTCGTAGTATATAGATTGATTTGTATTCATATCTTTCTATATAGAAATGTTAACGCTATCCTATGCCATGTAATTGGTACGGATGTGAAGGTAAGGTTTGTCTATGAACAAACAAAAGTATTTTTCATCGATTATTTGATGGGCACGCGAGTTTGCCAAATGTTAAACGTAAATATACTTAACGAATGAGTGTTGATCAACATAGAGTACTATAGGATGATCACCTAGAAGTGCTCGTAAGTAATGCGAATGTATAGCCTTAGTAGTGTTGTGATATCCTTTTCAAGTATGAAAACAGAAAGCTACTGTCCATGGTCTATCGACTGGTTCAGAATTCCTAATCTACTCTATACTTTGGGAATTGATGATATGAAATGTTAAAGTATTATTGTTTCATAATACTTTATAACTATTTGTTCAGTTATGTAGGAATTGTCATATAATTCACGAATGTGGTATTACTGTTATCCTTTGTTAAAACTTGTTGAGCTTGTTATGCTCACTTCTTGCGTGAATTATATGACTGCAGTTAAGGATAAACGTACTGAGAATGCTAAGAGAGATAATGGCAAAGGTAAGATGGATGCTTAGCCCATCGTGTAATAGATTAGTATGTTTGTATGTATTATACATTATGAAGAACAAGCGATGTAATTTGTTTATGAACCTGGGAAGGATTATACTTTGATTGCAATAAGAAGATAGTAATTACTTTCATTTTGTTGTATTTCAATGGAATGATTGTAGGGTTATGAGTACAGTGTAGCACCATATGTCGGGTTGGAAGATACCCGAATTTGGGGGCGTCACTCTCCAGGTCTGTAGCTTGAGCAGCTTTAACTTTATTGATTAAAGTTATTTCTACTCGTATATTCGACATCATCACATGGATCCCTGGAGTCTTTAACTCTATTTCCATCCTTTGTAAGTCATACAAAATGGGCCTTTGCGTTGACAATATCGCACTCGTACCCGCATATGATCTTCTACTCAATGCGTTATCTACTACGTTCGCTTTTCTAGGATGGTATTGAATGGTATGATTATAATCTTTCAACAGCTCAAGCCATCGTCATTGCCGCATGTTGAGTTCCTTCTGAGTGAAGAAATATTTGAGGCTTTTATGATCCGTATAGATCTCCACCTTCTCTCTATACAGATAATGCCTCCAAATCTTAAGTGCAAAAACGACAGCTGCCAACTCTAGATCATGAGTAGGATAATTTGTCTCATATTCTTTGAGTTATCGTGAGACATAGGCTATGACTTTCCTATGTTGCATGAGAACACATCCTAAACCTTTGCCTGAAACATCGCTGTATATGACAAATTCCTCCGAACCAGATGGTATTGTCAGAACAGGTGCTGAAATGAGTCTACTCTTGAGTTCTTGAAAACTCTTCTCACATTCCTCGCTCCAACCGAATTTTATATCTTTCCGAGTCAGCTGATTTAATGGAGTAGCGATTCGAGAAAACCCTTCTACGAATCTCCGATAATAACCAGTTAAGCCGAGAAAGCTACGTACTTTGGTCACTGACTTAGGTTGCTCCTAGCTTTTAATTGCTTCAATCTTTGTCGGGGCAACAGATATTCCATGATTTGATATCACGTGCCCAAGGAATGCTACTTCCTCAAGCCAGAACTCACATTTCTTCAACTTGGCATAAAGCTTGTTTTCACGAAGCTTTTGGAGAATGTGACAACCCGAGAAATTAGACAATTTATTAAAATCTTAAATGATGGATTTAAGGTCAAATAATAGACCTAGACAAAAAATAAGTGTATGCATTTGATATTTTTGGGAAGGAATTTTGAGGATTTCAAAATTTGTGAAGGAGTTAGGTGAAGTATTCAGGATTAAGTGTAGAAGTGTTTATGTTCTGTGAATATGGTATTATGTGTGCACAGTATGTGGTTAAGGGTCAAGGGTTGACCAAATAAATTTAATCAGTGTCAAACCCTAATATTATTAAGAACGTCAACGTTCAGTTACAAAACCCTAACGTTTGATAAGAAACCCTAGAAATCGGTTTTGAAACCCTAATTTCAGTTCCGGAAATTTGAAACCCTAATTCGGAAATTGAAAACCCTAATTTTGGAATTTAAATGTTGTATATAAGGTTTAAACGTCATTAATTATAATTTATTAGGGAAAACCCTAACGAATTACTGGAAACCCTAATTGCTTATTAGAAAGCCCTAATATCAAATTTGGGAACTCTAATTTCAAATTTCGGTTATTTGAAACCCTAATCTGGGAACTTAAAGGATGATTATATTGCTTAAGTGTTATTAATTATAATAGTAATTAGGGTAAAGCTTAATTAATTAGAAAACCATAATTTCAAATTGTTAAACCCTAATTATTCTGTCAGGAACCCTAATGAACAATTATGGATTTAATTGCTAAATTAGCAATCTTAATTAGGAAATATTAATCCTAATTTGTGTTAGCCCTTATGTGATTAGGAAAGTATACTGTAATTAGGAAACTCTAATTATAATTTAAAAATGTTAATTTTCATTTTTGAAAACCCTAATTTAGAAATCCTAAAATGTGAATTATGGAAAGCTTAGGTTTTAACCCTAAGGGTTAAACCCTAAGGGTTTGCAACAAATGACAATTCTAGAAATAAAATGGTATGGAAATGACTAGTTTACCCTTATTGCATTATTTAGTAGATTGCTTGTAGATCTAGCCCTAAAATGAGTTGGTACACTACTCTAACTCTAGACCTAGATGTGTGTCCAAATATCAGCCACAACTTGCTAGCAAATATCTTGAATCATATCTATTATATAGATCAAAGAGAGAGAAAATGTCACTTTACTTCTCATTCTCTCCAACCCTTTCTCTCTCTTCCAAATTCGAAATTAAGAGTGAGAAAGTGAGATATGATAAGTCTATATCAATCTCTAACTTGGCTAGATCAGATCATCAAAGTCAGATTCATGATTAAAGTTAGAAAAAGGTATAAGAACCCTAATCTTAGAAATCTGATGATTTGATGTTAAATGTTGTTGTTGATTTGTTAAAGTTGTGTATTAAGGTGTCTTTAAGTGATCTGGGTTGTTAAATCCCAGATCCATAACATCAAAGTGCTCGAAATGAGCATTTCTTAAAATCTGGAAAAACTTTGAAAAGTTGTCTGACAGTCATATGTCAGACCTCACAGATCTGTGTGTGTTTGCTGTTTGTTATGTTTTATGTTATAGATATGTTCTTTGATGTTAGGTCTTTGCTTCGAGACTTGAATCAACCTCAGATCATGTCTGGATTGCACGATATGATCGGTCAAAGTTAGATTGACCGAAGCATTAAAACTTAGAATCTGGGCAACCTGCATTTTCGGTAGAAGAAGCGTCGACAATCTTTTATGGCCTCCGATCTTCCTTACATTAAGCGATCTCGCCATGTTTGTGTAATATAATTGTAGACTGACATTTAGGCTTCATGTTCATGCTTATAGAACTCAAAGATCATGTATAGAATCAAAGATAGGAAGGGTCAAAGTAGCATTGACCGTCTATTTTTGCAGATTTCTGGAAAACCCAGAAATCTTCATGAACGAATTTTCTAACAAGGTTTGACTGCCTTGGATCTTATGATTTCGATGTTGTTATGTTTATCTGTTGATGTATTATTATACCTTGACATCCGGTCTACAATCTAGAATTTATAGACCACCCAAAATAAACCCAGAACCCAAGATATATGGATTTAAAGAAGCTAGCTCGAACTGTTCTTCATTTCTAGAAAACCCAGAAATGAAGAACAGGTCTGACAACATTTTCTGCAGCCTAAATCTCATGGAATTGGTATAGAGTTGTAGTACTACATTAGTATTACAACATTAAAACTTTTACAAACCCAGAAATCATAAGGAACTTAGATCAAAGTGTGGTCAAAGTTGCTAACTCGATCACTGACTTGAATTTTTGGAAAATGGCGAAGAACACCAAGAACACCATTAGCGACGGTTTTGTCGCCTATGGTACCTTTTAGCGACAGTTTACTTAAAAATGAATTAATTGATTAAATAAATAGAAAAAAATGGTTTTTATTTATTAAAAATACATAATAAATTATGAAAAATTATTTTAAAGCACGAAAAATAGTTTTTAATTATTTTGAGTATATTTCGAAATATTTAATATTTTTGGAATATAAAGGTATTTATTTATTTAATTATAATATTAAATAAATTATTTAAAAAGGTTTTAATTCATGAAAAATCATGAAAAATTATATTATGGTGCTAGAAAATATTTTAAGTTATTTTGATGACTTTTAACATTTTGTGATGAATTTTATTAATAATTTAATATTAATGATAATTAATTTATTTAATAAATATATTAAATAAATTATGGAAAATTAGAATTTATGATTTAAAAATCATATAAAAATGATTTAAGTGTTATAAAAATATTTTAAGTTATAAAATATAACTTTTGATATTTTGACATAAAAATATTAATATTTTAATATTTATAGAAATTATCGATAATGAATTTAATGGTTTAAAAATCATATAAATATGATTTTAAGGTATTAAAAATACTTTGATATATTATAATTATATTATAATACTATGTTATGATTTTCATTAATATTTAATATTAAATAAATATTAATGATTAAGGAATTAAGTGGTATTTAATTCATTTAAATACGAGTTTAATGATTTAAAAATCATGATAAATGATATTAATTATCTGAAATTATTTCAAGTCTATGAAAATTATTTTGACTGCTAAGAAAATTATCTGTGATAATTGTTAAGTGTTTAGGCATAGTTTAATTGAACTTAAACTCGATATTTGTCCGACTAGACCGTCGGGATGATAGAATTGTGTCAGTTTCAAGTCAGACTGATATAGTTTGACCTGATACTAGGTCTTATGTGTATTATAGACTGATAGGGTTATGTGCTATGTGATTAGGTTATTCTATGTATATATGTATAATAGTATTATACTGTGATGATACTATTCTAATATTGGAGATCTATATTACTAATATTAGGTCTTGAATAAAGCGTTATAAATTGTGTAAGCAGAATCAACGGTTCGGATAAGTTTTACTTAACTCTACTAAGAGTTGTTTTATTGAGATATGCTTATGGTTAATCATTCTTTGATTGCCATGTGGAATTGTACTGCACAAATTGCATGTATAAGTCGTATGAAAGGTCGATCACCTTTATTACCGGTTGGTCCAGATATATTTGTTCATGTTCAATACTTGTTCACCAAAAGTTTGTTCATGCTAGTTCTCAATTATATTGATGAATTATAGCTTGACCTATTATTAGACTCTTTCAATCATGATATATCCTTAAATTGTATTTAAACTTGCTGGGAAACTTTCATGCTCACCCTTGCTATATCATGATAAACATTGTAGATAAGGCGAATGCGTTCAGATACAGGAAAAAGATAATGCCAAGTTCTATTTGGGATAAAATGTGCAGCTAGATTGTAATAGTATAGTTTGATAATAATGTCATGTGTTAGATAGTTTATGATTTGTGTATAAGTTTAGGTTACTAGATTTTGGGGAAATGTCTGTAAGTGTATTGTATAAACAATTTATGTTTATATCTTCCGCAAATAGTTATAGAATGATTGTATCAGATTTGTGGTGATTTGGGACCCGAATTTGGGGCTCTCACAGAGTATCAGCCTCAAGTATTGCTCATGATCTTCATGGATTTTGGAATAAATGAGGATGTCATCAATAAAGATGACCAAAAAGTGATCCAAATATTCATTGAATACTCGGTTCATCATATCCATGAAGGCAGCAGGAGCATTAGTCAATCCAAAAGATATGACTAGGAATTCGTAATGCCCGTACCGAGTTCTGAAAGTAGTCTTTGGAATGTCATCAGTTTAAATCTTTAATTGATGATATCCGGAATGAAGATCGATCTTTGAAAAGAAATTGGCGCCTTGCAACTGGTCAAACAGATCATCAATTCGAGGTAATGGGTACCTATTTTTTATGGTGACGTGATTCAACTCCCGATAATCAATACAAAGTCGCATACTTCCATCTTTTTTCTTCACGAATAGAATAGGAGCACCCCAAGGAGACGTACTAGGACGAATGAAACCGATGTCTAACAATTCTTGTAGTTGGGTTTTTAACTCCTGAAGTTCAATAGGAGCCATTCGATATGGGGCTTTGGAAAAGAGTTTTGTACCGGGTTCAAGGTCGACACAAAATCCAATTTCACGCTCTGGGGGTAGGCCAGGAAGTTCTTCAGGGAATACGTCAGGAAATTTATTAACAATAGAAATATCATTCAAATCTGACGTATTTTTATTTAAATCCGTGACATGGGCTAAGAAAGATTGACATCCATTTTTCAATAAACGAATAACTTTATAGCTTGATATGACAGTGATTGACTTTAGTGGTTTGGTTGCTTGAATTCGCATAATAGGTTGGTTAGGAATATGAAAGCTAACCACCTAACGAAAACAATCGATTTTAGCATTATGAGTAGTTAACCAATCAATCCCTAAAATCACATCAAATACAAGTATTTTCAAAGAGATAAGATCGACAGGTAACGTGCGGTTTCCTATTTGAATCAAACAAGACTTATAAACAGTGGATGTAATGAAGGTTTCTCCCAACGGAGTTTCAACAGATAAGTCAAAGTCTAATTTCTCCGGAGTTAAATTTAAACTTTGAGCGCAAGTAGAAGAAATAAAAGAATGGGTAGAACCGGTATCAAATAAGATATAAACTTCGCTAGAGTTTATGATTAGCTTACCCGTGATCACCTCGTTCGGATTCCTCGCTTTTTGGGAGGTTACGACAAATGCTCTCCCTTGAACTACCAGTTTTGTCTTGTCTAGGGCGACCTTTGATGCCTCCATCCCAGCTGGACTTGACTTTGGTGCATGACAAAATCGGGCTAGGTGACCTTCTTTTCCATAATTGTAACACGCTTTGGACTGCATCGCGCAGTTTGGACTGATGTGTCCCTCCCCTCCCCATTTGTAAAATACGACCGGCGGTCGTTCTCCTTCCTTAACAACAGGTGTTGGTGTTGACGTCTTTCCATCATTATTGAATCTCCTCTTCTTGAAATTTCCACTTCTATTATTTTGGCCATGATTACCACCGAAGTGGTTACCATTTTTGGCATGTTGATTCCCTCCATGTTTGTTGTCACTGCTTCGATGAGTGCTACCGCTGGTATTATCGACTTGTCTGCTTCTCTCACTTGGTTGGGTTGACTCATTATCGCGCTCCAATAACTGAGCCTAATTTACAACATCTGAATACAAACACAGTTTGTGCTTCATTGCTAATCTCAACATTTTCAGATGCCATTTTCAAATACTGCCACAAAATAAGGGTTAATTGACATATCACATATCATCCCTATACTCTGACCGACCAATTAAATACCAAATAAACTTAGGTAGGTCATACTAGCAAAGGAATTCCTCGTCTCTCCCCTCCTAGTTCTTGTCTCACATCTCAGCCAGGGATCATATCCCTAAGCTTTGATACCAAATGTGATGCCCCCAAAATAGGTATACATCACCCATCAAATATAAACTTAATTATATAACTGTCGGGTAATAAACGACAAAACATAGCTGAGAGTTTAAACAAGAATATTGCCTTCTAGACAATATCCACTCTCAAATAGAGTCCTCATTACATTTATTGTCACACTATTTTATAGAATAGTGAGGACTACTATAACACCATCTCGGACCATCACTCCGTTCCCCGACTAGTCCCGACTACGTTCTCATTTCCTGAAGAGAACAATGAAAGCAAAAGGGTGAGCTCAACTAGCCCAGTAAGAAATATTATGACTAAGATAATGCAGAATAAATTATCATTAATCTTCAATAGTGTTAAACTGATAAAATACAATAAACATAAAGTTTATCTGCAGCGGAACAAGCAATCCATTAGAAGAGTCAATTAGAGCATGATATCTACTATCTTCTATGATTTAAAAAGTTTTCCATCAATTTTATCATTTGAGACTCGACAATAAATAAAACACATCATCGAATCATCCACACACTCTGGCCAAGGATATTCATGTAATCATCAATGGTCATGATTATACCGAATAATCCACTGGTCATAATCATACCAACAATCGTCCATCAATACTGTGAGCCTGCGAGGACTTTTACCACATCATTTGTAACATTACGGGTCACGATTATACCGAACGATCCATGGTCAAAATCATAACAATTAACAGTCCATCTATGCACTCCGGCATAGTAACTCGTGAATAGTAACCCGTGAATAGTACTTCGGCATTAAAAATGCCCTGAATACTCGAGTGAACAATATTCGAGTGAATAGTAATTGGGTGAATAGTAACCCGTAAATAGTAACTCATTAATAGTATTCCGGTATGAAATTATCAATAATTATCAAGAAAGCTCAGAATAATATTTCCATGAAAAGATACTGAATGAAGCGCAAATATCAAGGATATTCTACTAATTTCACGGATTATAGAAGCAAGACTTTAACAGAATGAGGGTATAATCCAGAATATAAAACGAAATAATATTACTCACATACTACAGAGTATGGAAGAAAATATTATTTCTACAAATACTGAAAAATATAATATTCCATACCTCAGAAGAAGATTGGATACTAGAATAGTGAGGTAGCAGATTTCTCTTCTTCTTTCTCTCTATAGCTTCTCTCTCTATAATTGCTCTTGTGAGTCTTAGTGAATTGATGAGAATGGAAGAACAATGAGCTTCTATTTATATGAAAATATAGTTTCGATAATTGCACGTTTTGGGGCTCAAAATATTACAGTATAATACCTTCATCTTTTCCTTCATTTTTAATTTAGTCCTGTAAGTATTATCAAACTTACACCACCTCCCCTAATAATACATCATGTGAATCAATAGTTCTATACATGTAAAAAAATGAATTACAGTATAGTACCTTCATCTATACCTCTATTTTTAATTTAGTCATGTAAGTATTATCAATCTTGCACCACCTCCCCTAATAGTACATGCATGTAAATCAATAGTACACACATTTGAACAAATAGTTATAAGCATGTGAATTAATAGCAATTAATTGCTCATTTATCCGATTAATTACCCGATTGGTCAGTATAACTTCCAGACATCAATTATTATCGAAATAAATATCGATTTCCACTAACATTAATATTCCCAACACAATGGAACTATCAATTTCATCTTTAATCAACACGGACTTATTCATCATTAATATTACAACTCACAATATTTAACAATCACGTCGTTCCCAGGAAAGAGGGAGTTTTTCGATAAGGATTTCTCCCTATCGGCGCGCAATTAGGTGACCAAACCTCTCCTTGACATAACTTCAACACATTATCAGTATTGCAAATAATAATATGAATAACTTTGTCATCTCAATTATTGATTTAATAATATAAAATATTATGCAGATGATACTGTGACAATAATTGAATCAATAATATGAGAGATATGATGCAACAATTACTATAGCAATAATTGAGTATAACCGGTGACTTCTCACGTAAGCATCAATAATCAATCTGGTGTGCTACTATTCAACCCGCCAGTATTCTTTGTACTTTTACTACCGGGTAGTTCAATAGTTTAACGGTAAAACTTTCGCCGTTATTTTTATAAAAAGATAATTCTGTTGTTTTCTAACCACAACAATACTTCCGTTGTGGGGTCCACCAATAATTGTGTTGTCGTACGAATATTCCCTGTTAAAACGAATATTCCCCAACCAATTGAATATTATATAACAACTTGTTTACTTTGCAAAATTTGTAAATATTACCCACAACTATAACATTATATCATATCCACACCATAATATTCAAAAATATGTTTCGAGAGAAATTAATCTTTATTCATAAAAGTTGGGGTCTTACATCTGACATGATTTTTGAGAGTTGATAACTCTCTGATCTGTTGTTGTATTGCCATGAAACTTGATTATAGTTGAAGTGTTACACTAATACTACACCATTAACACCATAACCAGCCCTGATAACATCAAGATCTAGGTTTAAATGGTGGTCAAAGTAGTACCCTTGATAACTGACTATGAATATATGGGTTTCTCAAGAACACCTGAGGCGACGGTTTCTGTTGCTAAAGGCTATAGCAACAGATTTAATACTTTTATTTAATTTATTTTCCAAAAATCACTTAAAAATAGAAATTAATTTCTAAAAATTATAAAAATAATTTTAAGTTATAAAAATTAACTTTTAATAATTTGACATATTTTCTATAAATATTAGTATTTATTTAAATATTATTGATATTTAATTTATTTAATAAATGCATTAAATAAATTAATAAAAAAATGATTTTATTATATTAAAAACCATTTTAAATGATAATAAGGTATTTAAAAATATTTTAACTTATAAAATATAACTTTTAATATTTTAAAGTAAATTTCATTAATTATTTAATATTAATGTTATTTAGATTTATTTGATAATTATATTAAATAAATTAGTTTAAAAATGATTTTAATATTAGAAAAATCATTTTAAATGAAAATAAAGTGTTTAAAAATATTTGGCGTTATAAAATATAACTTTTAATATTTAAAGGTAAATTTCATTATTAAATTAATTTTAATAATATTGGATTTATTTATTAATTATATTAAATAAATAGTTAAAAATGATTTTATTAATTTTAAAATCATTTAAAAGCGATTTAAATGAATTAAAAATATTTTAAGTTATAATTAATGACTTTTAATAGTTTTGATAAATAATGCATTAATATTTAAGTATTAATGGTAATTATTTAAAAATAATTTTAATTATTTTAAAAATCATTTAAGGGTAATATTAATACTTTAAAAATATTTTAAGTTATTATAAATAACTTTAATATTTTTGTGAGGATTTCATTAATATTTTAATATAAATTAAATATTAATCATAATAGAATTATTTAATATTTAAATAATTTAATAATGATTCTAGTGTTTGAAAAATCATGATAAATTATACTAATTAATTAAAAATTATTACAAGTTATTTAAAAATAATATGACTGATATATAAGTTATTTAAATGGATATTGAACTACAAGATAAAGTCTTAGACTCGATAATTACTCGATAAAGATGTCGGTACACTGACATGTTTCAGAAATTGATATGGACTTATATAAATTGTCTGTATACGTGTTTGTTTGTGGTCCAATGACTGCTAAATATATGTGATAATGTGATTAGGTTATGTGCTGACTGCAAATAGCAGTACTATATGATATGATATATTATTCTAATCGAATAAATGATCTTATTAATGATAGGACTTGATATAAAAGATAAAACTAAGTTGTGTAAGAAGCAGACCAGACAAGTATCTAACCTTTGCATTTCCTTTATGCAATGGACATGTGTAAGTCAGTTTTAGAACTCTATTGTTATTGTTACTATTCATGTATCTATACTTTTGTAGACATGCCAGTTCTTGAATTCTATCCAATCGTTGTTTATCATTACAATATTATTATATAATCCAGATATATATTATGTTCGTTAATTTTTAAATATTGTTATACAAGTGTCCTCACTTGGATAATTTATTGTATTTAATCACATGTTGATACATACTTTTGGTTTTTAGTATGTATACATTGACTTAAAAGCTGTCTAAGCTATTTGACTCGGCTAGACATAGATTTAAAAATAGCGTTGAGATATGTCTTAGCTAATTATTCTGGCTAGACGAACATTTGATTAGAATTTGATAGGTTTGAGAATAGAATTCAATTATTATTGACAGATCGATGCCAATTATTTCAGCTAGATCAAAAAAGTAGTTAGATTTTTTAAATCATAGTATTTTGTTTTTATAATTCAAATTATGGTTATAAGACTGAGAAGAACAACCTTTTAATATAAAAGGGGAGATTTTTGGTCGTATATTTGGCCATTGCGCGCGTTTTAAGTATTATGCATAATATAGGGTATAATTAAGCTGATCACTTATTATACTTGCAGAGGGGTGTGACTTAATCTTTATGGTTATCTATTACACCTGTGTATATCAAAGTAAACCTTTGATAGTTACTCGAGAAGAAAAGTGATAGACACGTATTTCATACATTTTATTTTTCCTAATTTTATCCTTTTAATTATATTAGTTTATTAAATTAATATATTTTATTTTATTTTGTAGGATTTAATATTTGTTGCAATAAAGTCAAAATCTTTGTGATCAAGCGATATTAAATGGTCTTATTTATGTAAGGAATATCCAAGAAGAATCCTACTCGGAGAAAGAAAGAGGTGAAACAATATTGGTGTTCAACAAGATAAAGGAAAGTCAATCTAGAAGATCTTTTTGAGAAGTTGCTTACCACTAGGAAATTAAAACCTACATGGAAAAGGAACAAAACTGTCCAAGTTCAATGAATCTAAATTAGGGTTCAAAATTTATTTTCCCTATAAATAGGTCTCTTGTTTTAGAGATAAGTATGAGGTATTGTATTAGTTTAGATTAGGAGTAGGAGTAAATTAAATTACATCTTCATTGTACGTTCGTTGGATGGCTGTTAATTAAAGGGAGTTTTCTTATTTATTTTTTTATCTTCTTCTTCTCTTTATTTTAGTTAGTTTAATTATTTTTCATGTCTAGTTAATTTTTTATATCTAGGATGAAGATGAAATTAAATAATTATTCGTGATAATATTTTTTATCTCTTTTATTATTTATGCTTTTATGCTTAATTGATTTTGCCTTCATGTTTCGTTATTGAAATACCTTTGTTTTATAGTTCTTATGTGATTTTAAATTAATTAAGAGGTTTTGATAGATTATTGTTAAGATATGAGGTTTTAATAATCCATGCTTGCTCAAAGAAGTTTTGATGTGTTATAGTTAATCCTTAAATTTTCATAGTCTATGCTTGCCCACATTAATTGTAAATTACTAAATTAAAGGGAAGGGAGATCAAAATCATAGTTGAGTTATAAAAATGGAATAGATTGAATTATATGTTATGTTTATTATCTAATGGATTCGGATTCTTAGATTGTTTCCTCATTATTTGTTTTCATATTCTAGTTAATTAATTCTCAATCTTTATTTCTAATTCGCCTAAAATAGATATTACGAAAATATTAAAATTAATCTAGTCTCTGTGGGTTCGACATGTACTTGTCAGTTCTTCAATTCGACACTGTGCACTTGCAATACATATTTTTAACACATCAAGTTTTTGGCGCCGTTGCCGGGGACTAGAATTAATTTTTATTTATTCTTTAATTTTTATTTATTCGAGTTAGTTTTAACTCTAGTTTTTTTTCTAGGATTATTAAAGCGGATCGAAAAGATAAAATATATATATATATATCTGCGCTTTCTTCGGTACTTCATATCTCCTTATTTTTAAAAAAATATAAAAAAAAATTAGTTTAGTTTTTTGTTTTTTGTTTTTTTTATATATAATTTTTTTTGGTGTTCGACCTTCATGTTAAGTTGTCTATTTGTTTTGTGATTTGTGGAAAAATGGATTCTTATTATAGTTGGAATAATTATTTTGCTTGGAATCAAGAACACTATGAAAATTTTAATTCGCACCAACTAAATCAATTTTTTCAACTTATGAAAATTCTTATCTATATTCATGTTCATATCCATATTCGGATCCAGAATCTCAATATCCACAAGAATTATCAAATGAAGAAGAGGAAAGACTTAGTGCCTAGAGAAAACTACAAAAGTTTTACTTGAAGAACAATTTAGTATTATATCTCGTCTAGAAATTCAAATGAGTCGATTAGCCACCATAATAAATGAACAAGATATGGGTGAATTTTCTAGTAACTCTGAGGTTAATTTTAAAAATCTTGATGGTTGTCGACATAATGAGGAAAATGAAAATTTTATATTCAATTCTACACAATTTGAGTCAAGCGTATTTGAGGAGTCTACAAATTATGAGTCTATGCCTAAAATTGATCATGTTGCATTTGATGAGTCTGTTGAAAAAATTTATAAGCCTAAAGTTCCATACCCCGAAAGACTTATTCCTAAAAAACCACCTAGTGACTTTTTGGACCAACCCATTAAAGTAAACATGATTCAAGAGTTGTCAATGATCCAAGAAATAATTGAAAATAGACTTTTGATTGAAAAAGATCCAAGTGATTTTTTCTTAAATCACCTTGACCAAAATTGGAATGAATCTGAATATTTAGATAAGGTTAATGAGCCGTTGAGACCCACTACAAATAAGTTAACTAAACTAGAACATGTATTTGAACCAATTCTTCCATCATTTGAACATGTTAATGAAAGGTTTCTTGAGGTAAACTTGAAGCATAACTGTGATGAAAATTTTAACTATTTTCAATTTCCTAGACCTCCTGAAAATAATGAAAAGTTCACACTCACTTATCCATTTGTAACATTCTTTTTTAGTCAAATAATTTTTAGGATTTATAAAATTTGTAGATATGTACATTTATTTTCTTTTTCACCACATCTTCTTGCAGAACAAATGCCCCGCATACAAGGTACACTTCTTTCACATCTTTGTTCTCTTTTCTTCATTTGCATACATTGAGGACAATGCATGATTTAGGTATGGAGGGAGTTTGTTTGTATTAGATTTTTTTTTCTTTTTACGAAAAAAATAAAAAAAACACAAAAAAATTAAAAATTAAAAAATTAAAAAATTAAAAATTTTGTTTGACTTTTTATGAATTTAATTAATTCTAATACGCATTTGTGGAGAAAAAATCATGAGTGAGATTGAAAGATTTAGAACTCTTAAATTTTTGATAAGATACAAAATCTTAGTTTAAAACACCATCTGGATTTTAAATTGATTTCACAAGCATTTTTGCACTTGACGTTTGCACGAATTCTTAGTTGTGGGGTATAAACCATGATTAGAGTAATTTCAAAAAAAAAGAAAAGAAAAGAAGAAAGAATGAAAAAAATGAAGTTGAGAAAAGTTGAAAAAAAAGAAAGAAAAGGAATAAATAAGTGTTTCAATGTCCATTAAACGAAATAATTGGGTATCCAAGCTTCGGGAAGCATCGATATTCACGCTGAAAAGTGTGATGGATAAAAACAGCTTGACTAGTCTAATTTTGTGGCCTTTGTTACTCGAGTTAGTAAATCCTTAGGGGTTTCTCTACACCTAGTCCCCTAAAGCCATCTGGTTTGGGAGTCATTGATCCAACGCTCGCTCTACATGGGTAACTTTGAAAAGCCTAAAAAAATGAGACATTGCACAAGTCAAGAATCAAAATTGAAAAAAAATGGAAAAAAAGAAAGATAAATGAAAAAATGAGCTTGCTTGATTTTCATAATAAAAATCCCTACTAAGAGTTACATCATATACACAATGAATGCATCACATGAAATTGATTTAATAAAGGATGGTGTCTAAAATAAAGATTGAGTATTTTTGATAAGGTAAAAGTGTGATTTTGAATTTAATCTTGTTTATGTATAATGCCTATAGATATTTAGAAGCTTTCTTTCAATTTCATAATTTGTTAAAACCATAATTATTTTTGAATTTTGTGGGTATATTCACTACAAACCCTCACGAGACACAACTCGTCCACTTGGGGTAACCTTGGGGTTTAAAGGCTTATTGCACATGCTAAGTGCAATCGTGTTTCCTACGAAAATGGGGTAGTGTAATTATTGTTTTATTTTTATTTTTATTTTTATTTTACTCGAGGACGAGCAAAAGCTAGGTATGGGGGTATTTAATAGACACGTAATTCATATATTTTATTATTACTAATTTTGTCCTTTTAATTATATTAGTTTATTAAATTAATATCTTTTATTTTATTTTGTAGGATTTAATATTTGTTGCAATAAAGTCAAAATCTTGGTGATCAAGCGATATTTAATGCTCTTATTCATGTAAGGAATATCCAGGAAGAATCCTACAAGGAGAAGGAAAAAGGTAGAACAATCTTGGTGTGAAGTCAAATCCAAAAAGAGAAAGGAAAGTCAATCTAGAAGATCTTTTTGAGAAGTTGATTACCACTAGGAAATTGAAACCTACATAGAAAGGGAACAAAAGTGTCCAAGTTCAATGAATCTAAATTAGGGTTCAAAATTTATTTTTCCTATAAATAGGTCTCTTGTTTTAGAGATAAGTATGAGGTATTGTATTAGTTTAGATTAGGAGTAGGAGTAAATTAAATTACGTATTCATTGTACGTTCGTTGGATGGCTGTTAATTAAAGGGAGTTTTCTTATTTATTTTTTTATCTTCTTCTTTTCTTTGTTTTAGTTAGTTTAATTATTTCTAATGTCTAGTAAAATTTTTATATCTAGAATGAAGATGAAATTAAATAATTATTCATGATAATATTTTTCATCTCTTCTATTATTTATGCTTTTATGTTTAATTGATTTCGCCTTCATGTTTCGTTATTGAAATACCTTCGTTTTATAGTTCTTATGTGATTTTAAATTAATTAAGAGATTTTGATAGATTATTGTTAAGATATGAGTTTTTCATAATCCATGCTTGCTTAAAGAAGTTTTGATGTGTTATAGTTAATCCTTAAATTTTCATAGTCTATGCTTGCCCACATTAATTGTAAATTACTAAATTAAAGGGAAGGGAGATCAAAATCATAGTTGAGTTATAAAAATAAAAGAGATTGAATTATATGTTATGTTTATTATCTAATGGATTCGGATTCCTAGATTGTTTCGTCATTATTTGTTTTCATATTCTAGTTAATTAATTCTCAATCTTTATTTATAATTTACCTAAAATAGATATTAAGGAAATATTAAAATTAATCTAGTCTCTGTGAGTTTGACATGTACTTGCCATTTTTTTAATTCGACAATGTGCACTTGCAATACATATTTTTAACACATCAAGAAGTTCATGATCCTTAGGGATCACTCAGCATAAAATCTGGAAAGTATTCCACTTTGTTATTGCATTAAGTAATTCTTGTTATTCAATTGAATATCAAAAATCGAAAACAAAGTTCGTAGTCTGTCGACTGCTCACCAATTATAGTCAGTACGTAGTTTTAAAATTTGAAATAGATTTGATATGTTGATTAGAATTGTTTCAGTTTACTTCACAACTGTTGATTCGTTGTAGAAGTGCCTTTCAAAGAAAACATTAACTTCTTTCAGCTAACGTTTATTATCTGCTATTACTCACTGGGCACCCAAATGCTCATTCTTGCTTTAAATGTAAATGTTTTCAGCTAGGTGTGGGCAACCTGAAGGTTCAGACAAAGACAAAGGAAAGGGAAAGCTAACAAAATAAACTTTATGGTATCTTATGTAATAGTTAGTCTATATTAAGATGATAATATTTATTATCTATCATGTAATGTAATGTAGTAAAGGTTGAGAAACTGGGATTAGACAACTCTGATATATGTAAAATAAGTTTGATATGTATATTATTATTCTTATTCCGCTCAAAGAAATGGTATCGTGAAGCACCGAGTTCAAGTTTCAAGTACCTGAATTTGGGGGCGTTAGAACATGGTATCAGAGCTTTACGGTTAGAAACCTTAGGTGGGATAGACCATAGGCTATAACCTTGGGACAGAGGGAAATGTTGAAAATACAAATAACTCATATAGAGTTTAAAAAGGAGATGAATTGAATAAATTCATTGTCAAACAAAAATAAAAGATAACTTATATAAAACTATTATTTGCTGTGTGTATATATTATTTGCTAATCAAGATAGTTTGTGTGTAGATGTCAGGTGGAAAAGAATTAGGATACTCTCAGATTGTAATGAAGGAGTCAACCTCCATAGCCGAGCCAATATCAAAGCCAATAGCTGAAATAGAGGCTCACAATACAAGCAACCTTGATGAGGTGGTTATTATGGAAATTGTAGTACCGGATCCAGAAAATATAGTATAGCGGATAGGTAGAGTATAATTAGAAAATATAAGGTTTAGTTCGAGTTCTTAAACTCATATGATTATGGTAAGTTTCTGAACTCATAATGTATGGCAAGTTTGACGAACTTGGTATAGTTATGTGTGAATAAGTTATGGAGGATAATAGAAATATATAGAACGCTAAGCAATTGATCCTTAGTGAAGGCGTAGAAAATAAGTAGTATTAGTATTACTTTAATATGTATGTTCTATGAGGTGTATATGATAAGTATGTCTGTGTAATGTAATATTCTCAACTTTTGTATAAGTTGTGGCAGCGATTCCCGACTTTTGTGTCACAAAAGGATAGCGGATATTTAAAGCAGTATGTGCTATGCTATATGGTGTAGAGTACTATGAATTAGTGGATGAACATGATTTTATTTAGTCAGATAATGCCGTCAAGACGAAAAAGAAACCAAAGGGTAGAAGAATCTGTCAACAATGTTGGAGGACAACCAGACCCATTACAGAATTTTGCGAACATGGTCATTCAAGGTATATAGAATGGAATACCAGCCGCGGGAAATCAGCCAGATAATCAAATGATGAACTTCAAAGACTTCAAGGCAGTCGAATCGCCAGGATTTAGAGGATCAAATAACCCTATAAAAGCGTTTGTGATAGCTAGGGTAACATAGGGGCAAAAGACAACTTTTACCACCTATACGATGAAAGGGGAGGCGAATTTCTGGTGGGAGGCAAATCAAGCTAGAGCCAAAGAAGGGAGTAGTGGTGGTAGGACTAGAAAAAGGAAAGAAGGTAATTTCAGGAATACCAAAAATAGGCTAGGAGGTGGAAAGAAATAGGTTGTGTAATGTGGGAACTGCGGGAATAATCACTCAGGTGAGTGTTTGAAGGGAAAGCTTGTGTGTTATAAGTGTGGGCAGGAGGGACATATCTCTCCTAACTACCCCAATCCAAGAATGTATAGTGGGTGTTTTATTTGTAGATCAATGGAGCAAAAGCTGAAAGACTGTCCAAAAAGGAGAATGGAGGCAAGAAGCGTGAATACGGGGAAAGGCAGTGGGACTCTGGCAATTACGGGACCAACTTTAACAAGCAAACCAACAAATTCAACCACCACAGTCTTCAACATGACAGTTCAGGATGTGGTAACAGCCGGTGATGGAACTCCAGGTATTATTCAAATAAATTTATTTTCTTATATATAATTTTGTTATACATAGTAAATTATTTTATAAAGAAATTTTGGAGGAATTTTAGTTCTATTAGAAATCAAATTTTCGTTTAATCAGATAGACAAGATTTATGTTGATTAGTTAAAGATCAATTTAATCGAATCTGATCGAGATCTACTTGAAATAATTGTGTATGCTATGTACCCTGGTATGTATAAGTTTTAAAACGGTGATTCCGGGGACGAAATCTTTATAAGGGAGGGTGAATGTAACAACCCAAAATTTTATATATAATTAAATCAGAAATTTTGCGTATAGTTTTTTTTTTATTTTAAAGGTGGGAATATGTATAAGTTAAAGCTTATGTATTTATATGATAAATAAAAAATTTTTATTACATGAATAATTTCAAATATTTTTTTTAGAATTATTGGTCATTATAAATTAAATTTTTATAATTAATTTTGTAGTAAAAATATTTTATTATTTATTTTTCATGAAAATATGATTATTTTATTATTTAAATAATTTATGAAATGATTATTAGAATTATTATTTTATTATATGAATTTATTCAGATTAGTTAAGTTAATTATTTTAACTTAATTAATAATGTTATATGTGCAAGATAAAATAGATATGGAATCCAAACCCTAATTTTGGATTTTGATCAAGGAATGAGAATAATAATATTATATTAATTATATTTCAGTGCTATAAATATGTACTGTATATGTGTAAATTGTAACTTTTATGAATAAAGATTAATTTCTCTCGAAATATATTTTTGAATGTTATGGTGTGGATTTGATATAATGTTATAGTTGTGGGTAATATTTAAAAATTTTGTAAAGTAAGCAAATGGTTATATAATATTCGGTTGGTCAGGGAATATTCGTTTTAACAGGGAATATTCATACGACGGCATAATCATTGGTGGACCCCACAACGGAAGTATTGTCCTAGTTAGAAAATGATAGAATTATCTTTTTATAAAAATAACGGCGAAAGTTTTACCGTTAAACTGTTGAACTATCCGGTAGTAAAAGTACAGTAATACACGTAGTTGCATAGTAGCACACAATATTGATTATTGATGCTTACATAAGAAGTCACTCAGTTATACTCAATTATTGCTACAGTAATTGCTGCATAATATATCTCATATTATTGATTCAATTATTGTCACAATATCATCTGCATAATATTTTATATTATTAAATCAATAATTGAGATGACAAAGTTCTTCATATTATTATTTGCAATATTGACAATGTCTAGAAGTTACATCGAGGAGAGGTTTGGTCACCTAATTTTGCTATTAATAAGGGAAATCCTTATCGGAAAGGCCCCTATTTCTTGGGAACGACCTGGTTGTTAAATATTGTGAGTTATAATATTAATGATGAATAAGTTCGTGTTGAAATTGATAATTCCATTGTGTTGGGATTATTAATGTTACTGGAAATCGACATTTATTTCGATAATAATTGATGTCTGGAAGTTATACTGACCAATCGGGTAATTAATCGGATAAATGAACAATTAATTGCTATTAATTCACATGCTTATAACTATTTGTTCACATATGTGTACTATTGATTCACATGCATGTACTATTAGGGGAGGTGGTGCAAGATTGATAATACTTGCATGACTAAATTAAAAATAGAGGTATAGATGAAGGTACTATACTGTAATTCGTATTTTCACATGTATAGAACTATTGATTCACATGATTGTACTATTGATTCACATAATGTACTATTAGGGGAGGTGGTGCAAGTTTGATAATACTTGCAGGACTAAATTAAAAATGAAGGAAAAGATGAAGGTATTATACTGTAATATTTTGAGTCCCAAAATGTGCAATTATCGAAACTATATTTTCCTATAAATAGAATCTCATTCTTCTTCCATTCTCACCAATTCACTAAGACTCACAAGAGCAATTATAGAGAGAAAGAAGAAGAGAAGTCTGCTACATCACTATTCCAGTATCCAATCTTCTTCTAACGTAAGGGATATTATATTTTTCAGTATTCGTAGAAATAATATTTTCTTCCATACTCTGTAGTATGTGAGTAATATTATTTCGTTTCATATTCCTGATTATACCCTCATTCTTTTAAAGTATTGCTTCTATACTCCGTGAAATTAGTAGAATATCCTTGATATTTGCGCTTCATTCAATATCTTTTCATGGAAATATTATTATGAACTTTCTTGATAATTATGGATAATTTCATACTAGAATACCATTCACGAGTTACTATTTACGGGTTACTATTCACCCAATTACTATTCACTCGAATATTATTTACTCGGGTATTCGGGGCATTTTTAATGCCAGAGTACTATTCACGAGTTACTATTCATGGGTTACTATTCACTCGGTTACTATTCACTCAAATATTATTCACTCAGGTATTTGAGGCACTTTTCATGCCGGGGTACTATTCACGAGGTAATATTCCCAAAGTACTATTCATAGGGTATTATTCACAGGGTACTATTCACCCAAAAAAATATATTTCTTTTCTGTCCAAATTATTTTTGATACATGAATATTATTCTTGAATTTACTCCACAAAGCAGTATCATGTTGACAATTTGGATATTTTTAAACTCTAGATAAATTTCAAGTCTTTAAAATTTATCCTTGATTTCGTTTGATTAATGCTTATATCATTGTCATTAGCCTCATGCTTATATTGTGATGAAAGTCATCTTTGGCTTACGTGCATAGATGGACTGTTGATTGGTATGATTATGACCATGAATCATTCGGTATAATCGTGACCCGTAATGTTACAAATTATGTGGTAAAAGTCCTCAGTGGCTTGTAGTGCATTGATGGACAGTTCTTGGTATGATTATGACCAGGGATTATTCGGTATAATCATGACCATTGATGATTACATGAATATCCTTGGCCCGTAGTGCAGGGATGATTCGATGATGTGGTTTATTTATTAAGCTGAGTCTCTGTGAACCCGGGATTTCGAGTAATCAAAATTTTACGAATAATTTTTTTTTAATATTGACATTGACTGTTAATATTGTACTGAGAATCCGTGAGACAAGTTTCGAGAAATGGTCAAATTAAGTATTGACTGAGAAAATAGAGTAGAGTTGTGCTTAACAGCTTTAGAAACCTTAACCCTAATTTCTGAAAAAGGGGTTCGATAGAAAATTCAATTAAAATAATTGTATCGATGGGTACGTGTTTGTACTATATAGGAATGTTGACTAATGATTGACTGGATAAGGTTTAAAATTAATAAACCCTATTAAGAGATTAGAAACCCTAATTTCAGGATTAGAAACCCTAACGTGCTGTTAGAAACCCTAATCGAAAGACGAGAAACCCTAATTTCAAAACCGGGGATCGTAAACCCTAAAATAGGATACCCTAATCCTAATTGGCAAGCTAAAGTGTTTATTAAACTTAATTATGATTAGAAAACCCTAACTATATTTTAGTAACTTAATTTTCTATTTTTCAAACCCTAATTATAATTTAGAAACTTTATTTTTCTAAGTTAAACCCTAATTTAGAAAATCCTAGAAAGCTAATGTTTTAGAACCTAAGTGCTAAAACCTTAGGGTTAGACCCTAAGGGTTAAACCCTAAGGGTTTGGAGAATGACTAGTTTGCCATTAAAAATATATAGAGAATGACAAAAAATGCCCTTTTTATTTTCTTTAATTAAGCTAACTTGTAAAATTGGCTTTACTTTAGTTGCTTACCAACTATTTTGACTTGCATGACTTAAAAATCTCAGCAAAACAGCCTCTTATTGACAACACATTAGATCTAACAACTTTATATCACAATATATAAAGATTGGGAGAGAGAAAGTGTTCACATTTTTGCTTATTTGCTAATTTGCTCTCACCAACTCCCTCTCTAACCTCAACCTCCGAAAATTTCTAGTATATTAGTCCTATTTTCAGCCCTAGATCAACTAATAACATATTGGAGGTTTAAGATCAAGAATTGAAACTTGAAGGTATAACCCATAATTTTAATTTTGATCCAAGTTGCTTAAAAAATTTTTGTGTTTAAATGTTTAATTAAGTGTTAGAAATTGTTTTTAGTTGATCAATGTTGATCCATGCTGGATCCATAGCATCAAAGGCAAAAAAAATGGAGTTTTTGAAAAACTGTCCAAGAGCTTGATTTATGGTCTGACAAGCTAATGTCAGGAGCCATAAATCCTTGACCGTTTTTGATTTTTGTGTTTTTATAGTTTTTATTTATAGTTTGGTATGTGGACTTTCATCTAGAATTGAAAACGTAGCAATTGATTGGCTAGATTGAAAGTTATACTCAGTCAAAGTCGGTTGACCGATCATGGCCGAAAGTACATTACAGGCGACCAGAAATTAAAAACGACTTGACAACTTTTTATAAGGTAGGATCATCGATCGTTTTGGTTTATGATGTTGTTGGTGTGGTATATTTGTAGCTGGTTATGTGTACTTTGTATTGGTGGCCTTATATCATGTAGGATATCAACAGATCAAAGGTAACAGCTGGTCAAACTAGGCCATACGGCCATGACTTAGAGATTCTGGAAATTCCAAGAAACGGGAAGAACACAACTTTCTGACCATCTTTGACCGAGTGTTTCATGTTGATTCTTTTGATACTAAACCCGAGTTCTTTGCTTTACTATTATTGTTCCTTGGCGTATGTACAATAAGTTACGAACCTTTAGATCGCATAAAACATGTTTGGAACTTGGATTAAATCGGCTTTGAAAGTGGCTGGTCGAACTTTCTGGGTTTCTGGAAACCCAGAAATGTTCTGACAGTGAGTTCGAAGGCATAGATCAGCTTGTTGTATTATTGTTTGATCAAAGTGTGAGTTGAATATTCTAGAGTTACATTTTCACTACACGATTGAAGATTTAACCTAGCTAGAACAAGATTAGATTCGATTTTTATAATTGGTCAATCAGGCGACACGATAATGAAAGTTGTCAAATTGTTCTTGAGCTCAAGAACACCAACATCGACGCTTTGTGTCGCTAAAGGCAAATATAGCGACGGTTTATATTATTTTTAATTTCTATTTTTCTGAAAATGATTAAAAAATAGAAAATAAATTATTAAAATTATTAAAAATGGTTTTTAAAATTATTTTAAATTATGAAAAATAATTTTTGACTATTTGGGATATTTTTCATTAATATTTATAATTATTTGAATATTAATGATATTTAATTTATTTAATTAGTATATTAAATAAATTAGAGAAAAATGATTTAATATTATGAAAAATCATTTTAAATAAGAATAATGTATTTAAAAATCTTTTGAGCTATAAAATGTAACTTTTAATATTTTTAGAGAATTTTCATTAATAATTTAATATTAATGATATTAGATTTATTTGATTATTAAATTAAATAAATAAGTTAAAAATGATTTTAATGATTTCAAAATCATTTTAATTGAGAATAAAGTGTTAGAAAATATTTTTAATTATAAAATATAATTTTCTATATTTTTGGAGAATTCTCATTAATAAATTAATATTAATGATGTTGGATTTATTTAATTGTTATATTAAATAAATGAATTAAAAATGATTTTAATTACTTTTAAAATCATTTAAGTAGAATATTGAATATTGATTTAAAAAATATTTTAAGTTATTAATAATAACTTTAATATTTTGACATGTATGTTATTACTATTTTTATATTATTAGATATTAATAATGATAAGATTATTTGATAATTAAATCATTTAAAAATGATTACGATGTTTGAAAAATTATTATAAATTATAATAATTCTTTGGATAATTATTAAAAGCTTTGAAAAAATATTATAATTGATAATTGACTTATCTAAATTAATATTGAAGCTTAGAAACCGTTTTTGCTTGACAATGACTATGTTAATTGTCGGATAGGGTGACCAGAACACCGAGATGGAACGAAGTCCAATCAGACCGAAATAGTTAGACTTGATAAGTGTTTAACTAGGTTATAAACACTGATGTAGCTACGTGGTAATGTGTCTAGGAGAAGTTTGACTGTGAATTACAGTGTTACATGTTATAAATGATTGTGATAATTGTGAGACCGACATTGTTGATTATAGGTCTTACGAACGTAGTTAATTATATTATGTAGCTGTAATCAGCGGAAGAGGCAAGTTTCCTAACTCAACCTTGAGTTAAATCCATTCAATTATTATAGTGGTTAATTATTGCTAATTACACCACATCCAGGGAATTTATTGTTGATTATTCGCAGTTAGTGCATGATTAATAATTCAAATTGAATTACTGATTCAGAAATATACATTTGTAGAATAACTATTGTTGGATATTCATATCCGTAGAAGCTAGAATTGACAGTACAAATAATTCCTGTTTATTGTCAAATTATACTAAGAAATGTCTTAGCTAATTATTCTGGCTAGACGAACATTTAATAGAACTTGATAGGTTCGAGATGAGAATTCTATTATTATTGACAGATCAATGCCAATTATTTCGGCTAGATCGAGAAGTAAATAGAATTTGAAATCACAGTATTTCGTTGTTAAATCAAAATCTTGATTCTGAGACTGAGAAGAACAACCTTTTATAAAGGGAACAATTTATTGGTCTTATTTTCGGCCTTTGCGTGCGATTAAGTATTATGCATAATATATGGTATACTAAAGCTGATCACTTTTTATACTTGTAGAGGAGTATGATTTAATCTTTATGGTTATCTAATACACCTAGGTATATCAAAGTTTAATTTTGATAGTTACTCGAGAAATAGAAGTTCAAGATCCAATGGATCGCTCAACATAATCTGGAAAACATTTCCACTTTGCAATTTCGTAGAATCAATCCTTGATTATTCATTTGAATATTGTAGAAACCTTTGAAAGCGTTGTACTCTTTCATTATCGAATTATTGTTGCGTAGAATATGAGAAGGTTTGATTTTGATTTTTATATCTTTATCGTATGTCTTAACTTGCGGAGCAAACTTGTTGCTCACCCTTGCTATAAATAAAACTTTTCAGCTAGGGACGAAGTTGCAGAAGGTGCTACGAAGAAGAATAAAGGCAAAGACATAGTAATAAACTAGTTATGATGAACAGTATTATCTATAATGTTGTATTGTAAACCCTTTTTTTATATCTAAGGGGTATGTTTATAATGTTAAGGTTAGTGAACCTGGGATTTATGTATTAACAACATATGTTAATAAGTTTTGTATTTCTATTTATAAATGAATGGGTAGTTAGATGTTATATTTTTGTGGATCGTGAGCACCAAACTCGAGGGTCAGGTAACCCGAATTTAGGGGCGTCACAAGTTGGTATCAAAGCTATAAACATGAATTTGCGAAGAGCCCCGAGCCTCTCGCTGGTGACTTCCTTGTGTGGAATGCACCGAAGCCAGACTCTCCGTAAGGGATGCCGATTCAGTCGGTGGCAAGCTGATAGGTACCCTTGTAAGGTGCTATGGTTGGAAGCACCATGAAAGTTATAGGTTGGTATCAGAGCTGTAGGTTATAAACCTTAAGTGGGGTGGGGAAAACCCTAGGATTATAACCATAAGCGAGATAGAGAATACTCATTTAGAGTACTAAGTGAGGGATTGCTGAAGCATATCGATAGTGAGATATGTAGACACATAGTGAGAGAAGTTTGTACTGGTGAAGTACAAATCAAGTTGTTTAAACTGATTGTAGGATGTCGGGAAAAGATAAGATGAGTACGGAGATGGCAGTGGCTGTCGCACCAGTGCCAGTAGCCGAGGTGCCAGTACAGAGCGAATCAGTTGAGGAGGTAGGAAAAGATGAACCCATGGTTAATCTCGGGAGTGATCATGATGATTATCCCGAGATGTATCTAAGTGGTGATGAGGAGGCGGAGTCTAAAGAAGCTAAGGTGGAGTTAAAGAATAAGATCAAGGTTGGTGAACATGATCAACTATCTGCAGAAGTCCAGGAACTCCGGAGTAAGGTATCTCTCTTGGAGGAGTTGTGGAAGACGAATGAGGCGTTACGTGAAATAGTGAAGAGCGGAATGAAATTTGAAAGCGCAAGTGGAGAGAATGAAGGCTGAAGGTGGTGGATCGTTTGAAGGAGCCGGCAAGAAAGAAAACAAGAAGAGGAAGAGGGACAAGGAAAGCGACAACTCTAAAAATTTAAACTCGAAGAAGAGATAAGCTTGCAGCAAGTGTGGGAAGACTCACGTGGGAGAATGTATGATGTGGAAGAACGTGTGCTTCAACTATAAGCAGGAAGGACATATATCTTTACATTGTCCTAAACCAAATTTGAGGAAGTGTTTTTCCTGTGGGCAAACGGGGCATGGATTCAACAAGTGTCCCAGCAAGAAGAGGACTGGCGAAGGTAGTGGTCGTTAGACAACTTAGATATAAGTGTTAGTATCTTTTGGTAGGAGCTTTTGATATTAAGTGTTGTAATATCGAGAACGATGTTTAAACATATGTAAATATATATGTTTTTATGAATGAAATCTTTATTTTCTAAATGAATATAAGATTAAAATAAATTTGTGTGTTCTTAAAACTCATACTTATGGTATGTTCATGACTCATAATTATATGAAATGTTACGAACCCTCAAATGAATGGGACTTGAAAGGTCCGACTAGGATAAGTTCATACGCTCATATAATTGTGGCAAGTTACTGAACTCCTAAGTGTGGTAAGTTTGATGAACTGGAAATAATAATATGAAAATGGAGAATGTCAACTTTTTGTGTAAAGTTAGACAATTGCAGCTTTTGTAAAGTTGAATACGTTAATCCTAAAAATATTTTTTTAAAAGGATAGTAATATGTGTTAAGTACTATATGTACTATGTGCTATTTGAATAAATATGCGATTACATGAGAACTATATGTTGAATTCTTATTGTGTTAAGAATCTGTATAGAGAAAGTGTATTAATATAAGATTTTCATTTAAATCAGATCATGCCGCCTAGATGACAGAATTGAAACCAAAGAGAAAAATAATCAGTGAATAACGAAGGAGGTCAAGCTGACCCAATGCAGAATTTCGTGGATATGTTGGTCCAAGCTATGGAAAATAGGGCTCCAGCAAGGGGAAGAGCAATGAATCAACCAACCGACAGATTGGCTAATTTTAAGTATTTTAAAGCAGTAGGACCGCCGGAATTTAAGGGAACCACGGATCCGATTGAAGCCCAAACTTGGGTGAAGGAGATGGAGAAAGCGTTCGTGATTGCGTGAGTGGCAGAAGAGCAGAAGATAGCTTTTGATACATATCTGATGAAGGGAGAAGCCAATTACTGGTGGGAAACAAATCAGGCAAGAGCTGGGACTGCTATAGTGACGTGGACTAGATTCAAGGAACTGTTCTTTAAGAACTACTTCTCACTGAGTATGCAAGCTCGGATGGAAGTTAAGTTCTTGGGGCAAGCAGAAAATATATACATTTCGAATACGTGACTAAATTCAACGAATTGGCGAGATTTGCATCTCATCAGGTGGACACAGAAGCAAGAAAGGTGAGAAGATTCGAGAACGGGCTGAAACCAGGGATATTCAACAAGGTGGCAGTATTGCAGATCAACACATTTGCGGCTCTACTGGAGAAAGCATTAATTGTTGAAGGAGGAGGCGAGGCTGCATCTGGTTTTCATCAGGAGAAGAAGAAGAAGAAGATAATTGATGGATGAAGTAGTGGGGTAGTAATCAGAATAAGAGGAAGTGGACTGAGAATACCCAATCGGGTAGCAAGACTGAAGAAAATAGGAAAGGGAGAGAACCATGCGCGACATGTGGGAAGAATCATACATGTGTTTGTTTGAAGAAGAAGGGAGTGTGCTATAACTGTGGGCAAGAGGGACACATGTCACCCAATTGTCCCAGTCCGAAGATTCAAGGTTGTTATGCGTGTGGATCGACTGATCATTTGGTTAGGAACTGTCCAAAGAGGAGTGCTAAGAAGGAAAGTGTCAACAAGGGACCCGATGGTGGAACCTTGGCAATCCGAGGACCTGCACAGCCAGGAAGATCAACCGCCTGTACATTCAACATTACGGCGTAGGAGCTAGTAGCTGCTCAGGAGGTGGTAGCAGGTAATGATTTTATTTAGAAACTTTATTACATCAATATTATGAGTCAGATATTTTCTGTGAACTATTTTCTTTTATAGATTCAAGTCACAAGTCAGAATTTGAAACACAAATTAATATTGTGTTGATAAAAAAATGAATTGATGATACAACTTTAAAAGATTGTAGAGAATAAGAAAGCGGTGATTCCGAGGACGGAATCCTTTTAAGGAGGGGTGAATGTCATAATCCGGGATTTCGAATAATCAAAATTTTACGAATAATTTTTTTTTAATATTGACATTATTTGTTAATATTGTCTTTCGAGAATCAAGTGAGACAAGTTTCGAGAAATGGTCAAATTAAGTATTGGTCGAGAAAATAGATTAGAGTTGTGCTTAATGACTTTAGAAACCCTAACCCTAATTTCTAGAAAGGGGTTCGATAGAAAATTCAATTAAAATAATTGTATCGATGGGTACGTGTTTGTACTATATAGGAATGTTGACCAATGATTGACTGGATAAGGTTTAAAATTAATAAACCCTATTAAGAGATTAGAAACCCTAATTTCAGGATTAGAAACCCTAACGTGCTGTTAGAAACCCTAATCGAAAGACGAGAAACCCTAATTTCAAAACCGGGGATCGTAAACCTTAAATTAGGATACCCTAATCCTAATTGGCAAGCCAAAGTGTTTATTAAACTTAATTATGATTAGAAAACCCTTATTATATTTTAGTATCTTAAATTTCTATTTTTCAAACCCTAATTATAATTTAGAAATTTTATTTTTCTAAGTTAAACCCTAATTTAGAAAATCCTAGAAAGCTAATGTTTTAGAACCTGAGTGCTAAAACCTTAGGGATAGACCCTAAGGGTTAAACTCTAAGGGTTTGGAGAATGACTAGTTTGCCATTAAAAATATATGGAGAATGACAAACAATGCCCTTTTTATTTTCTTTAATTAAGCTAACTTGTAAAATTGGCTTTACTTTAGTTGCTTACCAACTATTTTCACTTGCAGGACTTAAAATCTCAGCAAAACAGCCTCTTATTGACAACACATTAGATCTAACAACTTTATATCACAATATATAAAGATTGGGAAAGAGAAAGTGTTCACATTTTTGCTTATTTGCTAATTTGCTCTCACCAACTCCGTCTCTAACCTCAACCTCCAAAAATTTCTAGTATATTAGTCCTATTTTCAGCCCTAGATCAATTAATAACATATTGGAGGTTTAAGATCAAGAATTGAAGCTTGAAGGTATAACCCCAATTTTTAATTTTGATCCAAGTTGCTCAGAAAATTATTGTGTTTGAGTGTTTAATTAAGTGTTAGAAATTGTTTTTAGTTGATCTATGTTTATCCATGATGGATCCATATCATCAAAGGCATAAAAAATGGAGTTTTTGAAAAACTGTCCAAGAGCTTGATTTATGGTCTGTGTTGATCGATTTCGCAATCAATGAATACGTGCAAGTATACACGGTCAACAAGTAATAAAGTGAAAGTAGAGTATCGTTCCCACGAGGAATTATTTAATAAATATCACCAAGTACTAATTCTTAACCAAACTAATTTTATTTAAACAATCTCAAATCGTGTTTTTTCTAATTAAGAAAACTAAATTAACTAATTAAAACTAAGATTTTAACGAATGAATTCAAATAAATAAAGATTAAGACTTCAATATCCCCAATTATGAATTATAAATCAATTATCCAATTATCCCAATTATTATGCCTCTTTGAATTGTTAACAGAATTCTCAAATGCCAAAAGTCCTTTTCCAAGTGATCAATTGCCTTCTATTTAATCCAGATTAATCTTGCTATATTCCTATGCAAAACAATTGAATTAAACTCTTTCCAATCCCAATTCCTTACGTGTTACATGCGCATGTAACGAGATATTTCCATTCTATTCACAAACCTAATTATTCTTTGTGCAAATAACTAAGTCACATGATATCATGCCCAATTCTAACCTAGAATTCCTCTTCCAATTCCTTCTAGAGTAACAAAGTAATTCTTGATCGGATAATTAATCAATAAGCATAAGACAAGATAAACAACTCACTTTGACACAAATAATTGGAATATAATGAATAACTAATTCATAGCCATAAAAAGTTCAATTGAAATCTCAAAAATAGTTAGTTCATAATTAATGAATTAAAACCAAGAATCCACTGTTGAATAGACATCAAAAGATAAAAGTAAGATGAGAGAAGAGAATAGAATCATTGTAAAGCCAAATCGATGCTCCCTCTTGCTCTTGCTCTTGATCTTCAATGGTCTCCAAGTTGCTTCAATCTCCAAAACTAATAAGAACTAGGGTTATTTTCTAATCTAAAGGAGTGTTTAATCTAGGCTAAGCTATGTAATCTCCCTTTATTTTATGCCTTACATCATGTATTTATAGGTTACAAGTCCAATTTTTAGCTTAGGAACAAACTCAATCCTATTTGGAGTCAAAAAGGTGTCAAAATTCGCCCAAACGCGTCCAGGCCATCACCAAGCCCTGGGGCGCTGGGCATGGCGCTCAAACTCTGCTCCCCAGCCCCTTGCAAGCTTGGGCTTATAACCTAAAATGGGCGCCCGGCCGCCCAAAATCCGACATTTTCTGCTCAAGCGTCCTTTGAGAAAATGGCCATAACTTCTTCGTCCGAACTCCGATTTCGATGATTCAAGATGTTCCGGAAAGAGGAGAAGTAGATCTAAAACTTTCATTCTTTGAGTTTTTCGAAATAATGTCAAGAGCTATAGTCAAATTGGCTCTGAAGTGACTGTTGTGTAAATGGTGTTCAAAACGCGAATCTAGCCACCCCAAACATCGATCCATGTAACTTTTGTCCCAAATCCTACAAAACAATATAAAACATGCTTGAATAGACACAAACACATAAAAACATCCTAAAAGACTTAAGATCAACAATAAATTAAGCGAATGTATCCAATTCATGGGTATAAAACTCACTCATCAAATAATTTAAACTTAAATATTTGCTTGTCCTCAAGCAAAAACACAAAAATGTTATGCAATGCAATGTAATGAAACTAATCTATATGCCTACGAATCCAACGGTAATGATGCGAAACAAGTTTATTCAATAGGCCTTAGAGAAATCAAGTAAACATGATAATACATCATATTAAAACAAATCAGTAATTTCCCAATCAATCATCAAATCTTAGACTGTTATCACTGATATAGTGCGTGTGTGCTCCACAACAATGTTAACTGATATAAAATCAAATTTAAGACATAATAGATATCTTTGAAGGCATCATACAGTGCAAATTCACAAAATTCACGAACAAGCTATATCCAACTAAAGTCAAACATCCACCAAGTTCAAGAGTCCAATATGGGATACTTATGCTTTACTTTTCATTACGGGGGCTTTTTGCTCTTTTCCCATTTTATTGTTTTTTTTTTAACCATAACTGTGCAATGTCTCATTCCATTAGGCTAACAGTGTCACCCCTTAGCGAGCTTTCGACCAACGACTCCCAGACCATATAAGACCTTAGGGCGCTAGGTTTTAAGATACCCCTTCATGCATTTTACTCAAGTAACAAAGGCCCCGAAATAAAACTAGCTACTAAGTATTTTTTTTTTTTTTTCTTTTTTTATAGATGGTTGGTGAGTGCGTTTTACGCTCCATCTCACGCTTGTGTTTATGGGGAGTGTTTCTCCTCAACCCACCACAAGACTCAACATGTTTTTTTTTTTTTTAAAGCTTATATACCCCAAAATTTCCCCCCAAACTTAAGTTTTTATCAAAATTTAGCCATCTCCGCCTATTCATGTCTTTCATTCCTTCAAACTAGTATTATCCTTAAAAAATCCATTATGTATCAATTTAAACTTAATCGATTAATGTAGTTTATTAACGTCTTAACCTTGATTATACTAGTTTCAAACAGGAAAGATTCAATTCATAACAAGAAATCACATCAAAGCTCTGAATATTCAATACTATACTTATCTACTTAACTCTAGTCTCATCATTGGCCAAAATAGACTTTTACTATCTAATGCTTGGAATCATGCAAATATAAACTAATCGCAACAAACATAGTAAACTAACTACTATTTTTGCGATTTTTAAATTTTTTTAAAAAAAAAAAAAAAAAAACGAATGCAACAACTAAATGTAAATAACCCCAAAACATAACGAACTACAATGTAAATAACTAACTATATGCAATACGACACTAAAATGCCCTCAAACTTAAACTAGACATTGTCCTCAATGACTGAAATAGAAAAAATTAAAGAAGAGGACTTCCACGAAAATTTAGCAATCTTCCTCCTCCTTGCCGCTAAGTTTGGAGAATAAAGCAGCACATGGAACAAATTGGGTACCACACTTGAATTTGACTTGAATAACTCAGTAAAACCATGATAGAAGCAATTTTATTAAATCCTAAATAAATGCAAATTCAAAACTACTAATATAAAACTTAATAAAAACTAAAAAAAAAATTAAACTTGGGTTGCCTCCCAATAAGCGCTTGTTTTATAGTCTCATTTGACTTCTTCAATTCTCTATCCAATTCCCTACTTAAAAGTTGAGGAACCCTCCATCCATCGAAATAATATAGCTTTTGGTAGGTTCCTATTTACAATAGCCATTGTATTAAAGTCACCTAGAATGCTTTCTTGAGATAAGATCACATTCAAGAACGTCCAAAGATCTAGGTGGTTTCTCCATTAAGGTCTCATGAATATATTCTCGCATAGAGGCTTGTCGGACACAACAATTTCTTCTTCTATCTTCTCTAGCTCATCGCACCATGGTTTCAAGGTGTACTTGCTTTTACATCACAGAGAGTATTGGCAGATGACATGACTACTAATCGGACAAGGTTTTGCAAATCTAATGGGACTCTTGAATCGAGGAGGAGAAGGCACTTGAGGCATAAATAACATTGGCTCATCATCATTGGTTCTCACAATTAGTTCTTCACCGACCTTGTTGTCATTATCCCCACTTGTCTCCTCTTTTTCATCTCGTGGCTCATCCGATTTGTAGATTTGGCTCGGACTCACCATCGGGCTCGGAATCTATGTCATAGGGCCAGGTGTATTGAGGACGGTTGTTCAACGCAT
This sequence comes from Panax ginseng, assembly GCA_020205605.1. Classification (NCBI taxonomy): domain Eukaryota; kingdom Viridiplantae; phylum Streptophyta; class Magnoliopsida; order Apiales; family Araliaceae; genus Panax; species Panax ginseng. Next base: position 116,595,640 of record CM035132.1, read on the forward strand.
GTGCTATCTGTTCCACTTGATTTTCCAAATTCTTGATCAACGCCTTGGCTTTGCAAATTCAAATTCTACTTGATTCATTTTCTTGTCTTGTTCCTCATTCCTTTTTTCGTAAGCTTTAATAAATTTTTCCAAGGCTTCCTCCCAATTTGAATGTTCTTCCTGTTGTAGTGGAGGTGGACACAAGAAATCTCGTGGGTATGTTGGACTTGGAGCATAAAATTGATCTTGATTGTTACTCCATGAAAATCGGGTGATACCCCAATCCTCGATGATAGTTGTTGGGATAGACATAATTATTGGGGTAATCACCACTATATCTGCATCTTCATTTTCGGCCCGATGGTGCATTGATGACTCATATGATTTCCAAAGACAATAATCACAAGTAACCACCATACTTTGACGATATTTGAGCTTCAAAAGCTTCAAACATCCTCGAAAGTGTCTCAATCTGTCTTGACAATGCGAGAAAGTTTCTCGAGTCTTTCAATCTCCACTCCCCTTGGTTGAGTCATGTTAGGTGTATGGCCATTGATACACAAAGTCATCCATGGTACTGAAAAGAGAGAAATATAGAAAGAGAATTAAAATAAAAATAAAATGTTTAAATTAAGACTAATTTGATTGAAATTAATATTGGTAAATAATTATTAAATTAATTCCACAGCAATGGCGCCAAAAACTTGTTGATCGATTTACTTAATCAATGAATACGTGCAAGTATACACGATCAACAAGTAATAAAGTGAAAGTAGAGAGTATCGTTCCCACGAGGAATTATTTAATAAATATCACCAAGTACTAATTCTTAACCAAACTAATTTTATTTAAACAATCTCAAATCGTGTTTTTCTAATTAAGAAAACTAAATTAACTAATTAAAACTAAGATTTTAACGAATGAATTCAAATAAATAAAGATTAAGACTTCAATATCCCAATTATGAATTATAAATCAATTATCCAATTATCCCAATTATTATGCCCTCTTGAATTGTTAATGAGGAATTCTCAAATGCCAAAAGTCCTTTTCCAAGTGATCAATTGCCTTCTATTTAATCCAGATTAATCTTGCTATATTCCTATGCAAAACAATTGAATTAAACTCTTTCTAATCCCAATTCCTTACGTGTTACATGCGGCGAACAGATATTTCCATTCTATTCATAAACCTAATTATTCACTGTGCAAATAACTAAGTCACATGATATCATGCCCAATTCTAACCCTAGCCAATTCCTTCTAGAGTAACAAAGTAATTACTGATCAGATAATTAATCAATAAGCATAAGACAAGATAAACAACTCACTTTGACACAAATAATTGGAATATAATGAATAACTAATTCATAGCCATAAAAAGTTCAATTGAAATCTCAAAAATAGTTAGTTCATAATTAATGAATTAAAACCAAGAATCCACAACTGAATAGACATCAAAAGATAAAAGTAAGATGAGAGAAGAGAATAGAATCATTGTCGTGAAATCGATGCTCCCCTCTTGCTCTTGCTCTTGATCTTCAATGGTCTCCAAGTTGCTTCAATCTCCAAAACTAATAAGAGCTAGGGTTATTTTCTAATCTAAAGGAGTGTTTAATCTAGGCTAAGCTATGTAATCTCCCTTTATTTTATGCCTTACATCATGTATTTATAGGTTACAAGTCCAATTTTTAGCTTAGGAACAAACTCAATCCTATTTGGAGTAAAAAAAGGTGTCAAAATTCGCCCAAAACGCAGCGTCAAAGGCCATCACCAAGCCTTCCCAGTAGCCCTTCAAATTGGGCACGGAAGCTCAAACTCTGCTCCCCAGCGCCCCGGCGCTGGGCATAGGCCTAAAATGGGCGCCCCGGTGCTGGCCCAAAATCCGACATTTTCTGCTCCGATGTCCTTTGGGAAAATGGCCATAACTTCTTCGTCCGAACTCCGATTTCGATGATTCAAGATGTTCCGAAAAGAGGAGAAGTAGATCTACAACTTTCATTCTTTGAGGTTTTCGAAATAATGTCAGGAGCTATAGTCAAATTGCCTCTGAAGTGACTGTTGTGTAAATGGCAAGCCGAAAACGCGAATCTAGCCACCCCAAACATCGATCCATGTAACTTTTGTCCCAAATCCTACAAAACAATATAAAACATGCTTGAATAGACACAAACACATAAAAACATCCTAAAAGACTTAAGATCAACAATAAATTAAGCCCGAATGTATCCAATTCATGGGTATAAAACTCACTCATCAGTCTGACAAGCTAATGTCAGGAGCCATAAATCCTTGATCGTTTTTTATTTTTGTGTTTTTATAGTTTTTATTTATAGTTTGGTATGTGGACTTTCATCTGGAATTGAAAACGTAGCAATTGATTGGCTAGATTGAAAGTTATACTCGGTCAAAGTCGGTTGACCGACCATGACCGAGTACATTCTGGGCAGCCCAAAAATTTAAAACAGCTTCTACCAACTTTTTGTAAGGTCCGGATCTGTCAGTCGTTTTGGTTTATGATGTTGTTGTTGTGGTATATTTGTAGCTGGTTATGTGTACTTTGTATTGGTGGCCTTATATCGTGTAGGATATCAACAGATCAAAGGTAACAGCTGGTCAACTAGGCCATACGACCATGACTTAGAGATTCTGGAAATTCCCAGAAATGAGAAGAACACAACTTTCTGACCATCTTTGACCGAGTGTTTCATGTTGATTCTTTTGATACTAAACTGAGTTGCTGCTTTAATATTGTTCCTTGACGTATGTACAATAAGTCTGAACCTTTAGATCGCATAAAACATGTTTGGAACTTGGATTAAATCGGCTTTGAAAGTGGCTGGTCGAACTTTCTGGGTTTCTGGAAACCCAGAAATGTTCTGACAGTGAGTTCGAAGGCATAGATCAGCTTGTTGTGTTATTGTTTGATCAAAGTGTGAGTTGAATATTGTAAAGTTACATTTTCACTACACGATTGAAGATTTAACCTAGTTAGAACAAGATTAGATTCGATTTTTATGATTGGTCAAACAGGGCAGCCTGATAACGAAGCTGTCAGTGTTCTTGAGCTCAAGAACACCAACAACGACGCTTTGTGTCGCTAAAGGCAAATATAGCGACGGTTTATATTATTTTTAATTTCTATTTTTCCGAAAATGATTAAAAAATAGAAAATAAATTATTAAAATTATTAAAAAAGGTTTTTAAAATTATTTTAAATTATGAAAAATAATTTTTGACTATTTGGGATATTTTTCATTAATATTTATAATTATTTGAATATTAATGATATTTAATTTATTTAATTAGTATATTAAATAAATTAGAGAAAAATGATTTAATATTATGAAAAATCATTTTAAATAAGAATAATATATTTATAAATATTTTGAGTTATAAAATGTAACTTTTAATATTTTTGGATAATTTTCATTAATAATTTAATATTAATGATATTAGATTTATTTGATTATTAAATTAAATAAATAAGTTAAAATGATTTTAATGATTTCAAAATCATTTTAATTGAGAATAAAGTATTAGAAAATATTTTGAATTATAAAATATAATTTTCTATATTTTTGGAAAATTCTCATTAATAAATTAATATTAATGATGTTGGATTTATTTAATTGTTATATTAAATAAATGAATTAAAAATGATTTTATTGATTTAAAAATCATTTAAAAAAGAGAAAAATGATTTACAAATATTTTAACTTGTAATTAATGACTTTTAATATTTGGATAATACTTTCATTAATATTTTAATAATAATGATGATAATTTAAAATGATTTTAATTACTTTTAAAATCATTTAAGTAGAATATTGTTGATTTAAAAATATTTTAAGTTATTAATAATAACTTTAATATTTTTACATGTATGTTATTAATATATTTATATTATTAGATATTAATAATGATAAGATTATTTGATAATTAAATCATTTAAAAATGATTCTGATGTTTGAAAAATTATTATAAATTATAATAATTGCTTGATAATTATTAAAAGCTTTCGAAAAATATTATAATTGATAATTGACTTATCTAAATTAATATTGAAGCTTAGAAACCGATTTTGCTTGACAATGACTATGTTAATTGTCGGATAGGGTGACCAGAACACCGAGAATGGACCGAAGTCCAACTGCATCAAATAGTTAGACTTGATAAGTGTTTAACTAGGTTATAAACACTGATGTGGCTATGTGGTAATGTGTCTAGGAGAAGTTTGACTGTGAATTACAGTGTTACATGTTATAAATGATTGTGCTAATTGTGAGACCGACATTGTTGATTATAGGTCTTACTTAATGCGCAATTAATTATATTATTGTAGTTTGTAATCAGAAGAGGCAAGTTTCATAACTCAACCTTGAGTTAAATTCATTCAATTATTATAGTGGTTAATTATTGCTAATTACACCACATTCAGGGAATTTATTGTTGATTATTCGCAGTTAGTGCATGATTAATAATTCAAATTGAATTACTGATTCAGAAATATACATTTGTAGAATAACTGTTGTTGGATATTCATATCCGTAGAAGCTAGAATTGAGAGTACAAATAATTCTTGTTTATTGTCAAATTATACTGAGAAATGTCTTAGCTAATTATTCTGGCTAGACGAACATTTAATAGAACTTGATAGGTTCGAGAAGAGAATTCAATTATTATTGACAAATCGATGCCAATTATTTCGGCTAGATCGAGAAGTAAATAGAATTTTAAATCACAGTATTTCGTTGTTAAATCAAAATCTTGATTCTGAGACTGAGAAGAACAACCTTTTATAAAGGGAACAATTTATTGGTCATATTTTCGGCCTTTGCGCGCGATTAAGTATTATGCATAATATAGGGTATACTAAAGCTGATCACTTTATATACTTGCAGAGGGGTATGATTTAATCTTTATGGTTATCTGATACACCTGGGTATATCAAAGTTTAATTTTGATAGTTACTCGAGAAATAGAAGTTCAAGATCCAATGGATCGCTCAGCATAATCTGGAAAACATTTCCACTTTGCAATTTTGTAGAATCAATCCTTGATTATTCATTTGAATATTGTAGAAACCTTTGAAAGCGTTGTACTCTTTCATTATCGAATTATTGTTTCGTAGAATGTGAGATGGTTTGATTTTGATTTTTATATCTTTATCGTATGTCTTAACTTGCGGAACAAACTTGTTGCTCACCCTTGCTATAAATAAAACTTTTCAGCTAGGGATGAAGTTGCAGAAGGTGCTGCGAAGAAGAATATAGGCAAAGGCATAGTAATAAACTAGTTATGATGAACAGTATTATCTATATTATTGTATTGTAAACCCTTTTTGTATATCTAAGGGGTATGTTTGTAATGTTAAGGTTAGTGAACTTGGGATTTATGTATTAACAACATATGTTAATAAGGTTTGTATTTCTATTTATAAATGAATGGGTAGTTAGATGTTATATTTTTGTGGATCGTGAGCACCAAACTCGAGGGTCAGGTAACCCGGATTTGGGGGCGTCACAGTCTTAACTATAAAATTGATGAAAAACTTTTTAAATCATAGAAAATAGTAGATATCATGCTCTACTTGACTCTTCTAACGGATTGCTTGTTCCGCTGCAGTTAAACTTGATGTTTATTGTATTTTATCAGTTTAACACTGTTGAAGACTAATGATAATTTATTCTGCATTATCTTAGTCATAATATTTCTTACTGGGCTAGTTGAGCTCACCCTTTTGTTTTCTTTGTTCTCTTCAAGAAATGAGAACGTAGCCGGGACTAGTCGGGGAACAGAGTGATGGTCCGAGATGGGGTTATAGTAGTCCTCATTATTCTATAAAATAGTGTGATAATAAATGTAATGAGGACTCTATTTGAGAGTGGATATTGTCTAGAAGGCAATATTCTTGTTTAAACTCTCAGCTATATTTTGTCGTATATTACCCGACAGTTGTATAATTAAGTTTATATTTAATTTATGTACCATTTATTTGGCGACTTAAGATGGGTGATGTATACCTATTTTGGGGTCGTCACATTTGGTATCAAAGCTTAGGGATATGATCCTTGGCTAAGATGTGAGACAAGAACTAGGAGGGGAGAGACGAGAAATTCTTTCGCTAGTATGACCTACCTAAGTTTATTTGGTATTTAATTGGTCGGACAGAGTATAGGGATAATATGTGACATGTCAATTAACCCTTGTTTTGTGGCAGTATTTAAAAATGGCATCCAAAAATGTTGAGATAAACAATGAAGCACATGAGATCGTTGAGTCACCAACGATCAATACCCAGGATAATGTGCAACAGGAACACAATAATCCTCAGGTAAACAACAATACCGATCAAATGATGAACGATGGGATGTTCAGAGGCTTTATGCATTTTATACAACATCAGGCGAGAGCGACTCCTATCCAAAATGCAGGTGGAAACACTGGCAACTCTTGGATGGTCACCGCTAAGCAATTCAAGGAGCTGGGACCACCGGAGTTTTGGGAGAGCCAAAGCCACTTAAGGCGGAGACGTGAATAAAGCAGATCACCAAGATATTTGATGTCTTGGGATGCTCCGGGGAGCAAAAGGTTCCCTTTTCCACTTTCATGTTGCGAGAAGAGGCATATTACTAGTGGGAATCTGTAAAGCGTACTCAGCCCGCCACACTAAAGATGTCTTGGGAGAAGTTCCAAGAACTGTTCAATGACAAGTACTTTCCCAAAAGTATTCGTCACATGAAGGAGGTAAAGTTCATCAAACTAGAGCAAAATAATATGACTGTTTCGTAGTATGAAGCTAAGTTTGCCGAGTTGTCCCGGTTTGCATCACACTTGGTTGATAATGAGGAGAGAATGACACAGATGTTTCTAAGAGGTTTGAAACCCGAGATATGTCAATACCTTATCTCTCACAAATTGTGTTTGTATTCATATGTTGTAAATAGGGCTCAGTTATTGGAGCGCGATAATGACTCAACCCAACAAGAGAGAGCAGTCGGCAAGTTGATAATACCAGTGGTAGCAGTTATCGAACCGGTGATAACAAACGTGGAGGGAATCAACATGCCAAAAATGGTAACCACTTCGGTGGTAATCATGGCCAAGATAATAGAAGTGGAAATTTTAAGAAGAGGAGATTCAATAATTATGGAAAGACATCAGCACCAGCACCTGTTGTTAAGGAAGGAGAACGACCGTTGGTCGTATGTTACAAATGCAGAGGGGAGGGACACATCAGTCCAAACTGTGCGATGCAGTCCAAAGTGTGTTATAATTATGGAAAAGAAGGTCACCTAGACCTATTTTGTCGTGCATCAAAGTCAAGTCCAGCTGGGATGGAGGCATCAAAGGTCGTCCCAGATAAGACAAAACCGGTAGTTTAAGGGAGAGCTTTTGTCGTAACCTCCCAAAAAGCAAGGAATCCAAACGAGGTGATCACGGGTAAGCTAATCATAAACTCTATAGAAGTCTATACCTTATTTGATATCGGTTCTATCCATTCTTTTATTTTTCCTACTTGCGGTCAACATTTAAATTTGACTTCGGAGAAATTAGACTTTGATTTATATGTTGAAACTCCATTAGGAGAAACCTTCATTACATCCACTGTTTATAAGTCATGTTTGATTCAAATCGGTAACCGCACGTTACCTGTCGATCTTATCTCTTTGAAAATACTTGCATTTGATGTGATTTTAGGGATTGATTGGTTAGCTACTCATCATTCTAAAATCGATTATTTTCGTAAGGTGGTTAGCTTCATATTCCTAACCAACCTATTATGCGAATTCAAGCAACCAAGCCACTAAAGTCAGATACTGTCATGTCAAGCCATAAAGCTATTTGTTTATTGAAAAATGGATGTCAAGCTTTCTTAGCCCATGTCACAGATTTAAATAAAAATACGTCAGATTTGAATGATTTTTCTATTGTTAATAAATTTCTTGACATATTCCCTGAAGAACTTCCTGGCCTACCCCCAGAGCGTGAAATTGAATTTGTGTCAACCTTGAACCCGGTACAAAACCCATTTCCAAAGCCCCATATCAAATGGCTCCTATTGAACTTCAGGAGTTAAAAACCCAACTACAGGAATTGTTAGACATCGATTTCATTAATCCTTGTACGTCTCCTTGGGATGCTCCTATTCTATTCGTGAAGAAGAAAGATGGAAGTATGCAACTTTGTATTGATTATCGGGAGTTGAATCATGTCACCATCAAAAATAGGTACCCATTACCTCGAATTGATGATCTATTTGACCAGTTACAAGGCGCCAAATTCTTTTCAAAGATCGATCTTCGTTAGGATATCATCAATTAAAGATTAAAAGCGATGACATTCCAAAGCGCTTTGAGAACTTCGATGCGGGCATTACTTAATTCTAGTCATATCTTTTGGATTGACTATTGCTCCTGCTGCCTTCATGGATATGATGAACCGAGTATTCAACGAATATTTGGATCACTTTTTGGTCGTCTTTATTGATGACATCCTCATTTATTCCAAAAGCCGTGAAGATCATGAGCAATACTTGAGGCTGATACTCCAAAATCTTCGTGAAAACAAGCTTTATGCCAAGTTGAAGAAATACGAGTTATGGCTTGAGGAAATAGCATTCCTTGGGCACGTGATATCAAATCATGGAATATCTCATTGACTGAGCACAAAGATTGAAGCAATTAAAAGTTGAGGAGCAACCTAAGTCGATGTTAGAAATACGTAGCTTTCTCGGCTTAGCTGGTTATTATCGGAGATTCGTAGAAGGGTTTTCTCAAATCGTTACTCCATTAACTCAGCTAACTCGGAAAGATATAAAATTTAGTTGGAGCGAGGAATGTGAGAAGAGTTTTCAAGAACTCAAGAGGAGACTCATTTCAGCACCTGTTCTAACAATACCATCTGGTTCGGAGGGATTTGTCATATACAGCGATGTTTCAAGCAAAGGTTTACGATGTGTTGTCATGCAACATGGGAAAGTCATAGCCTATGCCTCACGACAACTCAAAGAATATAAGAGGAATTATCCTACTCATGATCTAGAGTTGGCAGCTGTCATTTTTGTGCTTAAGATTTGGAGGCATTACCTGTACGAAGAGAAGGTGGAGATCTATATGGATCATAACAACCTCAAATATTTCTTCACTCAAAAGAAACTCAACATGCGGCAACGACGATGGCTTGAGCTGTTGAAAGATTACGATCATACCATTTAATACCATCTTGGAAAAGCGAACGTAGTAGCTGACGCATTGAGTAGAAGATCATATACGGGTACGAGTGCGATATTGTCAACGAAAAGGCCCATTTTGTATGATTTACAAAGGATGGAGATAGAGTTAAAGACTCCAGGGACCCATGTGATGATGGTGAATATACGATTAAAACGACTTTAATCGATAAAGTTAAAGTTGATCAAGCTACAGATGTGACGCCCCCAAAATAGGTATACATCACCCATCTTGAGTCGCCAAATACATGGTACAAAATACAAATAAAAACTTAATTATACAACTGTCGTGTAAAATACGACAAAACATATGCTGTGAGTTTTAATACAAATATTGTCATATAGACAATATCCACACTCAATGGAGTCCTCATTACATTTATTATCACACTATTTTATAGAATAGTGAGGACTACTAATACACCATCTCGGACCATCACTTCGTTCCCCGACTAGTCCCGACTACATTCTCATTTCCTGAAGAGAACAGTGAAAGCAAAAGGGTGAGCTCAACTAGCCCAGTAAGAAATATTGTGATGCCCCCAAAATAGGTATACATCGCCCATCTTGAGTTGCCAAATACATGGTACAAAATTCAAATACAACTTAATTATACAACAGTCGTGTAAAATACGACAAAACATAATCTAAGAGTTTTAATAAGAATATTGTCATCTAGACAATATCCACACTCAATGGAGTCCTCATTACATTTATTGTCACACTATTTAACAGAATAGTGAGGACTACTAATGCTATCATCTAAACCGTCACTCCGTTCCCCGACTAGTCCCGGCTACGTTCTCATTTCCTGAAAAGAACAGTGAAAGAAAGGGTGAGCTCAACTAGCCCAATAAGAAATATTATGACGAAGATAATGCAGAATAAATTATCATTAGCCTTCAACAATGATAAACTGATAAAATACAAAAGACATCAAGTTTAACTGTAGCGAAACAAGCAATCCATTAAAAGAGTCAAGTAGAGAATAAAATCTACTATCTTTTATGATTTAAAAGGTTTTTCATCACTTTTATCATTGGGACTCGACAATAAATAAATAATCCATCATCATCCCCTTTATGGCCAAGAATATTCATTAGTATCACAACCACAAATTATCCATGCACTACGGGCCAAGGATATTCGTGTATTCATCAATGGTCATGATCATGACAACAACTATCCATCAATGCACTACGGGCCAATGAGGACTTTTACCGCATCATTTGTAACATTACGGTCATGATTATACCGATTAATCCTTGGTCATAATCATACCAAGTCCATCTATGCACTACATGCCACAGATGACTTTCAACATAAAATAAACATGAGGATGATAACAATGATATAAGAATTCAATAAAAACAAGTTCAAGAATTAATTTATCCAGGAACTAATAACGTCCAAATTGTCAACATGATACTTCTTTGTAGAGTAAAATTCAAGAATGCTCAGAAGAATATTTCCATGAAAAGATACTGGATGAAGCGCAAATATCCAGGATATTCTACTAATTTCATGGAGTATAGAAGCCAAAACTTTAACCAACTAAATATAATAGAATATATGAAAGCGCAAATGGATTTTTTCGCATTATCATGCAGTAATCCACGAGAAGCAGATCATTTCCATAATTTAATAAGGAATGAATACAAAGTATCTTTCACCATGCATGTGGTAATCCACATAGACAAAGTTATTCAACGTAATAATAAAGAATGGAATAATGAAGGATTCACCATGCATGCGATAGAGACCCTTTTATCTGAGTTATTCCCAAGCGAATAATAAAGAATAGAATAACAACAGAATTCACCATGCATGCGATAGAGACCCTTACGGATAGGTTATTCCAGCAGAATAATAAATAATGAGAACCCGGTCATGCGAAAGCACATGCAGAATATTCGATGATAATAATAAAGAATGAAACCGGTCATGCATAAAAATACATTGATGCGGGATATTAAACGAGAATAATCAAGAATGGAATAATAGAAGAATTTCACCATGTATGCAGTACTTCGCATAGACAGGTTATTCCAACATAATAATAAGGAATGGAATAACAGAAGAATTTCACCAAGTATGCGATACTTCGCATAGACAGGTTATTCCAACATAATAACAAAGAATGGAATAACATAAGTTCTCTCCATGAAGACGAAAGAAAGAAATAATACCCCTTACGAGTACAACAAATAATATCCCTTACCTTAGAACAAACTGGATATAAGAGTAGTGAAGTAGCAGAATACTTTTCTTCTTTCACTCTATAGTTTCTCTCTCTAGAGTTTCAGTGAATTCGCAAGAAATAATGAAGGAATGAGCTTCTATTTATAGGAGAATGCACTGAATAGTAACTAATTCCTGAATGGTCCAGATTGATTTACTTTTAAACGGACGGTCCAGATTGGTTTATTATAAAATATTCTAATAAAACAAAATCTTTTAAATAACATATAATATATTCTATTTATAATCTAATAAATCGAATAACATTATATAAGTATTTTGTTTTATATAAAAAGATTTTACTATGCAAAACACTATGCAGGCACTATGCAAATACTATGCATAATAAAATATAATATATTCTATTTATAGTCTAATAAAACGAATAAATTTACAAAAGTATTCTGTTTTATATAAAAAGATTTTTCTATGCAAAACACTATGCATAATAGAATATAATATATTCTATTTATAGTCTAATAAAACGAATAACTTTATAAAAGTATTCTATTTTATATAAAAAGCTTTTACATTTTTATTACATTAATAATACTAATAAAACAAAACTTCATCATCATTATTATAATTCACACATTATTAATCGACCATGTCGTTCACAAGGAAAGAGGGGCTTTCAGATAAGGATTTCTCCTATGACGGCAATAATTAGGTGACCAAACCTCTCATTGGCAGAACTTCTAGACATCATTAATATTGTAAATAATAATATTAATAACTTCGTCGTCTCAATTATTGATTTAATAATATATAAAATATCGAAAATAATTAAATCAATTAACGTGAGATACTATGCAACAATTACTGAAGCAATAATTGAACAAAACTGAGTGACTTCTCACGTAAGCATCAGTAATCATTACCGTGTGCTACTATGAAGTCACGTGTATTCCTGTACTTTTAACACCGGGTGTTTCAACAGTTAACGATAAAACTTCCGCCATTATTTTCATAAAATATTTTTGTCATTTTCTCAATCCAACAATAATTCCATTGTGGAGTCTACCAATGATTGTGTCGTCGTACGAATATTCCCTGACCAATCAAATATTATATAACAACTTGAGTACTTTGCAAAATTTATAACTATTACCCACAACTATAACATTATATCAAATTCATTCCATAATATTCAAAAATGATAATTATAGAAAATTCATCTTTATTCATAAAAGTTGGGGTCTTACAAATATTATGACTAAGATAATGTAGAATAAATTATCATTAGTCTTCAACAATGTTGAACTGATAAAATATAATAGATATCAAGTTTAACTGCAACGGAATAAGCAATCCATTAGAAGTGTCAAGTAGAGCATGATACCTACTATCTTCTATGATTTAAAATGTTTTCATCAATTTTTATCATTTGAGACTCGACAATAAATAAACCACATCATCTAATCATCCCTGTACTACGGGCCAAGGATATTTATTAAATCATCAATGGTGATGACTATACCGAATAATCCCTGGTCATAATCATACCAAAAACTGTCCATCAAGGCACTACAGGCCATTGAGGACTTTTACCACATCGTTTATAACATTACAGGTCATGATTATACCGAATGATTCCTGGTCATAATCATACCAAATCCATCTCTGCATGTAAGCTAAAGATATATAACTATAAAACCAATAATCAACAGTCCATCTTTGCACGTAAGCCAAAGATAACTTTCATCACCATATAAGCATGAGGATGATGACTATGATATAAGCATTAATCAAACAAAAATAAGGATAAATATTAAAGACTTTAAATTTATCCAAATATTATCAACCACTTAATAAACTCATAATCTAATATTATAACAATATTTTAATCACTGCTTAAACTTATAAACAATTTATTTTAATTGTTTACACTTTACCACATAATGCATTTAATCATTCAAAATGCCGTACTCATAAGATTTCATCACCAATGATCAAATCCCGTATCAAAAATCTGCATATACCTTATATAGGATTCCCAAGCCATAAAATCCTATTTTCCAATTTTGTTAATTCACATAACATATTTAATTCATTTACTCATAACTAGTGCATTTTTATGAAAAAAATTACCAAATCAGTCCCAAAAATATTTCTTTTCTGGGATATAGCAGAATATAGTCCCATATTGAACATATATTTTTCTCGAAATTTTTAAAATTCATTTACTATTTTTCAAAAATCAATTTTTAATTAATTCTTTAAGAAATTAGCTACCACAAGTTTAACTCTAGAAACTCCTAAATCTTGGCAGGATCTTACACATGTTAACGTGAGCTTCCAATTTAAATTTCATGGTCATCGGAGTTATAGAACTCCGGTTATAGCGTTTTTTGTCGGAAAAACCTAAATATTGAAATAGTCATAACTTGCTCATTTTATGTCGGAATGAGCTCATTTTTGGACAGGAAGTACTTTATACCATATATTTCCATGTCCCAAAAGGCTGGAATTTTTCTCACAAATTAAGTGGCCGAAAATGCCCTTTTAAATTTCTAGGCAGGAGCTTTTTGGTAATTTGCAGGTTTTGACTCCTTTGCTAAAATCACCAACACGAAAATCTAACAACACCTTTCCGGTGATTCCACTTGGATAAGTTAGAAAACTCATAGATCTAACTCTAGAACTTGATCACACTCACAAATTCGAAATATAATAGGAGATATGGTCAATTGAATTTCATGTTCCATTTTCACCAAAAATTTGATTTTCAACCCTTTGTGATTTCTAAGAAACTTTCATGTTCTCACATAATAACCAACATAACTCATCATAACACTTACTAATACTACATAAACCCATGATTTTCATTAGACCAATGATTTTATTATGACTTTCATTATAATTCACGTAAACAGATCATTTCCACAATTTAATAAGAAATAAATATAAAGGATCATTCACCATGCTTGTGGTAATCCACATATACAGGTTATTCCAATAAAATAATAAAGAATGGAATAACAGAAGGATTCATCATGTGTGCGATAGACTGCATAGACAATTTATTCCCAACAGAATAATAAAGAATGGAACCAGGTCATGCGTAAACGTACAGACAGGATATTCCGACGGAATAATAAAGAATGGAGTAACAACATAATTCACCATGCATGCGATAGACCGCACAAGACAGGTTATTCCAACAGAATAATAAATAATGGAAGCAGGTCATGCGTAAACACACAAACTGGATATTCCGACAGAATAATAAAAAGCGGAACCAGGTCAGGCGAAATTCGCACCGACATGATATTCCAACAAAATAATAAAGAATGGAATAATAGAAGAATTTCACCATGTATGCGGTACTTCGAATAGACAGGTTATTCCAACATAATAATAAAGAATGGAATAACAGAAGAATTTTACCAAGTATGCGGTACTTCGAATAGACATGTTATTCCATCAGAATAATAAAGAATGGAATAACAATAGCTCTCTTCATGAATACAAAAGAAATAATACCCCTTACCTCAAAAGAAGACTGGATACTGGAATAGTGAGGTAGCAGACTTCTCTTCTTCTTTCTCTCTATAATAATTGCTCTATAGCTTTAGTGAATTGGTGAGAAATGAAGGAGGAATGAGCTTCTATTTATAGGAAAATATAGTTTCGAAAATTGCACATTTTGGGGATCAAAATATTACAGTACAATACCTCCAACTTTTCTTTTATTTTTAATTTAGTCCTGCAAGTATTATCAAACTTGCACCACCTCCCCTAATAGTAAATAATGTGAATCAATAGTTCAATCATGTGAATCAATAGTTATAATAATGTGAAAATACGAATTACAGTATAGTACCTCCATCTACACCTCCATTTTTAACTTAGTCATGCAAGTATTATCAATCTTGCACCAACTCCCCTAATAGTAAGTAAATGTGACTCAATAGTACACACATGTGAACAAATAGTTATATAAGCAAGTGAATTAGTAGCAATTAATTGCTCATTTATCCGATAAATTACCCGATTTATCAATATAACCCCTAGACATCAATTATCATCGGAATAGATGTCGATTTCCACTAACACTAATAATCCCAACACAATGGAACTATCAAATTCATCTTTAATCAACACGAACTTATTCATCATTAATATTATAACTCACAATATTTAACAACCAAGTCGTTCCCAGGAAAGAGGGGGCTTTTCGATAAGGATTTCTCCTTATGGTAGCGCATGATTAGGTGACCAAACCTCTCCTTGACAGAACTTCTAGACATTCTAAATATTGCAATTTAATAATATGAAAAACTTTGTCGTCTCAATTATTGATTTAATAATATAACATATTATCTGATGATGATCTTTGTGAGAATAATTGAATCAATAATATGAGAGATATGATCACGACAATTCTTGTAGTAATAATTGAGAATAACCGAGTGACTTATCACGTAAGCATCAATAACCAATACTGGTGTGCTACTATGCAACCACGCCAGACATTCATTACTTTTACTACCGAGTAGTTAAACAGTTTTAACGGTAAAACTTCCGCCGTTATTTTCATAAAAATAATTCTGTCATTTTATTACTATGACAATACTTCTTTGACAACCCGGAAATTCGGATTCTCCAGAATTTAAGTTTAAAGAATTAGTTATTAATAAAATGAATTTTTATTAATACTATTCTGTGTTATGTGTTTAATAATCGTTCTATAACCTAGAATAATTATTAATCGGGAGGATTCTGGCTACGAGCTAGACTGAACGAGTAAGAATTTTCAAGACGAAAATAAAAAAATTCTGGGAACAAAAATATTTCAGGGAAAAGAGACAAAATAGATACTATTCATCCGTTTCTGCTCGGAGATTTATTTTGAATTTCTGAGAAACGCGTAATGATAGAATTTTGAGACGAGATGGAATATTCAATAATATTTTAGTTATGGCAAAAACGAAGTTTTCGCCTGCGGACTTAAAACCTAAGGGTTGGGAAAAGTGAGTTCCGAGAATTTTAGGATTTCGTATAATAATTAGAGTAATTATGCCTGAGAAATACGAGTATAAGACTAGTTATTATACGAGTATAGTACGAAGATTAGTACGATGTAGAATACGAATATCGTACAAATTATATATGAAGAGAATACGAGAATACTAGAATACGATTAGTCTAAATGGACTTTGAGTTCGTGGACTTTGAAGAATCCAATTGGACTTGGATTATATCAAGCCCAATGGAATGTGTAATCAAGCCTAGGGTAGGCCCAGTAAGAATTAATGTAAGGCCCAGTGTTAGATTTAATTAAGCCCGATCTAAGAAAAGTAACCGCGAATCGAACCGATGGGTCACCGAATGGGTAAACCCATGGGGCAACCCATGGGGGAGACCCATGGGCATAAGGGGCGGCCATTTGGTCACCAAGTAAGGGTGGTGACCAAGTAAACTTGGTGGCTAAGCTTGGAATAGTAAGGAGGTGGGGGGAAACTACTAAAATGCCCCTAACCTTGGTTTTCTATAAATAGAAAGCTTAAGTTTTGAGCTTTTGAAAATCCTAAAACTTTGAGAGAGAGAGAGAGAGAGGGTTTTGATGGGAGAAGAGAGGAAAAAGAAGAGGAAAAGCTTGCCCAAGTGCACGCTTTGTCCGACGGAAGGAGATTAAAGAAGAACGGTAATTCGAACCCTAGTTTCTTCTAATTTTCTTTAAGTTTAATATGTTTAAAAACATAACTTAATGAAGATAAGAAGTAGATGAAGTTAAGAATGATTTCATATAGTTGAAATCATGAGAAAACAAAGAAATAAGAATTAGGAATTTAGTTTATAAATTTCTTAAGGAAGTATAAGATTCGTAAGAATTTTGAGCGATCCGAATGAATCTTATGAATGAGTAGGTTAAATAAGTAAGGAATGATATTCTATAACATCAAATTCCAAGAAAAAGTGAAATCGTAATCTAAAATATCGATTAAAAATGAAGACCACGCGAAGAACGCGAAGAACACGCGAAGAACGCGAAGAAAGTTGTTGATGGACAAATTTAAAACCATCGTAGGATAATTGTTGTTGATGGACAAGTTTAAACCATAGCGTATAAGTTAGTTGTTTATTGCTTGGTTAGGAACATTAGAAACGTTCATGAAGAACGAATTAAAACTGAGCTATAACGAAGTTATGGCGAAAGACAAAGCATGTAGACGCGGGTTACGTAACCAATATCCGTGGACCGTAGTCGCGATAAATGAACGTGAGGAATTACTTCAATTGTGATTCCTTAGACGTTGAGTGACGAAATTAATGTATAACATTTTGATGTTATGACCTTGTAATGAGAGATTAAGAGACGAGCAACGTAAACGTTGAATACGCAAACGATTCTTGTGAATCGTATTCACGTCGGGCGAACATTCTAAGTATACATTGGTTGTATAACTTAGACGTTGTCGAAGGTAGTAAATAAGATACGATTGGTATCTAGAAAGCCATAGATAATGATAAGAAGTTTAACGAAGGCCGAATGTGAGTCAGAGGAGAATGTTAGAATGAAATGTAAGAGTTGAACACTTGAACCGGCGTAAAGGTTAAGTGTATCGCTTAATATTAAAGTTAGGACCTACACTCAGGTGTATGGTTTGACCGTAGAGTAATGAATATCAGTGATTAAACCTGTGATCGATGAAGAAGCTGAATTAAAGACAAGTACGTATAACGTAAAAGAAGCCGAGTTAATGTTTATAACTTGGATAACGTTCCGAGTCAATGAATCGGACGTTGTATGATAAGAATAAGGTAACATAAAATGCTTAACGCTATAAATGCCTAGAATGAATATTGAATGATCATCCTGAGTATACAAAAGATTGTATGACTTAGACGGTAAAGAATAAATCCTGAGGTATGACATTTATTTGTCAGAAAGCCATAAGGAATAAGAAATTGACTTAACGAACATTATAATTTAATAGTTCGGGTAAGTTAAGATGAATTTAGGTTTTAGTACAATTGTAACCTTTGATGGTTGACATATGGGAGCTGGGCTAAACAATTCCTTCAGAGAGCGAAGGTATATACAAAACTGGCAACCGATCTAACTCACTGTTATGGGCAGTGTAGATGAGACGGGAACTTGTTTGTTGGTTATTTTTTTGTGGGAAACCACTCAGAGTTCCATATGGACTACTAGTAGAGACACGATGTGTGCTGAGTCCTAGGAGAGTTATAAGAAGAAGATAAGAATGTAAATCATCAAAGATGATGAATGTATTAAGTAAGACATCTCCGTATGTCATGAAGCCGTTAACCGGTAAAGGAAGTTGGTCGCGTAAACTTAGTTTGTAAGAACGTGAACCCTAAGAAGTAAAGTAAAGTAAACCAATGCGTAAGTCAAGTATATGACTAATTGGTATATGTGTTATTTCCTTATGTGCTACATAGGAATTGGAATGAGCGATCCAACAGTAAACTATAAGGGTGCAACTGCATGCGTGAAAGTTTCCTAACTTCATTCATATTTTAAATGAATGTTAGTTTCTAAAACTTCTCGGATGTTAAACTTGAGAAGTTACATCTATGTGCAAATGTGTGATATTTGTACAAGGTGTTAGAATATATGAGGCCTTGTGCCACAATGTAAACACTTGCCGGTGTTTTCATGATATGAACTTACGTGATTGAACATTCAATATGAGCATGTTCTGTTTATACATGGACCGTTATTGTTAAGTCTATGCTATTGATTCTAGTGAGACATGTAATGTGTATGAAAGAGAGAGAGAGAATGAAAGTATTTCAAAGGAATGTAACTAATGTTTTAAAATGATAGGAATCAAGATTATTCCTATTATTCAAGTCGCTTCATAACCTTTGTTAGGTTATTGAAGTCTTACAAGAATGTTTGAATTCTTAAAGTTGTTTGTTCAATTGTTATGACTTCTTTGGGCAATTGAATGCTCACACTTGCTTTAAATAAAAACATTTTCAGCGAACGATGTTAGAAAGAAGTTAAGGATCTTGTAAAGATCAAGCTGATCGGTATCCAGAAATAATGCCATTCATTATATGAATGAGTGTGAAGATCAAGCGAGTACTTGTAATATAGAATGATAGAATTAAACTATAGAATAGTTTAATGAATGTTTATATATCCTTGGTGGAAGATAAAAGTCACTTGTGCAAGATGTAAATAATAAAGTAATTATCATTATTCGTAATGAAAGAGGTTTTAAGGTTTTAGAACCTGGGATTTGGGGATGTATATTATTATATTTAGCTATATAATGATGTATGTTTGGAAGAAGATGGGATCGTGACGTACGGAATTCGGATGTGAAAATAGACCGAATTTTAGGGCGTTACAACTTCCGTTGTTGGTTCACCAATGATTGTGCCGTCGTACGGATATTCCCGACAAAAAGAATATTCCCTAACCAAACGAATATTTTATAACAACTTGCATACTTTGCAAAATTTATAAATACTACCCACAACTATAACATTATATCAAATCCATACCATAATATTAAAAAATATATTTCAAGAAATTTAAATCTTATTTCATAAAATTTGGGGTCTCACAATCTCCCCTCCTTATGAAATTTCGCCCTCGAAATTTACGTACGTACCTGGTATGCCGAACAGATGAGGATATCTTGACTTCATTTCAGATTCTAACTCTTGAGGTATAACCTTTGAGTGTTGAATATGATCCTTCTTATCCAAGATTTTAACACGTATCTCCTCATACGTTAAATCTTCTGCTATCTCGTCTAGTTTTAATTTAATAATGTGGTTCGGGTCGTCCACATATTTACGTAACATCGATACGTGAAAAACGTTATGAACACACGACATACTTGGCAGTAAAATAATTTTATTGGCCACAGTTCCTACTTGATCGAGGATTTCAAATGGGCCAATTAAATCGAGGGTTGAGATTTCCTCTCTTCATCGTTTCTTGCTTCTAGAATAACGCCCTCTTGAACTTTCTTCTTCACATTCATCAGCTCTGAGTATATAGCTTGAGTGGCTTTAACTTTATTGATTAAAGTCGATTCTACTCGTATATTCGTTATCTTTACGTGGGTCCCTAGAGTCTTTAACTCTATCTTCATCATTTGTAAGTTATACGAAATGGATTTTTGTGTTAATAACATTGCACTCGTAAATTCATACGATCTTCTACTCAACACATCAGCTACCCCGTTCACTTTCCACGATGGTATTGAATGGTACGATCGTAATCTTCAACAGCTCGAGCCAACGTCTTTGGCGCATGCTACGTTCATTTTAGTTGAAGAAATATTTGAGGGTTTTAGAAATGGGTTTTGTATATGGGTCAATACAAAATTCGATTTCATGCTTTGGGGTAAGCTAAGAAGTTCTTCAAGAATACGCCAAGAAATTTATTAACAATAGAAATATCATTCAAAACTGTGACTCTCATCCAAGACTTGGATATCACATGAAATGAAGGTTTCTACTAACGAAGTATCAACCAATAAGTCAAACTCTAATTTCTCCGGAGTCAAATTTAAACGCTGAGCGCAAGCAATAAAGATAAAATAATGGGTAGAACCGGTATCTAATAAGGTATAGACTTTGCAAGAATTTATAATTAACTAACCCGTGCTAACTTCATTTGGGTTACTCGCTTTTTGAGAAGTCACAAAAAAATGCTCTTCCTGAAACCACCGACTTTGTTTTGTCTGTATCCGCCTTTGGTTCTACCGTCCCAGCTGGACTTGATTTCACTACACGATAAAATCGAGCTAAGTGACCTTCTCTTCTTAAAATTTCCACTTCTATTATATTGGCCATGATTACCACCGAAGTGGTTACCATTGTTGGCATGATAATTTCCCCCACGATGGTTATCATTGTTCTGATGGCTGTTGCCACCGGTACGATTATTATCGTGTTGTTGGTCGACCTTTTGGTTGAGCTGACTCAACGGTCTCATGTGCTTCATTGTTGATCTCAATATTTTCAGATGCCATTTTCAAACACTGTCACAAAACAAGGGTTAATTGACATGTCACATATTATCCCTATACTCTGACCGACCATTTAAATACCAAATAAACTTACGTAGGTCATACTAGCAAAGGAATTCCCCGTCTCTCCTCTCCTAGTTCTTGTCTCACATCTCAGCCAGGGATCATATCCCTAAACTTTGATACCAAGTGTGACGCCCCCAAAATAGGTATACATCACCCATCTTGAGTCGCCAAATACATGATACAAAATACAAATAAAAATTTAATTATACAACTATCGTGTAAAATACTACAAAACATATGATGTGAGTTTTAATACAAATATTGTCATCTAGACAATATCCATACTCAATGGAGTCCTCATTACATTTATTATCACACTATTTTATAGAATAGTGAGGACTACTAATACACCATCTCGGACCATCACTCCGTTCCCCGACTAGTCCCGGCTACATTCTCATTTCCTGAAGAGAATAATGAAAGCAAAAGGGTGAGCTCAACTAGCCTAGTAAGAAATATTATGACTAAGATAATGCAAAATATATTATCATTAGTCTTCAACAATGTTAAACTGATAAAATACAATAGACATCAAGTTTAACTGTAGTGGAATAAGCAATCCATTAGAAGAGTTAAGTAGAGCATGATACCTACTATCTTCTATAATTTAAAATGTTTTCATCCATTTTTATCGCTGAGACTCAGCTTAATAAATAAACCACATCATCTAATCATTCATGTACTACGGGCCAAGGATATTTATTAAATCATCAATGGTCATGACTATACAGAATAATTCCTGGTCATAATCATACCAAAAACTGTCCATCAATGCACTACAGGCCACTGAGGACTTTTACCACATTGTTTATAATATTACAGGTCATGATTATACCGAATGATTCCTGGTCATAATCATACCAAGTCCATCTTTGCATGTAAGCCAAAGATATACAACTATAAAACCAATAATCAACAGCCCATCTTTGCACGCAAGCCAAAGATATACAATTTAATAATCAACAGTCCATATTTGCACGTAAGCCAAAGATAACTTTCATCACCATATAAGCATGAGGTTGATGACAATGATATAAGCATTAATCAAACAAAAACAAGGATAAATATTAAAGACTTTAAATTTATCCAAATATTACCAACCACTTAATAAACTCATAATCTAATATTATAACAATATTTTAATCAATGCTTAAACTTATAAACAATTTATTTCAATTGTTTACACTTTACCACATAATGCATTTAATCATTCAAAATGTCATACTCATAAGATTTCATCAAAAATGATCAAGCCATAAAATCATATTTTCCAATTTTGTTACTTCACATAACATAGTTAATTCATTTACTCATAACTAATGTATTTTTATGAAAAATACCAAATCAGTCCCAAAAATATTTCTTTTCTGGGATATAGCAGAATATAGTCCCATTTGAACATATATTTTTCTCGGAATTTTTAAAATTCATTTACTATTTTTCAAAAATTAATTTCTAATTAATTCCTTAAGAAATTAGCTACCACAAGTTTAACTCCAGAAATTCCCAAATCTTGGCAGGATCTTACACATGTTAACATGAACTTCCAGTTTAAATTTCATGGTCATCGAAGTTATAGAACTCCGGTTATAGTATTTTTCGTCGGAAAAACATAAATATTGAAATAGCCATAACTTGCTCATTTTAAGTCGGAATGAGCTCATTTTTGGACAGGAGGTACTTTATACCATATATTTCCATGTCCCAAAAGGCCGGAATTTTTCTCACAAATTAAGTGGCCAAAAATGCCCTTTTAAATTTCTGGGCAGTAGCTTTTCGGTAATTTGCAGTTTTTGACTCCTTTGCTAAAATTAATTCACACAAAAATCTACAACACCTTTTCCAGTGATTCCACTTGGATAAGTTAGAAAACTCATAGATCTAACTCTAGAACTTGATCATACTCAAAAATTCGAAATATAATAGGAGATATGGTCAATTGAATTTCATGTTCTATTTTCACCAAAAATCTGATTTTCAACCCTTTGTAATTTCTAAGAAACTTTCATGTTCTCACATAATAACAAACATAACTCCTCATAACACTTACTAATACTACATATACCCATGATTTTCATCAAACCAATGCTTTTATTATGACTTTCATCATAATTCACGTAAACAGATCATTTCCACAATTTAATAAAAAAATGAATATAAAGGATCATTCACCATGCATGTGGTAATCCACATATACATGTTATTCCAACAAAATAATAAAGAATGGAATAACAAAAGATTCACCATGCGTGCGATAGACTGCACAGACAGGTTATTCCCAACAGAATAAAAAAGAATGGAACTAGGTCATGCGTAAACGCACAGACAGGATATTCCGACAGAATAATAAAGAATTGAATAACAACAGAATTCACCATGCATGCGATAGACATCACAGACAGGTTATTCCAATGGAATAATAAATAATGGAACCAGGTCATGCATAAACGCACAGACAGGATATTCCGATAGAATAATAAAGAACGGAACCAGGTTAGGCAAAATTTGCACCGACAGGATATTCCAACAGAATAATAAAGAATGGAATAATAGAAGAATTTTACCATGTATGCGGTACTGATGAGACAAGATGAGTTATTCCAACATAATAATAAAGAATGGAATAACATAAGAATTTCACCAAGTATGCGGTACTTCGCATAGACAAGTTATTCCAACAGAATAATAAAGAATGGAATAACAATAGCTCTCTTCATGAATACGAAAGAAATAATACCCCTTACCTCAAAAGAAGGCGGATCTTTGGAATTTGGAGGTAATGAGACTTCTCTTCTTCTTTCTCTCTATAATTTCTATTTATAATAATTGCTCTATAGCTTTAGTGAATTGGTGAGAAATGAAGGAAGAATGAGCTTCTATTTATAGGAAAACATATTTTCGATAATTGCACGTTTTGGGGCTCGAAATATTACAGTACAATACCTCCAACTTTTCATTCATTTTTAATTTAGTCCTGCAAGTATTATCAAACTTGCACCACCTCCCCTAATAGTAAATAATGTGAATCAATAGTTCAATCATGTGAATTAATAGTTATAATCATGTGAAAATACGAATTACAGTATAGTACCTCCATCTACACCTTCATTTTTAACTTAGTCATGCAAGTATTATCAATCTTGCACCAACTCCCCTAATAGTAAGTGAATGTGACTCAATAGTACACACATGTGAACAAATAGTTATATAAGAATGTGAATTAGTAGCAATTAATTGCACATTTATCCGATAAATTTCCCGATTTATCAATATAACCCCTAGACATCAATTATCATCGGAATAGATGTCAATTTCCACTAACACTAATAATCCCAACACAATGGAACTATCAAATTCATCTTTAATCAACACGAATTTATTCATCATTAATATTATAACTCACAATATTTAACAACCAAGTCGTTCCCAGGAAAGAGGGGGCTTTCCGATAAGGATTTCTCCTTATTGGCGCATAATTAGGAAACCAAACCTCTCCTTGACAGAACTTCTAGACATTGTAAATATTGCAATTTAATAATATGAATAACTTTGTCGTCTCAATTATTGATTTAATAATATAACATATTATACAGATGATACTGTTAGAATAATTGAATCAATAATATGAGAGATATGATGCAGCAATTACTGTAGCAATAATTGAGAATAACTGAGTGACTTATCACGTAAGCATCAATAACCAATACCGTGTGCTACTATGCAACCACGCCAGACATCGTATTCTTTTTACTTTACTACTAGAGTAGTTCAACAGTTTTAACGGTAAAACTTCCGCCGTTATTTTCATAAAAATAATTATGTCGTTTTATTACTACGACAATACTTCCGTTGTGGGTTCACCAATGATTGTGCCGTCGTACGGATATTCCCGACAAAAAGAATATTCCAAACCTAACGAATATTTTATAACAACTTGCATACTTTGCAAAATTTATAAATACTACCCATAATTATAAGATTATATCAAATCCATACCATAATATTAAAAAAAAAATCGAGAAATTTAAACCTTTATTCATAAAATTTGGGGTCTCACAACAGACCTGGAGCTGATGCGTATGAGGAAGAAAGTGCAAGAAGGTGCTATTCTAGAAGCAAGAATCGATGAAGAAGGAATACTTCGAGTTAACTCCCGACTTTGTGTTCCTAACAATTATAACTTGAAGTATAAAATCATGATGGAGGCGTACAACACACCGTTTGTAATCCATCCTGGGAGTACCAAAATGTATCGTGATCTTCGACATACATTTTGGTGGAGAAATATGAAGAGAGAGATAACAGGGTTTATCTCAAGGTGTCTAACTTGTCAATGAGTCAAGGCGAAGCATCAAGTGCCAAAAGGTCCATTACAACCACTTAAAATTCCAGAATGGAAGTGGGATCACATTACCATGGATTTCGTTACTGGTCTTCCCAAGGTTTCTCAAGGCATATATGCGATTTGGGTCATTGTTGATAAATTGACCAAGTCTGCTCATTTCTTATCGATACGAGAAACTTATACACTTGAATGTCTTGCTCATATGTACATAAATGAGATTGTAAGATTGCATGGTATGCCAGTATCCATAGTTTTTATGATGCCCCCAAATTCGAGTATTTTTCAACCCGACATATGGTGCTCCACTATAGTAATATCCATACAACCATTCCATGGAAATACAACAAAATGAATGTAATTACTATCTTCTTATTACAATCAAAGTATAATCCTTCCCAGGTTCATAAATCGGTTACATCATTCGTGGTTCATAATGTATAATACATAAAAACTTACTAATCTATTAAACAATAGCTAAGCATCCATCTTAGCTTTGCCCTTATCACTCTTAGCATTCTTAGGACGTTCATCCTTAACTGCAATTATATAATTCACGCAAGAAGTGAGCATGACAGCTCAGCAAGTTTAACAAAGGATAACAGTAATACCACCTTCGTGAATTATATAACAATTCCTACATAACTGAACAATAGTTATGAAGTATCATGAAACAATAATACTTTAACAGTTCATAACATCAATTCTCAAAGTATAGAATAGATTAGGAATTCTGAACTGGTCGATAGACCATGAATAGTAACTTTCAGTTTTCATACTTGAAAAGGATTTCACAGCACTAAGGCTGTTACGTCCGTATTACTTATGAGCACTTCTAGGTGATCAGCCTATAGACTCTATGTTGATCAACACTCATTCATTAAACGTATTTACGTTTAATATTATTGGCAAACTCGCGTGCCCATCAAATAATCGATGAAAAATACTTTTGTTTGTTCATAGACAAACCTTACCTTCATGTCCGTACCAATTACTTGGCATAGGATAACGTTATCATTTCTATATAGAAAGATATGAATCATAATCAATCTATATCTTACGGATAGTCTAGCAGAGTTAAAATCTGGCATCGACCCTTTCTTTAAAATCAGTCGTGCAATTCAGTTCAACGAATCACATAAAACTTGGCTAACTTGGAAGTTAGACAAGCGTTAAGAAAACTTGCGCGTCTTCAAATAACTTCATTGACTGACCACAGCCTGTATAGAATCTACATGATATATTCACATATCGCACTGTAATTAGCTAACAAACAAATGTTCACATTGTATTACCAACTTCTTTCTCTTCTATGTCTTAGTTAACTTAATATTAATAACAAGGTCAACTCAACTCATTACCCTTCGTCCTGGCTCATTACTCAACTGACGTTATTAATTGGACTCAAACATTGTTGATAAAGTACCAACTTCGTTCATCGTTCATAACTTATTAACATGCATTCAATTCCTAAGTTCAATACAATATACTCTAGTATAGGAATAGTTTTAATACACTTATGAAGTGTACAAACATTACTCCCTTAGGTCTCTGAACAATTGAAGTTCAAAACCTAAGTCACTATCCAAAACCATGCACTCACGCTATGACGCGGCTTCTATAGCACTAGGCATGCATGCGGCCAGATTAGTTGTGTTTAACTTCCGATCTCAGGTCACTGCACGAGACTCAGACAAATAAGTGGTGGCTGTATTTCATTTAGTGATAGCCAAATACACTATGCCAAGATCAATGACCTTGACGGTATTTTACACTACATCTAGCCGCGCGCGCAGGACCTCGATTTTAATTTTAACAGTTTTCAAAAAATTTGCAAAATTCCGGGGGTCATAACTTCTTTGTTATAAGCCCGATTTGGTCCGTTAAAAAGCCTACAAGTCATAAATGACATACTCTACACCTTCATATAAGAATTTGACACTTTCGAATCCGATAACTCAAAATTCACTATTGAGTTCATTTTCTAAGCGTTCGTAAACGTTAATGAGCATTCAATGCTCGTTTTCTTCGTTTTAGTCGGAATCCGATAATTCTCGAACCCACAATTCTTAATTACCCTATCTCACGTGTTGACATTGAAAAATAACATTTTCAAGTCTCACGTAAACTTTTGACCTCCAATCCGGAATTCCAACATATTCGATGTTTAACGTCTATTTTCGTGAAATTCGCCATAACTTCGTTACTAATGTTCTCTAAGCTAAATCTCATGGAATACTCCATGGATTTCATATCTGCATCCTAACTAAGAGAGATGCATATATTAACGTATTGATGGAGTTCAATCATTTATAAACAATCGATCTTAACAAACAATATTTTCATGGTTTGAAACTATAACGAACCCTATGATTCTTACGATCTCATAACTTATAGAGATTGAATCTATGGTAAGTCATCTTTAATCTACTATACAAGACATATACCACCCATTTTATGATCCTCCAAGATAAAATAAAATCAAAAGAGATGGAAATGAAAAATAAGGATTATTACCTCAAGAACTCTTATGAAATCTCTTGAAAACTCTAAGTCAAAGCTTCCAAAGTTTATGTTTTGTGTAGTCTAGCTCTCTTTCTCTCTCAAATAATCTAAGTTGGGCAATTGAAAACTCACAAATGAACCAACCTAGCTTCTTATTTATAGGAAAATAGAATGGAGGGCATAATAGGCATTACACACAAACCTCCTAATTATTCACTCTTGGTCACCAAGTAAAATGCTTGGTGACCAAGCCTTGTTCTTGGCTTGCACACCAAGGTGGCCGGCCCACCCTTGCCATTGGTCATCCCATGGGTTGCCCCATTGGTTTTACCCATTCGGTGACCTACCGGTTCGATCCACGGTTCGATTTTCATGAATTGGGCTTAACTAAATTAACATTGGGCCTTGACTTGGGCTTAACCCACTAATCACTTGGGCTTGCTCATTCAAATAATTGAACTAATTAATATTCCAACTCAAATGAATTAACATTAAGACTTAACTTAATTCTATAATACGAATCGTATTTTATACATACAACTCACGTATTCTCTCAGTATACTACTCGTACAATAATCGTATTGTACTTCATATTTAATCGTCGTATTATACATAGATACTAAATAGTACCATAATTGTATAACACTCGCTTTAACTATAACGAAATTCTTCTACGCATTTCATTTCCTTCTCGGAAATCAATATACTCAACCCTTAGGTTTTAAGTCCGCAGGCAAAAACTCCGTTTGTCATAAATGAAATATTATCAGATATTTCATTTTATCTTGATATTCTATCATTACGCGTTTCTCGAAATTTCAAAATAATTCCCCGAACAGAAATAGATGAATAGTGTTTTTACAGAAATTTCTCGGAAAATAAATCTTTTCGTCTTGGAAATTCCAAACAATTAATCCTAGCACATAGCCAGATTACTAATCATATTAGCACATTCTAGGTCATAGAACGACCTTCACATAGCTTACTCACATAATAAATCAATTAAATACATTTAATTCACATAATCAAATAAAAATTTAATTATCATAAAAATCTAATTTTCTCGGGCGTTACATTCTCTCCCTTATAAGGATTCTGTCCCCGGAATCTTAGCTTATAATTACATAAACAAATGAGGAAAATCTTCCTTCATTTTACTCTCGAGCTCCCATGTTGCTTCTTCGGCATTGTGGTTTCTCCATAACACCTTCACTGAAGGTATGACCTCCTTTCTTAAAACTTGTTCCTTCCTATCAATAATTTGAACTGGAAGTTCCTCGTAGGACAAGTCTTTCTCTATCTGAATAGATTCATACTCTATTACGTGTTTATAGTCCAGTTTATAAGGACGCAACACTGATACATGAAACACATAATGAATGCGTTCCATTTCTGGAGGTAAGGCTACTTCATAAGCCACCTCTCTTACTCTTCTTAAAATCTCAAAAGGTCCTACAAACCTTGGACTTAACTTCCCTTTCTTTCCAAAACGTATCTTCCCCTTCCAAGGCGATACTTTCAGAAAAACAAAAGATCCTACATCAAATTCTCTCTTTTCTCTGTGAGGATTCGCATACTTCTTCTACCTATCTTGAGCAGCAACTAATCGAGTACGTATTAAATTCACCATGTTCGCCGTCTGCTGTACCATCTAAGGTTCCAACATCCGACGTTCACCCACCTTATCCCAACATAATGGAGTTCGACACTTCCTTCCATACAACGCTTCATAAGGCATAATGCCTATACTAGCATGCAAACAATTGTTGTATGAAAATTCCACCAACGGTAGATATTCGTCCCAACTCCCTTTGAAATCCATAACGCAAGATCTTAACATATCTTCTAGCGTTTAAATTGTCCTTTCACTCTGACCATCTGTCTGAGGATGATACGCCATACTCAATCTTAACTGTGTTCCCATTTGCTCTTGCAAACTCCTCCAAACGTTTGATGTGAATCGTGGATCACGATCTGACACAATCGAAACAAGTACTCCATGCCTAGAAATAATTTCCTTGACATACAACTTAGATAACTGATCTAGGTTATACCTAACTCCTATTGGTAGAAAATGAGCCGATTTCATCAATCGATCCACTATCACCCAAATAGCATCGTATCCTTTTCTTGTTATTGGAAGTCCCACCAAAAAGTCCATTGTGATATGCTCCCATTTCCACTCTAAAATTTCTAACGGTTGCAACAACCCTCTAGGTTGTTGGTGTTCAGCCTTAACTTTTTGACAAGTTAAGCACCTACTAACATATTCTTCCATCTCCCTCTTCATGTTTGGCCACCAAAAGTTTTGACGAAGGTCTTGATACATCTTCGTACTACCTGGATGTATCGAGAACCTCGAACTATGAGCCTCTATCATTATTTCCTCCTTTAATTTTGGATCATTCGAAACCCAAATTCTTCCTTCAAAATGAAGTAATCCCTCCTTATCGAGGTTATACTTAGTCTTCTCTTCATCTTCTACCCTCTTCTTCATCTTCTTGCATTCCTCGTTGCTCGATTGTACTCCCCTAACCCGTTCCACTATGGTCAGTTGGGTTTCCATGGAAAATAACATTTCCACCGCCTCCTCCGGTAACTTAACTTCTAACTCCATTCTGGCCATCGTTATTATCAACTCATTCTGAGTTGTTAACATTGATAGTTTCTCTCTACCCTTCCTACTTAGCGCATCGGCTACTACATCTGCCTTCCCCGGATGATATAAAATATCATAGTCATAATCTTTTATCAGCTCTAACCACCTTCTCTGTCTCATGTTCAACTCCTTCTGTGTGAAGATATATTTTAAACTTTTGTGGTCCGTGTATATTTCACACTTCTCACCATATAGATAATGCCTTCATATCTTCAAGGCAAAAACTACCGCTGCCAATTCCAGATCGTGAGTAGGATAGACCTTCTCATAATCCTTCAATTGACGTGATGCATACACAATGACTTTGCTATGCTGCATGAGCACACAACCCAACCCTTTATGCGAAGCGTCGCTATACACTACAAAGTTCCCTGTATCATCTGGTAAGGATAATATAGGTGCGTCACTTAACCTTTTCTTTAACTCCTGAAAATTGTTCTCACATTTTTCAATCCACACATACTTCACCGATTTTCTTGTCAGATTTGTCAATGGAGTAGCTATTTTAGAAAAGTTCGAAATGAACCTTCTATAGTATCCCGCTAACCCAAGAAAACTCTGAACCTAAGTTGGCATTTTCGGTTGCTCCAACTCATTAACTGCTTCTACTCTTGCCGGATCTATGGAAATGCCATCCTTATCAATAACATGTCCTAGAAACTGTACTCTCTCAAGCCAAAATTCACACTTTATGAATTTTGCATACAACTTCTCGTTCCTTAGTGTTCCCAACACTATCTTTAAATGTTCTGCATGATCTTCTGGCGTCTTTGAATAGACTAGAATATCATCAATGAACACTACGACGAACTTGTCTAAATATTGTTTGAACACTCTGTTCATCATATCCATAAATGCGCCTGGCGCATTAGTCAACCCAAATGATATCACCAGAAACTCGTAATGACCATAACGAGTTCTAAATGCCGTCTTAGGTACATCCTCCTTCCTCACCTTTAACTGATGATACCCCATGCGCAAATCTATCTTAGAAAAATACTTTGCCCCTTTCAACTGATCAAATAGATCATCGATCCTGGGCAACGGGTATTTATTCTTAATCGTCAACTTGTTCAACTATCGATAGTCGATACAAAGTCTTAATGACCCATCCTTCTTCTTTTTAAACAACAGGGTGCTCCCAAGGAGACACACTCGGTTGAATGTACTTCCTATCTAATAGTTCTTGCAACTGAACCATTAACTCCTTCATCTCAACTGGCGCCATCCGATATGGTGCCCTTGAAACTGGTGCCGTTCCCGATAACAGATCAATTACAAACTCAACCACCCTGTCCGGTGGAATGACCGGTAACTCCTCCGGAAATACATCCGCGAACTCTTGCACTATAGGTATCTGGTCCAAGGATGTTCCCACTCTTTGGGTATCCACAACATGGCACAGATAACCTACACACCCTTTTCTCAACATTTTCCTAGCTTATGTCATCGACAGACAACAAGAGCGTCTCGGTGATTTACTACCGAAGAACACTACCTTGGTTTTCTTAGAAAGCCAAAGGTTTACACTTTTTCTATGGAAATCCATTATCGCCTTATGGTTAACCAACCAATCCATACCAAGAATTACATCGAATTCTTTTAACCTTATCGGTACCAAATCTACCGATAACTTATTCCCTCTAATATCTACGCAACAATCTTTATGAATATGTTCAATGGGGATTATCTCTTCATTCGCTACCTTAACGTCTAAAGGTATTGGTAACTTCTCAAGGATTAAACCTAATTGCTTAGAAAATTCACATGTTATAAAAGAACAAGTAGCACCCTAGGCAAATAACACATAAGCATTTATCTTACTGACTGGAATGATACCTGCTACCACATTCGTTGATGCAACCGCATCTTGGACGGTCATATTAAACGTACGAGCTGAGGGTCTACCCACTGACGGTGTTGGTCCAGTAATGGCTAACTTACCACTACCAGAACCCTTATTTCCCTCTAAACCCTGCTTCAGGCAATTTCTTGCCATGTGGTCCAATGACCCACAGACAAAACACCCCTGATTCTTTATAGGGTTAGAACAGTTGGGTGACAAATGCCCCTCCTGCCCACAGTTATAGCAAACTACTTTGCCCTTTAAACAGACTCCCATATGAGTTTTTTCGTATGTCTTACATGCTTCTGTTCTCCGCTTGGGCTCTCTTTGCTTTACCCCAGTATTCCCAGGGTTAAAACTCTTCCTCTTTGGCAAGTTACCGCTTCCACTGGCAACTTCAGCCTTACTCACTCCCTCTAACTTACTCTTGTTCTTTCGTTCTTTGTGGTACTGAGACAATGCCTCACCACCACCTTTAGCTAAAATCACCTTTTCCAGAATGGTCCCGTAGGAAGCACTCTGAAAAACTGATATCCTACTGTAGAGCCAGGGTTTTAAGCCATGCTCAAACCTGCGTGCCTTCCTCTCCTCTGTATCCATCCGGTGTGGAGCAAATCTCGCCAATTCATTGAACTTGGTGGCATACTGGGGAACTGTCATATCCCCCTGCTTAAGTTCTAGGAACTTAATCTCCATCCTACCCTGCATGCTAGTAGGGAAATAGTTTTCGAAGAAGACCTTCTTAAATTGTTCCCACGTAACAGCTTCAGTTCTAGCCCTACCCTGGTGAGCCTCCCTCCAGTAGTTGGCTTCCCCCTTCATCATGTAAGTCGCAAAAGAAGTCTTCTGCGCCTCATCTACGTTTATTATCACAAACACCTTTTCAATCTCTTTTACCCATGTCTAGGCTTCTAGTGGGTCCGTTGTTCCTCGAAACTCAGGAGGACCCACACTCTTAAATTCTTTAAAGGTAGTTGTTCTTACTACCCTAGGAGCTACAGGAATCCCACCCCAACTTGGTTAAATGCAGCCGTTAATAAATTAACGAACTCTTGCATAGGGTTATTAGGACCCCCCCCCCCCCCGATTCTCATTATGAGACTCGGCCTCTTGGTTACGTTGTCTCCTTCTTGGAGGCATAATTCTGATTAAATAAATAAAGTTTTGTTATTATCTATTTAACTACTCGGTTATCATTTTCAAACAACAACATCCACTCATACCACAACAAGCACATTTAATAAAAACTTCATTATATAAATATGCTTTCATAGTCAAAACTATTTACATCATGTTCCCTTAGTCAAAAGCTATTACATACTATCCCGCGATTGCCTTCTACAAAAATTAGGATTTACAAAAAGACTACCCTTAATTATACAAAAGAGGGCTTTACGTCACTACTACATATAAAAAGATCTAATGATCTACTAACACTGTCGAACGGCATTCTCATATTTCTGGTTTGCCAGTATCGACACAATATCTCCACTTATGGTATGTCGAATCTGTCCGGACTCAATGGAATAACAAGCAATTTTCAGCTTGAAATCCTCATGAGCGCACTCGTGGATGTGTGACATCCTAGCTATCTTCTAGTCTTTTTCAACAAGTTTCTTTTGAAGTTCTAGAACCTCATCCTTATAGTCACGTGCTTTATCCGTCATAAGCACTTTCGTCGTCTTTCGACTCAAAGTCCGCCTCTGCAGATTCCTTCGCCTCATATATAGGCGATTATCTCCTCATTCTCGAAGTTTCTATCATAGTGCTTGTGAGATGCACATTCCTATCCAACACGCATGATACAATGATCTCATTGCATCCGGAGGTGTTAGCTCTCGAGTAGGTATCACCGTAATTAACCGTTGTCACCTCCATTTCCTCCTCCACGTCCAACATCTCATTAAGGTATGATGCTAAACCCATCATCTCCTCAGAGTATTCCTCCTCAGAGATGTACTCCTCAATGTCTGAGTCTTCTAGTACAACTAACGGTACCTCCGCCACTAGCATTGGTACAATTTCAACTTGGTTCACTGACCCTTCACTCACAACGTGAATGTCTCTATACATCATGCTATCGATCGACGTCTAAAATAGCACATAACAAGTTGATTAGTACATAATACACAATAGTATAAGCACAAATCACATTTAATTTATTTAAGGTTACTTTTCATCTTTTAAATCTTTCAGTACTGAGTTATCTCAATACCTTATTAATTCATTCAACTCGAATTTCTTTCTTCGGACTTTACCTTCCTTACGAGGTTATTAGCCTAAGGTTTTTCCCCCCCTTAAGTTTTATAACCTAATGCTTTGATACCAACCTGTGACGCCCCCAAATTCGAGTATCTTCCAACCCGACATATGGTGCTCCACTATACTAATATCCATACAACCATTCCATTGAAATACAACAAAATGAATGTAATTACTATCTTCTTATTACAATCAAAGTATAATCCTTCCCAGGTTCATAAATCAGTTACATCGTTCGTGGTTCATAATGTATAATACATAAAAACTTACTAATCCTTAACTGCAGTTATATAATTCACGCAAGAAGTGAGCATGAAAGCTCATCAAGTTTAACAAAGGATAACAGTAATACCACCTTCGTGAATTATATAACAATTCCTACATAACTGAACAATAGTTATGAATTATCATGAAACAATAATACTTTAACAATTCATAACATCAATTCCCAAAGTATAGAATAGATTAGGAATTCTAAACCGGTCGATAGACCATGAATAGTAACTTTCGGTTTTCATACTTGAAAAGGATTTCACAGAACTAAGGTTGTTACGTCCGCATTACTTACGAGCACTTCCAGGTGATCAGCCTATAGTACTCTATGTTGATCAACACTCATTCATTAAACGTATTTACGTTTAATATTATTGGCAAACTCGTGTGCCCATCGAATAATCAATGAAAAATACTTTTGTTTGTTCATAGACAAACCTTACCTTCACGTTCGTACCAATTACTTGGCATAGGATAGCGTTAACATTTCTATATAGAAAGATATGAATCATAATCAATCTATATCTTACGAATAGTCGAGCCGAGTTAAAATCTGGCATCAACCCTTTCTTTAAAACCAGTTATGCAATTCAGTTCAACGAATCACATAAAACTTGGCTAACTTGGAAGTTAAACAAGCGTTAAGAAAACTTGCCTTTCAGCATCTTCAAATAACTTAATCGACTGACCACAGCCTTTACAGAATCTACATGATATATTCACATAGCACACTATAATTAGCTAACAAACAAATGTTCATATTATTTTACCAACTTCTTTCTCTTCTATGTCTCAGTTAACTTAATATTAATAACAAGGTCAACTCAACTCATTACCCTTCGTCCCGGCTAATTACTCAACTGACGTTATTAATCGGACTCGAACATTGTTGATAAAGTACCAACTTCGTTCATCGTTCATAACTTATTAACATGCATTCAATTCCTAAGTCCAATACCATATACTCTAGTATAGGTAATATAGGAATAGTTTTAATACACTTATGAAGTGTACAAACATTACTCCCTTAGGTTTCCAAACAATTGAAGTTTAAAACCTATGTCACTATCCAAAACCCTGCACTCGCGCTGCGGCACGACTTCTATAGCCCTAGACTGGCGTTGCGGCGCTAGTTGGCAGTGTCTAACTTCCGGTCTCGGCGCTGCGGCACGACACTTTGTACCAACAGTGGTCATATTGCGGTGCCATTTAGCAAAGGGTTAAATAATACACTGCATTGCATGGCAATGCGGCATTTACACTACATCGGCGCGCGTGCGGACCTCGATGCAGAATTTCAACAGTTTTGAAAAAATTTACGAAATTTTCGGGGTTATAACTTCTTCGTTATAAGATCGATTTGGTCCGTAAAAAAGACTACACGTCATAAATGACATACTCTACGTGTTCATATAAGAATTCGATACTTTCTAATCCGATAACTCAAAATTCACTATTGAGTTCATTTTCTAAGCGTTCGTAAATGTTAATGAGCGTTCAATGCTCGTTTTCTTCGTTTTAAGTCGGAATTCGACGATTCTCAAAACCACAACTCTTAATT
Source organism: Panax ginseng (assembly GCA_020205605.1). Classification (NCBI taxonomy): domain Eukaryota; kingdom Viridiplantae; phylum Streptophyta; class Magnoliopsida; order Apiales; family Araliaceae; genus Panax; species Panax ginseng. Next base: position 116,632,579 of record CM035132.1, read on the forward strand.
TTACCCTATCTCATGTGTTGACATTGAAAAATAACATTTTCAAGTCTCACGTCAACTTTCGACCTCCAATCCGGAATTCCAACGTTTTCGACGTTTAAAGTCTATTTCCGTGAAATTCGCCATAACTTCGTTACTAATGTTCTCTAAGCCAAATCTCATGGAATACTCCATGGATTTCATATCTACATCCTAACCAAGAGAGATGCATATATTAACGTATTGATGGAGTTCAATCATTTATAAACAATCGATCTCAACAAACAATATTTTCATGGTTTGAAACTATAACAAACCCTATGATTCTTACGATCTCATGACTTATAGAGATTGAATCTATGGTAAGTCATCTTTAATCCACTATACAAGACATATGTCACCCATTTTATGATCCTCCAAGATAAAAGAAAATCAAAAGAGATGGAAATAAAAAATAAGGATTATTACCTCAAGAACTCTTATGAAATCTCTTGAAAACTCTGAGTCAAAGCTTCCAAAGTGTATGTTTGTGTAGTCTAGCTCTCTTTCTCTCTCAAATAATCTAATTTGGGTAATTGAAAACTCACAAATGAACCAACCTAGCTTCTTATTTATAGGAAAATAGAATGGAGGGCATAATAGGCATTACACACAAACCTCCTTACTATTCACTCTTGGTCACCAAGTAAAATGCTTGGTGACTAAGCCTTATTCTTGGCTTGCACACCAAGGTGGCCGGCCCATCCTTGCCATGGGTCATCCTGTAAGACCCCAAATAATTAATAAATGAAATTTAATTTTCTCTATTTATTATTTTGAAATAGTAAGGGTTGATTTGATTAATGTGGATAGTTATGGGTAAAATACGCAAGTATTTCAAAATAAGCAAGTTGTTATAAAATATTCATTATTGTCGGGGAATATTTGTTTGGTCGTGGAATATTCGATCGTTGTGGGAATATTAAATGCATTTGACTATGATCTTTTTGTGGGCCCCATAACGGAAAAGCGATTGGATGAAGAAAATGACAAATATAAGTTGTTTAAAAATAACGGCGTAGTTATTACTGATTTACACTTTGTTGGAATACCCGGTGGGTTAAAACACACGATGTCTGGCGTTGTTGCACCAATTATTGACTCTTACGTAAGAAGACACTACTCAATAATGGTTACGATAATTCTTATTCGGTATTTTATTTTATTGATTCAATAATTGTTTGCGTTGATATTTTATATTCTTTGTTGTTTCAATAATTGTCATTACACAGTATTTTTCATTATCGAACCAATAATTCATATTATCTGAATAATATTATTAGATAACATTATTGGCAATGTCTAGAAAGTTCATCTAAGGAGAGGTTTGGTCACCTAATTACGCTACCAAGAAGGAGAGAAATTCTTATTCGAAAGCCCCTCTTTCCTGGGAACTGCCTGGTTGTCAATATTGTGATTCTGTAATATTATTTGTGAATAATTAATTATTGATTCATATGATGAGGAAAATATTTATTTTATGTGGATATAGATGGAGAAAATTTTTATAGTGACAATTGTTGAAAATTAATATTTTATTTTTTTTGATAAAATAATTCATTTAAATATATTATTATATTTTTAATAATATAATAATGGTGATATTTTTTACAAGTGAATGTGGGATATATGAGTATATAAGGAGGAGTATTTTTGTTACCAAAAATGTTTAAAACATGTTAAACATGTCGGTGGACCCCATTTATTATTTGAAATTTGATTATAGCACAGAAAATCGCTCATTTGTGGATTTCGGTCAATTTACATTTGGAATTTGGAAAAACTTTCTTCCGTAAAGTTGCAGAGAATTGAATTTCCTATAAACACTCGCGAGATTTTATTTTACGGCAAAAGGGCTATTTATTGTGAATTATTGAAGTTCCGAAGCTCCGAAATAATTGATTTTTGGAAGTTTAAAATAATTTAAATAAGAAAAACGTTTTTTAAATGTTTTGGGCATCTTTAACATGTGTTGATGGCTGAGATCAGATTGTCTAGATGGGCGTAGAGAATTTATTAAATATATTAATATTATATTAAATTTTCTGCTTTGGTGTTCTAAGCAATTTCCTATAAATAGGTGCTTAGGTTAGAATTGAAAATCACACTTAAACCAAGTTTTCTCTCTATATTATCGAGCGTATTCTTGTGAGTATTTTGAGTATACTTTGAGTATTGCTATACGGTGAAAGTTCAAGTCATAGCCTATATCCGGTGTTTCAACTAGAAGTACTGTCTTTCGAGGTAAGGGATGTTATTTTCTTCTCAAATGATATTATTTCTTCAATATCATTATGCTGAAATATTGGTTGAAACTTTTTATCAAATTTGGAACTTTTTCATGTCGGGGTTACTATTCACGAGTACTATTCATGAAGCGTGATGATGTTTTTGTGAAATTTCTATCTTTTGGTGTCGGAATTACTATTCACGTATACGACACTATTCACGTATACGGCACTATTCACGAATACGACACTATTCATCGAAAAATGAAATTTTTCCTTTTCATCCAAAATATCTATTCTGGATACTAGCTTTGATTGTATCCATGTTTTGATCATTCTTGAATTTTACACCACTATGATTATTTTTGAGGTATTTTTGGACGTGGATAAAACAAAGTACGAATCCTTAATCCTTAATCCTTGTCATTTTGTTTTCACCGGATTCGTTTCTTTAAAAAAATATTTTCATCATCCTCGGTCTTAAAAGATGAATGATTTATGATGAATATCTTTGGCTTTTGTAGTGCAAAGATGAATGATTTCGATGAATATGTTTGGCCAGTAGTGCAAAGATGAATGATTTCGATGAATATCTTTGGCCGTAGTGCAAAGATGAAGCAGTGTTTAGATGAACATAACTAATCGGGTGAATGTCCTTGGCTCGTAGAGCAAGGATGAATATTTGATCTCGGATATATATTGATTGATGTTCTGGGGATAAAATAGGCGATGAACTTTAAAATTCATACATAGAAGATAGTAGTTTGCATTCTCTACTTAACTCTTCTAATGAATTATTATTTCATTGCGAATATTGATTTAAAACTTGTTGTCTATTGTATTCTATTATATTTTTCCTGTTGAAGACTAACGATAATTTTGTTGTATATTATCTTAGTCATAATATTCTTCTTTCGGCTAGTCGAGCTCACCCTTTTCCTTTTTGTTCCATTTTTCTTCTCGGAGGCGAGAATGTAGCGAGTACTAGTCTGGGTATGGAATAAAGGTTTAGAAAGAGTTGTTTAGTAGTCCTCACCATTTTGTAAAATAATGTATAATTGTGATGAGGATTTATTTGGGTATGTATATTGTCTAGAAGACAATAATTGTTTTTTTAAACTCACAGTATATATGTTGTCGTATTTTGCACGACAAATGTATTAATAAAGTTGTAGTTATTTCTGTACCATGTATTTGGCGACTCAGAATGAGTTGGATGGAATGGACCTATTTTGGGGGCGTCACACATCCCATGGGTTGCCCCATGGGTTTTACCCATTCGGTGACCCACCGGTTAGATCCATGGTTCGGTTTTCATGAATTGGGCTTAACTAAATTAACATTGGGCCTTGACTTGGGCTTAACCCACTAATCACTTGGGCTTGCTCATTCAAATAATTGGACTAATTAATAATCCAACTCAAATGAATTAACATTAAGACTTAACTTAATTCTATAATACGAATCGTATTTTATACATATAATTCACGTATTCTCTCCGTATACTACTCGTACAATAATCATATTATACTTCGTATTTACTCGTCGTATTATACATAGATACTAAATAAAACCATAATTGTATAACACTCGCTTTAACTATAACGAAATTCTTCTACGCATTTCATTTCCTTCTCGGAAATCAATATACTCAACCCTTAGGTTTTAAGTCCCCAGGAAAAAACTCTATTTGCCATAAATGAAATATTATCAGATATTTCATCTTATCTCAATATTCTATCATTATGCGTTTCTCAGAATTTCAAAATAATTCCCCGAACAGAAATGGATGAATAGTGTTTTTACGGAAATTTCTCGGAAAACAAATATTTTTGTCTTGGAAATTCCAAACAATTAATCCTAGCACGTAGCTAGATTACTAATCATATTAGCACATTCTAGGTCATATAACGACCTTCACATAGCTTACTCACATAATAAATCAATTAAATTCATTTAATTCACATAATCAAATAAAAATTTAATTGTCATAAAAATCCGATTTTCACGGGTGTTACAGTTTCTGATCGAGATCCAAGATTCACTTCAAGATTTTGGGTTAGTTTGAAAAAAACTATGGGCACAGATTTACGATTTAGTTCGGCATATCATCCTCAAACGGACGGGTAGTCAGAGAGGACTATTCAAACTCTTAATGATTTATTAAGACTATGTTTCCTTGACTTTAAAGGAAGTTGGGACAAGTTCTTACCATTAGTGGAGTTTTCCTACAACAACAGTTATCAAGCAAGTATTGGCATGGCTCCATTTGAGGCGTTGTATGGAAGAAAGTGTTGTTTTCCAGTATGCTGGAATGAGGTGGGTGAAGCAACGTTGTTGGGACCGGAGTTGGTACGTATGACTACGGAAAAGATTCAAACGATCCGACAACGTATAAAAACCTTACAAGATCGACAAAAGAGTTATTCTGATCTTCATTGAAAGAACGTGGAATTCAATATTGGAGAGCATATGTTGTTACTTGTTGCTCCATGGAAATGAGTAATGAGATTTGAAAAGAGAGGAAAGCTCAATCCTCGATTCATTGGCCCATTTATAATCCTTGATCGAATAGGAAATGTGGCCTTTAGTGTCGCCTTACCGCCAAGTATGTCTCGTGTTCATAACATTTTTCACATATCTATGTTACGTAAATATGTGAAAGACCCGAACCACATTATTGAATTAGAACCGGAAGAGATAGTGGAAGATTTAATGTATGAAGAGGTACCGGTTAAAATCTTGGATAAGAAGGATTATATTCTATGCTCTAAAGTTATACCTCAAGTCAAAGTTTTGTGGAGAAACCACGACGTTGAGGAAATGACTTGGGAGTTAGAATCTAAAATGAAATCAAGGTATCCTCACCTCTTCGACATACCAGGCACGCACCCTAATTTCGAGGATGAAATTTCATAAGAAGGGGAGGTTGTAAGACCCCATCTTTTATGAATAAAGATTAATTTCTCTCGAAATATATTTTTGAATGTTATGGTGTGGATTTTATATAATGTTATAGTTGTAGGTAATATTTACAAATTTTGCAAAGTAAGCAACTGGTTATATAATATTCGATTGGTCGGGGAATATTCGTTCTACCAGGGAATATTTGTACGACAACACAATCATTGGTGGACCCCACAACGAAAGTATTGTCGTAGTTAAAAAATGATAGAATTATCTTTTTATAAAAATAACGGCAAATGTTTTACCGTTAAACTTTTGAACTACCCGGTAGTAAAAGTATAGTAATACGCGTGGTTGCATAGTAGCACACAGTATTGATTATTGATGCTTACCTGAGAAGTCACTCAATTATACTCAACTATTGCTACAGTAATTGCTGTATAATATCTCTCATATTATTGATTCAATTATTGTCACAGTATTATCTGCATAATATTTTATATTATTAAATCAATAATTGAGACGAAAAAGTTATTCATATTATTATTTGCAATATTGACAATGTCTAGAAGTTACATTAAGGAGAGGTTAGGTCACCTAATTGCGGCATAATAAGGAGAAATCCTTATCGGAAAGCCCCCTCTTTCCTAGGAACGACCTGGTTGTTAAATATTGTGAGTTATAATATTAATGATGAATAAGTTCGTGTTGATTAAAGATGAAATTTATAGTTCCATTGTGTTGGGATTATTAGTGTTAGTGGAAATCGACATTTATTTCGATAATAATTGATGTCTGGAAGTTATACTAACCAATCGGGTAATTAATAGGATAAATGAGCAATTAATTGCTGTTAATTCACATGCTTATAACTATTTGTTCACATGTGTGTACTATTGATTCACATGCATGTACTATTAGGGGAGGTGGTGCAAGATTGATAATACTTGCATGAATAAATTAAAAATGGAGGTATAAATGAAGGTACTATACTGTAATTCATATTTTCACATGTATAGAACTATTGATTCACATGATTGTACTATTGATTCACATGATGTACTATTAGGGGAGGTGGTGCAAGTTTTTTAATACTTGCAAGACTAAATTAAAAATGAAGGTAAGATACTGTAATATTTTGAGCCCCAAAATGTGCAATTATCGAAACTATATTTTTCTATAAATAGAAGCTCATTCTTCTTCCATTTTCACAAATTCACTAAGACTCACAAGAGCAATTATAGAGAGAGAAGCTATAGAGAGAGAAGATATAGAGAGAAAGAAGAAGAGAAGTCTGCTACCTCACTATTCTAGTATCCAATCTTCTTCTGAGGTAAGGGATATTATATTTTTCAGTATTCATAGAAATAATATTTTCTTCCATACTCTGTAGTATGTGAGTAATATTATTTCGTTCCATATTCCTGATTATACCCTCATTCTTTTAAAATATTGCTTCTATACTCCGTGAAATTAGTAGAATATCCTTGATATTTGCGCTTCATCCAGTATCTTTTCATGGAAATATTATTCTGAGCTTTCTAGATAATTATTGATAATTTTATACCAGAATACTATTCATGAGTTACTATTTATGGGTTACTATCCACCCAATTACTATTCACTCAAATATTGTTCATTCGGGTATTCGGGGCATTTTTAATGTCGGAGTACTATTCATGAGTTACTATTCACAGGTTCCTATTCACCCAGTTACTATTCACTCGAATATTATTCACTCAGGTATTTGAGGCACTTTTTATGCCGGGGTACTATTCACAAGGTACTATTCCCAAAGTACTATTCACAGGGTACTATTCATGGGGTACTATTCACCCGAAAAATATATTTCTTTTCTGTCCAAATTATTTTTGATACATTAATATTATTCTTGAATTTTACTCCACAAAGCAGTATCATGTTGACAATTTGGATATTTTTAAACTCTGGATAAATTTAAAGTCTTTAAAATTTATCCTTGATTTTGTTTGATTAATGTTTATATCATTGTCATCATCTTCATGCTTATATTATGATGAAAGTCATCTTTGGCTTATGTGCATAGATCAAATGTTGATTGGTATGATTATGACCATGGATCATTCAGTATAATCGTGACCCGTAATGTTACAAATGATGTGGTAAAAGTCCTCAGTGGCCTGTAGTGCATTGATGGACAATTGTTGGTATGATTATGACCAAGGATTATTCGGTATAATCATGACCATTGATGCTTACATGAATATCATTGGCCCGTAGTGCAGGGATGATTCGATGATGTGGTTTATTTATTAAGCTAAGTCTCAGTGATAAAATTGATGAAAAACTTTTTAAATCATAGAAGATAGTAGATATCATGCTCTACTACTCTTCTAATGGATTGCTTGTTCCGCTGCAGTTAAACTTGATGTTTATTGTATTTTATCAGTTTAACACTGTTGAAGACTAATGATAATTATTCTGCATTATCTTAGTCGTAATATTTCTTACTGGGCTAGTTGAGCTCACCCTTTTGCTTTCATTGTTCTCTTCAGGAAATGAGAACGTAGCCGGGACTAGTCGGGGAACAGAGTGATGGTCCGAGATGGTGTTATAGTAGTCCTCACTATTCTATAAAATAGTGTGACAATAAATGTAATGAGGACTCTATTTGAGAGTGGATATTATCTAGAAGGAAATATTCTTGTTTAAACTCCCAGCTATGTTTTGTCGTATATTACCCAACAATTGTATAATTAAGTTTGTATTTGATTTATGTATCATGTATTTGACGACTCAAGATGGGTGATGTATACCTATTTTGGGGGAGTCACATAAACTGATAATGGTTGGTCAATTATGGAGTATAATGTCAAAACCCTAGTATTAATTTCTTAAACCCTATTTTGAAATTCAAATAGGAGTTCAAGACTGTGTAGTGATTGTGTTATATGATTTATGTTGCGTACTATAGAATTTAATGTTAATTAGAGAAACCCTAATTATTATTTGGAAATCCTAATTGTTAGAAACCCTAATTTCTAAAATTAGAAACCCTATTTGTTATTTAGTAACTCTAATTATCAAATTGGAACCCTAATTGCTTATTGTAAACCCTAATCGCTAATTTGGCACGCTTAATGATAATTATTAAATTCTTAAACCTAATTTGTAAGTTCAAGTAATTAGGAAACCCTAATTTTCCATTTTTAGTAACTTAAATTTCCATTTTTAGCCTTATCAAGAAATCCTTAAAAACTAATACACAAAACCTTAGGTTACCAACATACCATTAAAATTGCTAGCCAAAAGACAATATTACCCTTTTGCATTATTTATTAGGTTACTTAAAAATCTTGCCAAATAATGAGTTGGTGACCAACTCTAACCTACTAATTGACCAAGTTCTCATCACTTCAGCTATATAATTCATCAGCCAGTACATTATAACATTATATATATATATAGATTAAAGAGAAAGAAATTACTCATTTTATTGCTCATATGAACCTAGACATTTTCTCTCTAAAAATTCGGGACTTATAGTGAGAGGGAGTGTTAAACTAAACCATGATCAGTTCATAGGCTTCCATAAACAGATTCAAGGATCAGATTCAAAGGATCAAAGCCAATAGAGGTATAAACCCTAAATTATGAAATCCTTAAAATTTTGTGTTCATATTGGTGTTTGTTAGTTAGAATGGTGTTATATGATGTTATTAAGTGATCTGGGTTGATAGATGTTAGATCCATAACATCTATAGGCTCAGATTTGAAGATCTCAAAAATTTGGAGATTTTAAAAAAATGGTCTGATAGTCCAATGTCAGGGCCCATAGATCTTCACCCGTTAGCTGTTTATTGTGTTTTATGTTATGGATTTGTTCTATGCCATGGGGAATATGATTTGGAACTGGAAACAGGGTCAGATCATGTCTAGATTTCATTTTATAAGTAGTCAAATATGGTTGATTGACCATGACCTAACTGGTTTCTGGGTAACCCAGATTTCCATAATGGTATGACAGTTGTTTTTTAAGCCTTTGATCTTGCTACTATTAAGTGTTTAGGCCATGTTGTTGTTTGTAACTTGTATCTGACATATAGACTACACGTATATGCCATAAGATCACTTATATCTTTCATAGAATCAAAAATATAGATGGTCAAAGTAGGCTTGTCCACCTGTTTTGATGATTTTCTAGAAAACCTAGAAAAGTGAAGAAAAAGATTTCTGACTTGGTTTGACCATGCCAGATCTTGCTCATGTGTTGTTTCTATAATGATATGATGTTATAAGATTGTACCCTGACATCAGTTTTAAAAGATGGAACTATAGACACTCGAAATTTTCTGTACACCTATTACTAACATTACAGGAGGGCAAATTCGTCTTTCGGAGATAACACTGGAAGACAGCTCACATCCATTTCGGATACCACCAGAAGTTCAATCTCAACCCCGGAACACACACCGAGAGTATCAATTCCAACCTCGGAGATAACCCCAAATTTCGTCCTTGGAGATAACCCTAAGGACTGCCGTTGCAGTTCCAGCGATAACCCCGAAAATGCTTATTTTAAATGCATGCAATCAGATTCAATATCAGACCTCCTGTTGAGGCACTCATTCGAAAGACCCAGAGCTAAAACCGGGAAGACAGGAACACTCAAAGATGACCCTGCGGAATTCAAATACTTGTAGCAGTTCAATCTCAAAGATAACCCTGAGCAACGTCCGCTATCAGCCCAAACCGGAGATAACCCCAGTGATGAGAAAAATCGTCATCTTGCCACCTTAACCCACAACGCGCCGTCTCAACACTTCATACATATAATTTTACACAGCAATGTCCCACAAGAGCCAAGGAGTTCCAATCCCGAGTGACTATTACGCATGGAAGCACACCAGATAGAATTTGAAGCTTGAAGACCATGGGCATGGTCCCATCTTCCTGACTTCATACAACCTCTTATCCCATGTCATTGCGTAACTCTTGACAAAATCGGTCCGAAGAAGGTCTTGTACACCTCGTTCGGATGCTCGGATTGAAGTTTTGCAAGTTCGAGTGGACATCACAGTGCACGAGTGCACATACTTCGAGAAGGCGATCTGCGACTGCCGTAGGTACACATGCAGCCACCAGCTCTATAAATATAGAGCTTGGGGTGGCCATTTATAAGAAAAAAAGAGGCGATGAAGCCCTGTCAAATTTTCTCTGTACACACCCCATATTGAGTGCTTTCTCATTTTAAACACCTGTTAGCTCACATATAGCTATATTTTTACCGGCGGGAGCTGAGTGTCCATCCATTTATAGTCATAGAAGTCTACTTTGACAGCCCACTATAAGCCTTCTTACACTCTATAAAGTCTTTCTCTTCATCTTTGCACACACTATTCTTCACATTGAGAGTTGTGTTTGCGTATGTATGCCAGGACTTGATCAAGTGGTTTTTCATTTCATCTGTATATATATACTTATATATGTATATATTTATATATGGACTAACATTATCGAGTTATACCTCGATTGAGCCTAGAACTTATGTGCGGATCGTTTACTTGTTATATATATATATATATATATATATATATATATATATATATATATATATATATATATATATATATATATATATATATATATATACTTATATTTATGATTTGTTGTCGGATTATATCAGGATGAGCACGGATTTTATATAAGACATTTATCGCTATATATATATATATATATATATATATATATATATATATATATATATGAGCTGCTTTGTCAAAATTTGTTCGATGAGCTTTGTATTTTACATCTGGTGTGTTTCTTTGCTTTTATATACATATATATATATATATATATATATATAGCGACAAATAATTTGAAATGATAAACCTAGTAGGGATTGAGAAATATCATGTGCGTTTACCACTTATATATATATATATATATATATATATATATATATATATATATATATATATATATTTACATTTCACATCAAGCACGGAGTTTACATCGTGGCCTTTTACTACTTTATTTACATTTAGTCTCGCCTAGTGTTTACTTCGTGGCGGTTGATCGTCCTTATTGCTTTTTTTACACTTAGTCCTGCCTGAAATTTACTTCGTGGCGGTTGATCGCATTTATTTCTTTATTTACATTTCTGATCCCCCATGGAGGTGTTTCGTGGTGGTTGATCATGTCTCTATATATATATTTACCGCTTTTATATATTTATATTTTCGATCCCCATGGAGGTGCTTCGTGGTGGTTGATCATATTCTGTATATATATATATATATATATATATATATATATATATATATATATATATATATATATATATATATTTCTGACTTTTATATATATAATTCACATCGCTTTTCATATAAAGCTATGAGATCATGTGAACCTAGGAATCATGTGATCACTGATTGAGTTATCGAGTCTATATTAGGTTCCCGTGATGGACATTTTTAGTTGTAAGCAGCTTGTAAATTATTCACGGTGTTTGAATTTCCTTAGATGGCTATCATGCCCATGACGAGTTCGACATCGCTATATATTATTTTCTCGAAGATGCTTCGCATCTCAAAAATAAAAGCAAACAAGCCGAACATTTAATAATAAAATGGAAGTATCAAAGACCTCAATTACTATTGAGCACAGGGTTTGAAAAACCTCTTTTATAAAACCTCATTGCTATATCTTGTTTAAAACTGAATTTTTGTATAAATTCAAACCCTGTGTATATAGGTGTGAACGAGGCATATCACTACTTCTAAATAATTGCACATTGATCCACACACACACATTCATATAACAGTTTCTTGAAAAGTGGCAGTCACCGTGGAAACACGAATGTCAGGGGGTGCCTAACACCTTCCCTCCGCATAATCAAGCCCCCAAACCCAAATGAATCTCGGCTTCACAGACCCGTTTAGCAGTGCCACATCACTGGGTCAATGTGCAAACCTTTTCTTGGTTGCGTTGGTGCAACCAGTTAAAAACACCAATTGGTGACTCTTACAGTCAAATCGTCGACACTATACATGTCGGACTTTTTTCACTTATTTTTTCAAACAAATCTCATATAATATGAGAACACCAAAGAACAAGAAACGAAAAGGGATAAATAAAAATCCCGATGTCGACAAGTGGCGACTCTGCTGGGAACACTAGTAAGAGGGCTTAAGCCGCTATTACAAGCTTTTTAAAACTGTTATATTCTTGTGCATGAATGTTGCATTTACATTTATGATGAATGTGTACAAATGCATTTTACTTATTGCACTGCAATATATCTATCTGTGATATTAGTGCTTCACACGTCATCATTTTCATAAATGATGAGACACATTATATGTGAATGTATGTTATGTGGTTCCTCCACCAAGAGGCTATCCTGTCGGTGTTTGATTACTAGACTCGTAGGGAGACTAATTCCAACGAGGCTCAGGAAAGGCACCACAGAGATTTGCTCCAGTTGAAAGACCAGATTAACTTCCCGTCAAGTAGATTGAGATGATCTGGGAACCTTCATGTCAAAAAGCTGCGAGAGTAACCCTAAGATAGGTCAACCTCTAATAAACCAAATGTGGATGAAAGTCTCTTCATACTTTCCACTTTTAATTACTTGTAAAAGCATTTACCTGTAATTTTATTCCATGTTCATCTTTATGTAATGGAAAATATTAAGAATATTTATGCATACATGACATGCTATCAAATGACACCCGTTTTTACAGGATAATATTCCTAAAATGCACACATTATGATAGCATAAAAACATTTACATTATCCCTAAGACTAAACTACATAAGTTTTTTGTAAGGAAACAATTGGGCCTGTTACTCGCTCAAAATCCAAAAAAGCTGCAGCCAATCATGTCTTCTTCTGACCAGTCTAATCCCATTTCTCGAGAAGAATTTGACGAATTAAGTAAACAAATTACAGATTTGGCTATTCTGCTGAAAGAATCGCATCAGTCTACTCAGGGTACAAAGATGCCTATACATACAAAATCCTCTGCACAAGGAGGGACTCAAGGTTTGGATAAAACAAATCTAGAACCTCAGTTGGATATTGTGACGCCCCCAAAATAGGTCCACACGACCCATTCTGAGTCGCCAGATATCATACTATAAAAATCAAGTACAAACTTCATTTATACAACTGTTGAAGCGTAAATGCGAGAATCGACCATAGTTAAGCTGTGAGTTTTAATACAAATGTATGTAACTCTCATGTCGCCTCGACCACAACCTTACAATGGTACTTTACATAAAAGTATGATTTAAAAGCTGCATTTTAGAAATTAAAATCTTTGGGAAGTGCTCAAGGAAACCTTCGTACATGGGAGGCCATGCGTCTAGGTTATGATAGATATCATATGTCCATAGAATTATCCTTGGTTGACCCAATAGACCCCAAAGAAAAACTAGAAGATTACTATCATGTTCTTTCCAATGGTGAGTCTTCTCTTGACATATAACTATCTCCACTATCTGCAATTGAAAATTATATTTCAACCCAACTCCAAGATCATATAGGTAGTGCTCGTAGATATACTCAAAGCAAGTGGATGTGCACAACCCCTGCCTCTTATGATAACACGAGGTTGTATGTCATTAGACATCTTGTATGATAGTGGCAAAACACCCTTCCAAAGTTGGGTTCACCTCACCCTATTCGGTTCACCAAAATTAAATATCAAATGACGTATACAATACGACACACTTATCTAAAGTTCTCAATAAAATTATTTCCATACTATTTAGGGATAACCTCAACATCTATAGACCACCGTTCTATTCTCTTGTTACCCCCGCTTGACCCAGCTACACTCTTATTACCTGAAAGGAATTGTGAAGCAAAAAGGGTGAGCACAACTAGCCTAGTAAAGAATATCATGACTAAGATAATTTAAATCATCAATAGCATTCATCAGTAATAAATCAGAGATTTAGAACATATGGTAGATGATAAAACTTTTCAACCATAGTTGCAGCGGAACGAGCAATCCATTAGAAGAGTCAAATAGACCATCATGTCTATTATCTTTTTCATGTTAAAAGTCCACCAATAATGTTTTATCCCTGTAACATCAATCAACAATTCATGTCCACAATCATATGAATAACTCATAATCATAATTGTGATTCTAAATTCCTCTTCGCACCCAGGACGAAGAAAATTTTCATCACCTATCTTCACCTGAAACATCAAAAATCATGGTTATACCAAATCACAATTCCTGCTTATAATCATACTAATAAATTCATCTTTGCACTACGACCAAAGATATTCATTAACAATCCATCTTTGCACTACAGGCCAAAGACATACAACTGTATTTTAGAAAAATCAAGTAGAGCATGATATCAAGTGTATAATCAATATTTTATCGCTAAGACTGAGCTTAATAAATAATCCACATCATCGATTCATCCCTGCACTACGGCCAAGGATATTCATGTAATCATCAATGGTCATGATTATACCGAATAATCCTTGGTTATAATCATACCAATAACTGTCCATCAATGCACTACGGGCCAATGAGGACTTTTACCACATCATCTATAACATTACGAGTCATGATTATACCGAATGATCCATAGTCATAATCATACCAATAAACAGTTCATCTATGCACATAAGCCAAAGATACTCATAAATCAATAGTTCATATTTGCACGTAAGCCAAAGATATACAAATGTAAAACCAATAATCAACAGTCCATCTTTGCACGTAAGCTTTACCCATAATCAACAGTCCATCTTTGCACGTAGCCAAAGATATACAACTGTAAAACCAATAATCAACATTCCATCTATGCACGTAAGTCAAAGATGACTTTCATCACAATATAAGCATGAAGATGATGACAATGATATAAGCATTAATCAAACGAAATCAAGGATAAATATTAAAGACTTTAAATTTATCCAAATATTATCAATCACTTAATAAACTCATAATCTAATATTATTAATATTATAACAATATTTTAATCACTTCTTAAACTTATAAATAATTTATTTCAATTGTTTACATATTACCAAATAATGCATTTAATCATTCAAAAATGCCATACTCATAAGATTTCATCACCAATGATCAAATCCCTCATCAAAGATCTGCATATACTCTATATAGGATTCCCAAGCCATAAAATCCTATTTTCCAATTTTGTTACTTCACATAACATATTTAATTCATTTACTCATAACTAGTTCATTTTCATGAAAAATACCAAATCAGTCCCAAAAATATTTCTTTTCTGGGATTTAACAGAATATAGTCCCATATTGAACATATATTTTTCTCCGAATTTTTAAAATTCATTTACTATTTTTCATATGGCCAAAACTTCCGAATATTTAGACATTTATCATAAATTGTACTTTTGTCCAAATATTTTGAAATTTACAGGGTATACTTCTGTTATACACATGTACTCCCAATAAAAATTTCACTAATTTTGGAGTTAACTAGAAGGAGTTATAAGGGTTTACTTTTAAAATAGGTTTTTCCCATAAAATTCATAACTCCTAATCTATACATCCAAAAATCGTCATTTTTGGACACAATCTAGAAAACTCAACAAATTATCATTTCAATTTTTTCCAAAATTTTTGAGTGTCAGAAAAATTATGAAACTACAAATGGATTTTCACCCGCCATGCGGTAATCCACGTAGACAGATAATTTCCACAATTTAATAAGGAATGAATACGAAGGATAATTCACCATGCATGTGGTAATCCACATAGACAGGTTATTCCAATAGAATAATAAAGAATGGAATAACAGAAGAATTCACCATGCATGCGATAGACCGCACAAACAGGTTATTCCAACATAATAATAAATAATGAAACCAGGTCATGCGTAAACGCACAGACAGGATATTCCAACAGAATAATAAATAATGGAACCCGGTCATGCGAACGCTTACGAGACATGATATATTCGACGAGAATAATAAATAATGGAACCAAAGTCATGCATAAACGTCATAGATAGGATATTGATGATGAATAATAAAGTATAGAATAATAGATGAATTTCACCATGTATGCGATACTTGCATGACAAAAGTTATTCCAACATAATAATAATAGAATAGAATAATGAGAAGAATTTCACCATGTATACGGTAGTCGCGCATATACAAAGTTATTCCAACAGAATAATAAGGAATGAAATAACAATAGCTCTCTTCATGAATCTGAAAGAAATAATACCCCTTACTATAATAATAATATCCCTTACCTTAGAAGAAAAAGCGGATCTTTGGAATAGTGAGGTACTGACTTCTCTTCTTTCTCTATAATAATTGCTCTATAGCTTTAGTGAATTGGTGAAAATAATGAAGGAATGAGCTTCTATTTATAGGAAAATATAGTTTCCATAATTGCACATTTTGGGACTCGAAATATTACAGTATAATACCTTCCTCTTTTTCTTCATTTTTAATTTAGTCCTGCAAGTATTATGTGACTCAATAGTTCTAAACATGTGAAAAAAATAATTACAGTATAGTACCTTCATCTATACCTCCATTTTTAATTTAGTCATGCAAGTATTATCAAACTTGCACCAACTCTCCTAATAGTAAATGAATGTGATTCAATAGTACACACATGTGGACAAATAGTTATAATCATGTGAATTAATAGCAATTAATTCCTCATTTACCCGATTAATTACCCGGTTGGTCAATATAACTTCTAGACATCAATTACTATCGAAATAAATGTCGATTTCCAATAACACTAATAATCCTAACACAATGGAAATATTTTTCTCAACAATTTCATTTTTGAAATTTTGAAATTTGACTTTTTCCGAAAAAGTCAACTGTTGACTTTTTTGACCAAAAAGTCAACCCCAACAAATTGTGTTTATAGTCTATTTCTACTAATTTCATCGTTCCGGACTCAAATATCACGTCCTCGTCTCCAAATTCAACTCCGAACTCAAATTCAATTTTTAATAACATTCATCGTTAATATTATAACTCACAATATTTAACAACCAGGTCGTTCCCAGGAAAGAGGGGGCTTTTCAATAAGGATTTCTCCCTATTGGCGCGCAATTAGATTATTTAACCTCTCTTTGACAGAACTTCTAGACATTGTCAATATTGTAATTAATAATATGAATAACTTTGTCATCTCAATTATTGATTTAATAATATAACATATTATACATATGATACTGTGACAACAATTGAATCAATAATATGAGAGATATGATGCAGCAATTACTGTAGCAATAATTGAGTATAACTGAGTGACTTTTCACGTAAGCATCAATAACCAATACCGTGTGCTACTATGCAACCACGCGTATTACTGTACTTTTACTACCGGGTATTTTATGACAACTTGCTTACTTTGAAAAAATTTCAAATATCACCCTTAACTTTAACCTTTTATCAATTTAACTATTTACCAAAATAGAAAAATTGAATACTTTTATTTCATAAAATTTGGGATCTCACAGATACAACCAACAAAGACCCTGAAAACACCATCTCAAAGGAGATCTAGACACAGGTGATATCAGGAAGAAGGTCCTTCAAATGGAGGAAACTATCCGTTCTCTCAAAAGGATTGGAACGCACGAAAGTGTTTCATATGCTGACCTTTGCATATTCCCTGGTGTTCATTATCCAGAGAAATTCAAAACCCCTGACTTTGAAAAGTATGATGGATTAGGGGATCCTTACACACATTTAAAGGTGTTCATTGGAGAACTTGGATCTTATGCAGAGGACGAGAAGCTCAGAATGCAGCTGTTCCAGAAGAGTCTGACTAGAGAATCCCGTTCATGGTATACCAGATTAGACAACTCAAAGATCCATAGTTGGGAAGTGCTAGCTTACGCCTTCGTTACTCAGTACAGTTTTTAATCTCAGATATCTCCTGACCGGTATCAGATTACCAAGGTCAAGAAACAGTCCAACGAGTCTTTCAGAGAGTATGCTCAAAGGTGGAGGCGTCTTGCTTCGTTATTCTTTCTATAACAGAGTCAGAAATGGTCATAAATTTCATAGACATACAAGAAACTCCTTTCTATGAGAGATTCTTAGCTGGTATTGGCAAACCATTTTCTGAAATGATCAAACACGGAGAGATGGCTGAGATGGGATTGAAGTCAGGTAAAATTCAAGACCTAGCCACTCTTAAAGCAGTTGTTGAACACATCCAGTCTGGATCTTATGGAAACAACACCTGGAGGGTCCATAAAAAGAAAGAGAAGGATGTTTCCTTGATACTACAAGGTCAAAAAAGGCAATCAAAATATGCCTATACAGAAGAGAAACTACTCCCATTTTCAAGCACAATCTTTAAACCCTCCATTGCCTAAAGGTGGAGAAGAAAAGTGCCCTCAAATGTTCACGCCCTTAGGGGACTCGATCGAGAATATTCTTTCTCTTTTGACTACTAAGAAGAAAATCACGCATCTTCTTCCACCAGCCAACCCTAATGGGAGGAGTTTCAATGCTACTTAGAAGTGTGCTTATTATGTCGGGGCACCTGGACATGATACTCAAGATTGTTAGGCCTTGAAACATAAGATCCAAGATTTAATAGACAATGGTGAAATTGTGGTTACTAAACCAGATCAGCCTCATGTGTAAGATAACCCTCTTCCTCAACACAAAGAAGAAGAGGTCAACATGATTAGTTGGACCAGTTGACAGAGTTCCAATTTTAAGGGTGAATCATCCCAGACCATCAAAGACGGTATTGACAGATGGGATTACATAAAGTTTCAATTTTCTATGGAACGAAAGATGAAAGCTCTTTGTAAGAAAGTTGAACAATTGGCAGAACTGGTGACCCTTCAACTTCAAGTCACACGCAAATTAGTCAGCTAGGAGCATGCCTATCTCTTTCCTTTTGTTATGAATGCTTCATCACCACCTTCAGAAAGCGAAGCACTGGAGGACAAGGTTGCGAAGAGAGCAAGTGCTAAAGCCCATAGGGATTTTCCCAATAGAAAGGAATTTACATACATGGGCCAACCTATGGAGGAAATATTTCAGATGCTAATCAACGAAGGAAGAATCACCTCCCTTCTACCTCCAATTAATCCTCATTCAAGATGATTCAACTCTAATGGAGTTTGTTAATATCATTCACATTCTCACGGTCACATCACAGAAGAATGCTGGGCACTTCGCCACCTTATTCAGAATCTAATTGACAGCGGTGTCCTGCAAATGGCAGACGATGACACTATGCTACTCGAGAGTGGGAATACATGTCCTATCAAATGAAGGGATTAGTAGTAGTTATATCTGTTGAGGATGGTGAGACTGTCAAACCATTTCCCATTCAAGCAATTCAACTCAAAGGAGTTGATAATCCTTTGAAAGTGGCTGCACTAGAGCCAATTTCTTTACCCTTCAGACCACAGTATCCTGTTTTCAGCCTACACAAAGTCCCATGGAATTATGGAGAAGCTGAAGGATCCACGTCTCATACTACTGCTACAGTGTTGAAGAAAAATCCACTATATCTTCCTCAACGGGTAATGAAGCCTACCATAAAAGCAAAGGGGAAGATTCCCATGGAGAAGATTGAGAAATTCCTTCGCACTATGATCCATAATGAAGCCAATGTGGTTTTAAGCTTAAGAGAAGCTCCACATCAAATCTCATTACTAGACTTGGTTTTCTCTTCCGAAGATCACAGGAAGATCTTATTGAAGGTTTTGGAAGAAGCCTACTTACCAAAATCAGTGGATGTGGAAAAATTTTAACATCTAGTTGATCACATTTTTAATAATAATGTGATATCCTTCACTGATGATAACATACCGCCCGAAGGGGCCGGTCATTGCAAGCTATTGCACATTATAGTTTTGTCACCCGGGTATATGTTAGCTGGAGTTTTGATAGATGGAGGATCATCTCTGAATATCTGTCGTTATGCCACCTTGGTGAAAATAAACGTCAATCTCAAGCGAATCCGAAGTAGTTATATGGTTATCAAAGCTTTTAATGGATCCTGACAAAATTCTGTCAGAGAGATTGAACTGCCAGTGGAGATTGGTCCAAATGCATTCAATGTATCCTTTCATGTCCTTAAGATAGATTCAGAATACAACCTGTTATTAGGGAGACCATGGATCCACATGGCTGGAGCCGTCCCTTCTACACTTCATCAATAACTTAAATACATTGTTAACAATAGCCTAGTCACTGTCAACGCTGAGCCAGAATGTCCTGAACAAGGAAACCTACCATTTATCAGCTTCAATTCAGAAGTTAAGCCGGCTAATTTTTATATTTCAGAAGTGAGTAACACGCAATACCATCCTATTGGAGCGCCACTTCCTGTACCCAAGATTTATGCCGAAGTTATGTCGGCCACTCAAGAAATAATGTCATTGGGTCATCAGCCTGGACAAGGGCTGGGTAAAAATTAGCAAGGTATTAAGCACCCAATTCAAATGTCCAGTCAAACTAGGACAGCCGGACTAGGCTATTCTGCCAGTTCTAGTCATAAGAATCCTCATAAGTACAAGCAGATTCCTCAAGCTTCTGCCACACGGCGATTTTCCCCACCAGCACCTCATGAAATGATATAGTCTCCAGTAAAGGTGCCAGCCCATGTTATGGCTATGCTGGTTCCCAAACCAATACCGTTTAAAGCAATAGAGGTCCTGATTCCTGATCCCGAAGTGGAAGAGAGGGAACGAAAACTTAAACATGACATCGCCCTGATGATGTCAGGCATACGCATCATTAACCATGATGAACATACAAATAGATACACCCCAGACGATGATTGCCCAAATGTTATGGTTATCATTCGGGAAAAGGAGGACGATGATAGTTCCTCCATTGCTACAGTTCATCAGGACTTTACCCTCGACAATTGGAGCAGCACTCCATGTATTGGTCAACGAGGGTAAAACTGGCAAAAAATCCATCTGCCCCATAGATAACTTTAATTGCTTACTTTTCTGTACAGTATTAGCAATTTTTTATCAATACATGCTAACACTTTTGTATGATTAAACAGTTTTATATATTAAGTGAAAGCATATTTTCTTTTAGGACTCTGAATTTAGATGTGCCTGTACTTGCTGATGAGGTGCCTTTTCTCCACAAGGACTATAACTTTGATGAAAAGTTGGACTTAGACTTGATGGAAATAGAAGAGGACATTGAGATTATTCAGGAGATCAAAGAATGGGTCGAAGACAAACCTAAACCTAATCTTGATCAAACCATTTCTTGCAATCTCAGAACCTTAGAAAGCCCTAAGTTAATCCAAATTGGTTCATACCTCACACCAAACCAACGGAATGACATGGTTGCGCTACTAACTCAATTCCAGGATGTGTTTGCATGGTCTCATGAAGACATGGTGGGTTTATCCACTGACATTGTCCTTCATCGCCTTCCCATTAAGGAGGGATTTAAGCCTGACAGGCATAGGCTCAGGTGATTGAAACCTGAGTGGAGTTTAAAGGTCAAAGAAGAAATTGTGAAACAATGTCAAGCTGGAATTATCATGGTGTCTACATATCCGGAGTGGATATCCAACATAGTTCTCATGCCTCAACCAGGAGGAAAGGTGCAAGTTTGCGTGGATTACCTGGATTTGAACAAAGCTTTCCTTAAAGATAGCTTTCTCGTGCCCTTTATCAACATTCTCATTGACAATACTGCTCAATACGGCATGTACTCCTTTGCGGATTACTTTATGGGGTATCATCAGATTATGGTCGCTGAGGAGGACCGTGAGAAAACTACTTTCATCACGCCTTGGGGAACCTTCTGCTATAGACGGTTGTCACTCGGCCTCATCAATGCGGAGCAACCTATCAGCGAGCTATGATGGCTCTTTTCCATAATTTAATGTACAAAGAGATAGAGATCTATGTGGATGACATCATTATCAAGTTCCGATGGGAGGAAGACCACTTAGACTATCTTAGAAAGCTCTTCAACAAGTTGCATAAATACAACTTGAAGTTGAATTCAGCCAAGTGCGCCTTTGGTGTTAAATAAGGTAAGTTGCTAGGTTTCCTAGTCAGCCACAAAGGGATTGAGCTGGATCCCACCAAAATTCAGGCCATCAAGGAAATGCCCATTCCTCAAACAGAGAAGGAAATACGAGGATTTTTGGGAAGAATTAACTTCATTAGCAGGTTTATCTCTCAACTCACAACAACTTGTGAGCCCATCTTCAGGTTGTTAAAGAAGAACTCCTCCATGAAATAGAACGATGAGTGTCAGAAAGCCTTCCTTATAATTAAAGAGCAGTTGGTTAATGCTCCTATTTTGATACCTCCCAAGGATGATGTTCCCCTATACATGTACTTGTCCATTAATGACAATGACATGGGCTGCATGCTCGGATAAAAAGATGATAAAGGCCAAGAATGAGCTATCTATTACCTCAGCAAAAGATTCAGCTGCAGTGAACACAAGTACACTCTGATTGAGAAGACTTGTTGTGCTTTAACGTGGGCTTCCATGAGATTATAGCATTACCTCCGTGGTCACACAACCCATCTCATATCCCGCGTAGATCCTCTCAAATGCACGTGTTCAAGATGGCTTTATCTTTGAATTATTGGTCATCTGACAGATAGCAGTTGATCCTACAACAATTTGACATCGTCTACGTGACGCAAAAGTCTATCAAAGGTCAAGGAATTGCGGATCAACTAGCCACCGCACCTGCAGGGGATTTCAAACCCTTGGAAACATACTTCCCCAATGAAGGGGTGATGGTAGTTCAGCAACACCATCAGTACGATGCATGCCATACGTGGAAAATGTATTTTGATGGAGCTGTTAACATGGAATGCTATGGAGCTGGAGCAGTTCTAGTGTCTGGTATGGGGGAGCAGTATCCTCTTACCGTCAAAATGTAGTTTGTCAGCACCAATAACACAGTTGAGTATGAAGGTTGTATAATGGGGCTAAAACTTGCCCGTTCAATGGGCATCAGGCGGTTAACTGTCTTTGGGGATTCTGAATTAGTAATTAAACAATCCATAGGAATCTATTAAACCAAGGAACTACATTTGTTGCCTTACCATTGGCAAGTTTTACAGATGACTTTGGAGTTCGAAGAAATCTACTTTCTACACATTCCTCGTAATAGGAATGGTTTTGCAGATGCACTAGCAACATTATCCTCCTTGATTCACATACCTGACAAGGAAAACATGTCAAACATCACATTTTCCCTATAAAAGGCCCCAGTCTATGGGAACTATGTTGGAGAAGTATCGGATGAGCTACCTCACATCCAACACCCTTGGTATCAACATATCAAGGAATATCTGCGAGATGGATCTACACCCGCTGAGGCGAGCCCAACTAAAAAAAGCCGATCCATCGACTGGCTATGAAATTCTACCTGAGCGGAGATGCACTCTACAAAAGAGATGTAGGATTAGGTCTCCTTAGATGTCTGGACAAGGACCAAGGTCAGAGGCTTATGGATGAGATCCATGGTGGATTATGTGGCCCACACATGAGAGGCCCCCTACTTGTTAAGAAAATCCTCAGAACAAGGCATTATTGGCTTACGCTCAAAGCTGACTATGATGATCACGTCAAGAGGTGCTATCAATGCCAAATTCATGGGAATTTTATCCACGCCCCTCCAAGGGAACTACATAACATGAGTTTGCCATGGCTTTTCTCAATGTGGGGAATAGACGTGATCGGGCCCATCGATTCCAAAGCCAGTAATGGACATCGATTTATTTTCACCATAATCGACTACTTCACCAAGTGAGTAGAAGCAGCCTCCTTCCCCAGGGTTACCAAAGAAGTCATCATTGCTTTCATCAGAAACAATGTCATTTGTCGATATGGACAACTAGAGGAAATTGTGTCAGACAATGCTAAGAACCTCAACAACAAAATGATGGAGGAGTTGTGCAATAAATTCCACATCAAACACCTGAACTCCGTTATCTACCGTCCAAAGATGAATGGTGCTGTTGAAGCGATTAATAAAAACATCAAGAAGATCATGCAAAAAATGTCTGCCAATCACAAAGGATGGCCTGACCTCTTGCCTCTGACTTATTATCCTACAGAACTTCAATGTGTACTTCCACTAGGGCAACCCCCTACTCATTAGCCTATGGGATGGAAGTAGTGCTCCCCATAAATGTGGAAATGGAATCCCTCAGAGTGTTGATGGATGGTCAGCTGGATGAGGACCAATGGGTACAAGACAGGTATCACCAATTGTCTCTAATAGACGAAAGGAGAATTGCGGTTATCTTCCATGGTCAGTTATATCAACAAAGAATCGCCAGATCCTACAATAGGAAAGTCCGGCTCCTGCATTTCAAACAATATGACTTGGTTTTGAAGAAGATCATTGATAACCAAGGTCAATCCAAGGGAAAATTTGCTCCTGGCTGGGAAGTCCCGTTTGTTGTCAAGGAAGTATTGACCGGAGGTGCTCTTAGACTACAGGAAATGGGTGGCGATGAATTTCCACAACTTATCAACTTGGACACCGTGAAACGGTACTATGTCTGAGGTTACCATCAAGAAAACATCCTGGCTTTGGATCATTAGATCACTAGTTATTTCGGGTTTTCTAACCCTTTTTACATACTCTTCTGCCCCTCAAGGAAACATACACTTCAAACCAGCAGCCTAGTTTCACCTCATTTCAAACCTTCCATACAATTTAGGTTATCCCCCCAGGGATTGAACCTTTCTCACCTGTAGTTTATCCTGAAGACGGGATTAAACTTTCCTATGCTTGTAGTTTGTCCTGAAGAAAGGATCAAACTTTTTTACACCTGCAGTTTGTCCCAATCATGGGATCAAACTTTCTTCTCCCCGAAGTATAGCCTGCACATGGGATTCATACTTCTCTTCATCTGCAATTCGTCCTGAGGGGCGAACTACGTCGACCTGATCTCCCCGATACCCGGGAGTATGTAGGTAACCATATGCTATATGGCCCGGTCGCAATAAAAAACAACAAAAACATTTCTGCCCTTTCTCTATATAAACAAAAACCACAAAAACACTTCTACTTCATTCTTCATCAATAAAGCTTCTACACCCATTTACACCTTTCACATTTAACGTTGAACCTCTTACACCAGGTTCGAACTACGCAGACTTGACCTCCTCTTTAATAGGAGTACACAGGCAGCCATTTATGGTTCGGTCTAACCCCCTACCAAAACAAAAATACTTATCACACAGTACTGGGATCGAACTTCAATCCACCACATTTCATCGGCTTCAGACCAAAGGGATGGAACTACCTGACCTCTCCTCATAAATAGGAGATCCGGCGACCATCCAAGCTGCGTTTGTGCCTCAAAGAGCAACACCAATCCATAAGAGGTGGAATTAACTAGGCTCCTCCTAAATAGGAGTACTGGCGACCATCTGTGGTGCGGTCAATCTCAGAGAGGAAAAGTCACACTCCTCTCTATTTCTACATATAGAAACTAGTCCCTAGATACCAAAGATGGTAGGGATACACACAGATCAATGATCTATTTTGAAAGATCATGCGACATCTCAATGTCCACACATCAAGGATGAGTTTGGAATGCATCAAGATCACAAGCCCTGAAGAAACATGCAAATATCAAGCAAGTATCAAGGTACAACTGAAAAGGGAAGTTAATCAAAAAATATTTCCATGCCATATATAATACTGTTTGATATATACATATGTGCTATACATGACAAAATGTCTAAGCTAGTCTGTGCAGGAAAATACAAGTCTATCTACAGATCTGTGTGTATGCAAACTATCAGATCTAACATAGCATCCCTCTCCGAAGAAGGAGGTAATGCTGCAAGCTCCTGCCCAATGGTATCTACACGAGCTAGCAGATCTGAGGCTAACTGCATGGTGGCATGATGCTCATCAATGTATGCACTCATGTTGGCAAGGATGCCAGTCGTAAGGGATCTCACTAAAAAATCATGCTGGTGGCGGCTACATCCCCAAGGCGAGATAGGTGACATCCCACTCTATAATCAATGCATCTCTGGCTGATCTGGCCTCGTCTCTCTCTAATAGAGTTGTGTCTCTCCCATCAAGAGCTGTAAACATCAAGGCCCTAGCCTGATCTCTCTCATAGGTCATCAGGTGTAGACTCTGCTCCAGATACTGTGTTGAATGCTAAATTACAGTAGCACTCGTAGTGGGAGAATCCATCATAAATGATGGCAACCCAGTAGTCAAATCCTCCTCGATGGGAATATCAGTCTCCTCTATAGGCTCCTCATCGTCAGAATCAGTCCCCTACACTGTTGATACTACAGCAGCCGATGTAGTCTCTATCTCCATCCATGCTGAATAATCTACAGAACAACCCGGATGGTTGATGGAAAACTCAGCTAGCTCACGCTGATCCCAACTAGCTTACAACCTGGGTCTATCCTCTACTGATAAATAGTGAGAAGCGAAACGCGGACTCAATGCCCCCCTCAAAAGGATGAAAATCCTAGAACTGGTCAAACTGACACATTAAGGTCAGTGGGTGGTAAGTAATCATGCCTCTCAAACCAGCTAGAGGGAGATAATCCATGCCCGGAGCATGAGTGATGAAGCTATAGGGTGAGCTAAGCCCCGTACACGGTAATATGTCAAACGGATCTCCAATTCCTGCCAGGAAAGCTGACCAAGAAGCAGTATTTATACACTCCGCAGGCTGAAAGGAGTACGACATGGCTACATCATAGGTGAAATAATACCCATGTCGTCTAAAGGTGCCAACCGGTCTCAAGTGTGACATAAACCACACGTACAACATGACTGAGCTACTTATAAACACTCCTGTCGGAAAAGTGGAGCAGTATGTGGCTGACCTCAGAGTCTCTACTATAATCATTGGCATAATGGTGTGACCCTCCCTGAGAGCTCTCACTGCCATAATGACCCCTATGTTCAACTCATCCATGTACCGTGGCATGTAGACATATGATAGTATGCACAATAGCAGTACATCCACTCTGGCCGAACGCCAATGATCCTCTGGTGTGGTGAAATCCCCGGAATGTCATGTATAACTATCCTCATATCCAAATCTGTCAAACAGAAAACGTTTAGATATAACGTGGCCAGATGTGAGCTCATCCTGCACCACCCTACGCCTCAATCCAGTGAGGGTCATGAACTGCCTACTAATATCTCCAATTATCATATGCATACAAGGTCTGTCCAATGGCAACATCGTCAAATGTGCATATTCCTCTAAAGTAGGAGTCAACTCCTGGGTCCCAAATCGAAAAACTTGCCTCTCCGATACCCAGTGCTCCAACATGCCCTCTACGAATCCTGCAGGAACTTGAAACATCAACAGGGTTATAGTATGCTGCAACAGACGATCTACAGTCACCCTGTCTGATGGTGACATACTATCATACCACGATCGCATACCAGATGCCACCAATAATGGTGGGGTATGATCAATATGGCTAACTATCAAAAAAGACATATGTATGGGCCGTGTCATAAGACCATCCAGTGGTTAATGCTAAATATCTCTGGACATACATACATATGCATAACATAATAACATGTATAATACAATATATGGCAATATGATATAGGGAATGGAAAATTGTACATTAATTCCTAAGTATATCATCATCTAATACATCTTTGTACAACTAAAATACAGGGAAGTGGGGAAAAATTGCCCTACAAATAACATAGGCCTATCAAAAGATATAGCAAGAATGGGGCGAAGCTACCCAATGTCTGACAGAGGCCTATCAAAAGAGATAACGAGAATATACATTAGAAGAAGTTAATGGTGTCAATGTCTACATCATCAATCCTGTCCACCTGATGTAACTCCTCTTGAGTCACTAGATCTCTATCCACAGGGATTTCAGGCCTATACAATGGAGGATCTACACCGATAAAACCATATGGGTCACCTGAGGGGCCAACGCCAGAGCTGGAAGGATCAAAAGTATCTGCCTCTAAAGGATCTCTGCCTAAGTGCCGGATAAAGAAATGTGCCTGGTCCAACTGCCGATTCAAACTGTCAATCTATGTCAAATGAGTCGGATCTCGGACACAGGCTATCCAATCCATCGTCATCACGGATCCTGGAACCATATCCCCCATGAACTGTGTGGCACGGGTCTGCGCTCCAATGGTATGAGGGAGCCACCAATGCTAGAACATCTCCTGAGTGAAGGGACCCTCTGATAGTGCAAAACCGTCAACACCCAACAATGGGATATCAATAACGAGTGACTGCGAAACAGGCTAATAACACCTGGCAGGAGGCAAGATCGGCATACGAATCTCTCCTGTAGTGCTCCGGATAGCATGCTCTCCTAAGTAGAGCTCCCATCCTCCATCTGTGAAGAGATGAATCCTACGGGTAGAAATCACGTACTCAACTCCAGTCGGGTACCCATCCTCAAATACAATGCTCAAGTGTTCCCAAAGTAGGGAACCCACGTGATGACATCCGCTATCAACAACTCCAGCTGTAGGCAACAATGAGTAAAACCCTCCGCAACAGGGACCTCCGCCAGTATGGAATGATGCCATCTCCGTCCTTGTGGATAGGTATCTAAGCCTAACACACTCACAGGATGCAAACATGGGAGCCTCTCATAGGCCCAAAACTACCAACACAAAGGGAACATCTGCTATCAGTCAACACTCTTAACCTGTACATTAGAAAAGACAAGATAAATACTCACCAGCAGAAACGAGTAGAAACCTAACCAAGCCACGGTTAAGCCCTGCGAGTGCATGCACATTCCCCTGAGGAAGTAGGCAAAGGTGTAGGAACCCCAATCATAATCTCATATACAATCCACGTGTCGAGTGGCGCTAATCAAAGCAAAGGACACCGTAGAAGAGTTATCTGCTATAAAGCAGCCCCTAATGATCATCAGGGATAACTGCCGAAGAATGCGATCCCTGACTCTCACATAATCGAGTATGGGCTCACTCAATAGCCCGCTCATAGTATCTACACTCAAAGGACCTGCACGTACAGTCCTGCCCTTGAGCTCCCCGTCTGGAACTCCTAGCAAGGATCTGACGGCAGTAGGGGTGATATCCGCCATACAAGGCACTGGTACACCTCCAAAATCCATACCTGTGATAAACCGCCAATCCATCAGCGTCATCATCACCTCATAGTCCAGCAAATGGAGTGACTGAGTCTGGTGAAACTAGCGCTCAAATAATTCCCTGAGGTAACCCCAGGGACAACGGCGGGGAAGAATGGAAAAGAACATTCTGAATCCCCAACCATGTACAATCGCTCTATAGTCATTGTGCAAATCCTGATACATAGAGTGGATGCTGAATGCAAGGTATACTATACCAGTGACCTCAGCTTTTGTGCTCAGCAATACCTCACACAGGTTCAACGCCGCCAAATACAAGGTCGTAACCCTAAAAGACACCTTCCCCGGTGGGGGTTACAACGCAATTCAACCATTGATATATGCATCAATAAAGGTCAAGCAGCCTTGACATAATCCCCGACAGGGGTCACAACGCCGAATTCATTCATTGATAAAGTATCCCTGGCGGGGGTCACAACGCAGATTTTCACTCATACACGTATCCCCGGCGGGGGTTACAATACATTCTTCATCTATGAATGAATCCTTAGCGGGGGTTACAACACAATTCAACCATTGATGTACAAGTCAATTAAGGTCAAGTAGCCTTGACGTCATTTCAACCGATGGCAAGTAAACCCATCGAAGCATTGGAGGCCATTCGATGATCTTATCCATCAGTGTACTTATCCATAACCTTCCCCGGTGGGGGTTACAATGCAATTCAACCATTGATATACGCATCAATTAAGGTCAACCATCCTTGACATTTTGCCCAACAAGGATCTATCCAGTGATACACACATCAGTGAAGGTCAGATAGCCCTAACAATGCATATTGTTGGTAGTAACTCCAACAAGTCCGTGGTATATGCTGGTGACACAAACCAGAGAAGACCATCCTCATCGGAGAGGGCCAATGATGGAATATGTTATACACATCCTCAAACCCACAAAGCTTTATCACCACAGATCTCTGACACACAAGAGGCACATCTTCAGAGTAAAGTTTGTATCAAGGATTTAGGACTTTGGTGATAACCCCAATGTTAACATCCTAGAAGACTTGGATCGCATGTCCAAGACATCACTGATTGTCATCCCAGCAGGATTAACAAGGAACCGACAATCATTCCATCATTTTGGAAAATAATCCAACAACATGCATCATGCATTTGCATCATGCTGTTGCACATAGCATCATATTTATCTTGTTTACATTTCAAGTGTCTAGGATTCTTTATCCTATCCATGCCTTGCATTGCATGAATATGATAAAGAGGGGCATCTATAGACACTCGAAATTTTCTGCACACCTGTTACTAACATTGCAGGAGGGCAGATTCGTCTTGCGAAGATAACCCAAGAAGACAGCTCACATCCATTCTGGATACCACCAGAAGTTTAATCTCAACCCCGGAACACACACCAGGAGTATCAATTCCAACCTCGGAGATAACATCGAGTTTCTTCCTTGGAGATAGCCTTAAGAAATGTCGTTGCAGTTCCGGCGATTGTAATGACCCCAAAATTCATACAATTTAATTCTCGACTTCGGTCGTTAATAATACATTTAACCTATAATTTTACATCATTAAACAATAATACAACCATTGAAATTTGCGGAATAATTAAAATTTTCAATTACAAACTATCCTCGTTCCCAAAACCTTCAACCTTTACATTTAAATATCTCAGAATCATTATAATACTACAATAGTTTACATCGCAAAACGATATTACAATTCAACATTAATACATTATTCGGAACTTTAAACATGGTTCCAATAATAATAACACAACCAAAGTGTATAAATCTTCATGTATCATATCTGATTCATGTCTTTCAATTAACACATAACTTTACCTTGAATCTTGAACCTGCAAAAGTAGTTCTTTGCAAGGTTGAGCTCGACAGCCCAGGAAAATTTAACAGTTTTCATGCATCACATAGCACATAATAACATGCTCAACATATAACATACATGTTACAGTTCATATAACAAGTATAAAGATTGATTCCTTACTCAATCAGCATGTTTTAATCATTCACCATAGTCATAAATTCACATTAACATTTAATACTTTCAACATATATATAACACATCATGCTCTTTGCAATATAGATTTAAAACAGTTAATCATCAAGTTCACATAGCAAACAGGAACTTAAAGACTTGCCTTGATCATTATTTACCAATAACAGTTTAACATCTTACAGCTATCTGCCCTTCATGTGCCCTACATAATTATATAATCATTCACATTAACTATTAGCCACATAGAAATGCGTAGTAGTTGTAATGTAAACTTTACTCTACATCTCATAACCCTTCCTATTATCAATACACAATGTTCAATTTTATTGTGTTAACTTTTGACTTATAGCTCACTATATTTCATATTCGAAATTCATTAAAGTGTTTAAGTCTTACTAGGACTACTTATTGGTTTTATATTAACACTATTCAATACCTTATAATATTCATTTCATTTGATTTAAAACACTTTTTACGTTCATTATCACTTATCACGGCGTTTCGACGTTTATTCGTCACACGCCCAATTTGTCTCTCTTGTGTATGCTTAGTATTCGTATACAACTTATCTAATATATCATTTATTAATGTTAAACATCATTATATTTCATAATATTCATGTTCTATAACTTAGAACAACATCTTTTATCGTCAAGAGCACTACACTTGCATACGTGCATGCCCGACGCCCTCTGTTTTCCTCTGAAAACACAATAATCCTAAAGATGACCATTTTTACCCCTGTTCTAGACCTCAAATTTAAATACTTAAAGAATAAAGTTGTAGGTCTATTCGTCCTCATTCCGGATCATCTTGAATCACCTCAATCGGAGTTCGTATGAAAATGTTATGGCCATTTTACCAAGACAGGTCGAAGCAGTCACAATTAGCACACAATGGGCGTGGTCGCGCCCCTTTTCCTCACCATTCCATTGCATTGCGCCCATTACCATTTCAATTTATCTGCGTCTTTATATTAGCGCTTTTTACATATTATAGTTTTGATATAACTTTCTCATTTTAAGTCTGAATTAGTTGGTTTTCGGTTCGTTGGACTTGTTAAACTCTTAGCTACTCATCTATAGAATAATTATAACACTTCAAAACTATTAAAAAATCATTTTAAGGGTTCCAATTTAGTGTTCATGCTATATTTTCATGTTTTAAACACATTTAGCGAATTCAATCTCCACGGCTTCATTTCTTAACCAATTGACATGATTCAAACTATGCCGTTTTCATTTCTTCACATACTAACATAATCCAATACCAATTTACAGATTATAGCACATATTAGATATAAATTTCATACTTTCTTAATTCGTATCATATGAATACACACTAATATTTACTTTTCTTCTTCAAACCCATTTTCCATGAACTCTCTTACTACAATCATGTATAGATAACAACCAATTGATTACATAAACTAATTTAACAATTATAATATCGAATTCACACAATCCAATATTAAAAATCTAGAACATAAACTTAGGTTTTTATACCTTCAATGCTTGATTTTTTTACAAGATGGTCACAAGCTTTAGCAATCCTTCTTCCTCTTCTTGATAATCTCAGAAAACACTCTCTCAAAACCTACTGTGATTTCTTTCTTCTCTCCCACTCACTGTCTTAGTTATCCTCAGAAAAGACGCGAAACAAATAAACGGATATGTCTTACCCACGTATACTTCAGTTATAAAATAATACTTCTTCGTCAGTTAAATTACACCAAAGGCCACAAGGCCTTGTTTGGTCACACACCAATTCCCCCAAACTAGATTATTTTAATAATATTATATTATAAAGTTTCATGTGTCACACCTTTAGTTAATTTAAATAACTTATAATAATCTAATTAATAATTATTATAATCTTATTATAATTATATTTATAATTAATAAATAATTACATGTATCTAATTTAATTAATAAATTAGACTTAAACAGTACTTTATTTAATATACTTATTTTCTTTCATATTGAACAACTCATTTAATTTAATTAAATCTTCAAAGAATAAAATTTACCTTTACTTTAATTTAATTATCATACACACGTAACTAAATTATTATACCACAATTTCATAAATTATTTATTTTTCTCAATAAATAAATTATTTAAAATATTTATTTAATTTAATAAATATTTAAAATAATTACCAAATTAATTTAATTTCTTTAATAATTAACTTAACTATTGAACCTCACTTTCCCAATATATGAATATATATTTCTCTTCACACCAGATCACATATTTAAAAATATATAGAATGTATATATACATACTCAAACTCAAAACATCTCATAATAAGAATTTTAATTATTAAATTATTATTTTAATATTTTATAAAAATTCGGGTTGTCACATCCTTCCCCTCTTATAAGGATTCCGTCCTCGGAATCAACGAAACCTCCCTTACTCAGTTTTCACCAAATATCTTTTCAAAATTTATCATTGAATATCTTCAACACATTACCTTAATATAGGTTTTATATTTCCTATTACATTCATTACCTCAACAAATTCTAGGTTTTATTTCATAACTTTCACTTGAACTCAATTATATTTTGAGTATTATATATTCTTTAACCCATTCATTTCCTTCTCTAAGGATCGTTATCATAAACCATTCATTTACATTCACCCATTCTTCTAAGAATTTCGTCCTCGAAATTTTATTTATTAATCTTCATTCAATCAATCTATCAAAATAGATTTTATGCTAATACTTTTTTTATTCATTAGGTTCTATAACTACTTCTTTCCACAAAGATCTTTCTACAATTATTAAACTTTTTTTTTATTAAAAGTTTTACATTATTCTTTGATAACTCATCTCCTCCTCATTTCAAAATTGTTTTCTCACTTATTCAATATATTCATCATTCAGTGTCGCATTCTACGACTCACTTCTTTTTAAGGAATATCATCCTTACTACATTCGCCTTTTAGAATAGAAAGAATCTTCCACAATTGTTCAATAATTGGGAAGTAGTATGAATAACTCAGGAATTTAAAAGATTCCAAATCATGCTGAGTGGTCACAAGACCTTGAACTACGTCCACGGTTATAAGTACTCTTTCAACTTAAACCTTAACAATCATTAGACTATAGGGACACCCGTACTTAGGGTGTTAAGCCCTTCGTACGATGTATTGTGCACTCTGTCCACGGTTATAAGCACTCTTTCAACTTAAACCTTAACAGTCATTAGACTGTAGGGACTCCCGTACTTTGGGTGATCAGCCCTTCGTACCATGTATTGTGCATAAACATCTAAACGCTTTCGTGTACTCCCCTATAAAAGGGTTGTTCATATCAACTTTTCAACATCTGAATCCATACCAAAACAATTTTGTTTGGCATAACTTCTCAAGAAACACTTGAATTTGATGAACATCTTTTAATAATCGTCTAGTTAAATCAAATAGCATAGACTTCTACAACAATTCGGATATCAATCAAAATATATATATATATATATATATATATATATATATATATATATATATTCTCATATCTCAAAGAAATCTCAAAAATCCTTTTATGGAGTCATGATTATGACGTTGTCATACTACATCTCACCATAGTGGGCTGACGATCATATGATCACATCCAACACCAGGTTCCATTGTATTGATGACTTCATCGTTTATCATATCACCCGATACATATAATTAAAATATATTTTAAAAATTTTAAAAATCATTTTTTTATCTAGCCAAAACAAACAACATAGATACGTGAATAATAGCACTGTTTTAAAAAATTCTTTGGTTCACTAGTGTGACCCAATATTTGTTTCAAAAATCAAAAGTATAACCATCGGCACGAAGTCAATAAATTTTCAAAAATCTAGCAAAGCTAGAAGATTTGGAATATCTAATTTTCTCCATCAATTTCAATCTTTATACTAAATATTCTTGTATTTCAACTTACAGTCCTCCTATATCCCCAGTATAGTTTATCAAACTTACCGCACATTGGAAGTTTAGGAACTTGCCACAAGAGTATGAGTTTAAGAACTTACTCTAATCAGACCTTAGGCGTCCATTCGCTGAGGGGTTCAAAACATACCATATTATTATAAGTCACGAACTTACCATATGCGTTAGTTTTAAGAACCGCGCCTAATCCTAATAATATCTGACTAATCTTAATAGTTTCTAACTATCAAACATACACATGAGAAAAGAATCACCTTTTTGCCACATATACATTGATAGCGCAACACCAACATTCCAATGATTATCAATGTGATAAACTGAGTGCAAGCACAAAACCCTCGCCCATACAAAGATTTGTATAACTTAGCCATCACATGAGTCCTTAATTGAAATCCCACCTAAATCTATCTTACTCTTAACTTGCTCTTTGCTCGATACGAATTCCTCGTATCACATTATCTATAACTCCTCGTGAGTTTATCTCGTACTATATCGTAGTACATTATCTTCATAGCATCAAGCTATAATTATTCAAACATTACAGACCATCTTTCTTTTATAACTTAAACAGATCACGTCGTGATCTTATTCTATAATCATTTCCCTTAAAATTCTTTTCTTAACTCGTGATCATTTTGTTTTACGATCCCCTTTCTTTCCTTTTTCATCATTTATGACATTATTTGTTATCTTGGCTATTGGAGTTAGGCAACTCCCATTTCTTATCTTTAAATCTCTTCAAGATTCTTCTTTGAATTTTCTTGTTTATATAACACTTCTTTCTTTAAGAATTTCCAACTTCATTTACATTGCTCAACATTTCATTTAAGTTCCACATTTTCATCATACGTATCCATTTTCTATATTTGGTACACATCGAGTCTCTAACAGTTTCAATATGGTACGCTGAGTGGTTTCCCACAAACAACCAACAAACTAGGTTCCAAGTTGCTAGTTCGTATATACCTTCGCTCTATGAAGGAATCGTTTAGCCCAGATGCCATACATCAACCATTAAAGAGTATAATTATACCATACTTAAATATAATTTTTTTTATTCTTAACTTCTTTAGCATCTTCTCCTTTATTCTCTAAGGTTATAGCCTAGGGTACTCTTACCTAAGGTTTATAACCTACAACTTTGATACCAACTGTAACAACCCCAAAATTCATACAATTTAATTCTTGACTTTGGTCGTTAATAATACATTCAACCTCTAATTTTACATCATTAAACGATAATACAACCATTGAAATTTGCGGAATAATTAAAATTTTCTATTACAAACTATCCTCGTTCCCAAAACCATCAACCTTTACATCTAAATATCTCAGAATCATTTTAATACTACAATAGCCTACATCGCAAAAGGATATTTGTGACGCCCCCAAAACAGGTCCACATGACCCATTCTGAGTTGCCAGATATCATACTATAAAAATCAAATACAAACTTCATTTATACAACTATTGAACTGTCGTGCAGGATACGACCACAGTTAAACTGTGAGTTTGAATACAAATGTATGTAACTATCATGGTGCCTCGACCACAACCTTACAATGGTAAGTTTTCTCTTGACATATAACTATCTCTACTGTCTGCAATTGAACATTACGTTTCAACCAAACTCCAAGATCATATAGGTAGTGCTCGTAGATATAATCAGCAAGTGGATGTGCACAACCCTATCTTA
This sequence comes from Panax ginseng, assembly GCA_020205605.1. Classification (NCBI taxonomy): domain Eukaryota; kingdom Viridiplantae; phylum Streptophyta; class Magnoliopsida; order Apiales; family Araliaceae; genus Panax; species Panax ginseng. Next base: position 116,669,497 of record CM035132.1, read on the forward strand.
TGATAACACATGGTTGTATGTCATTAAACATCTTGTGTGATAGTGACAAAACACCCTTCTAAAGTTGGGTTCGCCTCACCCTATTCGGTTCACCAAAATTAAATATCAAATGACGTATACAATACGACACACTTATCTAAAGTTCTCAATAAAATTATTTCCATAATATTTAGGGAGAACCTCAACAGCTATAGACCACCGTTCTATTCTCCTATTATCCCCGCTCGACCCAGCTACACTCTTATTACTTGAAAGAAATTGTGAAGCAAAAAGGGTGAGCACAACTAGCCCAATAAAGAATATCATGACTAAAGAAAATTTACATCATCAATAGCCTTCATCAGTAATAAATCAGAGATTTAGAACATATGATAGATGATAAAACTTTTCAACCATAGTTGCAGCGGAACGAGCAATCCATTAGAAGAGTCAAATAGACCATCAGGTCTATTATCTTCTCCATGTTAAAAGTCCGCCAATAATGTTTTATCCATGTAACATCAATCAACAATTCTTGTCCATAATCATATGAATAACTCATAATCATAATTGTGATTCTAAATTCCTCTTCGCACCCAGGACGAAGATAATGTTCTTCACCTATCTTCACCTGAAACATCAAAAATCATGGTTATACCAAATCACAATTCCTGCTCATAATCATACTAATAAATTGCACTATGGCCAAAGATATTCATTAACAATTCATCTTTGTACTACAGGCCAAAGACATACAACTGTATTTTAGAAGAGTCAAGTAGAGCATGATATCTACTATCTTTTACGAATTAAAAGTGTATAATAAATATGTTATCGCTGAGACTCAGCTTAATAAATAAACCACATCATCGAATCATCCCTGCACTATGGCCAAGGATATTCATGTAATCATCAATGGTCATGACTATACCGAATAATCCCAGGTCATAATCATACCAAAATCTGTCCATCAATGCACTACAGGCCACTGAGGACTTTTACCACATCATTTATAACATTACATGTCATGATTATACCGAATGATCCATGGTCATAATCATACCAAGTCCATCTATGCACGTAAGCCAAAGATGACTTTCATCACAATATAAGCATGAGGATGATGACAATGATATAAGCAATAATCAACCGAAATTAAATCAAACAAAATCAAGGATAAATATTAAAGACTTTAAAGTTATCCAGAGTTTAAAGATATCCAAATTGTCAACAATGTACTGCTTTGTAGAGTAAAATTCAAGAATAATATTCATGTACCAAAATTAATTTGGACAGAAAAGAATATATTTTTCGGGAAAATAGTACCCCGTAAATAGTACCCTGTGAATAGTACTTTGGGAATAGTGCCTCATGAATAGTACCCTGACATAAAAAGTACTCCAAATACCCAAGTGAATAATATTCGGATGAATAGTAATTGGGTGAATAGTAACTCGTGCACAGTACTCCGGCATGAAAAGTGTCCCGAATACCCGAGTGAATAATACTAGAGTGAATAGTAATCGGGTGAATAGTAACCCGTGAATTATAACTCATAAAAGAAAAATACCAAAGAAAATGATATTTCATGACGAGTACAAAAGAAATGATATCTCAGACGAGTATAATAGAATATACGAAACTTGAAATGGATTTTCACCCGCCATGCGGTAATCCATGTAGACAGATCATTTCCCACAATTTAATAAGGAATGAATACAAAGGATCATTCACCATGCATGCGGTAATTCACAAAGACAGGTTATTCCAACAGAATAATAAAGAATGGAATAATGAAGAATTCACCATGCATGCGATGAGATCATGATGCATGAGTTATTCCCAATGAATAATAAAGAATGGAACCAGTCATGCGTAATCCGCATGCATGAGGATATTCCAACGAGAATAATGAAGAATGGAACCAGTCATGCGTAATCCGCTTTATGCAGGATATTCCAATGAATAATAAAGAATGGAATAACAATAGAATTACCCGGGCATGCGATAGATAGCTCGGACATGTTATTCCAATAGAATAATAAAGAATGGAACTCCGGTAATGCGTAATCCACTTGCAGCATGGATATTCCAATAGAAAAATAAAGAATGGAATAACAATGAGAATTCACCGGGCATGCGATAGAAGCCGCACAGATGAGTTATTCCAATAGAATAATAAAGAACGGAAGCATGTGTCATGCGTAATCCGCGATAGATAGGATATTCAATGTAATAATAAAGAGTGGAATAACAAATGTAATTCACTAGGCATACGATAGATAGCATGCAGATGTGTTATTCCAATGTAATAATAAAGAATGGAATAATAGAAGAATTTCACCATGTATGCGGTACTTGCATGACAGACAAAGTTATTCCAACATAATAATAAAGAATGGAATAACAACCCTTACGAATATTGAAAGAAAATAACTCTCTTCATGAATACGAAAGAATAATACCCCTTACCTCAAAAGAAGACTAGATACTGGAATAGTGAGTTAGTAGACTTCTCTTCTTCTTTCTCTCTATAATTTCTCTCTATAATAATTGCTCTATAGCTTTAGTGAATTGGTTAAAAATAATGAAGGAATAAGCTTCTATTTATAGGAAAATATAGTTTCGATAATTGCACGTTTTGGGGCTCGAAATATTACAGTATAATACCTTCCTCTTTTCCTTCATTTTTAATTTAGTCCTGCAAGTATTATCAAACTTGCACCATTTCCCCTAATAGTAAATCATGTGAATCAATAGTTCTAGACATGTGAAAATATGAATTACAGTATAGTACCTCCATCTATACCTCCATTTTTAACTTAGTCATGCAAGTATTATCAATCTTGCACCAACTCCCGTAATAGTAAATGAATGTGAATCAATATTACACACATGTGAACAAATAGTTATAATCATCTAAATCACTAGCAATTAATTGCTCATTTATCTGATTAATTACCCGATTGGTCAATATAACTTCTAGACATCAATTATTATCGAAATAAATGTCGGTTTCCACTAAAACTAATAATCCCAACACAATGAAACTATCAATTTCATTTTTAATCAACACGAACTTATTCATCATTAATATTATTACTCACAATATTTAACAACCAGGTCGTTCCCAGGAAAGAGGGGGCTTTCCGATAAGGATTTCTCCTTATTGGCGCACAATTAGGTGACCAAACCTCTCCTTGACAGAACTTCTAGACATTGTCAATATTGCAAATACTAATATAAATAACTTTGTCGTCTCAATTATTGATTTAATAATATATCATATTATGCAGATGATACTATGACAATAATTGAATCAATAATATGAGAGATATGATGCATCAATTACTGTAGCAATAATTGAGTATAACTGAGTGACTTCTTACGTAAGCATCAATAATTAATATCGTGTGCTACTATGCAACCACGCTTATTACTGTACTTTTACTAACAGTTATTTTATGATAACTTGCTTACTTTGAAAAATTTTCACATATCACCCTTAACTTTAAACTTTTATCAATTTAACTATTTACCAAAATAGAAAAATTGAATACTTTTATTTCATAAAATTCGGGAACTCACAATCTCCCCTCCTTATGAAATTTTTCCCTCGAAATTTACGTACCTGATAGTTCGAAGAGATGAGAATACCTTGCTTTCTTTTCGGATTGTACCTTCCCGGTTATTTCCTCTGTATCATTATTTTCCCATTGCTCATCTCCTGTATTTTAGATATCATTCTATAATATAGCTTTAAAACAAAGGTTAATTGACATATCATAATTTGTCAACTTATCAAGTAAATAATTTCAACTTAGGTAAGTCACACACTAGCGAAGTATATTACACGTCTCTCCCCTCCTAGTTCTAGACTCATATCTCCGCCAGGGACCATATCCCTAAGCTCTGATACCATTTGTGATGCCCCCAAAACAGGTCCACACAACCCATTCTGAGTCGCCAGATATCATACTATAAAAATCAAATACAAACTTCATTTATACAACCTGTTGAACTGTAAATGCGAGAATCGACACCATGATTAAACTGTGAGTTTTAATACAAATGTATGTAACTCTCATGGTTCCTCGACCACAACCTTACTATTATTTAAACTTTTATCAATTGAACTATTTACCAAAATAGAAAAACTGAATACTTTTATTTCATAAAATTTGGGATCTCACAATATTATAATTTAACATTAATACATTATTCGGAACCTTAAACATGGTTCAAATAATAGTAACACAACCAAAGGGTATAAATCTTCAAGTATCATATTTGATTCATGTCTTTCAAGTAACACATAACTTTACCTTGAATCTTGAACCTGCAAAAGTGGTTATTTGCAAGGTTGAGCTCGACAGTCCAGCAACATCTAACAGTTTTCATGCATCACATAGCACATAATAACATGCTCAACATATAACATACATGCTACAGTTCATATAAAAAGTATAAAGAGTGAGTCCTTACTCAATCAACATGCTTTAATCATTCAACATAGTCATAAATTAACTTTAACATTTCTTACTTTCAACATATATATAACACATCATGCTCTTTGCAGTAAAGATTTAAAACAGTTAATCATAAAGTTCAAATAGCAAATAGGAACTGAAAGACTTGCCTTGATCCTTGTTTACCAATAACAGTTTAACAGCTTATAGCTATCTGCACTTCACGTGCCCTGCACAAGTATATAATTATTCACATTAACTATTAGCCACATATAAATGCATAATAGTTTTAATGTAAACTTTACTCTACATCTCATAACCCTTCCTATTATCAATACACAATGTTCAATTTTATTGTGTTAACTTTCGACTTATAGCTCACTATATTTCATATTCGAAGTTCATTCAAGTGTTTAAGTCTTGCTAGGACTACTTATTGGCTTTATATTAACACTATTAAATACCTTATAATATTCATTTCATTTGATTTAAAACACTTTTTACGTTCATTATCACTTATCACGGCGTTTTGACGTTTATTCGTCACACGCCCAATTTGTCTCTCTTGTGTGTGCTTAGTATCCATATACAATTTATCTAATATATCATTTATTAATGTTAAGAATCCTTATACTTCATAATATTCATGTTCTACAACTTAGAGCAATATCTTTTATCGTCAAGAGCACTACACTTGCATATATGCATGCCCGATGCCCTCTGATTGCCTCCAAAAACACAGCAGTCCTAAAGATGACCATTTTCACCCCTGTTAAAGAACTAAAATTTAAATCTTAAAGAATAAAGGTTGTAGGTCTATTCGTTATCATTTCGGATCATCTTGAATCACCTCAATTGGAGTTTGTATGAAAAGGTTATGGCCATTTTACCAAGACAAGTCAAAGAAGTCATAGTTAGCACACATTGGGTCCGGTCGTGCCCCTTTTCCTCACCATTCCAAAGACGCCATTGCGCTTCAAATTTCATTGAAATTTCTGGCGCATGCCGCAGTGGCTTCGAATAGATTATAATTTTTGACATAACTTTCTCATTTTAAGTCCGAATTCGTTGGCTTTTAATTTGTTGGACTCGTTAAACTCTTAGCTACTCATCTAGAGAATAATTATAACACTTCAAACATATTAAAAAATCATTTTAAGGGTTCCAATTCAGTGTTCATGCTATATTTTCATGTTTTAAACACATTTAGCGAATTCAATCGCCACGACTTCGTTTCTTAACCAATTGCATGATTCAAACTACGTCGTTTTCGTTTCTTCACATACTAACATAATCAAATACCAATTTACAGATTATAGCACATATTAGATATAAAATTTCATATTTTCTTAAGCCATATCATATGAATACACACTAATATTTATTTTTCTTCTTCAAACCCATTTTTCATGACCTCTCTTACTACAATCATGTATATATAACAACCAATTGATTACATAAACTAATTTAACAATTATAATATTGAATTCACACAATCCAATATTAAAAATCTAGAACATAAACTTAGGTTTTTATACCTTCAATGCTTGATTTCTTTACAAGATGGTCACAAGCTTTAGCAATCCTTCTTCCTCTTCTTGATAATCTCAGAAAACACTCTCTCAAAACCTACTGTGATTTCTTTCTTCTCTACCACTCACTGTCTTAGTTATCCTCAGAAAAGACGCGAAACAAATAAACGGATATGGCTTACCCACGTATACTTCAGTTATAAAATAATACGTCTTCGTCAGTTAAATTAGACCAAAGGCCACAAGGCCTTGTTTGGCCACACACCAATTCCCCCAAACTGGATTATTTTAATAATATTATATTATAAAGTTTCATGTGTCACACCTTTAGTTAATTTAAATAACTTATAATAATCTAATTAATAATAATTATAATCTTATTATAATTATACTTATAATTAATAAATAATTACATGTATCTAATTTAATTAATAAATTAGACTTAAACATTACTTTATTTAACATACTTATTTTCTTTCATATTAAACAACTCATTTAATTTAATTAATTCATTAAATTAAATCTTCAAATAATAAAATTTACCTTTACTTTAATTTAATTATCATATACACGTAACTAAATTATTATACCACAATTTCATAAATTATTTATTTTTCTCAATAAATAAATTATTTAAAATATTTATTTAATTTAATAAATATTTAAAATAATTACCAAATTCATTTAATTTATTCAATAGTTAACTTAACTATTGAACCTCACTTTCCCAATATATGAATATATATTTCTCTTCACATCAGATCATATATTTAAAAATATATAGCATGTATATATACATACTCAAACTCAAAACATCTCATAATAAGAATTTTAATTATTAAATTCCAATTTTAATAACTTATAAAAATTCAGTTTGTCATATATCATTCTAGAATATATCTTCAAAACAAAGGTTAATTGACATATCAGAATTTGTCATCTTATCAAGTAAAATTTTCAGCTTAGGTAAGTCACACACTAGCGAAGTATATTACTCGTCTCTCCCCTCCTAGTTCTAGACTTATATCTCCTCTAGTGACCATATCTCTAAGCTTTGATACCAAATGTGACGCCCCCAAAATAGGTATACATCACCCATCATGAGTCACCGAAAAATATTGTGACGACCCAGAAATTCGGATCGTCCAGAATCTAAGAGTTAAAGAATTAGTTATTAATAAAATGATTTTTTATTAATACTATTATGTGCTATGTATTTATTAATCGTTCTAGAACCTAGAATGATTATTAATCGGGAGGATTCTGGCTACGAGCTAGACTGAACGAGTAGGAATTTTCAAGACGAAAATAAAAATTTTCCGGGAACAAAAATATTTTCGGCGAAAAAGACGAAATAGGTACTATTCATCTGTTTCTGTTCGGAGATTTAGTTTGAATTTCTGAGAAACGCGTAATGATATAATCCTAAGACGTAATGAAATATTCAATAATATTTCAGTTATGACAAAAATGAAGTTCTCGTCTGCGGACTTAAAACCTAAGGGTAAGGAAACGTGAGTTCTAAGAATTTAATGATTTCGTATAATAACCAGGGTTATTATGCGATACGAGTATGATATTAGTTATTATACAAGTATAGTACGAAGATTATTACAACGTAGAATACGAATATCGTACAAGTTATGTACAAAGAGAATACGAGAATGGGATACGTAGAATGCGATTAGTCTTAATGGACTTTGAAGAATCCAATTGGACTTGGATTATATCAAGCCCAATGGAATGTGTAATCAAGCCCAGGGTAGGCTCAGTAAGAATTAATGTAAGGCCCAATGTTAGATTTAATTAAGCCCGATCCAAGAAAATAAACCGCGGATCGAACCGGTGGGTCTCCGGATGGGTAAAACCCATGGGGCAACCCATGGGGGAGACCCATGGACATGTGGGGAAGCCACTTGGCCACCAAGTAAAGTGATTACTTGGTGGCTAAGCCATGAATAGTAAGGAGGTGGGGTGAAATGACCAAAATACCCCTAGCCTTGGTTTTCTATATAAACAAGTCTTAAGCTCATTTGTTTGGTTTGAAAAATTCAACCAACACTTGAGAGAGAGAGAGAGAGTTTGGATGAAGAGGGAGAGAATGAGGAAAAGCTTGCCCGAGTGCACGCTTGATCCGACGGAATGAGATTAAAGAAGGACGGTAATCCAAAACCTAGTCTTCTATAAATTTTCTTTAAGCTTTATAAGTTAAAAACATAGCTTAACGAGAATAGGAAGTAAAAGATGTTAGAAATGATTTCATATGGTTGAAATTGTAAGAAAATGAAGAAATAAGAAATTAGAAATTTAGTTTATAAACTTCTTAAGGAAGTGTAAGATTCGTAAGGATTTTGAGTGATCCGAATGAATCTTTTGAATGAGTAGGTCAAATAAGTAAGGAATGATGTTCTATAATATCAAATTCCTAGAAAAAGTAAAATTATAATCCAAAATATCGATTAAAAATGAAGAACACGTGAAGAACGCGAAGAACATGCGAAGAACGCGATGAACGTTATTGATGGACAAATTTAAAATCATTGTAGGATAATTGTTGTTGATGGAAAAATTTAAAACCATCGCGTATAAGTTAGTTGCTTATTGCTTGGTTAGGAACGTTAGAAACGTTCATGAAGAACGGATTAAAACTGAGCTATAATGAAGTTATGGCAAAAATTCGTAAAAGATGAATGAGAAATAGAAAGTATGTAAATGAACCCGAATGTGTAGGGTTCCATAAGAATATGAGAGAACGTATAAAACGTGAGTCATAGACTCAAGATCGAACGAGTTCTGAGTTCGAATGACCGAATTACGGACGAATGAACGAAGAACGTTAATAACGTAAAATAGACAAAGAACGAAGATTAAGCCAATTGAATGGTATGTTAACAGATTCAGAATGAAGTTCTGTCTTTGGTTAATTGAAGTACGTAAGATAAGGAAGAAAATGGCTTTGGAACGATCTCGTTCCGAGTTATAACGAATAAGATATGAAATTTCGAAGTCAGCGTCTCAAACTTGTAAAAGACTTAGAAAATTTTTCTAGGATTCATGCTTGGCGCCGCAATTTGACTCGAGTCGTCACGTTGGGGGCGTGACTGCGGCAGGAGCTCGAGCCATCACTACTATCGAGTGGGAAATATGCAGTCACAAGGAAAGGGAAGGACACAGCGTCGAAGCGCCGGTGCAGGGCAATGCCCAGAAATGAGATTTTTACTGCTCAATTACTGGGGGATGTGCAAGAAAGAAATATGAACATGTAGTTTAACTAATGTAACACTTAATCAAGTGTATTAAACCTTTAATGAAGGTTGAACGAAAAGATTAAACGAGATTAAAATAATGTAGACGCGGGTTACGGAACCAATATCCGGGGACCGTAGTCGCGATAAATGAACGTGAGGTATTGCTATGATGGTGATTCCTTAGACATTGATTGACGAGGGTAATGAATAACATTTTTATGTTATATCATGGTAATGAGAGATGAATGTAAAGCGTTTAGACGCTGTGAATGCAACGTTGTTGCGATGAGCGATCGGTCTTAGCATACAATGAATCGTATGGCTTCGACATTAAGAAAGAATAATGAACATGGGGTTCAGGTGACGAGTAATGAATGAAAGCGATTAAAACCATAGATAAAGGTTGAATAAGAGATTAACAGATGAACAACGTAAACGTGGAATACGTAAACGATTCTCGTGAATCGTATTCACGTCGAGCAAACGTTCTAAGTGTACATTGGTTGTATAACTTGGACGTTGACGAAGGTAGTAAGTAAGATATGAATTATCAAGAAAGCCGTAGCAATCGGTAATAAGATTAATGAAAGCCGAATGTGAGTCGGAGGAGAATGTTAGAAAGAAATGTAAGCGTTGAACCTTTGAACCGATGTAAAGGTTGAGTATACGCGAATATTAAATGGGTAAAATCTACACTCCGTGTATGGTTTGACCGTAGGATAATGAAGACCAATGATTAAACCTGTGAAAGGTAAAGAAGCTGAATTAAAGACAAGTACGTATAATGTAAACGAAGCCGAGTTAATGTTTGTAACTTGGACGACGTTCCGAGTCAAATGAACCGAATGTTGTAAGATAAGAATAAGGTAATGTAAAATGCTTAACGCTATAAATGCATAGAATGAATATGGAATGATCATCCTAAGTATACAAAAGACTGTATGACTTAGACGATGATGAATAAATCCTGAGGTATGGCATTTAGTTGTCAGAAAGCCATAAGGAATAAGAAATTGACTTAACGAACATTATAGTTTTATGGTTCGGATAAGTTAAGTTAAGTTAGGTTGTGATGCAATCGTAACCTTTGATGGTTGACATATAGGAGCTGGGCTAAACAATTCCTCCAGAAAGCGAAGGTATATACAAAACTGGCAACCGATCTAACTCACTATGATGGTAGTGTAGACGAGATGGGAACTTGTTTGTTGGTTGTTTGTGGGAAACCACTCAGAGTACCATATGAATTACTAGCAGAGAAGCGATGTGTGCTGAGTCCTAGAGAAGTTATCACTACAAAAAATGGGCCTTTAGCAACGATTTTTTGGGCAACGACTTTATAAGTTGTTGCTAAAAGTATATATTTAACAACGAAATTTTTCCTTCGTTGCAGATTGTGTCAGGCTTTCACTTTTTACAACGAAATTCATAAGTCGTTGCAAAAAATCGTTGCTAATTCATTGGCGGGAAAATATTTCGTTAGAAATTCGTTGCAAAATTTTTGGCCACTTGCTTTCCCGTCATCGTGGGTAACGAAATTTTTTTTGTTGCTAAAAATGGGGATTTAGCAACGATTTTTCAAGCAACGACTTTATAAGTCGTTGCTAAAAGTGTATGTTTATCAACGAAACTTGCCCTTCGTTGCAAATTGTGTCAGGCTTTCACTTTTTGCAACGAAATTCATAAGTAGTTGCAAAATTTGGAAACAAAATTCGTTAGAAATTCGTTGCAAAATTTCTAACCACTTGATTTCTCCTCATCGTGGGCAACAAAAGTTTTTTTGTTGCTATATTTCTTTGCCTAATATAGACCACATTCATTGGCAACAATTTTTATTTTTGATGCATATTTTATACAACTTTTTGCAACGAATATTAACATGTTGCCTTAAATTAAGATAATAATAATAATAATAATAATAATAATAATAATAATAATAATAATAATAATAATAATAATAATAATAATAGTAATAATAATAAAATAATGATCAAAATAATAATAGTACTAATAATAATAATAATAATAATAATAAGAATAATAATAATAATAATAATAATAATAATAATAATAATAATAATAATAATAATAATAATAATAATAATAATAATAGTATTAATAATAATAATAATAATAATAATAATAATAATAATAATAGTACTACTACTACTACTACTACTAATAATAATAATAATAATAATAATAATATGATCATAATAATAATAATAGTACAAATAATAACAATAATAATAATAACAGTAATAATAATAATAATAATAATAATAATACTAATAATAGTTCTAATAATAATAATAATAATAATAATAATAATAATAATAATAATAATAATAATAATAATAATAATAATAATAATAATCCTTGCAAAATAATAGCAACTCGGCTCAGGTGGTCATTGGATCAATATTCCAAACTGGAGGTCTTGGGTTCTTATTTGTGCATCAACATATTTTTTGGGATAAAGTTTAATATTCGCCACGTCGACATTGTTCACATATGATATGTACGATGCTGGCGTATATATATATATATATATATATATATATATATATATATATATATATATATATATATAAACTAAATAAAATACTAAACAAATCTCAACATAAACTAAATATATATAAAGTAACTATATATGAATATATTTATATATAAATATATACATGTAAACAAATATTCATATAAATATTTATAAATTTATCCCTAAATATTCATATAAATATGTATAACAAATTTTCATATCTAAATTTTATAAACTTTAGATGAAATATTTATAAATTTATAAAAAATATTTGTTTATAAATTTTAAAGATAAATTTATATGAATATTTGTTAATAAATATTTATATGAATATTTAGAGATAAATTTATAAATATATATATATATATACATATATATATATATATATATATATATATATATATTAAGATATTCATAGTTATGTTATATAAATATTCATAGTTACTTTATATATATTTAGTTTAATGTGGAGATTTAAGATGGGTATATATATATAGATGGTAATAGAATTTATCTAATACACAAAAAATAAAACATAAGTAGCAAAAAATATCACAGCTAGGTTTGGGCCATTAAGCTACCAATTTGAGCCATTCTAATTTATTAGTTAACTAAACAAATCTCAACATTAAACTAAATTTATATAAAGTAACTATGAATATTTTTATATATAAATATATATATATATATATATATATATATATATATATATGTAAACAAATATTCATATAAATATTTATAAATTTATCTCTAAATATTTATAAAAAATATTGATATCTAAATTTTATAAATTTTAGATGAAATATTTATAAATTTATAAATAAATATTTGTTTATAAATTTTAAAGATAAATTTATATGAATATTCGTTTATAAATATTTATATGAATATTTGTTTATAAATTTATAAATATATATATATATATATATATATATATATATATATATATATATATATATATACTTACAAGCACTCCCTCACTCCAGAGAATGAAAGTGATGATTGATTTTATGCTAATTTAAAAAAATATCAAATGATAAAATTATTCATATTTAAATTCTCAACTAATTGCATATTTTTCTATACATGACTAGTAATATTATATAAATATATATAAATAATAAAAATATGACATTTAAGGATATTACACACAAATTATTATAAAAATAGATTATTTAATATAAGTAAATAGTTAACTTAAGATTACATAAAATAATAAGAACTTTTATTCTTAGACGAAAGGAGTAACTTAAATCATGAACATATTTTTAAGTCCAAAAATAGAAAATAAAAAGAAGAATAGTAATGGTATACCCCTAGCTATTCCTAGTGTGACACCCCCAAATCCAGATACTTCATTCCCACATGATTTGGTGCTCACTTATAAAAAACTATTACATCTAACTACCCATAATAAAGGATAAAGACATAATTAAAATAATTTAAACAATAATTTCTCCCATTAATGGGTTACATCATCATCTCAAATTAAATCCCAGGTATTCTAACCTTAAAATTATTACATAAGTTTGCGGAATACATCACATATTTAAAACAAGTCTTGACACATGAAACATTTAAATAAAATTATCATAAGTCTTCATCATTTGGACATCTTGCCCTTGCCTTTGTTAGTCGACGGCTCATCAACTTTCTCCACTTTAGCTGCAGTGTTAATTGTAATAATGAGCAAACAAATGCTCACTGATATAGAACGTAGCAATGATAATAACATGAGAGTGAACAAGCTGAACAATAAAGAACTTGTTCTACAAATCAAACTAGAAAACAAGTTCGAACTTTAATTATCTGAGAGTCTTAAGACCACGAACTATGTCCCCGGTACTTAGGTATTATTACCCAACCTTAACAGTCATTTAGACTATACGGACCCTTCTTATCGTACATAGGGGGATCAACCCTTTGTACCATGTATTATGCACAAACATATAAACGTTACACGTACAAAATCCCCTATGTTAGGGTTGTTCGTCTCAGTTTGGATTTAGAATTTCCTCACTAAAGAAAGTTTAGTTTGGAACTAACTTATCAGTGTTTCTAGAATTTCAAAACACTATTCGAATATAGATTAATTCAATTAATAAAGGTTTGCTTACTACTTGAAGGTTTAATACAATGATAAAGCGTTGAACAAGGTTATCAAGGTCAAATATTGAATAACAATAATATATAATTGAGTAATTATGATATACATACAAAGCGCTATAAAAGAGTTAAAACAATCTCCCTTGAATCAATGTATTAGAACATTATATGCTTTGAATAATAATTAGGAAACTAAATCTCGCTCAATGTAACGAATTAGGTTACATAAGCTTGTACAAACATATGCAAGATAGGTTAAGCTTGCTCAAATTCATAAAGAATGTTAGAAACTTGCAGAATAATAATATAGGAATGGAAACTTGCGTTCAATATGAAAAGAACAAAGTTTGAAAGCTTGCTCAATTGTAAAGAGATAAGGTTTAGAACTTGCACAATTATAAAAGTAGGGTTAGAGAACTTGCCTCGTGCATAGGTTAAACAATCACTACTCACGTTCACCCCAAGTCCTACACATATCATATGTATTGACAATACACATCAGTTACACTAAAATTACCTTCATGAGTTGCTTTCTACTTTTAGTATAGCTACTAACTAAGTTTAAGTTTAAACAACATCGCATCTTTTCATGAACATTACTTTTTAGCTTTATTACAACTACTTAAGTGATCATGTCATTGCACCACATACACATTAACAACTTGATACAACATCCTATTACATGTCCAATATGTTATCATTAAGTTATACTAACACACAAAGGATTGCACTTGTATTTGCGCATCCCGACGCCCTCCGATTGGCTCCAAATACATAACAGTCCTAAAGATGGTCATTTTCACCCTTCATAACGATTTCAAATTGAAAACCTTAAAGAATAAAAGTTATAGGCCTATTCGTCCTCTTTCTGAATCATCTTGAATCACCTCAATCGGAGTTCTTATGAAAATGTTATGGCCATTTTACTACAGGAGGTCAAAAGCGTCTCAACCTGACCACTTTTCACTATTTGGGCGCGAATTCGATCTTGAGCGTGAATTCGAATCTTAGGGCGCGAACTGAACTGTTTACTTTTAGTATTTGGTGTGCGAAATTTGTAAATTTGGTGTGCGAGAAATTTGATTTTAAGCATAAAATTTTACATTGGGCTCCAAATTACAAAACACCCAAAACCAGAAACAAAACCAAGCTACTGTGTCTTAATTTCTAACACCAATTAACATGTGTAATCTGTGAGACCCCAAATTTTATGAATAAATTAAGATTTAAATTTTTTGAATTTTTTTAATATTATGGTGTGGATTTGATATAATGTTATAGTTGTTGGTAATATTTATAAATTTTGAAAAGTATGCAAGTTGTTGTATAATATTCGATTGGTCGGGAATATTCTTTTTGTCAGGGAATATCCGTACGACGGTACAATCATTGGTGGACCCCACAACGGAATTTTTGTCGAATTGAAAAAAACGACAAAAATATTTTTATGAAAATAATGGCTGAAGTTTTACCGTTAAAACTATTGAACTACTCGGTAGTAAAAGTACAGTAATATGCGTGGTTGCATAGTAGCACACGGTATTGGTTATTGATGCTTACGTGAGAATTCACTTAGTTATACTCAATTATTGCTTCAGTAATTGCTGCATCATATCTCTCATATTATTGATTCGATTATTGTCATAGTATCATCTGCATAATATGTTATATTATTAAATCAATAATTGAGATGACAAAGTTATTTATATTATTAAATTGTAATATTTACAATGTCTAGAAGTTCTATCAAGGAAAGGTTTGGTCATCTAATTGCGCGCCAATAGGGAGAAATCCTTATTGAAAAGCCCCATCTTTCCTGGGAACAACCTGGTTGTTAAATATTGTAAGTTATAATATTAATGATGAATAAGGTCATGTTGATTAAAGATGAATTTGATAGTTTTATTATGTTAGGATTATTTGTGTTAGTAAAAATCGACATCTATTCCGATGATAATTGATGTTTGGAGGTTATATTGTTCAATCGGGTATTCGGGGCACTTTTCGTGTCGGAGTTACTATTCATGAGTTACTATTTATGAGTTATTATTTATGAGTTACTATTCATGAGTTACTATTCACGAGTTACTATTCATGAGTTACTATTCATGAGTTACTATTCACGGGATACTATTCACTCGAACAAAATATATTTCTTTTCGGTCCAAATCATTTTTGGGTACAATATTATTCCATGAGGAGATGTGCTAATTTTTCAGACCGTTGGTTGAAATTATATTAGTAAATCAATATGGATCGTTGGTTTAAAGTTTAATAGTTAATCAGTATGGACCGTTGGTTTAAAGTTTAATAGTGAATCAGTATGGACTGTTGGTTTAAAGTTTTGATAGTAAATCAATATGGACTGTCCGTTTAAAAGTAAATCAATCTGGATCGTTCATGAATTAGTTACTATTCAGTCTATTCTCCTATAAATAGAAGCTCATTCCTTCATTATTTCTTACGAATTCACTAAAACTCTAGAGAGAAATTATAGAGAGAAATTATAGAGAGAAAATCTATAGAGAGAAAGAAGAAGAGAAGTCAGCTACCTAACTATTCCAGTATCCAGTTTTATTCTAAGGTAAGGGGTATTATTTCTTTCTTATTCATGAAGAGAACTTACATTATTCCATTCTTTATTATTACATTGGAATAACTTTGTTTTATAAGCAACCGCATACATGGTGAAATTCTTACATTATTCAATTTCGCATTATTATGTTGGAATAACTTGCTTATATCTAAGTACCGCACATGGTGAAATTCTTACATTATTCCATTCTGTATTATTATGTTGGAATAACCTGTTTATGCGAAGTACATCATACATGGTGAAATTCTTCTATTATTCCATTCTTTATTATTCTGTTGGAATATCCTGTCGATTTGCAAATTTTGCCCTGACTTGGTTCCGATTCTTTATTATTACTCGTTGGAATAACTTTTGTTTATGCGAAGTACCGCATACATGGTGAAATTATGTTGTTATTCCATTCTTTATTATTATGTCAGAATATCCTGTTTGTGCGTTTACACTGGACCTGGTTCCATTAATTATTATTCTGTATTTATTATTTCGGCCGGAATATCACATCGCGTGCGCTTACGCTGGACACAGTTCCATTAGTTATTATTAGTATTTATTATTCTATCGGAATATCACATGCATGCGTTTACAGGACTGGTTCGATTATTTATTATTCTGTTGGGAATAACCTGTCTGTGCGGTCTCTATCGCATGCATGGTGAATCCTTCTGTTATTCCATTCTTTATTATTCTTTTGGAATAACCTGTCTATGTGGATTACCACATGCATGGTGAATGATCCTTTGTATTCATTCCTTATTAAATTATGGAAATGATCTGTATAAGTGGATTACCCCATGGCGGGTGAAAATCCATTTGCAATTTTATATATTCTTTATTATACTCAGTTGGTTAAAGTTTTGACTTCTATACTCCATGAAATTAGTGGCATATCCTTGATATTTGCGCTTCATCCAGTATCCTTTCATGGAAATATTCTTCTGAGCATTCTTGAATTTTACTCTACAAAGAAGTATCATGTTGACAATTTGGACATTATTGAGTTCAGGATAAATTAACTTATAAATCTTTAAAATTTATTCTTAAACTTGTTTTATTGAATTATTATGTCATTGTCATGATGAGTTATGTTGGTTATTATGTGAAAACATGAAAGTTTCTTAGAAATCACAAACGATTGAAAATCAGATTTTTGAGAAAATGGAGCATGAAATTCAATTGATCATATCTCCTATTATATTTCGAATTTTTGAGTGTGGTCAAGTTCTAGAGTTAGATCTATGAGTTTCCTAACTTATCCAAGTGGAATCACTGGAAAAGGTGTTGTAGATTTTCGTGTGGACTGATTTTAGCAAAGCACGAAAAAACTAAAAAATGGAAAATAGCTACTGTCCAGATTTTTAAAGGGCATTTTCGGCCACTTAGTTTGTGAGAAAAATTTCGGCCTTTTGGGACATGAAAGTATATAGTATAAGGTACCTCCTGTCCAAAAATGAGCTCATTCCGACTTAAAATGAGCAAGTTATGACCATTTCAATATTTAGGTTTTTCCGACGAAAAACGCTATAACTTAGAGTTCTATAACTCCAATGACCATGAAATTTAAAGCTGGAAGATCACACTAACTGTGTGTAAGATCCTGCCAAGATTTGAGAATTTCTGGAGTTAACCTTGAGGTAGCTAATTTCTTAAGGAATTAATTGGAAATTGATTTTTGAAAAATAGTAAATGAATTTTAAAAATTCCGAGAAAAATATATGTTCAATATGGGACTATATTTTGCTAAATCTCAGAAAAGAAATATTTTTGGGACTGATTTGGTATTTTTAATGAAAATGATCTAGTTATGAGTAAATGAGTTAAATATGTTATGTAAAGCAACAAAGTTGGAAAATAGGATTTTATGGCTTGGGAATCCTATATAAGGTATATGTAGATTTTTGATAAGGGATTTGATCATTGGTGATGAAATCTGATGAGTATGGCATTCTTTGAATGATTAAATGCATTGTTTGATAAAGTGTAAACAATTGAAATAAATTGTTTATAAGTTTAAGAGATTATTAAAATATTGTTATAATATTAATAATATTAGATTATAAGTTTATTAAGTGATTGATAATATTTGGATAAATTTAAAGTCTTTAATATTTATCCTTGTTTTCGTTTGATTAATGCTTATATCATTATCATCATCCGCATGCTTATATGGTGATGAAAGTTATCTTTGGCTTACGTGCGAAGATGGACTGTTGATTATTGAATTGTATATATTTGGCTTACGTGCAAAGATGGATTGTTGATTATTAGTTTTATTGTTGTATATCTTTGGCTTACGTGCAGAGATGGACTTGGTATGATTATGACCAAGGATTATTCAATATAGTCGTGACCATTGATGATTTAATGAATATCATTGGCCCGTAGTGCAGGGATGATTCGATGATGTGGTTTATTTATTAAGCTGAGTCTAAGCGATAAAAATTGATGAAAACGTTTTAAATCATAGAAGATAGTAGATTTTATTCTCTACTTGACTTTTCTAATGGATTGCTTGTTCCGCTGCATTTAAACTTGATGTCTATTGTATTTTATCAGTTTAACATTGTTGAAGGCTAATGATAACTTATCCTGCATTATCTTAGTCATAATATTTCTTACTGGGCTAGTTGAGCTCACCCTTTCTTTCATTGTTCTCTTCAGAAAATGAGAATATAGTTGGGACGAGTCGGGGAAAGGAGTGACAGTCCAGATGATAGTATTAGTAGTCCTAACTATTTTGATTAAATAGTGTGACAATAAATGTAATGAGGACTCCTTTGAGTTTGTATACTGTCTAGATGACAATATACGTATTAAAACTCTTAGATTATGTTTTGTCATATTTTACACGACAATTGTATTATTAAGTTGTATTTGAATTTTGTACCATGTATTTGGCGACTCAAGATGGGTGATGAATACCTATTTTGGGGGGCGTCACATAATCCATGTAAAGTACACATAAATATTACCACACATAAATATTACCAAGCATATATGTACCAATTTAAACAACTAAACAAAAATTTTAGAAAACTTAAATTTTGAAAACACAGTTTAAAAACCAAAACTCCATAGTTGATATATTTTAACATAGTAAACACTGTATATTCTAATAACAACCAATTTGTTTACTTTAACTACAATTCTCTGAAATTCATAACAAACGAATTAACATAATCACAGTTTAATTTCTCAATTAGTATAATCTAATTTTGTTATCATACAAAATTTAACAATCACTGTACATATCTTTACTGTAAAACTATTTCCTTCTTGTAACCGTAAATTAGCATACAATCTTATCTATACATATATAAATGCTAGTTATTACCAAAACACATGATTTAGTAAAGCATAGTTTACAGACAATTTTTGTAAAGAATCTTATATTACAGTCAAATTCACATACACATAGAGACTTTAGGCATAATTACGTAAAACATATATAAGTATAAAGGTTATGCCACATACCTTCTAATTGCTCAGTAATCCTTGCTAACACCACTGGAGTTGTTTGAAAACCTCACATGCACACTCTCAATCTCCTCTGCAATTCTCTCTTCCTCTGTTTTCTTTCTATACTAACAAGCCTTGGAAAATAATGTGTAGAGTTATAAACTGACTCCCACGCTCTCTTTCCGTTAAGGAAAACAAAGGACGCCAGTTAAAATAAGCCAAAGGCCACAAGGCCCTGTTTGGCTAACACATAAATCCCATAACTAAATTATTTAAATAATATTTATATTATATAGTTACACATGTCACACATTACTTCAATTAATTAAATAACTTTGATTTTAGCTTATAATAATAATAAAATTCTTATTATCATTATACTTAAAATTAATAAATAATTATATATATCTAATTTAATTAATAAATTAGACACATCACTTTATTTAATTTATTCATTTTCATTAAATTAAACAATTCATTTAATTAACTAATTTCTTAAATATTAAGCAATTGATTTAATTTAATTATCTCCTTAAATTAAATCCAACAAATAAAATTATCATTACTCGATTCAATTAACATTAATTAATTTAGTTACTAAATTAATTCATCACAATTCATTAAATATTTATTTTCCTCAACAACTAAATTATTTAAAATATTTATTTAATTCAATAAATATTTGTAAATTAAATTATAAATTCCTCGATCGTTACATCATTCCCTCCTTAAAAGGATTCTGTTCCCAGAATCACAACTCGAAAAAGAAAAATTTATCCGTTACATTCTTCCCTCCTTAACAAGATTCTGTCTCTAGAATCTCTATACAAAATCAAGCAAACAACTGAGGATAATTCTTCATCATAACGCTTTCAAGTTCCCACGTAGCTTCTTCAGCATTGTGATTCTTTTCTGTCAATAATTTGAACAGGGACTTCTTCATATGATAAATCTTTCTCAAATTGTAAGGGTTCATATTCTATAACATGTTTATAGTCAGGCTTATATGGTCTCAATACCGAGACATGGAAAACATTATGAATATGCTCCAACTCCGGAAGTAAGGCTACCTCGTACGCCACTTCGCCAACTCGTCGAAGCACTTCGAAAGGTCATATAAATCTAGGGCTCAATTTTCCCTTCTTGCCAAATCGAATTTTCCCCTTCCAGGGAGATACTTTCAAGAAAACATAACTACCGATATCGAATTCTCGATTCTGTCGATGCTGATCTGCATATTTCTTCTGTCTATCTTGTACAACTATCAGTCTCGCTCGAATCACTTTGATGATTTCGACAGTCTGTTGCACCAATTCTGGACCTAATAGCTGACGTTCACCAACCTCGTCCCAACATAATGGAGTTCTACATTTCCTGTCGTATAACGCTTCGTAAGGCGGCATGCCAATATTTGCATGATAACTATTATTATAAGCAAATTCCACAAATGGCAGATGGTCATCCCAATTTCCCTTGAAATCCATAATACACGCTCTGAGCATATCCTCCAATGTTTGGATGGTTCTCTCACTTTGTCCGTCGGTCTGAGGATGGTACGCCGTGCTCATTCTCAGCTGTGTTCCCAAACACTCTTGTAATCATTTCCAAAAATTAGATGTGAAACATGGATCTCTGTTTGAAACAATAGACACAGGTACACCGTGTCTTTACACAATCTTTCACGTATAGTTTTGCTAACTGATCTAGAGTAAATTGAATCTTGATTGGCACAAAGTGTGCTGACTTCGTCAACCGATCGACAATCACCCAAATGGCATCGTAACCTCACTGAGTCGTTGGAAGACCTACCACAAAATCCATTATAATATGCTCCCATTACCATTATGGTATCTCTAACGGTTGTAATAATTCGCTTGGCCTTTGATGTTCAGCTTTGACGTTCTGACACGTTAAGCATTTCGGTTCACACTCAGACATATCCCTCTTCATATTCGGCCACCAAAAATGATGTTTAAGATCTTGGTACATCTTTGTACTTCCAGGGTGAATAGGATATCGTGAGTTGTGAGCTTCATTCAGAATTTCTTCTTTAACTTCCGTTACTGGCGGAACCCAAATCCTCCCTTTGAATTGAAGTAACCCTTCCGAATAAATTTTGAATTTGTCTCCCTCACCTACAAATATCTTCTGTTTTATCTTTTCGTAGTCTTCATCTTGAAGTTGTGCATTTTTCACCTTATCTACCAATGTTGAACTATTTCCCATCAGGAATAACTTTTCATCGGATTATGTCGGATATTTAATTTCCAACTCCATCTTAGCCATTTCTAACACTAACTTTTCTTGATCAGTTAACATCATTAACTTCTCCCGTCCCTTTCTACTTAAGGCATCAGCAACAACATTCGCCATTCCGGGATGATAGAAAATCTCGCAATCATAATCTTTGATCAGCTCCAACCATCTTCTTTGTCGCATGTTCAAACCTTTTTGTGTAAAGATATACTTCGGACTTTTATAGTCGGTATATATCTCACACCTTTCTCCATAAAGATAATGTCTCCAAATTTTTAGGGCAAACACCACTGCCGCCAACTCCAAGTCATGAGTCGGATACCCCTTCTCGTAATCTTTCAACTGATGTGATGCATACGCAATAATTCTGTCGTTCTGCATAAGTACATAGTCTAGTCCTTTATGCGATGCATCACTATACACCACAAAATTTCCTGTATCATCAGGCAATGACAACACAGGTGCTGAACTCAACCTCTTCTTTAACTCTCGAAAACTTTCTTTACACTTCTCTGTCTAAACAAACTTAACCGCTTTTCTAGTTAAATTTATCAACGGAGTTGCAATCTTGGAAAAGTCTTGAATAAAACGCCTATAGTAACCCGCCAATCCTAAGAAACTCCTTACTTCTGACGGTGTCATCGGCTGATCCCAGTTTATTACAACTTCCACCTTTGATGGATCTACCGAAATTCCGTCCTTATCAATAACGTGCCCGAGAAACTGTACACGTGCCAACCAGAATTCATATTTTGAGAACTTAGCGTACAACTTCTCTTTTCTCAACGTTTCCAACGTCAATCTCAAGTGTTCCACATGTTCCTCCTTGGTCTTGGAATACACCAATATATCATCAATAAACACCACCACAAACTTGTCTTGGAATGGTTTAAACACCCTGTTCATCAAGTCCATGAACGCTGCAGGTGTGTTAGTTAAACCGAAAGACATAACCAGAAACTCGTAGTGACCATAACGAGTTCTGAACGCTGTCTTTGGTACATCCTCCGGCCTCACCTTCAATTGATGATAACCACTTCTCAAGTCTATCTTAGAGAAATACCTCGCTCCCTTTAACTGATCGAATAGGTCATCGATTCTAGGTAATGGATACTTGTTTTTAATCGTGACCTTATTCAATTCTCTGTAATCAATGCAAAGCTGCATCGATCCGTCTTTCTTCTTAACAAACAACACCGGTGCTCCCTATGGCGAAACACTCGGCTGAATATACTTCTTGTCAATCAATTCTTGCAATTTCACCATCAACTCTTTCATCTCTACCGGGGCCATTCTGTATGGTGCCTTAGATATCAGAGTCATTCCTGGTAGTAGGTCAATCACAAACTCGATTTGTCGATCTGGCGGAAGACCCGGTAAATCGTCTAGAAATACATCTGCAAAATCTCTTATGATCGGTATCTCTTCTAACTTTGCACTCTTCTTCTGTGTATCGACTATGTAGGCTAAATATCCTACACATCCTTGTCTCAACAACTTCTTGTCTTGCATCACCGTCAGACAACTTGCTTGTCGAGGTGACTTGTTGCCATAAAACACAACCTTTGACAGATTCATAAGGTTAACACACTTCCTTTGGCAATCAATTACTGCTCCGTAATTGAATAACTAATCCATTCCCAGTATAACATCGAATTCACCAAGTCTAATTGGTATCAAATCTACCATCATCTCGTGACCTTTTATAACCACTCCACAATTCCTATATATGAATCTAACAGGAATCACTTCCCTATTCGCAATCTCTATACTTAAGGGAAATTCTAATTCTTCCTGAGGCAAATATAAGTTCTGAGAAAATTCATCGGATATAAATGAACAAGTAGCACCCGAATCAAATAGTACATAAGCATTAATACCATTAATCGGAATGATACCTGACACCACTTCCTTAGACTGTACAGCATCCTGCATGGTCATATTGAAAGTCCTCGCAGTAGGTCGGCTTGATTGAGTTGGTCCAGTGATAGTCAATGCACCACCACCGTTGTTGTTTCCTTTTCCGCCACTTGCACTTCCCGCTGGCTTCTTAGGGAAATCACGAGCCATGTGATCCTTCGAACCGCAGGTAAAACATGTTCCTTTCTTCGGACTAAAACAATTCGGTGGAATGTGTCCCTCCTGACCACAGTTGAAACACACTTTCTCTCCTTTCAAACATACTCCCGTATGGTTCTTCCCGCAAGTTGCGCAAGCCTCAAACTTTTTCTTCTATTGATTTCCTTGCTGTCCTCCCGCAGTCGAATTCTCGCTCCATTTCCTCTTCTGACTATTACTTCCAACATTACTACCACCTGGCCTTATTCCCATTTTCATTCTTCTTCTTCTTCTTCGTTTCTTGATTGTACTTGGTCAAGGCATCGCTTCCACCTTCCGCGATGATTGCCTTCTCGATAAACCAAGAAATGTGTTTAGCTGGAACATTGAAACTTTGCTATAAAACCGTGGTTTCAATCCTTGTTCAAACCTTCTCGCTTTACGCTCATCCGGTATTGACTTGATAAGTGGCAAACCTTGCCCATTTCGTTAAACTTCAAACATATTAAAGACCGTCATAGTTCCTTGCTTCAACTCGAAATTGCACTTCCGGTGATTAGAGAACTTCTTTGGAAAGTACATCTCGAAAAACATTTCTTTGAATCTATCCCATGCTATCACTCCTTGTCCTCCACGAACCTTGTTTGCTTGCCACCAGTAGCTAGCTTCAGACTTCAGCATGAACGTTGCGAACGCAGTCTTTTGATCTTCATTAACTCTAGCAACGTCGAACACCTTCTCCATTTTCATGATCCAGGTTTGGGCTTCCACTGGATTCATAGATCCTTAAAACTCTGGCGGTCCAACCGCTTTGAATTCCTTAAAAGTTGTGACTTGAGCTTGCGGTTGATTCGCAAGGGCACCCGTCAACAGAGCTACCAACTGTTGAACCGCATTAGCGTTGGTCTCGTTGTTATTATTAGTAGACCCCCCAGGAGGTGCTTGCTGACGTGGTTGTCTTCTTCTAGGAGGCATTTTCTGTTAAAATATACGCTTACTAGCTCATTACTCAACTTCTTGGGTATTTAAAGTTTAATTTAAACATTCCAAGATTAAAGCTCTAACACATAACATTTCAAATAAACTCTAATATTTTATTCATTCATAAAGTTTTAGAACATACTCAAAATAGCATAACTGCTATAAACATCTACCTTCCTGAACTAGACCAGTTTCAGGATTACATACTCATACTATCCCTTTATTTATCTCAAAATAAGGGATTCACATCTTATTTATTCACATAATTAACCACACGTTATTATCTATCTTATTCTATCTAGGCATATTAAGACGTCGTAAGGCTTCCCGACGTTCCTCCTCCATGATACGATATGTCGTTTTACGATCCATCATGAACCACGGCGTATTCTCAAACTGAGGTGGATAATAGTAGACTCGATCCTGGGCCCTATTAATCAACGAATTAAAAACATAATCCATCTCCTTCATCTTGGCTTTCTTCACTTGAACCTTAGCCTCAGCACAGTCTGCACGTTGGGTTGCCTTCATCCACGCATCCTCTGCTCTTGCACGCTTAGCTGACTCCTCCTTGAAATCATCTTTCAATTTCTCCATGTCCGTCTTCATCTTCTCATGTCCTGCCAACAGGTCTTCATGCTGACCCATTGTATGAACTAAGTCCCACTCCGTGTTCCCAAGTTTCAAGTCGAGTTCCTGAATCTCTGCATCCTTACGCTCCATCGAGCGTGATGCATCTCAACCATTTCCTTGACCACGGACCTCATCCCAGTAATTCTACATTCTGATCATCTGAGGCGTCATACATCTCGGTGATATGGAGTTTGGTGGAAACTCCTCAGGATCCTCTTCCTCATCATTCTCCTCTACCAACTCAGAGCTATCCCGCACGAGATCGGTCACAGGCTCATCCTCCTAGATCAACTGCTCCCGCACTATATGAATATCCCGGGGCTCATCATCTATAGGTCTTTGAGGTATCACATCTCTAGATGGACTGGATCCTCCTTCGGTAGACATCCTGACAACAAAATGTTTTAGGTTTTATTTAATATTTTCGATACTCGCGAGCACATTATAAGTTATTAACACATAGCACATAATGTATTTTAATGTTTAGCTTCAATAGATACCTTAATCCATTCCTTAAAACTCGATAAGAGTTGAACACCTCTATGTTTTCTATTTTCTTAAAGGTTACTTCCTAAGGTTTCCCCACCTAAGGTTCATAACCTAAGGCTTTGATACCAACCTGTGACACCTCCAAATCCAGATACTTCATTCCCACAGGATTTGGTGCTCACTTATCAAAAACTATTACATCTAACTACCCATAATAAAGGATAAAGACATAATTAAAATAATTTAAACAATAATTTCTCCCATTAAAGGGTTACATCATCATCTCAAATTAAATCCCAGGTAATCTAACCTTAAAATTATTACATAAGTTTGCGTAATACATCACATATTTAAAACAAGTCTTGAAACATGAAACATTTAAATAAAATTATCATAAGTCTTCATCATTTGGACATCTTGCCCTTGCCTTTGCTAGTCGACGGCTCATCAACTTTCTCCACTTTAGCTGCAGTGTTATTTGCAAGAGTGAGCAAACAAATGCTCACTAATATAGAACGTAGCAATGATAATAACATGAGAGTGAACAACGAAAGCTGAACAATAAAGAACTTGTTCTACAAATCAAACTAGAAAACAAGTTCGAACTTTAATTATCTGAGGGTCTTAAGACCACGAACTATGTCCCCGGTACTAGGTATTATTACCCAACCTTAATAGTCATTTAGACTATACGGACCCTTCTTATCGTACTTAGGGGGATCAACCCTTTGTACCATGTATTGTGCACAAACATATAAATGTTACACGTACAAAATCCCCTATGTTAGGGTTGTTCGTCTCAGTTTGGATTTAGAATTTCCTCACTAAAGAAAGTTTAGTTTGGAACTAGCTTATCAGTGTTTCTAGAATTTTAAAACACTATTCGAATATAGATTAATTCAATCAATAAAGGTTTGCTTACTACTTGAAGGTTTAATACAACGATAAAGCTTTGATCAAGGTTATCAAAGTCAAAGATGGAATAACAATAATATATAATTGAGTAATTATGATATACATGCAAAGCGCTATAAAAGAGTTAAAACAATCTCCCTTGAATCAATGTATTAGAACATTATATGCTTTGAATAATAATTAGGAAACTAAATCTCACTCAATGTAACGAATTAGGTTACATAAGCTTGTACAAACATACGCAAGATAGGTTAAGCTTGCTCAAATTCATAAAGAATGTTAGAAACTTGCAGAATAATAATATAGGAATGGAAACTTGCGTTCGATATGAAAAGAACAAAGTTCGAAAGCTTGCTCAATTGTAAAGAGATAAGGTTTAGAACTTGCACAATTATAAAAGTAAGGTTAGAGAACTTGCCTCGTACGTAGGTTAAACAATCACTACTCACGTTCACCCCAAGTCCTACACATACCATATGTATTGACAATACACATCAGTTACACTAACATTACCTTCATGAGTTGCTTTCTACTTTTAGTATAGCTACTAACTAAGTTTAAGATTAAACAACATCGCATCTTTTCATGAACATTACTTTTTAGCTTTATAACAACTACTTAAGTGATCATGTCATTGCACCACATACACATTAACAACTTGATACAACATTCTATTACACGTCCAACATATTATCATTAAGTTATACTAACACACAAAGGATTGCACTTGCATTCGCGCATCCCAACGCCCTCCGATTGGCTCCAAATACACAACAGTCCTAAAGATGGCCATTTTGACCCTTCATAATGATTTCAAATTAAAAACCTTAAAGAATAAAAGTTATAGGACTATTCGTCCTCTTTCCAAATCATCTTGAATCACCTCAATCAAGGTCTTATGAAAATGTTATGACCATTTTACTACAGGAGGTCAAAGCTCGTCAGGCCAGCACACTTTTTTTTCGGTATTTGGGACGCGAGACAAGGGCGATTAAAAGGAATTTCAATTTGCGTCGAGGCGCGAGTTCAAAGACTTGAGGCACGAACTTCGATCTACTTTTTTGCGCTAGTCTTGCTTGAGAAATTTGTATTGGGGCTTCAATTCTGAGAACACACAAAACCAGAAACAAAACCAAGCTACTGTGTCTTAATTTATAACATCAATTAACATGTGTAATCCATGTAAAGTACACATAAATATTACCAAGCATATATGTACCAATTTAAACAACTAAACAAAAATTTTAAAAAACTTAAATTTTGAAAACACGGTTTAAAAACCAAAACTCCATAGTTGATATATTTTAACATAGTAAACACTGTATATTCTAATAACAACCAATTTGTTTACTTTAACTACAATTCTCTGAAATTCGTAACAAATGAATTAACATAATCATAGTTTAATTTCTCATTTAGTATAATCTAATTTTGTTATCATACAAAATTTAACAATCATTGTTCATATCTTTACTGTAAAACTATTTCCTTCTTGTAACCGTAAATTAGCATACAATCTTATCTATACATATATACATGCTAGTTATTACCAAAACACATGATTTAGTAAAGCATAGTTTACAGATAATTTTTGTAAAGAATCTTATATTACAGTCAAATTCACATACACATAGAGACTTTAGGCATAATTACGTAAAACATATATAAGTATAAAGGTTATGCCACATACCTTCTAATTGCTCAGTAATCCTTGCTAACATCACTGGAGTTGTTTGAAAACCTCACATGCACACTCTCAATCTCCTCTGCAATTCTCTCTTCCTCTATTTTCTTTCTATACTAACAAGCCTTGAAAAATAATGCGTAGAGTTATAAATGGACTCCCACGCTCTCTTTCCGTTAAGGAAAACAAAGGACGCCAGTTAAAATAAGCCAAAGGCCACAAGGCCCTGTTTGGCTAACACATAAATCCCATAACTAAATTATTTAAATAATATTTATATTATATAGTTACACTTGTCAAACATTACTTCAATTAATTAAATAACTTTGATTTTAGCTTATAATAATAATAAAATTCTTATTATCATTATACTTAAAATTAATAAATAATTATATATATCTAATTTAATTAATAAATTAGACACATCACTTTATTTAATTTATTTATTTTCATTAAATTAAATAATTCATTTAATTAACTAATTTCTTAAATATTAAACAATTGATTTAATTTAATTATCTCCTTAAATTAAATCCAACAAATAAAATTATCATTACTCAATTCAATTAACATTAATTAATTTAGTTACTAAATTAATTCATCAAATATTTATTTTCCTCAACAACTAAATTATTTAAAATATTTATTTAATTCAATAAATATTTTTAAATTAAATTACAAATTTCTCGATCGTTACTCCTAGTTCTCCTTTTACCTTTTTTCCAAATATATTATAAAATTAAATATAATACTATCAGTTCTAAGAGGAAACATAAAAGATGAAGAAAAATTTATTATGTTTTATGAACTAAAATAGAATAAAGTTATTTAAAATGACTTATATGTCATTCCTAATAAGTTAGTTTGACCCATATTAATGTAATATCAATTTTGTCCCTATTTTATTTATTTATTTTTTTAAAAAAATGAATTTGTAAAAAAGAAGAGTAAGATGCAACGTCACTTTAATTGGTGTTAGAATTTTATTTTTATTTTTTTATAGTTGAAGTCTTATATACTCCTTCATTTCCAACGCCGATGACAGAGAATAAACATAAAAAATATTAATGTTTATAAACAAGTACAAGAGATTAAAGAAATTTAAAAAAAAATATTCAATGTCGGTTAAAGTGATGTTACATTTTACTCTTCTTTTTTTACAAATTTGCTTTATAAATTTTTTTTAAAAAGTTACACTGCCGGTTAGTTTGGCATTGGATCACATTTTTATCTTTTTCAAATTTCTTTAACAAAATAAAATCATTTAAGAAAAATTAAGATAGTTTTTTTAAATTTGTTTTTTTTAAAAAATATTTTTTGCTAGAGATAAAATTGGTCACTGATTTATTCTGAATAATTTTTTTAGAATTTATTGTGGTGAATATAAACACATTATATTTTTACAGTAATAAATTTACTTTTAATAACACTTTTTAAGTAACTTATAATATGGACTATTTTTGTAATAAACTATAAAGTAAAAAACTTTACATAACGTTAAAAGTTTAAAATTTCATACATCGATCATGACAAAAAAAAAAAAAAAAGATAGTGACGCTTATTTTGTAGAATATAACATAAATATCAAAAAATATTCATATGTTCAATGAAAAAAAGTTAAGTTTGAGTTTGTTCTTTAATTTATAATATACTAGAACTCAAATTGTAATGTAATTAATATTTTAAGAGAAATTTTATTCTTAATAAGAATTTTAAGTAATTTAAAATATTAATTGTATTAATTAAAATATTAAGTTATAATAATTTAAATTTTAAAATATTGTAAATTGACAATAAACAAAATTATAATAATTATGACTTTTGTAGAGAAAATTATAAATGTTAAAATATTAATTTTTTTCTACTAAAGACTTATATTTGAGTTTGTTATTATTAATTTATGATATCTTAAAATTTAGATTTATATTTTTAAATTTTTGAAAAAATAATTTTACATATAATATTACTTCTAAAACACTTTTTAAATGTTATCAAACTCTCTTTTCTTTTTTTGAAACAAAGTCCCTAATTTAGGAGTTGTGTGCGTGGTCTAAAAAAAGACTTAGGCATGAAACAAGACCAATTTGGGTTTCAAATCTATAATTTTTCTCATCTTTTAGGAGTTTTAATCCAAAACTAACCGATTTTGATCCAAAAGAGCTTTGATTTCAAACATGGACGCTAATTCGTGGAGCGCTCGTCTATGTTCTGCTTCTAAGCGCTATTAATCCACTCTTCAATCGTGATCCGGTAAGCTTAATTTTGTTAAATCTAGGTTTTTGCTGTCATGTTTATATGTGAATTCGTTTATCCCCAATTTCATCTATGTCAAACTGTTATACTATATTAGAAGTTTTCATATGCTTAAGGTCAAACTCATGAAATTAATAAGAACATCCAATCAATTTCCTGTATGCAGTAGCATCAGTTAATTTTGTAGTCATGTTTATTTGGGACAACATTCAGTGATTGTGTTTATGAATTAATTTGGTTAGATTATGTTATCGTTTGGGAAAGAAGGTGTGTATACGTGTGTAGAGCACAATTGGGTTTTGGGCTGAACCTAAATCATAAGCATCTGAATCTCTTTCCTTATTCTTCAATTTAAATTTTAACTAGACTTGTTAGACTTTGACATTAACAGTGTTTTTGTGTAAAAATAATTCAATCTGAGATGTTACTTTCTGAATTCACTTATTTGAATTCAGTCTGTCATATTATATGTTATAATGGTCTGAATTGTGTCTTCAATGAAGGTTGTAAGATCTAGGGATCTGCTGAAGAAGGGGTTCGAATTTTGGGAGAGGGCAAGTTCTTGGTGTCTGATAGTTTTCCTGGAAATGAGAGGACAAAGTATTGACTCACCTCTAAGGTACATTTCTAGTCTTGTTCCTTTCTTTACTAATATTTGTCCTTTTTGAAAAACATCTCAATTGATTATATTTGTCAGTTTTGTATTTAGAAAAGAATATTTCGTTGAGAATAGATTGCAACTATGAACTGCAGATTCCATTGGGGGTTGTTTTAGCCATACCACCCTTCAACTATCCAGTTAACCTTGCTGTCTCCAAAATTGCCCCTGCTCTGATTGCTGGAAACTCCCTTGTACTAAAGCCTCCAACTCAGGTAATGTCCAGTAAGAACTACATATGGTAAATAGTGCACCACATATTGTGAAAATTACAATTACATTTGTATAGTAGATCGATGGACTGTTACTGTTACATCACAAATGTATGGTCCAGACTCCAGAGACTTTCTGCTTTTTTGGTTCTGGGTATGATAATTATGCTCAGTGAAAATGATGTATGTGTATTTCTGAATCACAAATGTATGGTCCAGACTCAGAGACTTTCTATGTATGTTGGAGGGATCTGTTTCTATGTTTACTATATTAGTGTGGCTGTCTCCTTGGGAGGACGCTGAATGGATTCAACTCTTTATTTCATAAAGTTGTTTTTCCACACAAGAAAGCTTAAATTATAATAACATTATATCTTCAGGTAGTTACCTATCCAAAGAAAATAGTTGTATCTTTAACAATTTGCTATATTTGTATATATGAAAGTCGAAACCTCTCACTTTCTTTCAAAGTTTTAGATTCCCGTATAAGGTAAGCTTTATGTGTCTGTTTTCTTTTTCTTCTTTCTCTTATCCATATTTTTCTTGTTTCTAAATAATGGAAGACAAATGAAAGCTTAAATTTATGAGGAATAAGACGGAAAATTAAAGCCGACATCAATGAGACCCAAAACTAATATTGAACTTTTCAGTATGAAGTTCATCAATTTGCCAATAATGTTACTAGCTTGTATGAGATTTGAGTTCCATACTATACTCCAAATACCCAAAATTTTGCTAATCTAATTGAATTTTTTTTATTGCTAACTGCTAAGTCTTTGGTGCAGATTATCTCTTCAATAACCGGCAGGATCACAGATCTCTCATTTGACACTGTGGGTTATGCATGGCAAATTTCAAACTGCGTTCTAATTGCAAGCTACTTGGTATGTAGTTTCCACAAGCTCGCTCAATTCATCTTGCCTACTTCCACTTTGATTGTGTGTGCTCACAGATTTGCTTTAGGGAGATATGTGAACTTCACATAAACCATGAAAATAGTTAGTTAATAAAAACATTTCTACATTTTCTATATTCTTATGCAGTGTTTTCATATCTTGCTACAGCTCACCCTGCGTCAGGTCATGGATAAAGCAAAACTTTTGATGTTCAATGCGAGGAAAGAAGTAATCAATGGAAGAAGGTTGAATCTTTTCCAAGTTATGGTCTTATCGAGTCATAAAAAATTGTGGAATGTACAAAACCTTTTCTTTTCCCTGGATCTTGACCACTCATGCTTGTTGGTGAAAAATTGTGGCTGATGGACATGACTTTTCAAGTGTGTTGTGAATCTTTGTTTTCCCTATTAAAAGTTTATAATTTTATGTGAATATCTCCTGCAGTCTTATGTTCTGTTTTCTAAATGCCACAAGAGACTTGCAATTTTAAAGATGTAGAGTTATTACCTATTTTGTCCAATCTTAATGTTCATAATGCATTAGAGTATCTTGAAGATCTATGCCCTTGTCCGGGAGTATCAAAATGTTAAAGAGTACTAGGAATGACCCTTGTTTTTCACCGGGCATGATATTACTGGAAAATATCTAAATACCTTTTCAGGTAATACTTGTCAAAAAATTTATTTATAATGCATGATGTCTAGCATATATTTTAGAAGAAAAGATTGTGAGATGTCTAGCATATGTTTATTAGTTCTCAGATTATAAAATAACTTAAGATGTAAAATTATTTAATACCATGTTCTAATTGGTATTATATTTTTTATCATTTGGGGTTAAAAATTATTAGACTAATTTTTTTTTAAAAAAAAACCATAATATCATGTTTTATATCTTTCTATCTCTTTTTTCGTCGTCACAATTCATTGCTATAACGATGATCATGGAGGGAAGCATTGGACATGTACTCATATATAAAAGTGCAGGCCACATGTTCATAGATTTGTATCAAATTATTTGAGCATGTCTCTGCAATAACCAAATTCCTATAATGTTCTTTAGTGTAAAATTTAATAAAGTTGGAATCATCATTAAAAAGATTGGTGGATGGTTGTGTTCTCGTACACAAAACTGGATAGTGTAGTAAAAGATAATTGTGTAGTCATCTTTCTTGTAGAGATTTCAACTTTAGGGACCCTGATTATATTAATCATGATCTTGACAATTGTTATTCCTACATGAGATATGATGTTGCCTCTTGTATTCATTTCTTGTTGCTTCTTCATCCCTTAAGAAATCTTTTACCGCATGTGCCGGGGCATGGGAAACCGCATGAACATTCAACTGTAATCCAGGAATTAGCTGGGAATATAGTTCAAATGAGCTAGCAGAAGTTTGCCTCAAATGTTGTTGAGAAGCGTTTAACTTTTGGTGATCCTAGTGAACGTGAACTCCTGGTGCATGAGATGCGTGGTACTACTAATGAAAATGAGCCTCATCAGGTATGCCAATGCTCCCATTTTCTATTAACAACTCAACATATGAAATGAATATATGTGAACAATATATTATATTTGCCTATATACTTGTAATTACCATTCAAGTTGTTTTGTTTGCCATTATCATTATAGTAATGAAAGTCTGGCTTATCAAAGAAAAAAACGTTATGGTAAACACACTGAAAAATTTGGTACTTTTTGTTAGCTCACCACGAAATTATATTGCAATAGCATGATTGTAGACAACATTATAGGTCCTGTGGACAATAGCCAAAAGTGGAAGCTCCCTAGACATGCACATTCGTATGCGTTGTAGACTAATGCTGCAAGGCTGCTTTTATTAAAATTTGTACTCCCACTATCCGGAAGAATGAGTACAATTTTCAATGAAAATTACCTGGAAAGCAAACATATTTTTGGGACGGAGGGAGTATAAATGTAATTCTTATATTGTATGCTCAATGTTGATCTTAGTACTTTTTCTTAATATTGTTGTCAGGACATGGACTGTTAGATGTAATTCTGAGTATGAAGGGCTGATTGCGGTCTCTCTCTCTCTCTCTCTCTCTCAGTAATCTGTTTCTTTAACTACATAACTGTAGACACTACATAAATTTTTGGAAGTATGATCTTTAATTTATCTTGGATTACATTATCTATAGATCTGAGTCAAGGTTCCTTGCTCCCTTTGTCTTTATTAAAATAATTTTTTTTACTGCATTGTATCTTTTATTCCCAAGTATTCTCCAATGAAGGTTAATCATAGATTCACCATTGTGAACCATCTAATTTATTTTAGAAGTAAACATAATATTGCTTTTTGCACAAGATTATTCAACTATTTTCTATTTTGTACTACTTTTGTAGGTGCTGCTGATGACCTTACAAAATGCACCCCCAGGACTTGAGGGACAAGAGATTTTCAAAGGTCTGGGTTGATGCTGTTTTAATATTGGCAGAATACCTGAAGAATGAACCATGGTTGAAACTCTTGTGTAAGCTTAAGTATTGTTTTCTATTATAAACATTTCTTTCTTGATTATTTTTTTCATATATGGCACTAGTGTTAAACCTCTTGATGGTAGATAGTGTCAACTAAGACGGGTTTTGTAATTTTTAGTCGTACGAAGTTTGATTGTAAAGATGATGAATGATCATTGTATCAGATGATTTTATTTAATTAATAATATTTTAGTTTTTTTGTATTTTTGTCATAATTTGTTTATAAAATAATTTTGAACAAGTTTTAATATAGCAACATTTTTTTATACATTTAACAACAAATTTTCGTTGTTAATTGCATTAAAAATATAATATCTGACAACGAAAAATTAACCTAATAACAACGGAGAGAATATTGTTGCTAATACTAACATAAAAGGCAACATTTTTTATCGTTGCAAATCATATCAGCTTTCGTTGCACATATAAAGAAACGTTAACATATAATGTCGTTGCTAATTGACGACTTTCATTGCTATTGAAAATAACCAAAGAACAAACATTTTCATTGGCGATTCAAAGATAATGTTGTTGCCAAATAATATAATCAGCAACGAAAATCGTTGCTAAAAAGTTTACATTCCGCAACGAAAGCAAGCTTAGGCAATAATTTTTATAATTTACTACAACGAAAAATGTAGTTGCAAAATGGTGTCAATTGCAATGAAAATGCATGGTCGTTGCAAAAAAAGAGAGTTCATTTCGTTGCCAATTAGCAGGCTTTTGCAACGAAATGGAGTTTTTAGTAACGAAATTTTAATTATTCTGCAACAATACATTTTGTTGCTAAAGGATCGATGTCTCTGTACGAAAGCCAAATTTCGTTGCAAAATGTATTACTTTTGGCAATTAAAAAATACATTCATTGCGGAACAATTAGCAACGCTCATTGCGCAACGAAAGACGTAACGACAGTAAAGTCGTTACCAAAACCCTTTTGCAACGAAATTTGGCACCTTTAGCAATGAAAATCGGTTGTTGCTGAAGCCCCATTTTTTTGTAGTGTATAAGAAGAAGATAAGTATGTAAATCATCAAAGATGATGAACGTATTAAGTAAGACATCTCCGTATGTCATGAAGCTGTTAACCAGTAAAGGAAGTTGGTCACGTAAACTTAGTTTGTAAGAACGTGAACCCTAAGAAGTAAAGTTAAGTAAACCAATGCGTAAGTCAAGTATATGACTAATTGGTTTATGTGTTATTTCCTTATGTGCTATATAGGAATTGGAATGACCAGTTTAGCGTAAACAATAAGTTGTAGCTGTGCGTAAGGCAAGTTTCCTAACTTCATTCATATTTTAAATGAATGCTAGTTTCTAAAACATCACAGATGTTGAACTTGAGAAGTTCTGTCTATGTGAAAGTGTGTGATAATTGTACAAGGTGTTAGAATATATGAGGCCTTGTGCCACAATGTGAACACTTCATTGTTTCTATAATATGAACTTTTCTGTGATTGAACTGTTCAATATGAGAATATTCTGTTTATATATGAACCGTTATTGTTAAGTCTATGCTATTGATTCTAGCAAGACAGAATGTGTATGAAAAAGAGTAGAAGAATGAAAGTATTTCATAGTGAAGTGACTAATGTCTTAAAATGATAGGAATCGAGATTATTCCCATTATTCAAGCTGCTTCATAACCTTTGTTCGGTTATTGAGGTCTTAAAATAATGTTTGAATTCTTAAAGTTGTTTGTGTAACGCCCCGAAATCTGGTCTATTTTCATATCCAGATTCCGTACGTCACGATCCCAACCTCTTCCAAACATACATCATTATATAGCTAAATATAACAACATACATCCTCAAATCCCAGGTTCTAAAACCTTAAAACCTCTTTCATTCCAAATAATGATAATTACATTATTCTTTACATCTTGTACAAGTGACTTTTATCCGCCACTAAGGATACATAATCATTCATTAAACTATTCTATAGTTTAATTCTATCATTCTATATTACAAGTCTTCGCTTGATCTTCACGCTCATTCATCTAATGAATGACACTTCTTCTGGATATCGATCATCTTGATCTTTCCGGGATCCCTAAGTTATTTCTAACATCGTTCGCTGAAAATGATTTTATTTAAAGCAAGTGTGAGCATTCAATTGCCCAGTAAGTCATAACAGTTGAACAAATAACTTTAAGAATTCAAACATTCTTGTAAGACTTCAATAACCGAACAAAGGTTATGAAGCAGCTTGAATAATAGGAATAATCTCGATTCCTATCATTTTAAAACATTAATCACATTCACTTTGAAATACTTTTATTCTCTACTTTCTTTCATACACATTCTGTCTGGCTAGAATCAATAGCACAGACTTAACAATAAAGGTTCATGTATAAACAAAACATGCTCATATTGAACAGTTCAATCACAGAACAGTTCATATCATAGAAACACCAAAGTGTTCAAATTGTGGCACAAGGCCTCATATATTCTAACACCTTGTACAAATATCACACATTTGCACATAGACAGAACTTCTCAAGTTCAACATCTGGGAAGTTTAGAAACTAGCATTCATTTAAAATATGAATGAAGTTAAGAAAACTTTCCTTATGCCCAGCTACAGCTTACGCCGAACTGTTCATTTCAATTCCTATATAACACATAAGAAAATACCACATACACCAATTAGTCATATATATTTGACTTATGCATTGGTTTACTTTACTTTACTTCTTAGGGTTCACGTTCTTACAAACTAAGTTTACGCGACCAACTTCCTTTACCAGTTAACGGCTTCATGACATACGGAGATGTCTTACTTAATACGTTCATCATCTTTGATGATTTACATTCTTATCTTCTTCTTATAACTCTCTTAGGACTCAGCACACATCGTGTCTCTGCTAGTAGTCCATATGGTACTCTGAGTGGTTTCCCACAAACAACCAACAAACAAGTTCCCTTCTCATCTACACTGCCCATAGTAGTGAGTTAGATCGGTTTGATTTTGTATATACCTTCGCTCTACAAGTAATTGTTTAGCTCGGCTCCCATATGTCAACCATCAAAGGTTACGATTGTACTAGAACCTAAATTCATCTTAACTTACCCGAACTATTAAACTATAATGTTCGTTAAGTCAGCTTCTTATTCCTTATGGCTTTCTGGCAACTAAATGCCATACCTCAGGATTCATTCTTTATCGTCTAAGTCATACAATCTTTTGTATACTCAGGACGATCATTCAATATTCATTCTACGCATTTATAGCGTTAAGCATTTTATGTTACCTTATTCTTATCTTACAACGTCCGATTCATTCGACTCGAAATGTGACGCCCCCAAAATAGGTATACATCACCTATCTTGAGTCGCCAAATACATGGTACAAAATTCAAATACAACTTAATTATACAACAGTCGTGTAAAATACGACAAAACATATGCTGTGAGTTTTAATACAAATATTGTCATCTAGACAATATCCACACTCAATTGAGTCCTCATTGCATTTATTATCACACTATTTAATAGAATATTGAGGACTACTAATTCTATTATCTGGACCATCACTCCGTTCCCCGACTAGTCCCTGCTACGTTCTCATTTCCTGAAGAGAACAATGAAAGTAAAAGGGTGAGCTTAACTAGCCCAGTAAGAAATATTATAACTAAGATAATACAGAATAAATTATCGTTAGCCTTCAACAGTGTTAAACTAATACAATATAACAAACATCAAGTTTAAGCTGCAATGAACAAGCAATCCATTAAAAGAGTCAAGTAGAGAATAAAATCTACTATCTTTTATGATTTAAAAGGTTTTTCGTCACTTTTATCACTGGGACTCAGCTTAATAAATAATCCACATCATCCCTGCACTACGACCAACGATATTCATTAGTATCACAACCATAAATTATCCATGCACTTCGGGCCAAAGATATTCGTGTATTCATCAATGGTCATGATCATGCCAACAACTCTCCACAATGCACTACGGGCCAATGAGGACTTTTACCATATTGTTTGTAACATTACGGTCATGATTATACCGAATAATCCCTGGTCATAATCATACAAGGTCCATCTATACACTACAGGCCACATATGACTTTCAACATAAAATAAACATGAGGATGATGACAATGATATAAGAATTCAATAAAACAAGTTCAAGAATTAATTTATCCTGGAATTAATAACGTCCAAATTGTCAACATGATACTTCTTTGTAGAATAAAATTCAAGAATGCTCAGAAGAATATTTCCATGAAAAGATACTGGATGAAGCACAAATATCAAGGATATTCCACTAATTTCATGGAGTATAGAAGTCAAAACTTTAACCAACTGAGTAAAATAAAGAATGGAATAACAAAAGAAATCACCAGGCATGCGATGGTACGCATGCGAGTTATTCCAACAAAATAATAAATAACGAAACCGGTCATGCAAACGCATTGAGATAGGATATTCAATAGAATAATAAATAACGGAACCGGTCGGTGAAATTAAATGCAAGCGAGGATGTTCCAAGCGAGAATACTATATAAAGAAACCAGGTCATGCGTAAACGCACAGACAGGATATTCCAACGGAATAATAAAGAATGGAATAACAGAAGAATTTCACCATGTATGCGGTACTTCGCATAGACAAGTTATTCCAACATAATGATAAAGAATGGAATAACAGAAGAATTTCACCAAGTATAGGGTAGCCCGCGTACACAGATTATTCCAACAGAATAATAAAGAATGAAATAACAGAAGTTCTCTTCATGAATACACAAGAAATAATACCCCTTACCTTAGAACAACTGGATATAGGAGTAGTGAAGTAGCATAATACTTTTCTTCTTTCTCTCTATAGTTTCTCTCTTTAGAGTTTCAGTGAATTCGTAAGAAATAATGAAGGAATGAGCTTCTATTTATAAGAGAATGGACTGAATAGTAACTATTTCCTGAACGGTCCAGATTGATTTACTTTTAAACGAACGGTCCAGATTGGTTTACTATAACATATTCTAATAAAACAAAATCTTTTAAATAAAATAAAATATATTCTATTTATAATCTAATAAAATGAATAACTTTATAAAAGTATTCTGTTTTATATAAAAAGATTTTACTATGCAAAACATTATGCATGCACTATGCAAACACTATGCATAATAAAATAAAATATATTCTATTTATAGTCTAATAAAATGAATAACTTTATAAAAGTATTCTGTTTTTAATATAAAAAGCTTTTCTGTTTTATTACATTAATAATACTAATAAAACAAAACTTCATCATCATTATTATAATTCACACTATAAATCGACCAGATCGTTCCTAGGAAATAGGGGGTTTTCCAATAAGGATTTTTCCCTATTGGCACGTAATTAGGTGACCAAACCTCTCCTTGGCAGAACTTCTAGACATCGTTAATATTGCAAATAATAATATTAATAACTTCGTCGTCTCAATTATTGATTTAATAATATATAAAATATCAACAATAATGGAATCAATTAACGTGAGATACTATGTAACAATTACTGAAGCAATAATTGAACAAAACTGAGTGACTTCTCACGTAAGCATCAATAATCAATCTGAAGTGTGCTACTCTCGCAACACGCGTATTCTGTACTTTAACACAAGGGTGTTTCAATAGTTAACGATAAAACTTCCGCCGTTATTTTCATAAAATATTTTTGTCGTTTTCTCAATCTGACAATAATTCCGTTGTGGGGTCCACCAATGATTGTGCCGTCGTACGAATATTCCCTACTAAAACGAATACTCCCCGACCAATCGAATATTATATAACAACTTGCGTACTTTGCAAAATTTATAACTATTACCCACAACTATAACATTATATAAAATTCATTCCATAATATTCAAAAATAATAATTATAGAAAATTCATCTTTATTCATAAAAGTTGGGGTCTTACACGGAACGTCATCCAAGTTATAAACATTAACTCGGCTTCTTTTACGTTATACGCACTTGTCTATAGTTTCTCTCTCTAGAGTTTCAGTGAAATCGTAAGAAATAATGAAGGAATGAGCTTCTATTTATAGGAGAATGGACTGAATAGTAACTAATTCTTGAACGGTCCAGATTGATTTACTTTTAAACGGATTGTCCAGTTGGTTTACTATAAAATATTCTAATAAAACAAAATCTTTTAAATAAAATATAATATATTCTATTTATAATCTAATAAAAGCGAATAACTTTATAAAAGTATTATATTTTATATAAAAAATTTTTACTATGCAAAATACTATCTGATCATTATGAGAC
This sequence comes from Panax ginseng, assembly GCA_020205605.1. Taxonomy (NCBI): domain Eukaryota; kingdom Viridiplantae; phylum Streptophyta; class Magnoliopsida; order Apiales; family Araliaceae; genus Panax; species Panax ginseng. Next base: position 116,711,228 of record CM035132.1, read on the forward strand.
ACTATATCATAATAAAATATAATATATTCTATTTATAGTCTAATAAAGCGAATAACTTTATAAAAGTATTACATTTTATATAAAAAGCTTTTACATTTTATTACATTAATAATACTAATAAAACAAAACTTCATCATCATTATTATAATTCACACTATTAATCGACTGTGTCGTTCCGAGGAAAGAGGGCTTTCAATAAGGATTTCTCCTATTGGCGCGCAATTAGGTGACCAAACCTCTCCTTGTGAGAACTTCTAGACATCGTTAATATTTCAAATAATTATATTAATAACTTCGTCATCTCAATAATATATAAAATGAATCAATTAACGTGAAATACTATGCAACAATTACTGAAGCAATAATTGAACAAAAGCGAGTGACTTCTCACGTAAGCATTAATAATCGCATCAAGTGTCTTACTATGCAACCAGCGTATTCCTATACTTTTAACCTTTGGATGTTTCAACAGTTAACGATAAAACTTTCGCCGTTATTTTCATAAAATATTTTTGTCGTTTTCTCAATCCGACAATAATTCCGCTGTGGGGTCCACCAATGATTGTGCCATCGTACGAATATTCCCTGTTAAAACGAATATTCCCCGACCAATCGAATATTATTTAAGAACTTGCGTACTTTGAAAAAATTATAACTATTACCCACAACTATAACATTATATCAAATTCATTCCATAATATTCAATTCTTGATTTCTGGCTATTGATTTGTTGTTGGATTTCGTGGGGCTTCAATAATAGACTGAATAACTATATATTTTCGTTGGTTCTAGTGGGAGAAGTTCTTGATTGAGTGTTGGACAATTTTAGGTTAGTAAACTTACTTTCTCTCTCCTTGATCCTTAAATAGACCCACAAAGGTGCATGAATGGTGATCTAAGGCTTCTTCTTTGGCAATTTAAATGCGCATAATGAGTTGTTGGGAGTGGTTGGTTTGGTGAACTACTTCACCAATTTGTCAAAACCTCAAAAGCTAGCCTCTTTAATGCTAAAAAGGGCATTTTGGTCATTTGATAAATCAATTAAATGGAATTCTTGTAACTTACCAAACCCTTAGGGTTAGGGTTTGATTTAGGGTTTAGGGTTTGAGCCAATTTGGGTTTAAACAAAAATCTAGGATTTCAATTTAGAGTTTGCACAAAAATAATAAAGAAAAATTAATTAAATAATTAAAATTAAATAACTTTTAGTTTCTAAAATCTTGCAAAATTAATATTGTTAATTAAATTAAGTTTGTAATTACATGAACATTAGGGTTTATTACCCTTAATCATAATGAACTTTGCTAATAAAGCATTTAGGGTTTAAAATATCAATAATTATGGTTTCTAGAAATACAATTAGGGTTTATTATAAAATAACCAAATTTTAGTTTCTAAAATTTGACAATTTAGGTTTGTTAATTAGATTAATTTTCTAATTACTTTATACTGATAACATTAGGGTTTAGATCATATAATTATCATTGACTTTGCTAATTTAGCAATTAGGATTTATTCTTTTTGGTAATTAGGGTTACCAAATTACTATTAGGGTTTTCTAAATATTAGGGTTTCGAATTTTAATTAGGGTTTACCTAATTAATACATTTAATACGACATAAATTGTATTACACGCTTATAAAACAATCTCACACTCTAATTTGGATCTCAAATTAGGGTTTAACATTATTACTAGGGTTTGGTCAAAATACACCGTAATTGGCCAACCATTATCAACACGAACATACCGTACATATTCATAGCACTGAAAAATCAAAATATAAGTAATATTATATTATTATTCTCATACCCTGACAATAATCCAAAATTAGAGTTTGGATTCCATATCCGATTATTCTTTCATATTTAACCTTAATAATTAAGGTAAAATAATTAACTTAATAATCGTACAAAAATTCATATAATAAAATAATTATTATATTTATTCTAAAAATCACTTCATATATTATTTAAATAATATATGATTATATATTCGAGGGAAAATAATTAATAAAAACATTTTATCTTAAAATTAATTATTATAAAAATATACTTTATAATAATCAATAATTCTAAAATAAATTTACTTGTAAATATTCATGTAATAAATATATTTTTATTTACCACATAAATACATATACACATAATCTTGTACAAATCCTCATCCTTAAAATAAAAAAAAAAAAAAATTTAAAAAAATTTATACGCAAAATTTGAGATTTATTTATATAGAAAATATCGGGTTGTCACAGAACGTTATCCAAGTTATAAACATTAACTCGACTTCTTTTACGTTATACGCACTTGTCCTTAATTCAGCTTCTCCACCATTCACAGGTTTAATCATTGATCTTTATTACCTTACAGTCAAACCATACACGGGGTGTAGGTTCTACCCATTTAGTATTCGCATACACTTAACCTTTAACTCAGTTCAAGTGTCCAACGCTTACATTTCATTTTAACATTCTCATCCGACTCACATTCGGCTTTCATTAATCTTATTACCGTTCGCTACGGCTTTCTTGATAATTCATATCTTACTTACTACTCCCGTCAACGTCTAAGTCATACAACCAATGTATACTTGGAACGTTCGCTCAACGTGCATACGATTTACGAGGATCATTTACATATTCAACATTTACGTTATTTGCCTCTTAATTCTATTCAACCTTCATCCAAGGTTTTAATTACTTTTATTCATTACTCGTCACCTGAACCCCATGTTCATTTTTCTACCCTAATGTTAAAGCCGTACGGTTCGTTGTATGCTAAGACCGATCGTTCATCGCAACAACATTGCGTTCACAGCGTCTAAACGCTTTACATTCATCTCTCATGACCATGACATAACATTGATATGTTATTCATTACCCTAGTCAATCAACGTTTAAGGAATCACAATTATAGCAATCCCTCACGTTCGTTTCATTGTGACTATGGTTCCCGAACATTGGTTCTGTAACCCGCATCTACATTTTTTATCTTTTAATCTCGTTTAATCTTTTCGTTCAACCTTCATCAAAGGTATAATACACTTAATTAAGTGTTACATTATTTGAATTACATGTTCATATTTCTTTCTTGCACATCCCCCAGTAATTGAGCAGTAAAAATCTCATTTCTAGGCATTGCTGCACCAGCGCTGCGGTGTGCCCTTCCCTTTCTTTCACACTGCGGCGCCACTTAGAAGTAGCTAATGGCCTGAGCTTTCACTGTGGCGCCGGCCCCTAAGGCACGACTCGTGCTGCGGCGCCCAGCATGAAACCTAGATAAATTTTCTAAGTCTTTTACAAGCTTGAGACGCTGACTTTGAAATCTCATATCTTATTCGTTATAACTCGGAACGAGGTCATTCCAAAGCCATTTTCGTCCTTATCTTACGTACTTTGATTACCCTGGGACAGAACTTCGTTCTGAATCAGTTAATATTCCATTCAATTGGCTTAATCTTCGCTCTTCGTTCGTTTTACATTATTAACGTTCTTTGTTCGTTCGTCCGTAATTCGATCATCCGAACTTAGAACTCGTTCGTTCTTGAGTCCATGACTCAGGTTTTATACGTTCTCTTACATTCTCTTGAAATCCTATATGTTCAGGTTCATTTACTAACTTTCTAATTCTCGTTCTTCTTTTACAAAATTTTTGCCATAACTTCGTTATAGCTCATTTTTAATCCGTTCTTCATGAACGTTTCTAACGTTCCTAACCAAGAAATAAGCAACTAACTTATACGCGATGGTTTTAAACATGTCCATTGTAACACCCCCTTTCCAAAATAGAAAGAGAGGTTACTCAAAACACAACAGAACTAAGGAAGATCACAAGGCTCTAAACCACAAAAGAATAATCTCATAATAATTCAATATCATAAGACAAACCATAATAAATGCGCTGACCGCTCAATCCACAATCTAAAATAATTATTACAACTTTAAATAAATCAATGTATCGAAACCTAACAAAATATATCAAAACTATTGGATTAAAGGAAGCTCTCGTCACACTTGCCCTTGGTCCCCCTGGTTACCTGCCGGAAGAAGAACACAACATGAGCCAAATGCCCAGTACGGATATAGAATACAAGAATTGAACCGAAATAACTAACTCAATTAATTGAACTGAACTGTAACGAACAAAACCAACACAATGAAATGATAGGCTGAATCAAATGGCTGGGTGTTATTTTATACCGAGCTCAGAATAAATAGTAATATACCTTGCCACACAGACAAGTTAAATAATGCCACACAGGCAATCAAAATAATGCCACACAGGCAATCACACATCGGACTGCGCAATCCAGATGCATGCAAAATCGGAAGGTGTGAACATCACCAATCCGCAGAACAGAACAGAACAGAAAACTAGGGTCGACCCATACGTCTCCCACAACAAAATACCAAATGGCCAACTCCCACCAGAGCACAAAATGGAGACGCCGTGGACTGATCACACCGCCACGGAAGGTGTCATGCCTCGGTGCCAAGAGGACATGCCTGTGGTACCCCCACAGGTGGTTATAGCTCAGGTATACCCTACGGTATTCTAACAAAATATAATGTCACAACACATGCGACACAACAAAGGGGTTCTAACATGTACATGTTAAACTGAAACGAGATATCAACACAAGTCTCCAAAAATATTAACATGCACATTACTACAAATATCAAAATAAATTTAGGCATGTTGTACTTTAGTACTACAGTACAAATATGAGTTCCACTATGAGCATAAACGAAATTATCACAATGAGTTTGACAAGAAATAATCATGAGAGGCAATACTAATTTTCAAAACGCATAACGAAACGAATAAATTAGAAACAAAAGAGTCTCGCTGAAAGAGTACGGAATCCGTACCTGGATTGAGCAATGTAATACCCAAAATTTAAACAAAATTATGCTAATCCCCTTCAAGTCAATCTAATAAAATAAAATAAAATTTTATTACAAATTTACTCATTAACAACAAATATTGTTAAATTTATTATCAAATAAATTTTATAATTTTATCAACAAAACTAACGAGTTTAAATTAATATACAAAATTTCAATTTGATTCACTAATTCAATTATACGCTTCATAAATCAAATGCATATTAAAATATAAAATTTAATTTATATATATATATATATATATATATATATATATATATATATATATATATATATATATATATATATATAACTCCTGTAACAAACTTGATATGCTAAAATTCTTATTAGCTTACAAAGGTCCTGTAGCACGTTAAACAAAAAATCAAGTTACGAAATCTTTTTTTTTTTTTTTAAATAGGTTCGGTAAAATAAACTTATATATACATTTACAACTGTGAACAAATCTATACATAAGTACTGTCTGCACAGACCTCTCAATCATACAATTAAAATGATATGACCCAAACAAACTAGTTAATTTCTAAAGAATAAACAATTTATTCCTATGAGCCAACAGTTAATGATAGAAAAAAGGAGAAGACACCTGCTTTTGTTCTCTTTTTTGCTATCTCTTTTCCTCTCTCTCGCCTACTGCCGCCTCACGCCAATTCTCTCTCTTCCTCTCGGTTGGTATGAAACGCAGTGTAAGTAGCTAGGTTTTATTTACTAACATATTTTTATAAATTCTCATAATTATAAAAGGATTTAATATTACCCCCCATAAATTAAACCCAAATAAATTTTAAAGCCCAATTTTATCAAATTAATTTATTCAACACTTATTAACTTATTAGCCCAAAATAAATGACTAGTTTGACCCAAATACAAGACAATGTCCAATTAGAATATGTTGTTAAAATAAATAATTGTTTTATTATCTAATTAATCTTTTTTTTTCGGGTATTACATCACCTACCCCTTAAAAAGGATTCCGTCCCCAGAATCAAAACAATGGAACGCCCCTAATTAATTTTCAAAGAGATGCGGATACTCTGCTCGAATAGACTCTTCCATCTCCCAGGTAGCTTCCCGCTCTGAATGATTTCTCCACAAAATCTTAACAAACGGAATAGTCTTCCTCCTCATGATCCTTTCTTGACGATCCAAAATCGTCTCAGCTTGTTCCTCACAAGTAAGATCCTCTCGAATCTTATCGAGCGGATATTGCACCACGTCTGCAGCGGATGATAATGATAACTCCTCAACAAACACATGGAACACATTATGCACGTGAGCTAGTTTCGGAGGCAAAGCTAGCCGGTATGCAACCTCACCAACCCTCTCGAGAATCTCAAATGGTCCAATATACTTGTGAGACTAAGTTTCCTTTCAACCCAAATCATGAATGCCCTTCCAAGGAGAAACTTTTAGAAACACATGCTCACCTGGGTTCAAATTCTAAAGTCCTCCTATGCTTATCAAGATAACACTGGTGAGTGATCAAGCCGACTTTAATTTCTCCTTAGCCACCGCTACCTTCTCCGTAGTGATTTGAACTAACTCAGGCCCTTCTATGCCCTTTTGCCAACCTCATCCCAACAAGTTGGTGCCCGACACTTCCTGCCATACAGTTCCTCAAACGGAGCCATTCCAATACTTGCATGCCAGCTGTTATTATAAGCAAACTCAACTAGGCTCAAGTAATCATCCCAATTACCCGACCACTCAAGTGCACAAGACCTCAACATGTCCTCCTACGTCTGAATAGTCCTTTTAGATTGCCCATCAGTTTGCGGATGGAAAGAAGTACTGAAGTTGAGCCGAGTACCCCAAGCTCGTTGAAACCCTTTCCAAAACCTTGAAGTAAATCGTGGGTCCCGATCTAAAATAATAGATATCGGAGTACCATGAAGTCTAACAATCTCCTATTTGAAAGATATGTGCCAACTTTGTCCATCGAGTAACCCTCATGGATAGCCAAAAAAAGTGTGCCGATTTGGTCAATTGGGTCCACCACTACCCATATGGCATCATTCTTCACGAAAGTCTTCTTGACCCAGTCCACAAAATCCATCGTGATATCCTCCCACTTCCACCTTTGGAATGTCTAGCATTTGCAACAATCCACTAGCTCGTTGATGTTCTATCTTCACTTGTTGACAAGTGAGGCACTTTCCAACATATTCAGCCATGTTTCGTTTCATCCCATTCCACCAAAAATTCTTCTTCAAATCCCTATACATCTTCGCAGAACCTGGATGAATTGAAAATGGCGAACTATGAGCCTCAGCCAGCACAAGTCTCCAAAAATATTAACATGCACATTACTACAAATATTAAAATAAATTTAGGCATGTTGTACTAGTCTATAGAGTACAAATATGAGTTCCACTATGAACGCCAAGCGAAATTATCACAATGAATTTGACAAGAAATAATCATGAGAGGCAATACTAATTTTCAAAAGCAGCATGTAAACGAATAAATTAGAAACAAAAGAGTCTCATTGAAAGAGTATGCGAATCAAGTACTGGATTGAAAGCAATGTAATACCCAAAATTTAAACAAAATTATGCTAATCCCTTCAAGTCAATCTAATAAAATAAAATAAAATTTTATTACAAATTTACTCATTAACGACAAATATCATTAAATTTATTATCAAATAAATTTTATAATTTTATCAACAAAACTAACGAGTTTAAATTAATATACAAAATTTCAATTTGATTCACTAATTCAATTATACGCTTCATAAATCAAATGCATATTAAAATATAAAATTTAAATATATATATATATATATATATATATATATATATATATATATATATATATATATATATATATATATATATATAACTCTCTGTAACAAACTTGATATGCTAAAATTCTTATTAGCTTACAAAGGTCACATGTACGTTAAACAAAAAATCAAATTACGAAACCTTTTTTTTTTTTTTTAAGCGAGAGTTGGTAAAATAAACTTATATATACATTTACAATCGTGAACAAATCTATACATAAAATGCATACTTTTGAGACCTCTCAATCACACAATTAAAATGATATGACCCAAACAAACTAGTTAATTTCTAAAGAATAAACAATTTATGCCTATGAGCATCAGTTAATGATAGAAAAAGGAGAAGACACCTGCTTTTGTTCTCTTTTTTGCTATCTCTTTTCCTCTCTCTCGCCTACTGCCGCCTCATGCCAATTCTCTCTCTTCCTCTCGGTTGGTATGAAACGCAGTGTAAGTAGCTAGGTTTTATTTACTAACATGTTTTTATAAATTCTCATAATTATAAAAGGATTTAATATTACCCCCCATAAATTAAACCCAAATAAATTTTAAAGCCCAATTTTATCAAATTAATTTATTCAACACTTATTAACTTATTAGCCCAAAATAAATGACTAGTTTGACCCAAATACAAGACAAGGTCCAATTAGAATATGTTGTTAAAATAAATAATTGTTTTATTATCTAATTAATCTTTTTTTTTCGGGTATTACATCCATCAATAACAATTATCCTACGATGGTTTTAAATTTGTCCATCAACAACGTTCTTCGCATGTTTTTCATTTTTAATCGTTATTTTGGATTACGATTTTACTTTTTCTTGGAATTTGATGTTATAGAACATCATTCCTTACTTATTTGACCTACTCATTCATAAGATTCATTCGGATCGCTCAAAATCCTTACGAATCTTACACTTAAGAAATTTATAAACTAAATTTCTAATTTCTTATTTCTTCATTTTCTTATTTATAGAAGACTAGGTTTCGGGTTACCTTTCTTCTTTAATCTTCTTCCGTCGGACCAAGCGTCCACTCGGGCAAGCTTTTTCTCTTCTTTTTCCTCTCTTCTCCCATCTGAACTCTCTCTCTCTCTCTCTCTCTATCTCTCAAGTGTAGGTTGAAATTTCAAACCAAACAAATGAGCTTAAGGCTTGTTTATATAGAAAACCAAGGCTAAGGGAATTTTAGTCATTTCACCCTCTAACCTCCTTATTATTCATGGCTTAGCCACCAAGTTTACTTGGCCACTACCCTTACTTGGTGGCCAAGTGGCCGCCCCACCTCCTTACGTAGCTTCACTTGGAAGCTTCATGCTTCCGTCTTTCGGGTTTCGTCTGACATTTTTAAAAACTGCGATTCTCGGAATCCAAATATTTTTAGATATTTCATCTTTCCTTTACCAATTAACTTTTACGTATTCTTCGGATTTCCGAAAAACTGAAAAACACTTTTTGGTGTCAAGCTTTCCTTCACGTTTCCCCCTAACGTAGCTAAACGAGTGAAAAGTACATAACAATACTTTTCGTCGTTTTTATTTCGTTCAATTTTTGCACATTTTTCGAGAAAAACTTTTATCAGCTTAATTAACTTTTCACGATATATTATCATCAAATCTTTCGATGAAATGTCATTTTGACATAACAAACTCTCGGAATGGCTTAGGTTATTCAAACCCTAACCCTTAGGTTTCGTCGGGTGAATAATGCCTATTTCATCTTTTTCCCTGGAAATATTTTTGTTCCCGGAAAATTTTCATTTTCGTCTTGAAAATTCTTACTCGTTCAATCTAGCTCGTAGCCAAAATCCTCCCGATTAATAATCATTCTAGGTTCTAGAACGATTAATAAACACATAGCACAGAATAGTATTTAATAAAAATTTATTTTATTAATTACTAATTCTTTAAACTTAAATTCTGGACAATCCAATTTTCCGGGTTGTCATAGTTTGTTCAACTGTTATGACTTGCTGAGCAATTGAATGCTCACACTTGCTTTAAATGAAAACATTTTTAGCGAACGATGTTAGAAGAACTTAAGGATCCCGTAAAGATCAAGCTGATCGGTATCCAGAAGAAGTGTCATTCATTATATAAATGAGAGTGGGGATCAAGCGAAGACTTGTAATATAGAATGATAGAATTAAACTATAGAATAGTTTAATGAATGATTATGTATCCTTGGTGGCGGATAAAAGTCACTTGTACAAGATGTAAAGAATAATGTAATTATCATTATTTGCAATGGAAGAGGTTATAAGGTTTTAGAACCTGGGATTTGAGGATATATGTTGTTATATTTAGCTATATAATGATGTATGTTTGGGATAGTTCTTAAAATCATATTATTGTGGAAAGTTCCTAAACTCATAATGTGTGGTAAGTTGATGGACTGTACTAATGTATAGGAACGTGTGGACTGAAAATGAGTTATTTTCAGTAGATTTAGCATTGAAGGTGCTAGAGAAGATTATGTATTGCCACAAGTAAGACAATGAAGGAAGATGGAGAATAGGATATTCCAAGTCATCTAGCTATGCTAGATTTCGAAGTTTCTTGAAATCGTGCTGAAGTGCGCATTTTTAAAATGAAAGAAATGGTTCAATTTTTGGAACTAATGGATTTTAAAAGAACTATTCTTGGTATGTCTATGCTAGTTGATTTGGCTAGATAGAAATTGATTTAAAATATCAAAATGAATTTAATATCATCAGTGCATTTGATGCAAAGATGGTAAAAGGATGAAGTTATTAATGCAACTGAACCAAAGGATGGAGTTATTAATGCAACCGATCACTAAACACGCGCAAGTATACACGATCTAACAAGTAATACAGTGATAAGAAGAGTGTCGTACCCACGAGGAACTATCACTAATATTTACCAAGTACCGACTCTGTATCGCTAAAGTCTTATTCGAACATCAATAAATGAAAGGGTGATTAATCTAAGCATAAATAATTATCAAAGCAAGTAAATGGATAACGAATGGTAATCTAAGGAATAACAAGCTAAGGTTACAACTTCACCCCACTCAGGCATTCTGTCGAACACCTGGCGTGCTATATTTCATCAAACTAGCTATCCTTCTCTCTATGGTCTAAATGGTCACGACTATTTGTCGACCGAGAACACACAAGTGCTCATACACCTCTGTCAAGGTATGTACGAACATATCCTTTCCAGATCCACCCGATAGGGAATAGAATAGAAAAGAACGCCCAAGAAGGTCGAAAAACCGATCACTAAACACGCGCAAGTATACACGGTCTAACAAGTAATACAGTGATAAGAAGAGTGTCGTACCCACGAGGAACTATCACTAATATTTACCAAGTATCGAATTTCTATCGCTAAAGTCTTATTCGAACATCAATAAATGAAAGGGTGATTAATCTAAGCATAACTAATTATCAAAGAAAGTAAATGGATAACGAATGGTAATATAAGGAATAACAAGCTAAGGTTACAACTTCACCCCACTCAGGCATTCTGTCAAACACCTGGCGTGCTATGTTTCATTAAACTAGCTACCCTTCTCTCTATGGTCTAAATGGTCACGACAATTTGTCGATCGAGAACACACAAGTGCTCATACACCTCTGTCAAGGTATGTACAAACATATCCTTTCCAGATCCACCCGATAGGGAATAGAACATAAAAGAATGCCCAAGCAAGATACAATCCTACACATGTCTATGTGAACTGATTAGAACAAGGATTTAAGCATAAGCTCTCAATTAGGTCGCACAGATATATGTCTATTCTATGCACAACTTATGCAGTCGAAACCCACAATCACATGTCAATATATTCAGGTGTAAAACTACAATTCTTCTGTCGATATCATGTAAATTACCAAAATCATCACTAATATCTTAGAGAGAATCATTAAGCATAAATATATCAAACCAAATCATATGGTGCCAACTAAAGAGATAAAACAGTCAATTTAAATAACAAATAGTTCCATTATAACCTTAGAGAAAATATTCAGTTCATAACTATTGAATAAAATACAAGTAGCAATAAAGACAACATTTATGGATTACAAAATCAGAGAAAATAAATAGATAAGAAGAAACTCTGTCAAGCCCTTCAATCTCTAAGCATTCTGCTCGAATCAAGCTCTCCAGTCCGTGTAGCTCACTGCTCTTGATGCTCCAAAGAAACCCAATCTTCTCCCAAATCTAAACTAACTATATTTACAAACATCTATCTAAGAGAAAGCAAAAGAAATTATAAAAGAAAGCTAAACCAAATCCTAAACTAAACTACTAGAATATGATATGTGCTCTTCTCTCTATATCATGATCTATATTGTGTAGCCTCCCTCTTGCCTTATATATTTTCTGCTCCTTTGCTAGGTCAAAAACAAGCCTTCTTTGCCTAGGAACTGGAGGTGGCACCGTGGCGTGGGCCACCAAGCTTTAGATGGCGCTGCAGCGCCACATTAGTATCATGGACACGGATCTCGCGCTGCAGCGGGAGCCAAAATAGGAGTAGTGGCGCCGCGGCGCGGCTTACGTTAGCAGGGGTCAGGAGGTGGCGCCGCGGCATGGGCTTTAAGCTGTACTTTGGTGCCACGGTGCGGCTATACATAAATTGTATGTTTTGCCCCTTTAAAGCTGGAAAATCACTGTAAAGCACTATAATGCAACGATTAAGCACAATAACACTATAAACATATAAAACTACATAAAAACTACGAATTCAGGCAAGTATTTAAGTTATAAAGTATCCGATTCGCGGGTATAAATTCCATTCATCAAATACCCCCAAACTTAAGTCTTTGCTTGTCCTCGAGCAAACTATCTAATACACATTAACAAAAGTAAAACACACGCAAAAGAAAAATAAAACTGTAATATAGTATCATGGCCTCAAAGCATAAAGCTACTCCCAGAGAACGGGGTAAACACAGATATGAATAAGTCTGTATTCGATCCATTCTATGTGTGTGTGTGTGGAGACCAACCGTCCTGACTAATCATAGCTTTTAAATAAGTTCTCACAGTCGATTGTTAAAACAAATATGCACACTCCGCAACTTAAACATTCAACAAGCATTAAGAATAAGACACAAGTTCAGCAACGGATCAAAAGACTCTAGCATGAAGACTATAAAACCTTACTCGGACAGTCCTTAATTACCTTAGGCTAATCAGAACTACCCATTAATGAGCTTTTGATCAGTGACTCCCAAACCAGATGGCTTTAGGGCACTAGGTGTAGAACACCCTTAAGAATCTAGTAACTCAAGTAGCAAAGGCCACGTAATCAACATAAGCCAAATTAGACTTTATGAGCACCAAAGATTATTAGGCGAGTGCATTTTATGCTCCATCTCAATATCGGTCCTGTGTTTATGGGCGAGTGCATTTTACGCTCCATCTCGACCCACCGCAAGACTTTCGATATTCAATCTTCAACAACAATTTATTCTTCTTCTTTTTTTATATTTATCTAAACATGCACGAATCCAAGATCCAAAACTGTAAAAACATCTACGCCTTTTATTACCTTGGAAAAATGAAAATTTATAAGAGTGAACAAATGCTCAAAGCAATAAACACTCGAACTAAATTTTGAAAAAATTACTAGTTAACACAGTTGGTCGGTGCTTGCTAGAAGGACGGATCAATAAAATTCTAAACTTATCAATTGAAAAACCCTTAACTCATACATAAATGACACGACTCTAATAGATAGATCATAAAACTTGGTGCTTATCATCAGCCATAATAAAAAAATAATGATAACTATAACACCCTTGCTAAATAGCAGCTCAAAATAGGGTGAAAAAGGCCATTCATATGGCACAAGCATCTAATCAGTATAAGCCCCAAAAAGATGGCTATAAACCACAATCATGCTAAAAATAATCAAAGTATTAATAAATAAAACCAAAAATCAGTTCATGGCATCTATAATGATAAAAATTCAAACATAATCCCGTAGTTCAAAAACGATTGCACCACAAAACTAATAACAAAAACATAATAAAGTACTAAAGTCTGGAAACCTAATATGGCAGTACGAAAATAAACAGATAGAAGCCAAAAATACCCCCAAACTTGAGGTGAACAATGCCCTCATTGCTAAACATAAAGCTTTTTTATACAAGAGGGCTTCCCTGGAGATTGCTCACTCAGCAGCAGCATCGACTTCATCCTCATCAACTGCGTCCTAATCAGCTTTGGCGGGCGGTGATAGTGGTGGGTAAGGTGGGAAGACAGGAGGCTCTGGAAACTGGTATGGCGTGAACGCAGTGCTCTCACCACAATAGACAGTGTAGATGCTCTGCATAGTATTCACTAGCTCAGCCTGGTACTACATCGTTATCTCTTGCCTCTGAGACACAGCTGCTATGTGCCTCCGCTGCCTCTGCGCCTCGGCGTCTTGTTTCTGATGCAGCAGGGTGAGGGATGCCATGATGTCTGCCAATAGACCCTGACTAGTTGGGCCTGCCTCAGGTGCTTGAGAAGGCTCTGGGTCTACTGAAGGAGGTGGTGCTATAGGCGACCTGTACCCTTCGCCCCTGACATGAGACTCTACCCCATCCCACACATTAAGGTGTTTGATCATCTGATGGTCAATGATAGTCATGGGCGGCGAAGCTATCTCTTCTGGTCCCCATTGTATACCTGCCTGCTTGCATAGTCGCGTGATCACTGATGGATGGGGAAGTCCCGAAGCGACGGTACGCTTGACTGCCTTGATTATCGAGTCATGGATGAGAACTCCAACATCCCCGTGCAGTCCCGTGACAATGGCGAATAACAGAATCGCCCTATCTTTAGTCACGTCACTCAAGTGATAGGTCGGGATCATTGTGACACCCCCAAATCCGGGTTACCTGACCCCCAAGTTTGGTGTTCACGATCCACAATATAATAGCATCTAACTACCCATTCCATATGTGAATAGTAATACATACCACATTAACATATGTTGTTAATACATTAATCCAGTGTCCGCTAACCTTAACATTACAAACATACCCCTTAAATATACAAAAGGGTTTACATTACAACCATATAATTAATATCGATCATAAAACTAATTTATTACGATGCCTTTGCCTTTATTCTTCTTAAAGACTCGTTTGCAACTTCGTCCCTAGCTGAAAAGTTTTATTTATAGCAAGGGTGAACAACAAGTTTGCTCCGCAAGTTAAGACATACGATAAAGATATAAAAATCAAAATCAAACCTTCTCACATTCTACGCAACAATGATTCGATAATGAAATGGTACAACGCTTTCAAAGGTTTCTACCATATTCATGTGAATAATCAAGAATTATTTCTAGGATATAGTAAAGTGGAATATTTTCCAGATTAATGCTAAGTGATCCATTGGATCTTGAACTTCTCTTCTCGAGTAACTATCAAAGTTAAACCTTGATATACCCAGGTGTATCAGATAACCATAAAGATTAAATCATACCCCTCTGCAAGTATATAAAGTGATCAGCTTTAGTATACCCTATATTATGCATAATAATTAAGTCGCGCGTAAGGATCGAATATACGATCATAAATGTTCCCTTTGTATAAAAGGTTGTTCTTCTCAGTCTCAGAATCAAGATTTTGATTTAACAATGAAATACTGTGATTTCAAATTCTATTTACTTCTCGATCTAGCCAAAATAATTGGCATCGATCTGTCAATAATAATTGAATTCTCTTCTCAAACCTATCAAGTTCTATTAAATGTTCGTCTAGCCAAAATAAATAGCTAAGACATTTCTCAACATAATTCGATAATAAACAGATATTATCTGTACTGTCAATATTAGCTTCTACAAATATGAATATCCAACAACAGTAATTCTACAAATATATATTTTCAAAATCAATAATTCAATTTCAACAATAAATCCCTGGACGTGGTATAATTAGCAATAATTATCCACCAATAATAATTAAATGGAAAATAACTCAAGGTTGAGTTAGGGAACTTGCCTCTTCCGCTAATTACAGCTACACAATATAATTTACTGCGTTCGTAAGACCTATAATCAACAATGTCGGTCTCACAATTAGCACAGTCATTTATAACCCACAACACTGTAGTTTACAGTCAAACTTATCCTAAACAAATTACTACATAGCCACATCAGTGTTTATAACCTAGATAAACACTTATCAAGTCTAACTATTTTGATGCAGTTGGACTTGGTCCATTCTAAATTGTTACGGTCACCATATCCAGCAATTAACATAGTCATTGTCAAGCAAAAATCGGTTTCTAAGCTTCAATATTATTTTAGATAAGTCGAATATCAATTATAATATTTTGGAAGTTTTTAATAATTTATAAACAATTATTATAATTTATAATAATTTTTCAAACATCGGAATCATTTTTAAATGATTTAATTATCAAATAGTCTTATCATTATTAATATTTAATAATATCAAAATATTAATAACATACACATCAAAATATTAAAGTTATGTTTAATAACTTAAAATATTTTAAATTATCAATATTCTACTTAAATGATTTTTAAAGTAATTAAAATCATTTTAAATTATCACCATTAATATTAAAATATTAATGAAATTATTATCCAAATATTAAAAGTCATTAATTACAACTTAAAATATTTTTAAATCATTTTTCTCATTTTTAAATCAATAAAATTATTTTTAATTCATTTATTTAATATAACAATTAAATAAATCCAACATCATTAATATTAATTTATTAATGAGAATTCTCCAAAAATATTAAAAATTATATTTTATAATTTAAAATATTTTCTAACACTTTATTCTTATTTAAAATGATTTTTAAATCATTAAAATTATTTTATCTTATTTATTTAATTTAATAATCAAATAAATCTAATATCATTAATATTAAATTATTAACGAAAATTCTCCAAAAATATTAAAAGTTATATTTTATAACTCAAAATATTTTTCAATACATTATTCTCATTTAAAATGATTTTTCATAATATTAAATAATTTTTCTCTAATTTATTTAATATACTAATTAAATAAATTAAATATCATTAATATGCAAATAATTATAAATATTAATGAAAAATATCCCAAATAGTCAGAATTATTTTTTAATAATTTAAAATAGTTTAAAAAACCATTTTCGAAATTTTTATTATTTATTTTCTATTTTTAAACAATTTTCGGAATTTCAAAAATTAGAAAATAAATAAACCGTCGCTAAATGGCTATAGCGACACTTTCTGTCGCTATAGGTGTTCTTGGCCTCAAGAACACTGACAAGGCAGTGTTTAAGGTTGCACGTTTGACCATTCCTAAAATCCAATCTGATCAAGTCTGGGCTATCTAAAAGTTTGATATTGTAGTATTAACGTAACACTACAATATCTAACCAACAATTTGGTCAAACAACATCACAACAAGGAGATCAAAGTCTCCAAAATTGATGTCAGGAACAATCTGGGTTTTCTGGGCCCAGACAGTTTCAAGTACCTACTTTGATGCTCGATTATATATAGGTTCTGATCTTGTTTCATGTGGTTTGATGGTTCAAACATGTAATACTAGTGTCAAGGTACAAGAACGAGGCAACAGATCAGATAAAAAACAACACAACAACCACATTTAATCCGGTCAAATGTTGTCAGAAACTAAGTTCATAGATTTCTGGAAATTTCCCAGAAATTTCCATCCGTGGCCAAGTGACCTACTTTGACCAAATGATATGTTCAATCTATGGATGTTTTAGGAGATCTAAATACCCAGATCTGTAGTACACTATACAGGCTACAAATATGACACAACAACAATATCATACACCAAAACTACTGACAGATCAAGGGGCTTAAAATAGTTGTCAGAAGCTGTTTTAAATTTTTGGGCTGCCCAGATTTTTATGCGGTCAATGTCGGTCAACGATGTTTGACCTTAAATAAAACAAAATCTAGTTATTCAATTACTGTGCTACCACTTGCAGATGAAAGACAACTACTAGGCTACATATTAAAGCTTTAAAAATCCAAAAACAACAAATGAACAAGAATCTGTGGCTCCTGACATTAGCTTGTCAGACCACAAATTTTGTTCCTGGACAGATTTTGAAAAACACTAATTTTAAAGCCATTTGATGCTATGGATCCATCATGGATCAACATAGATCAACTAAAAACATCTTATAACATTAATATAAACACTTAAACACAAAAAGTTTCTAAGCAACAAAGATCAAAAATCAAATTTTGATTTATACCTTTCTAGCCCAAATCTTGATCTATACTCTCCAAGTTGTTATTGGTTGATCTAGGGGCTGAAAATATGACTGGTCTACTTTTCATTTTCGTAGGTTTGAGAGAGAATGAGAGTTGGTGAGAGCTTTCAAGTATAATGGCTAAATTATTAACTTTCTCTCTCTCCAATCTACTATATAATCACATGGTACATTGAATTTTACTTGTATAGCTGATAATGTAGGCTGAGTTATTGAAGTTTTTGAGTCACCAAGTCAAATAAGTAGTTCACCAACTAAAGTTGATAGAAAATTTTACAAGTTACATAATAAAATATAATAAAAGGGCATTTTGGTCATTAGCTAAATATTTTTAAGGGCATACAAGACATTCTCCAAACCCTTAGGGTTTAACCCTTAAGGTTTAACCTTACGGTTTTAGCACTTAGGTTTTAAAATAATAGCTTCCACAATTTTCAAACTAGGGTTTACAAATTAGAAAATTAAAATGTTTAAAACTAAAATTAGGGTTTCCTAATTTAATTAGGTTTTCCTAATCATATTAGTGTTTAATTAACACATTATGCTTGCCAATTGAGATTAGGGCTTCCTAATTAGGGTTTAGGAATCTTGAATTAAAAATTAGGGTTTCCCGTCTTTCGATTAGGGTTTCTAACTGAGCGTTAGGGTTTCTAATCTCGAGATTAGGGTTTTTAATCTCTTAATAGGGTTTATTAATTTTAAACCTTATCCAGTCAATCATTGGTCAACATTCCTATACAGTACAAACACGTATTCATTAGTACAATTGTTTTAATCATATTTTCTATCGAATCCCTATCCAAAAATTAGGGTTAGGGTTTCTAGAGCTGTTAAGCACACTCTACTCTAATTTCTCAGTCAAAACACATATTGACTAAATCTCAAGACTTGTCTGACAAATTCTCAGTACAATATTAATAGTCAATGTCAATATTAAATAAAAAAAAATTATTCGTAAAATTTTGATTATTTGAAATCCCGGGTTATCACAATCATGCTGGCACAAATGAAGCTGAACCAGGCCTTCCCATAGCGACTGAGTGCCAAAGACGGGAAACTGGTTTTTTCACCCGTATAATCATTTTTCTTCCAAGTTGTTCCGGGCTTGTAGAGCCTTCTAATGATCTCCTCCAAGTCATAACTACGGATTCCCTGTTGCATATAATCATTACCCGCATAGTTGGGTACCCCGAACAGTGCATTGATGGCTTGTCTGTCAAAAGCCACGGACCGCCCCCTGACTTGAACCACAACAGGACCATCTGGACTGGCGTTTGCGTAGAATTCCCGAACTATAGATACCACTGCTGAAACGGGTGGTTTGGTGAAGTTTAGCCACTGTCGTTCGAGTATCATGTTTGTGAGTTCACCATCTTTTCTATCAGGCCACAACCCCCATTCAGGAATCAAGTTTTGCGTGCCAAATGAGTCTCTGTACCGCTTCCAGGTTTTGTCACTGATAAACTTGGTGGAGTCCCAAGCCTGTGGTGCTGCCGCGACGGAAGATGAAGAACCGCCGACGCTAAGTCGCTGCCTTTTTGGTGCCTTGTCTAAGTCTCAGTTGATGATGTTCAAAACCGTGCCAAAATCTGCTGGAACGACTGTCGAAGCAAAGCACAATAAGTCCCCAATGAAAATCTCAGTGATTCTATGCCTGAACAGCCCCAGATCAGTCTAATTTTGGCTCAGGCAATTTATCAAACACCTAGAGTGCGCTTTTTAAAACCAATTTGGATAGCCTTTGTTTGTGATTGCTCTATCCAGATTTCCATCAGTGGAAATCACACAACTACACAACAAGAATATCCACATAATTATGCCAAAATCAGTAAGGATAACCCCAATTACCTCTATGAAGAAGAGAAGCAATCCTGTGGAACCTTAGATGCGAGATCGGTGGGAGACTAAATTTGTGTGTTGGTGGATATTTCTACACTGGGAGCAAAGGCTTTGAGAATTTTTGTGAAGGAGAGCCACCCTTTTTTTTGCTGTGGTTATTAAATGCTTAGGGTTTAAACAGTGCTGCTGCGGTTTGCCGAGAGGGATGGTGGGATGTAGCCTAATTTCTGGCCTAAAACTGCATTTTAAAACCAACTTCTCACTAACGGCGTCGCGACGCGAGATGTTATATGTTGCTCGGCGCTGCGGCGTAAGTTAGCAGTAGCTGGGCAATTCTCGTGGCACCGCGGCGCGAGGTTCTCTTTGTTGGATGGCACTGCTGCGCGAGTTAGCAGTGGGCTAGGTAAGATTATGGCGCCGTGGCATGGGATGCAGTTCATATGTTGGCTCCGCGACGCGAGATATAATTTCTGAGTTTTTCTGTATGTTATCTGCACATGCCAAGACAAGAACAAAAACTACACTACAAAGGCAAAAATACATTATTAAGAACACAATACACACTATTATAATATGCAGTACATCATACTAAACATGCTGCCCATAAATGATAGACACGAAACATTAATCCACAATCAGGCAGCCATGTTAACACTAAAACGAACAGTTACAAGGTAAACTAAAACATAAGTAAAGAAAACAGATAAAATTTTATACCGAGATGGGGGTGCCTCCCCACCAAGCGCTTGTTTTAAAGTTATCGACTTGACTATATTAATGCCGTTCAATCCGGCTCATAGGCGAAAATGACCTTTTCGTGCTGCCTATTCGTTATTTCTTTTAAATTTTTGGCCGACAAGGGTGATTGGCCATTCTTCTGTCCTTCATCCATCCAGTCATCCTTTGGCACAAAGAATCTTTCGCCACTAAAATTATCCACTAATTCGCCGTTGTCATCAAGATGAAAGCGTTCCTTATGCTCTTTTGGGCCCTCTAGGATTTTCACAATCGGGAGCGTGGTTTCTGATTGTGGATCAGTAATGACTATAAAACCATTGTTTCTCCGTTTGCCTTCAACTTCAGACTCCACCGATTGGTTAGTTTGTACTATGACATCTCCCTCAACAACTGTACGAGACTCATCGCATTTTCCTTGCGTATGCACCGTGAAATACTCTATTGCTTCATCATTGAGATCAATTAAGACCGGAAGATTGCCTTGCGGTGGATTTGTGATGGCATTGAGGAGTTTCCCCAATTGATTCTCAAGACTGTGCAATGCGGCTTCTTGGATTTCCATCCGAACCTCATTTCTTTCGATAAAGATGGTGAGAAGCTCCTCAAGCCTGTTCTCTTCTTCAAGTGTTGAGGACTCAGAAAAGTTCTCATTTGGCTGAGATGTCCACTCATAGTGCGGCGGAGACTGATATTCAAACTGAGATGCATGATTCGGATCATGATACTGCTCTTGACTGTAGTCCCAAGAGTTTGGATAACCCTGGCAGTTTGGATGATAGGAGATCGGTTAAAAGTCAGCTTGTTCCTGACAGTAGGCATTCTGAGTTGACTGACACTCGAGATTGTCAGAAAACCTCAAGGCATTGGCAAGTTGCAATTTCTCGAGTCCTTCTTCCGAGCTTGGTGGCGTCGTCCACTCATAAGGCCGTTGATAACATTGATCGTCCATAATCTGTAACTTAAAAACAAAAAGAAAGGAAGATCAAATAAATAAAATAAATATAAATATATACGTTCAAAGTAAGACTAAATTAATTGAAATCAATATTGGGCAATATTAGAATAACAGTTCCCCGACAACGGCGCCAAAAACTTGTTGATCGAAAAACCAATCACTAAACATGTGCAAGTATACGCTGTATAACAAGTAATACAGTGATAAGAAGAGTGTCGTACCCACAAGGAACTATCACTAATATTTACCAAGTACCGACTTTGTATCGTTAAAGTCTTATTCAAACAACAATAAATGAAAGGGTGATTAATCTAAGCATAACTAATTATCAAAGCAAGTAAATGGATAACAAATGGTAATCTAAGGAATAACAAGCTAAGGTTACAACTTCACCCCACTCAGGCATTCTGTCAAACACCTGGCGTGCTATGTTTCATCAAACTAGCTACCCTTCTCTCTATGGTCTAAATGGTCACGACAATTTGTCGATCGAGAACACACAAGTGCTCATAGACCTCTGTCAAGGTATATACAAACATATCCTTTCCAAATCCACCCGATAGGGAATAGAATAGAAAAGAACACCCAAGCAAGATACAATCCTACATATGTCTATGTGAATTAATCAGAACAAGGATTTAAGCATAAGCTCTCAATTAGGTCACACGTGGTGCACAAATAAATGTCTATTCTACGCACAATTTATGCAGTCGAAACCCACAATCACATGCCAATATATTCAGGTGTAAATCTACAATTCTTCTGTCGATATCATGTAAATTACCAAAATCATCACTAATGTCTTAGTGAGAATCATTAAGCATAAATATATCCAACCAAATCATATGGTGCCAACCAAAGAGATAAAACAGTCAATTTAAATAACAAATAGTTCCATTATAACCTTAGAGAAAATATTCAATTCATAGCTATTGAATAAAATATAAGTAGCAATAAAGACAACATTTATGGATTACAAAATTAGAGAAAATAAATAGATAAGAAGAAACATTGTCAAGGCCCTTCAATCTCTAAGCATTCTGCTCGACTCAAGCTCTCCAGTCCGCATACCTAACTGCTCTTGATGCTCCAAAGAAACCCAATCTTCTCCCTAATCTAAACTAACTATATTTATAAAAATCTATCTAAGAGAAAGCAAGAGAAATTATAAAAGAAAGCTAAACCAAATCCTAAGCTAAACTACTGGAATATGATATGTGCTCTTCTCTCTATATCATGATCTACATTGTGTAGCCTCCCTCTTGCCTTAGATATTTTTTGCTCCTTTACTAGGTCAAAAGCAAGCCTTCTCTGCCTGGAAACCGGAGGTGGCGCTGCGGCGCGGGCCACCAAGCTTTAGATGGCGTTACAAGGCCACATTAGTATCATGGACACGGAGCTCGCACTGCAGTGCGAGCCAAAGAAGGAGTAGTGGCGCCGCGCCGTGGCTTACATTAGCAGGGGTCAGGAGGTGGCGCCGTGGCACGGTCTTTAAGCTGTACTTTGGCGCCGCGGCGCGACTATATATAAATTGTCTGTTTTGCCCCTTTAAAGCTGGAAAATCATCGTAAAGCACTACAATGCAACGATTAAGCACAATAACACTATAAACATATAAAACTACATAAAAACTACGAATTCAGGCAAGTATTTAAGTCATAAAGTATCCAATTCGCGGGTATAAATTCAACTCATCAATCAACAACCCGCTATGGTATGATGTATAATGACGAAGTCATAAACTGATGAAGTCCTCAATATACTGTGAAAAGTGCGGTATCATGACGTCATAAAACATTTTGATGTATTGTAAAAGAATTTAAAGAAGTAGTCGATGTCAAGTGAGTTGACTAGACGAATGTTTCTAGTTGATGTCCAATTTATTGGTATGGTCTAAACTACTTGATTTGGCTAAGACAAATGGTATGTCATGATTAAAAGAAAATTGAGCGTTCTTTGAAGAGTTATGCCGAACCAAATTTCTTTGGTGCGGAATCTAATGATTAAGTCTGAGGTGAACATACCCTAAAATGGGGTTATACGATAAGTTGATCACCTACGTATGGAAGAGGTATTTTACCTTCTTTGTGATTGTAAACTTACCGTGTAAGAAGGGTTTACGGTGAAATGTTGTTAAACATAGTAAGAGTTCATGGTCAATTTGACCCCTCAGTAAAAGTATGAAATATTTTAAAGGAATCCTTATATTCTTATTTATTCCTTTCACTTCATGATTCTTGATAGGTTATGAAGGGTAGGGAATGTATGAAAGATAAGAACTTCTTTGAAGAGAAGTTGAGAAGATGAGTAAGATAAAATTTCGAGGACGAAATTTTGTGATAAAGGGGTAAGGGTGTGGTTTTAAGAAATTTCGAGGACGGAATTTTTATAAGGAGGGAAGAGTGTGATGACGCAGAAATTCAGATTGTCAAGAATCTAAGAGTTAAAGAATTAGTTATTAATAAAATGAATTTTTATTAATACTATTTTGCTATGTGTTTATTAATCGTTTTATAACCTAGAATGATTATTAATCGGGAGGATTCTGGCTATGAACTAGACTGAACGAGTAGGAATTTTCAAGACGAAAATAAAAATTTTTCGGGAACATAAATATTTCTAGGGAAAAAGACGAAATAGGTACTATTCATCCATTTCTGTTCAGAGAATTAGTTTGAAATTCTGAGAAACACGTAATAATATAATCCTAAGACGTAATGGAATATTCAATAATATTCAGTTATGGTAAAAATGAAGTTTTCGCTTGCAGACTTAAAACCTAAGGGTTAG
Source organism: Panax ginseng (assembly GCA_020205605.1). Classification (NCBI taxonomy): domain Eukaryota; kingdom Viridiplantae; phylum Streptophyta; class Magnoliopsida; order Apiales; family Araliaceae; genus Panax; species Panax ginseng. The sequence goes on from CM035132.1 coordinate 116,735,492, forward strand.
GAAATGTGAGTTCTGAGAATTTAATTATTTCGTATAATAACTAGGGTTATTATGCGTGAGAAATACGAGTATGATATTAGTTATTATACGAGTATAGTACAAAGATTATTACGACGTAGAATACGAATATCGTACAAGCTATGTACAAAGAGAATACAAGAATGGGATGTGTAGAATGCGATTAGTCTTAATGGACTTTGAAGAATCCAATTGGACTTGGATTATATCAATCCCAATGGAATGTGTAATCAAGCCCAGGGTAGGCCTAGTAAGAATTAATGTAAGGCCCAATGTTAGATTTAATTAAGCCCGATCCAAGAAAATAAACCGCAGATCGAACCGGTGGGTCACCGGATGGGTAAAACACATGGGACAACCCATGGGGGAGACCCATGGGCATGTGGGGCGGCCACTTGGCCACCAAGTAAAGTGATTATTTGGTGGCTAAGCCATGAATAGTAAGGAGGTGGGGTGAAATGACCAAAATACCCCTAGCCTTGGTTTTCTATATAAACAAGCCTTAAGCTCATTTGTTTGGTTTGAAAAATTCAACCAACACTTGAGAGAGAGAGAGAGTTCAGATGAAGAGGGAGAGAATGAGGAAAAGCTTGCCCGAGTGCACGCTTGATCCGACGGAACAAGATTAAAGAAGGAAGGTAATCCGAAACCTAGTCTTTTATTAATTTTCTTTAAGCTTTATATGTTAAAAATATAGCTTAACAAGAATAGGAAGTAAAAGATGTTAGAAATGATTTCATATGGTTGAAATCGTAAGAAAATGAAGAAATAAGAAATAAGAACTTTAGTTTATAAATTTCTTAAGGAAGTGTAAGATTCGTAAGGATTTTGAGCGATCCGAATGAATCTTATGAATGAGTATGTCAAATAAGTAAGGAATGATGTTCTATAACATCAAATTCTTAGAAAAAGTAAAATCGTAATCCAAAATATCGATTAAAAATGAAGAACACGCGAAGAACGCGAAGAACACGCGAACAACACGAAGAACGTTTTTGATGGACAAATTTAAAACCATCGTAGGATAATTGTTGTTGATGGACAAGTTTAAAATCATCGCATATAAGTTAGTTGCTTATTGCTTGGTTAGGAACGTTAGAAACGTTCATGAAGAACGGATTAAAACTGAGCTATACGAAGTTATGGCGAAAATTTGTAAAAGATGAACGAGAAATAGAAAGTATGTAAATGAACCCAAATGTGTACGGTTTCATAAGAATGTAAGAGAACGTATAAAACTTGAGTCGTAGACTCAAGATCGAACGAGTTCTGAGTTCGGATGACCGAATTACGGATGAACGAACGAAGAACGTTAATAACGTAAAACAGACAAAGAGCGAAGATTAAGCTAATTGAATGGCATGTTAATGGATTCAGAATGAAGTTCTATCCATGGGTAATCGAAGTACGTAAGATAAGGAAGAAAATGGCTTTAGAACGATCTCATTCCGAGTTATAACGAATAAGATATGAAATTTCGAAGTCAGCGTCTCAAGCTTGTAAAAGACTTAGAAATTTTTTCTATGTTTCATGCTTGGCGCCGCAGCGCGAGTTGTGCCTTGGGGGCTGGCGCCGCAACGTGAGCTCGGGCCATCAGCTACTACTGAGTGACGCCGCAGCACAAAGGAAAGGGAAGGACACAACGCCGCAACTTCGACTTTTCAGAAATGGACCAGTTCTGCACAGACAATGGCATTAATCACAACTTCTTAGCTCCACGAACTCCTCAATAAAATGGGGTTGCTGAGAGGAAAAACAGGTCTGGAAGGACTCTACTAGCAGCTGCCCATCTACCTGAGTACTTCTGGGCAGAAGTGGTCAACACTACATGTTATACTCAGAACAGATCACTCATACACTCTACGATTAAGAAGACTCTTTATAAACCGTGGAAAGGAAGATAACCAAATGTCAGCTACTTTCATGTTTTCGGTTGTGCATGCTACATTCTCAACAATGGAAAGCAATACTTGACAAAGATTCAACCAAAATCATACGAAGGAATCTTTCTTGGATATGCCACAGACAGTAAGGCCTACAGAGTGTTCAACAAGAAGACACTGAGTGTTGAAGTCTCGATTCACATCATCTTTGATGAAATAGACCTAGATAAAACAATGACTCAAGACACTACGACTATCAGTTCAGACACTACGAACGAGGTCGTCAAGCTTAATACTACGGTTGTAGTACCAGACAGTAAAATCGTTGAGTAAGGAAATGAGATCATAGAGAGGCCTATGCTAGACAACGAGCCTCCACATCAAGAAGAAGAAATAAATCTTGAAGATCTAAGACAAGAAGGCATAAGAACTGATGTCCCAACGGGAAGTAGATGGGCAAGGGATCACACTCAAGATCTAATCATTGGAGATCCGAGTGCAAGAGTCAAAACAAGAGCTGCTACCCAAAATGAATGCTTTTATCTAAGCTTCCTATCACAAATGGAATTGAAGAAGATAGAGGATGCTATGGAAGACTCCAGCTGGATAAAGGCCATGCAAGAAGAACTTAATCAGTTCGAAAGAAACAAAGTATGGAGATTGGTTCCAAGACCAAAGAATCATCCTATTATTGGAACCCAGTGGGTATCCAGAAATAAGATGGATGAAGATGGAGTCATCACCAGGAATAAGGATAGACTAGTGGCCAAGGGCTACTCTCAGGAAGAAGGCATTGACTATGATGAGACATTTGCACCTGTTGCCAGACTAGAAGCCATCAGAATATTCCTTTCCTTTGCTGCTCACATGAAGTTCAAAGTCTTCCAAATGGATGTCAAAAGTGCATTCTTAAATAGCGAACTTCAAGAAGAAGTCTATGTAGAGCAACCTCCAGGTTTCATCAATCCATCCCTTTTTAATTATGTCTTTAGATTAGACAAAGCCTTATATGGTCTCAAACAAGCACCTAGAGCATGGTATGAAACACTTACTAACTTTCTTATTGAAAATGGATTTACTAGAGGTAGAGTAGATACCACACTATTTCTTAGAAATCATAAAGATAAGGTTCTATTAGTTCAAATTTATGTTGATTATATTATCTTTGGTTCTACTGATGAAAAGTTATGCAAGAGATTCTCTAAGCTTATGCAAAGCAAGTTTGGAATGAGCATGATGGGTGAGCTGAACTTCTTCCTTGGTCTACAAGTAAAGCAGACAGATGAAGGAATTTTCATAAACCAAGCCAAGTACATTAAAGACTTATTTAAGAAGTATGGCATGGAATTAGCCTCTCCCATGAAAACCCCAATTTCTCCTGCAACCAAGCTTGACAAAGATGATAAAGGTAAAAGTATTGATATAACTCAATACAGAGGTATGATAAGCTCTCTTTTATATCTTACTGCCAGTAGACTAGATATAATGTTTGCAACATGCATCTGTGCTAGATTTTAGGCTAATCCTAAAGAATCACATCTAACTTCTGTAAAGAGGATTTTCAGGTATCTCAAAGGTACACCTCACTTGGGACTTTGGTATCCCAAGGAGTCCTTATTTGAACTAATAGGATACACAAATGCTAATTTTGCAGGCTGCAAAATAGATAGAAAGAGTACTAGTGGAACCTGTCAATTGCTAGGTAATAGACTTGTGTCCTGGTTTAGCAAGAAGCAAAATTCAGTATCTACTTCAAGCGCAGGAAAATTTGAATACATTCTTCACCGGTAGTTGTTCGTTGTTCGATTTTATGGATGAAAAATCAACTAGAAGATTATGGGTTTGAATTTAAATCCATACCTATCCACTGTGATAACACAAGTGCAATTGCTATAACTCATAATCCTGTCATGCATTATAGGACTAAGCATATAAAAATAAGGTATCACTTCATTAGGGATCATGTGCAAAATGGAACTATTTCTTTACAATATATCCCTACTAAAAATCAACTTGCTGATGTTTTTACAAAACCTCTAGATAAATCTAGATTTAACAAATTGATAAGTGAGCTAGGCATGCTTAACTTGCAGCCATGAAAAATTATGCTCTAGTTTGTGTTAACCATACAGATTTAAGGGTTATGTTCGAAAACAGAGACATGATCAAAGGAAGTCCACGATCGTGGAACCAAAGTGTCACAAAATGACAACGATCGCAATGAATACTCAACGATCGTGGTGCAGACTCAACGATAACAGATCTACATCAACAAAACCAAAGGAGCACTCTGTGATGATCAAACATAAAACAAAGCAATCTCTTTGATAAGTACCTCAGGGATAAACCTAACCCTTAATTCAATCAATGAGGATAGACCTGCTTGAGCTACCTTAAACTAAGAAGAATGCTAGTCAAAAAGTTCATCATAAGGACTTGGTCAGACTCTACGATTGCTAGTCAGACTCGACGATCGCAGTTCAGACTCTACATTTACAACTTAGACACGACGACTACGATACAGACTCAATGATGATAGAACAGACTCGACGATTCCAAGGACCATCTCAACGTTCGTAGCCCTCCTGTAGAATACATTACCTCAGAAGGAGTTAAGGGCAATTCAGTACAATCCTTCTCTGTCAGACTCGTAGAGCCAAGTAAAACTTGACACCTGTCCCACTAAGCAAAATAGAGAGGGGGAAGTTACAAGTATAAATTAAAATCGTCTCTTTGAAATCTAAAGTTCAAAAGATCATTTCTATCTTCCACTCTCAAGCAGAAACCCTAAATCAGAAGAAAGCTCAGACAATCTCACTTCCTGCAAGAAAATCAATGGCAGCTTCCAGTGTTATCTCCGACTACAGACTCTGCTTTGACGAGTTCAAAACAGCTGAACCCAAATTTCACAAGACTCTGTCGTTACTGAAGAAAGCAGGTCTTGAAGAAGCTTTGGATACAGACACATTGATCTACCCAAAGCTGGTAAAAGAATTCTACAACAATGGTGTATTTGAAAAGAACACCATCTCTGCGAAAGTCCGGAATATGGAAATCAGACTAAAGGCTGAGGACATCAATCTAGCCCTAGGTCTCAAACCTGAAGGTTATATGTCCATAGATGGCGTAGACTTCTATAAGGGACTCAAAAAGATGCACCACAAGAAATCCCCCTCTGTCAAAGGATACAAGAAGAAGGAGTTTCCACATAGGTATGGATTTCTAGCTGGCATTATTGGAAAATGCATATATTGCAAAAGCTCTGGTCATGACTCCGTGAATGAGGTACAACTCAAACTCATGACTGCCATATGTTATGGAATACAACTTAACTATGGGGCTCTATTGCTTTAATGGATTAAGAAATGGTTAATCAGCTCAAAGAAGACAAAGAACTCTCAAAAGATGCTCTGTGGGCGATTTATATGCATCATCTTACAGGCTGCTCTGGGTGACTTAATTGAGGATGATAAAGGAGAAGCTATTAATCCAAACCATCGAATGACCCAGCAACTATTTGAGAAATGGAAAAGGAATCCAGCTGAAAATGTGCGAATGATGTTTGAATCTAGTTGAAGAACTGGTGAAATAAAGGAATCAGGAATGCCAGAAAATATGTCAGTTGTCAGAGAAACTAAAGAAGAAGAAGAAGAAGCTAACAAAGAAGAACCCATTGCTTTGATCAGAAAAAGCAAGGGCAAAAGAAAGCTGAAAGCCAGAACTATAGAAGAACCTCAAGGATCCACTACCGATAGGCCTGTAGAGTCCTCAGACATTGAGACTCTAAGGATCCTAAGAAGGAAGGAACATCAGGCTGAGGCAGAAGAAGATAGAGCAGCCATATCTCAGCTGCTGAAGAAGAATAAAATCAGCCACAAGACTAAAAGGCCATCAATCTCTTCGATCGTAGAGTCTCTGCCGATCGTAGAGACCAGACTAAACAAGGAAGTAGTTGAAACCAACATTTTGGCTAATCAAAAGGATAAAACTGAAGAGAGTCCTGAGGCTGTGGCTCAGCCTAGAAAGCCAAGAAGGAAACTGGTCAAGAAATATATTCTTGTCAATGAGGAAGTACTAAAGAGGGAAGAAAAAGAATTGGCTGCTGAAAAGGAACCAGCTAAAGAAAGCCAAAGAGACAAAGCTCAAGCTGAGGGGGAGATGTCTGAAGCTCCCATCCTAGAAAGTGCTCCAGTTGAGGGGGAGTTATTGATAGTACAAGAAGATGATCAAGTTGAGGGGAGGCTCATGACATCCCCATGACAGAAGAAGTGATTCATGTAGAAAATAAGGAAGAACCAGAGCAAGAGCCAAATGAAGCCATTGATATAGTGGACTCTGCGAGCGAAGACAGAGAAGAGGAAGAAGATGTTGAGGTTGAGATCACAGTTATGGGCATAGATGGATAAAGAAGAACCAACTATGAGAAAATGTTTGCATATCTACCTATGATGCCTTTCCACCAAGCTCAAATTCTGAACTCTTGGGATCACATGTTCTGGAGCTTCAAAGAGTATCATGCCATCTCAGTGCTAGCCAATGGATTTCTAGGAAGATTAAACTTTGCCAAGAAGTTACTCACAAACAAATCTTCCTCAAAGAATAAACCTGAGGTACTGTCTATCCTAATCCTCTTCAGAGTTAATCACTTACCATCATCCTCAATCAATCAATTTTATGAATTACCACGATGGTTGGAAGTGATTCTACCATCCACTAAATAAATTTTCAGTTGCAGAATCCCAAAATTCTGTAACTGAGGGACCAAATAAGATCAACTCCCTATTGCTCCTACATCCTATCAACTCTACGATCACTGACTCTAGCCCCATTATAGAGTCTCGACCTTAAATTGTAGAGTCACAAAACTTCAACATCCAAACCCAGGCCCCTACATCTCATATTCCCTCCTCATCCAACAATGAATATTTCAATCTTGATCTTGCCCTCTACTCATTGCAAGATCAATTCAAGAGCACACCACCTCCCTCACAAATTCCCCATCTCAATGAACTCCTGTCAGAGCTGTCCACAACGGCTGATTTGTCAGCAATGTCTGAAAAAGTGATCAAGGAAATCGATGAGAGTCTTAAAGATCACACTTCACTTATTTAGTTGAGATTAACATCAATGATCAATGCTGCAAACAATCTCCCAAGCTCCCTAAGCTCTGAGCTCTCTAAAATGCTCAAAGAGATCATTAAAGAAATGCTTCAAAGCATAAAAGACAGGGACGATATTCACTTTCTTGCAGCTAAAAAGCATCGGGATGCTGTCTTGATCTTATAGAAAACTCAAGAATCTCAGAACAATTTAATGATACAGAGCATCAAAAGTCTTCAAACTGCAGTCAAAGAATTTCAAGACTTCTCCATGGGTCAAATGCAGCAAACAAAAATTGTCCTCAACATTCTTCAGCGATGTGAAACTCATTCTAATGCTTTGATCCAAGAGAATCGTGAGGACATTGCTCAAACTCAGAGTCAACTCAACGAGCTTATCCAAGGAGTCACTCGCCTCTCCGAAGACATTCAAACCCTTGATGATGACATAAAGGGGGAGAATAAATGGAAAGGAGATCAGGGAGGCAAGGGAAAAGGCAGAGGTCAATTCCAACATCAATCCTCAAGGAATCCTCTGGTAAGGCAAATCCAATAGACTCCACTATCCAGCCATCAGACTCAACGATCTGATCAGCAGGAAGTTTTAATGGCTCAACCTTTAAGGACTCTAGGGCCAACTACCAGCTCTCATGAGGTAACAACAACAAGCCTAAGAATGCCAATTGGAGATCCTGCATTCATGAATAGGCATGATCACAATCCTAGACTAAGTCCAAGTGAATTGGAAGATTTAGCCAGAAGGGATGAAGCCAGCAGAAAAAGGAGAGCTGAGGAGTATGCAAATCCTCTGAGAAGCAAAACGGCGAAGAAATAGAGAGAAGTTGAAATTTAAATTCTTATTGATGTAAAGCTTATCTGTAATATCTACTCTTCAGACATTAATAAATTCATGCTTATTCTCTAGAAATTTTAGTTCCTCACTGCAATATTAAGTCACATTTACTTTACTGAAAATGCATCTAGATATTGATAATCATGACAACAAATCTCCTTGGTTATGTCAACATCAAATAGGGGGAGATTGTTGGAAGAATGCATATTTTGATTTGATGTTTAAAGTAAATGATCATGATTATATGTAAAGTCCTGAAAGGAATATATGTACAAGGACTTAGTAATAGATCAAATTTGTTAGGTTGATCTCAGCTTTTAAATGTTCATCATTCTAGAAACAAACGTATAGATAGGCTTCAACAGGAATCGCAGTCTATTAAGTTGATCAACAGATTGCAGAAGCCAAGGCAAGATCATAGAGCTTAGAAGATCGTAGTGTATTTTCCTTGAAGGACCTCTTCAGAAATAGTAGAGTGGTCCAGACGTTTGCCAAAGCTAACTCAGAGATCGTAGTGTGCTCTCGAAAGTGTAGAGTCTGCAAGACGAGCAAGTGATGACCGTAGTGTGAAAAGATCGTAGTGTGCAAATCCTTGCGAGAAATCATAGTGATTCTCTTAAGAACAAGCACCAATATGACAAGACACCACGATATGGGTCGTAGAGTGTCATCTGCCTTGTGTTAGAAGCATCGAGCCTTACCTTTTGTTTGAAGACGAGTTCCAACAATTGTGGAATGGGTTTTGAACATTGAAGCACTCACCAGTCCCAACGGTACAAAAGATATCCTTAGTATTGATCAAAAGGAACGTATTCAAGAAGCTAAAAAAATGACCATTGAGCAGAGGAAAACACCTTTTCAGGTGTTAGGTGAGAAAGCGATCGATATGTCGATGGGGCGACCGAAATTCGAAGATGTCTGTAAAAGTCTCCATCAAAGTTCAAAAATGTCAAACGCATTTAATGCTTCATCAAAAGGTTTCAATGGATAGATTTCAAGACCACATATATACAGAACACAGACAGATGAGACAAGTAAGCAAGCATTGAACAAAAACGCCCAAGAACACTCAACGCTCATCTCTACAATCTGAGAAAAAGAGGAAGCTTGCTCAGCTACTCAGTTCTTTCGAAAAAGTGCTTACTGCAACTGAGTAGCCTCAATCACAACTCAACAACTATCATTTAACTGAAGTAAGAGTCCCAAGTCAGAAGGACTTGAAGAGTTCTAAGTGAATTGTGAAGAGCCAAGTATGCTGGACTTGAAGAGTTTAAGAGTGAACTAAGAAGTGCCTAGACTGCTGGTCTAGAAGGAATCTATGAGATTTAGAAAGTGTAAAAAGATATCCTTAGTGGATTTCCTATTCGAGGAGTAGAAGAGTGGACTAGGAGCTTTAAGTGCTCCAAACCACTTCAAAACAAATGTGTCTATTTATTACTGCTATTACTGCCTTACTCTCTTTGATTCACTTTCTAAAAGGGTTTTTAAAAGAAACCATAATCCATTGTGCTTAAGATCTTTATCAAAACAGTCTTTAAACAAAGAAAAGTTTTTAGTATCTATTCAACCCCCCCTTCTAGATAACTATTGTGCCTCCAGGAACTAACAAGCTCAATAATTAATCAACATCAATTAATTATCCATGCACTACGTGTAAGTTGTAATGCCCTAGAAAATTGAACATTTTGTAAATACTTTTAATAATGAATAAAATAATATTATTTATTATTATTACGTGTTGATAAGATGAATGTCGTTCTATAACCTAGAAACGTCAGAACGTTGTAGTATTTTAACTACGTGAGGGAATTAAAGTGTTTGAATTTCTAAGAAGAAAATAAAAGCTTTCCGAGAAGTTTTTTTTGAAAAACACTATTCATCGATTTCTGCTCGGGAATTATTTTTGAATTTCTGAGAAATACGTAACGTTATAATATTAAGGTGAGATGGATTATGTAATAATAATCTAAGTATGAAAAACGCAATATTTCGCATGCGGACTTAATTAGAGAACGTCAGGAATATTAAGCATTAAGAAGAATTTGTATTAATTGTATGATACGTAGGCATTATGCGAGGTATTGAATGCAAGTATAATACGACGTATTATATGATTAAGTATGGAGAATGGAATAACATATATTATGAATAAATATACGAGCTAGCATACAGAATTATACGTATAGTATATATGCCAAGGTTTTTAATTAAAATGGAATAGACTTGTAAGATTATTAGCATATTGGTACTAGTCCAATAAGAAGTGATATGCAAGCCCAAGTGTTTGTTAATTAAGAGTCCAAACTAAAGTAATGCAAGTCCAACAAGAAATAAGCTAGATTAATTAAGAAAGCCCAATGTAATGACCCAATGGGTTAGCCATGATCCATGGGGCAAACAAAGAGTGATATGGGTAGTCTTGGTGGCCAAGAACTTTATGTAATGGCCAAGCATAAGATTTGTTTTGTGATGGTCAAGTAAAGTGAGTGATAGGCAAGTTAACTTAAAGCCAAAGCAATGAATAGTAAGGAGGTGGGATTAAGGAGGTGGAGGGCCTAAATGACAATTCTACCCTAACTTTGCCAAGCCTATAAATATAGAGCTCACAATTCATTTGTTGCTTGATCAAATTCCTCCCAACTCCTATCAAGTTAAGTGCTTAAGTGTTAGAGAGAATAAGTCAAGAATAAGTCAAACAACCTTTGTTAGATTTGTAAAGAAGAGAAGTACTAGTCTTCAAGGTTAAGACTCTAGTCTAATAAATGTTTTATCTCTATCACTGTAAGGTGATAAGAGAAGTGTAATTGTATGCTAAAGAACATATAAGAAGTAATTAATGAATGAACTTAAGCCGAATAAGTTGTGAATAAGCAACTAGAACCTAAATAAGTTGATAAACTTATGAAGAACTTATCATATGATTGTCATATGATGTTAGTATGTTCAATATAATGTGAGAACATTGATTGATGGACTTAAGTCCATAATAAGTCATAAGCAAGGAAATTTGTAGTTTATAAGTTAATTAAGTCATTAACTTATGAGAATAAGTCAAAACTTACTTTGATAATAAGTTGGTATAATAAGTAACTTGAAATGTTCATATGATGATTAAAATCCATGTAGAATGATAATTAAATCATTAGTAATGAGGTTTCGCCAGAATTCACACGATTGGACGATAATCGTTAAATTCGTGAAATTCTCGGAATGGAAGTCGTATTTTGTGTTTGAACTCAGAAACGTTAGTTTTCGATGGAGACAAGTCATATTTGGCATTATAGAGTTGCAGACTCGAAAATGGCCGGATTCCGACTTAGAACAAAGAAACGAGCGTTGAACGTTCACGAACGTTTATCGTTTTCATTAAAAATGAACTAATAGGTGAAATTTTTGTAAACAAAGTCAAATAGATACAATTCTTGCATGAACGCGTAGAGTATGTAATTTGTGAACCGTAGGTCTTGAACGAGCCAATTTGGACTTACAATGAAGAAGTTATGCGTCCGGGAGTTTCACAAAAATTTCAAAAGCTGTAAATTTTCTGAGGCACATAGTTGGCACCGCGGCGCCAACCCAAGGCCAAAAGATGGCGCCGCAGAAATGGAGCGATGTTCCGAACCTATTGAACTTTTTAGCGCAATGTAGCGACATGAAGAAAGCAAGGACTCATGCCGCAACGCCGAGTCCTGGTCTGCACCTATTAGAGTGGTAGCAGTAGCGCCAGAGAGGAAAGGGTGGCGCTGCAGAGCCAACTCTAGGGTTTGGACAGTGATAAATGTTTACAAGTATAGAATGAATGATAACTCATTAGTAATGAACTAAGGCTTAAATATAACATTGTTAAGGCATTGTTAGGCACTTAATGTAGGATGTTAACATAAGTCAATTGAACGGAATAAGAATGTAAGAACCTTAATGAAAAGCTGAAACCAATAACAACAAATCTAAGTCATGATTAGATTGAGATGAAAGGTAAGATCTAGTGGTATACATACTTGATTATATATGACCTAATGTGGTACGTTATATGATCATGAATTGTAGAAACTTAGGGACTTAAAGTGTACGTGTGATAAACAGTAAGCAGACGCTAAAGGAAAGTATTCTAACCCTTGTTCCAGTTCAGTCTGGACAAGCTTTGAAATTCATGTATTCTTTCGCATGAAGTCTTATATGATGAAGTCAAAGCCAATTCTTTCGACTAGACTTATATTATGTTTTTATCAAGCATGGTTAATGTTTATCGAGTTATATTGGTGTGGTTTTCAAACGAAGACTGAGTATGCTAAAGTGTTTTTGTCGTTTAACGATAGGCACGTGAGGTTGCCACAACTTAAATGTATACACATTTAAGGAATATAGTGTTGATCAACATAGAGTACTATAGGCTGATCACCTAGAAGTGCTCGTAAGTAATGTCGGACTTACGGACTTAGTGTTGGGACGTTCCTTTTCAAAAGAACTTATGAAATGCTCAAGGTCTTGGACCGAAATTGATGTTTTACTGAATATTGTTGTTGTAAAACGTTTTGAATGAAAAGAAGTGCTATTTTGAATTATCGATAGTACTTCATAACTATTATTCAATTATTGAAGATATATGAGTTCTATGTTTCAAGCATGTTGTTTATTAGAATTGTAGTACTTGTTGAGCTAGTCATGCTCACTCTTGCTTGAACCATATGAACACAACTAAGATCGAATGGACCGAAGGCTCCGACAAGGATAAGGCGAAGACGAACCCTTAGATTACTTATATAATAGTATAGGTGAATGTTTGTAATATATTGAATATTATGACAAGAACTAATGTATGGGTTATAAAGAACCTGGGGAAATGTAATATTATTTTGAATATATAGAAGACATATTCGTTCTTTTGAGACTTTTCAATTGAATGTATGTGTGACTGGTAGTACCGTGTAGCACAATCTGTCGAGTTGGAAGATACCCGGATTTGGGGGCGTCACACTACGGCCAAGGATATTCATTTGTATCACGACCACGAATTATCCATGCACTACAGGTCAAGGATATTCGTATTTTCATCAACGGTCATGATCACACCATAAAAAAATTCATCTTTGCACCCTTGGCCGAAGAGAACCCATGGTCATGATCATACCAAAAACTGTCCATCAATGTACTACGGGCCAATGATGACTTTTACCACATCATTTGTAACATTACGGTCATGATTATACCGAATAATCCCTAGTCATAATCATACCAAGTCCATCTATGCACTACAGGCCACAAATGACTTTCATCATAATATAAGCGCGAGGATGATGACAATGATATAATAATTTAATTAAAAGAAAGCAAAGGATAAATATTGAAGACTTTAACAATTTAATTTATTCAGAATTCAATAATGTCCAGATTGTCAACATGATACTGCTTTGTGGAGTAAAGTTCAAGAATAATATTGTATCAAAAATGATTTGAACAGAAAATAATATTTCAACGAATATTTAACGAAGATGATAACATTATTCATTATATTATAAACTCATTTAATATTATTCATTATATAATAACATTAAATTCATTTATTAATATTATTAATCATTAAATAATATTTTAAATCAATGATTTCATAACACCTTAATCCAAATATTATCAATCACTTAATAATCTCATAATCTAATATTATTAATATTATAATAATATTTTAATCATTTCTTAAACTTATAAATAATTTATTTTAATTATTTACACTTTACTAAATAATGCATTTAATCATCCTAAAATGCTAAACTCATAAAATTTCATCACCTATAACCAAAACTCTCATCAAGAATCCTCATATACCTTATATAAGATTCCCAAGCCATAAAATCCTATTTTCCATTTTTTTTACTTCACATAACATATTTAATTCATTTACTCATAACTAGTCTATTTTCATGAAAAATACCAAATCAGTCCCAAAAATTTTCTTTTCTGGGATTTAGCAGAATATAGTCCTATATTGAACATATATTTTTCTCGGAATTTTTAAAATTTACTAACTATTTTTCATATAGCCAAAACTGCCGAATATTTAGACATTTATCATAAACTGTACTTTTGTCTAAAAATTCCAAAATTTACAGGGTATACTGCTGTTATATACATGTAATCCCAATAAAAATTTCACCAATTTTGGAGTTAACTACAAGGCGTTATAAGGGTTTACTTTTAAAATAGTCTTTTCCCATAAACTTCATAACTCCTAATCTATACATCCAAAAATTGCCATTTTTGGAAACAATCTAGAAAACTCATCAAATTATCATTTTAAATTTTTCCAGAATTTTTGAGGGTCAAAAAAATTACGAAACTGCCCCTGGAAGAAACCCCTTACTTACAACGGTTGAACGAAAATAATATTCATACAAATATGAAAAATAATATCTCTTTAGAATATGAAAAAAAACATAATAATTCTTACGAGTATTGAAAGAAAATAACTCTCTTCATGAATACGAAAGAAATAATACCCCTTACGAATATTGAACAAAAATAATATCTCTTCAGAATATGAAAAACATAATAACCCTTACCTCAAAAAGAAGAGTATTCCAACTGGTATGGCGGATATATTCTTGAAGAAAACTTTCACTATTTTCTACACTCAAAGCTTCGTAAAACTCGAAAGAAATACGCTCAATATTATAGAAGAAGAATTCTCTGATTCTGGTGTTATTTTCAATTCTAACTAAGCATCCTATTTATATGAAAATGAAAAGGATACTATTTGAATTTTAGAATCACGGACTGCACAATACAATATTCAAACAAATTCACAGACGCTGAAAATTTTCAAAAATTTTTCTGATTTCTACTATGCAAACACTATGCATAATAAAATATAATATATTCTATTTTTCATATAAAACTGAGTGAATTCTCACGTAATCATCAATAATCAATATCGTGTGCTACTATGCAACCACACGTATTACTGTACTTTTACCATTGATTATTTTATAACAACTTACTTACTTTGAAAAATTTTCAAATATCACCCTTAACTTTAACCTTTTATCGATTTAGCCATTTACTAAATAAAATAATAATTATAAAAAAATTGAGTACTTTCATTTCATAAATTTCAGAGTCTCACAACTGCAGCGCCAGTTCAGGGCAATAGTTGCTAGAGATACATGCTGAAGCACCTCTCCAACAAAGGGACACAGCGCCGCAGCGTTGGTCATAGACATTTGACAATGAAGAATAATTATAAACATAAAAGGAAGTAAGTTGATTGAAAGTGAATTATACACTTAATAAACTTAAAGTAACGTTGTAGACACTCAAAATTTTTGCATTCATGTTACTAACATTACAAAAGGGTAGAATAACCCCTGTGAGGGGCAAAATCATCATTTTGCCAACTCGATCCCACATTGCGTCGTCTCAACAACATTCCAACATAAATTCTACACAGCAATGTCCTACAAGAACCAGAGCTCCAATCTCGAGTGACTATTACACAAGACAGTACACCGGATAGAATTTGAAGCCTGAAGACCTGGGCATGGCCCCACCTTCCTGACTTCGTACAACCTCAAATCCCATGTCATTTGTCTAACTCTCGAGAACAACATTCTAAAAAAGGTCTTATACACCTCAATCGGATGCCTAGAGATTAAAGTTCTAAAAGTAAGAGCGGACATCGCGTTGCATGCGTGCATGTACTTTGAGACGGCGGGACCGCAGAGCCTGTAACGTCCCGAAATCCGGTCTATCTTCATACTCGGATTCCGTACATCATGGTCCCACTTCTTTCCAAACATACATCATTATATATATACTGAAATATAACAACATACATTCTTAATTCCCAAGTTCTAATACCTTATAACCTCGTTCATTACAAATAATGATAATTACATTATTCTTTTCATCTTACAAGAGTGACTTTCATCCTCCACCAAGGATACATAACAATTCATTAAACTAGTCAATAGTTTAATTTTATCATTCTACATTACAAGTATTCGCTTGATCTTCACGCTCATTCATCTAATAAATGTCACTTCTTCTGGATACCGATCAGCTTGATCTTTACGGGATCCTTAAATTCTTCTACTCAGACACTAAAAATATTTTTCATTTAAAGCAAGTATGAGCATTTAATTGCCCAGCAAGTCATAACAGTTGAACAAACATCTTCAAGAATTCCAACATTTCTTTTGAACTTCAATAACCGAACAAAGGTTATGAAGTAGCTTGAATAATAGGAATAATCTCGATTCCTATCATTTTAAAATATTAGTCACATTCACTTTGAAATACTTTCATTCTCTACTCTCTTTCATACATATCATGTCTGGCTAAAATCTTTAGCACAGACTTAACAATAACGGTTCATATATAAATAGAACATTCTCATATTGAACAGGTCAATCACAGAATAATTTATCTCATATAAACACCTAAGTGTTCAAATTGTGGCACAAGGCCTCATACGTTCTACCATCTTGTACAAATATCGCACATTCACACATAGACAGAACTTTTCAAGTTCAACATCTGAGAAGTTTAAGAAACTAGCATTCATTTAAATATGAATAAAGTTAGTAAACTTGCCTTACACACAGCTACAACTTCTAGTTTACGCTGAACTGCTCATTCCAATTCCTATATAGCATATAAGGAAAATAACATATACACTAATTAGTCATGTATATTTGAATTATGCATTGGTTTACTTAACTTTACTTCTTAGGGTTCACATTCTTGCAATCTAAGTTTACGCGACAACATTCTTTACCTCTTTACGGCTTCATGACATACAGAGATGTCTTACTCATACGTTTATCATTTTTAATGAATTTCATTCTTATCTTCTTCTTATAACTCCTCTAGGACACAACACACATCGCTTCTCTGCTAGTAGTCCATATGGTATTCTGAGTGGTTTCCCACAAACAACCAACAAACAAGTTCAAAATCTCATCATCTACTGTCTTTTCACGTTGAGTGAGATCGGTTGCCAGTTTTGTATATACCTTCGCTCTCTGAAGGAATTGTTTGGCCTAGCTCCCATATGTCAACCATCAAAGATTATGATTATACCACAACCTAACTTATCTTAACTTATCCTAACCTTTAAACATATAATGTTCGTTAAGTTAATTCCTTAATCCTTATGGCTTTCTCACAATTAAATGCTATACCTCAGGATTCATTCTTATCGTCTAAGTCCTATAGTCTTTTGTATACTCAGAACGATCATTCATGTTAATCATTAACTCAGCTTCTTTACGCGAAACAACATTGTCTTTAATTCAGTTCTTCACCATTCACAGGTTTAATCATTGGTCTTCATTACCCTACGGTCAAACCATACACGGGGTGTAGGTTCTGCCCGTTTAACATTCGTGTAGACTCAACCTTCACGTTGGTTAGAGTGTTTAACGACTACATTTCATTCTAACATTTTTTATCCGACTCACAATCGACTGTCCTTAATCTTATTACCGTTCGTTACAGCTTTCTTCATAGTTCATATCTTACTTACTACTTTTTTTATCCATTACATGAACCCCACATTCATTACTCTTTCTTAATGTCGAAGTCATACCGTTCATTGTAAGCTAAGATCAATTGCTCATCGCAACAGCGTTGCATTCATCTTCTTTGTCTTTTAATCTCGTTTAATCTTTCCGTTCAACCTTTACTAAAGGTTTAAACCACTTGTTTAAGTGTTACATTCGATGAATTATATGTTCTTAATCTTTTAATTTACTTTCCCCCGTAGTTGAGCAATTAAAATCTCTTCTCTGGGCTTGGTTATGCACCGGTGCTGCGGCGCCGGGTCCCTCTCTTTCTCTCGCGCTGCAACGCCACTCTGCAGTGTCTTTCTTCCTGGGTTGGTGATGCGGTGACAGTCTCCTTACTATTTCTCGCGTTGTGGCACGAGTTTTTAGAAGTTACCTCCCCGGTCTGGCGCTGCGGCGCCACCTTATAAAACATGGATGGCGTTGCGGCGCCAATCCCTAATCTTTGAAAAAATTTTGAAGTGTTAAATCCAATTTGAGACGCTTACTTCCCGATATCATAACTTATTCGTTATAACTCAGAACGAGGTTGTTCCAAATCCAGTCTCTTCCTTATCTTATTAAATTTAATTTGCCTCAGACAGAACTTCGTTCTAAATCAGTTAACATACCATTCGATTGGCGTAATCTTCATCATTCATTCGTTTTACGTTATTAATGTTCTTTATTCGTTCGTCTGTAATTTAGTCATTCGAACTCGGAACTTGTTCGTTCTTGAGTCCACGAATCGCATTTTCTACGTTCTCTTACATTCTTATGAAGACCTACATATATAGGTTCATTTACTAACTTTCTACTTCTTGTTCATCTTTTATGAAATTTTCGCCATAACTTCATTATAGCTACGTTTTAATCCGTTCTTCATGAATGTTTCTACCGTTCCTAACAAATAAATAAGCATCTAACTTATACGCGATGGTTTTAAACTTGTCCATCAACAATAATTATACTACGATGGTTTTAAATTTGTCCATCAACAACATTCTTCGTGTTCTTCACGTTCTTCGTTCGTTCTTCATTTTTAATCGATATTTTGATTACGATTTACTTTTTATTGGAATTCGATGTTATAAAACACCATTCCTTACTTATTTCACCAAATCATTCATATGATTCATTCAGATTGCTCAAATTCATTACAAAACTTATACTTCCTTAAGAAATTTATAACGTAAACTTCAAATTCTTATTTCTTCATTTTCTCATGATTCAACCATATGAAATCATCCATAACATCTTTTACTTCTTATTCTCATTAAGCTATGTTTTAAACATAGAAAACTTAAAGAAAAAATATACGAGACAAGGTTTTGGGTTACCTTTCTCCTTTAATCTCCTTCTGTCGGACAAAGTTTGCTCACGAGCAAACTTTTCCTCCTCCTTTTCCTATTCTTCCTCATCCAAAATCTCTCGCTCTCTCTCAAATGTTGGAGGATTTTCAAAATCCCAAACAAATAAAATCTAGCTTCCTTTTTATAGATTTTCCAAGCTAGGGGCAAGAAAGTCATTTCACCCCTAAATCACTATTCACACCTCCTTACTATTCACGAAACTTCCCTGCAGAATTTGTCTGACAGTTTTAAAAACTGCGATTCTCAGAGTCTAAATATTTTTGGATATTTTGTCTTTCGCTTACAGTTTAACTTTTACGTATTCTTCGGATGTTCAAAAAACTGAAAAAAACTTTTTGATGTTAAGCATTTTCCTTCACGTTTTCACGATATTTTGTTGTCAAATCTTTCAACGGAATGTTATTTTGACATATGGAACTCTTAGAAAGGCTTAGGTTATTCAAACCCTAATCCTTAGGGTTTCATGGGGGTGAATAGTGCCTATTTCGTCTTTTTCCCAGAAAAAAATTTTGTTCTCGGAAAAAAATTATTTTCTTCTTGAAAATTCTTACTCGTTCAATCTGGCTCGTAGCCAGAATCCTCCCGATTTATAATCATCCTAGGTTCTAGAATGATTAATAAACACAAAGCACAAAATATTATTAATAAAAGTTTATTTTATTAATAACTAATTCTTTAAATATTAATTTCTGGACAATCTGATTTTCCGGGTTATCACATCTTCCTCCCTTATAAAAATTCCGTCCTCGGAATTTCTAAAACCACACCCATTCCCGGGTCATCACATTCACCCATTCTTCACAGAATTTCGTCCTCAAAATTTTAACATACCTTTGTTCTCAACTTCTCTTCAAAGAAGTTCTTATCTTTCAAACATTCCCTAACCTTCATAACTTATCAATAATTATGAAGTAGAATAAACAACGAGGAATATAAGAATTCCTTTAAAACATTTCATACTTTTGCTGAGGGGTCAAATTGACCATGAACTCTTACTAGGTTTAATAAACATGACGTCAGAACCCTTCTTTCTTTCGGTGGGTTTATAATCACCAAGAAGGTAAACTACCTCTTTCATACGTAGGCGATCAACCCATTGTATAACCCCATTTTGGGGTGTGTTCACCTCAGACTTAATCATTAGATTCCGCACCAAAACAATTTGGTTTGGCAAAACTTCTTCAAAGAAAGCTCGATTTCCTTTTAAACATTACATACCATTTGTCTTAGCCAAATCAAGTAGCTTAGACCATACCAATAAATTGGATATCAACTTGAAACACTCGTCTAGTCAAATCAATTGACATCGACTACCCTTTAAATTCCTTTCGCAATACATCAAAACATTTTATGACGTCATGATACCATACTTTTCACAGTACGTTAAGGATTTCATCATTTTATGACTTCGTCATTATACATCATACCATAGTGGGTTGTTTATCCTAAGATCACATCAAACACTAGGTTCAATTGCATTAACAACTCCATCCTTTTACCATCTTTGCATCAAATGCACTGATGATATAAATTCATTTTGATATTTTTTTAAATCAATTTCTGTCTAGCCGAAACAATTAGCATAGATATATAAAGAATAGTTCTTTTTTAAATCCATTGGTTCCAAAAGTTGAACCAATTCTTTCATTTTCAAAACGCGCACACATAAGCACAATTTCAATAAACTTCAAAATCTAGCGTAGCTAGATGGCTTGGAATATCTTATTCTCCATCTTCCTTCATTGTCTTACTTGCGACAATACTTAATCATCTCTAGCTCCTTCAATGCTAATTCTACTGAAAATAACTCACTTTCAGTCTAAACATCCCTATACCTTAGTACAGTCCATCAACTTACCACACATTATGAGTTCAGGAACTTTCCACAATAATATGAGTTTAAGAACTATCCCAGTCAGACCATAGGCGTCCATTCACTGAGAAGTTCAAAAACATACTATATTATTATGAGTCACAAATTTACCATAAGTATTAGTTTCATGAACTCGCACCTACCTTATCGTTCTCTACCTATCAAGTATATACATGAGAAAAGATTCACCTTCTCGCCATATACATATTTATAGCGCGATATATTCCAATGATTATCACTGTAATAAGCTAAGAAGCTATTACACCGAAGCACATACCTCTGCCCATAACAAAGGTTCATGCACTATCACATGAGTCCTCAATTGAAATCTTATAACTTCTAACTTTCTCTTTACTTAATATGAATTTTCTTTAATTCATATGTTATCCTTTACAACTCAATCTGAATTCTTCTTCTCGTACTACTTCATAGTACCATTCATTCATAGCATTAGCTATAAATCATTCATCATTTAACAGATCATCTATTACTACGATTAACTATGATCACGTGGTGATTCTATTCCTTTATGACAACCCGAGAAATTAGACAATTTACTAAAATCTTAAATGATTGATTTAAGGTCAAATAATAGACCTAGACAGAAAACAAGTGTATGCGTTTGATATTTTTAGGAAAGAATTTTGAGGATTTCAAAATTCTGGGAAGGATTGTGGTGAAATATTCAGGATTAAGGGTATATGTGAATATGTTCTATGTATATATTGTATTATATGTGTTCAGTATGTGGTTAAGGGTCAAGGGTTGACCAGATAAATTTTATCAGTGTTAAACCCTAATATTCTTAAGAACGTCAACGTTCTGTTAGAAAACCCTAATGTCAGATAAAAAATCCTAGAAACTGGTTCTGAAACCCTAATTTCAGTTTTGGGAGTCCGAAACCATAATTCAGAAATTTAAAACCCTAGTTTGAGAATTTAAATGCTATGTATAAGGTTTAAATGTTATTAATTATAATTTATTAGGGAAAACCCTAATAAATTACTTGAAACCCTAATTGATTATTAGAGAACTCTAATACCAGATCTGGAAACTCTAATTTAAGATTAGGTAATTTGAAACCCTAATCTCGGAACTTAACGGAGAATTATAATGCGTAAGTGCTATTAATTATAATATTAATTAGGATAAAGCTTAAGTAATTAGAAAACCCTAATTTCAAATTTTGGAACCCTAATTGTTCCGTCAGAAACCCTAATATATAATTGTGGATTAAATTGCTAAATAAGCAATCTTAATTAGGAAATATTAATCATAATTTGTGTTAGTCCAAATGTGATTAGGAAATTATACTGTAATTAGGAAACTCTAATTATAATTTTAAAATGTTGATTTTTAATTTTTGAAAACCTTAATCCGAAAATCCTAGAAAATTAATTTATGGGAACCTTAGGTTTTAACCCTAAGGGTTAAACCCTAAGGGTTTGATCAAATGACCAATTTAGAATTAAAATTGTATGCTAATTGTCCAAATGGCCTTTTTATTTCTTTAATAAGGTAACTTGCAAATCTAGTTATATCTTTGGTTGTTCACCAACCCTAGCCCTAACCCTAGCTTAGCATGTGACTTTTATATCCCAGCAACCAGCCAATTCATTGAATCAAGGAGCTAGATATAAGTTGTAAAATTAAGAAAAATCTCTTACTTTCCTTAGCATTCTATCCAACCATTTTCTCTCTACGAAATCCCAAATCTAGAGAGAGAGAGTGAAATATTGAGCCATGATCGGTGTATAGCTTTCAAGATCGGATCATTAGATCGTAATCCAAGAATCAAAGCTCAAATGGTATAAAACCCTCATCTTAGAAATATGATGATTTGATGTTAAATGTTGTTATTGATTGGTTAAAGTTGTGTATTAAGGTGTCTTTAAGTGATGCGGGTTGATAGATCATGGATCTATAACACTTAGATGCACGGATCTATCATTTTAGAAATCGGAAAAAATGAAAAATAAGGTCTTACAAGTAAATGTCAGAGCCTTTAGATTCTTCTGTGTTAATGATTTATAGTGTTTGAAGTTTCATATGTGTAGTATGTCATGTATATTGTGATCTGGAACTGGAAACAGGTTTATAGCATGTCTAGATCAAAAGGTATAGGCAGTCAAACTACGTTGACTGATCACGAAAATGGGTTTCTGGGCAACCCAGAAACCCAGATCTTGACTGACAACGTTTTTGCAGGCCTTGATTTTACTTGTAGGTTAAGTTTTTGGTTGTTTTGTTTGTTATATGTTGGAGACTGGTATATGAACTACAAATCTATGCTTTTAGATCACTCAGATCCGTAACCGAATCGTAGAAATTTGTGGTCAAACCACCTTTGACCAACTGGCCTTATGAAGATCTAGGTAACCTAGAATCTTCAAGACATGTTCCCTGACCACTAGTTTGACCAACCTTTATTTCTTAAACATGTTGTTGTGAAACCGACCTGTTGATATATTATTGAAGCCTGACATCTCCTTTACAAGACTGAACCATTAGATATCACAAAGCAGACCCAGATTCCAAGTTATGAGGCTTCAAAGTAGGGTCTAGCAACTGTTCTTCATTTCTGGAAAACCCAGAAATGAAGAACAACTCTGACATGATTTTCTAGAACCTAGATCTCTCATATATGATATGTTATGGACATGAAATTGATTAATAATAGTAGTATTACACTTATACTACCATCTAAACACTTTAATCGGCGAACAAGTAGTATCATGGATCAAATGTTGGTCAAACGTAGGACCTTTCTCACTCACATGCATTTCTGGGCAGGCTCAAGAACAGCCAAAGAACATCATTAGCGACGGATTTGTCGCCTAATGTGCCTATAATGACAGATTTATTTAGAAATTTATTATTTTTAATTAATAAATTGAAATAAATAGTTTTAATTATTAAAAATACATAATAAATTATGAAAATTATTTTAAAGCACGAAAAATCGTTTTTAATTATTTTGAGTATATTTCAAAAATATTTAATATTTTTGGAATATAAAAGATATTTATTTATTTAATTATAATATTAAATAAATTATTTAAAATTGTTTTAATTCATAAAAAATCATGAAAAATTATAGTATGATATTAGAAAATATTTTAAGTTATTTTTGTTGACTTTTAATATTTTGTGATGAATTTCATTAATAATTTATTATTAATGGTAATTAATTTATTTAATGAATATATTAAATAATTTATGGAAAAATAGAATTATTGATTTAAAAATCATATAAAAATGATTTAAGTGTTAGAAAAATATTTGAAGTTATAAAATATAACTTTTGATATTTTGTCATGAAAATATTAATATTTTAATATTAAAAGCAATTTCTTGGGATAATGGATTTAATCTTGTTTAAAAATCATATAAATATGATTTTAAGGTATTAAAATACTTTGTAATATTATAAATATATTATAATATTATATTATGATCTTCATTGATATTTAATATTAAATAATAATTAATGATTAAGGAATTATGTGGTATTTATATTATATAAATCGATATAAGTGATTGAATTTTTTTTGATAAATAGTAATAATTATCGAAAATTATTGTAAGTCTATGAAAAATATTTTGAATGATAATAAAATTATCTAAGATATTGTTAAAGCGTTTAGGTAGAGTTTAATTGAACTTAAACTCGATATTTGTCCGACTAGGCTGGTCGGGATGTCAGATTTGTGTCGGTTTCAAGTTAGACTGAAATAGTTTGACCTAATACTAAGTCCTATGTGTATTGTAGACTGATAAGGTTATGTGTTATGTGTTTAGGTTATTCTATATATATATATATATATAATAGTATTATATTGTAATGATATTATTCTAATATTGGAGATCTATATTACTAATATTAGGTCTTGGATAAAGCGATATAAATTGCGTAGGCGGTTAATCAATGGTCAGGCAAGTTTTACTTAACTCTACTAAGAGTTGTTTCATTCTGATATGCTTATAGTTAATCATTACTGATTGCCATGTGGAATTATACAATGACCATATTGCATATATAAGTCAGGTATGAAAGGTTGATCACCTTCATTACCAGTTGGTCCAGATATATTTGTTCATGTTCAATACTTGTTCAGTCAAAAGTTTGTTCGTGCTAGTTCTCAATTATATTGATGAATTATAGCCAGTCCATTATTCAGACTCTTTTAATCATGATACATCTTTAAATTGTATTTAAACTTGCTGGGCAACTTTAATGCTCACCCTTGCTATATCATGATAAACATTGCAGATAAGGCGAATGCGTTCGGATACAGAAAAAGGATAATGCCAAGTTTAGCTTGGGATAAAATGTGCGGCTAGTTTGTAATAGTATAGTTTGATAATAAGGTTATATGTTAGATAATTTATGATTTGTGTATAAGTGAAGGTTTTTGACCTTGGGGTAATGTGTAAAGTGTATTGTATAAACAATTTATGCTTATATCTTGTGTAATTAGTTATAGAAATAGTATACGGATCCGTGGTGATTAGGACCCGGATTTGGGGCTACTACTGATTAGTATCAAAGCTATTGGTTATGAAACTTAGGTAGGAATACCGAGACTAATAACGACGTTGATTAGGATAAGTACTAACTCATATATAGTTAGTTGGTGGAAGATTCAAAGATGAATCTCCTCGAGTTGTTAAGATTTAGAGTTCCCTAACTCGATAACATAGTTGAGCAACAAAGTGGTGAACAATAGATGCGGTTGATAGGAGATCGTAAAACAAAACGATCAAGATAGAAAAATGAATCGTAATATATACGATGAGATCACCCCGTGATCTGATAAGGTTATAGTATGGAGAAGGATCAAACGAATGATTATAAAGTTTACAACAAGATGCTGTGTGTAAGTTGTACTATGAAAACTCATGAAAGAGTTATAAATTATGAATATGGATTAAATGAAATTCGTATTGAGAAGGGTGTTATGATTAGGTGGGGATTTCAATTGAGGACTCATGTCAGTAGCTGAGTTGTATGATTCATTGTATGGGCGGGGAATTGTATTTCGTGTAAAAACTACTTAGTATCTGACATTGATAATCATTGAAACTCATACTTATGACAACCTTGAGAAATTAGACAATTTACTAAAATCTTAAATGATTGATTTAAGGTCAAATAATAGCGTGAGATGTAAAACAAGTGTATGCGTTTGATATTTTAGGAAAGAATTTTGACGATTTCAAAATTCAGGAAGGATTAATGGTGAAATATTAGGATTAAGGGTATATGTGAATATGTTACGTGTATATATTTTATTATATGTGTTCAGTATGTGGTTAAGGGTCAAGGGTTGACCAGATAAATTTTATCAGTGTTAAACCCTAATATTCTTAAGAACGTCAATGTTCTGTTAGAAAACCCTAATGTCTAATAAAAAATCCTGAAACAGGATTCGAAACCTAATTTCAGTTTTGGGAGTCCAAAACCATAATTCAGAAATTTAAAACCCTAGTTTAAGAATTTAAATGCTATGTATAAGGTTTAAACGTTATTAATTATAATTTATTAGGGAAAACCCTAATAAATTACTTGAAACCCTAATTGATTATTAGAGAACTCTAATACCAGATCTGGAAACTCTAATTTAAGATTCCGGTAATTTGAAACCCTAATCCTGGAACTTAACGGAGAATTATAATGCGTAAGTGCTATTAATTATAATATTAATTAGGATAAAGCTTAAGTAATTAGAAAACCCTAATTTCAAATTTTGGAACCCTAATTGTTCCGTCAGAAACCCTAATATATAATTGTGGATTAAATTGCTAAATAAGCAATCTTAATTAGGAAATATTAATCCTAATTTGTGTTAGTCCAAATGTGATTAGGAAATTATACTGTAATTAGGAAACTCTAATTATAATTTTAAAATGTTGATTTTTAATTTTTGAAAACCTTAATCCGAAAATCCTAGAAAATTAATTTATGGGAACCTTAGGTTTTAACCACAAGGGTTAAACCCTAAGGGTTTGATCAAATGACCAATTTAGAATTAAAATTGTATGCTAATTGTCCAAATGGCCTTTTTATTTCTTTAATAAGGTAACTTGCAAATCTAGTTATATCTTTTGGTTGTTCACCAACCCTAGCCCTAACCCTAGCTTAGCATGTGACTTTTATATCCCAGCAACCAGCCAATTCATTGAATCAAGGAGCTAGATATAAGTTGTAAAATTAAGAAAAATCTCTTACTTTCCTTAGCATTCTATCCAACCATTTTCTCTCTCTACGAAATCCGAAATCTAGAGAGAGAGAGTGAAATATTGAGCCATGATCAGTGTATAGCTTTCCAAGATCAGATCATTAGATCAGAATCCAAGAATCAAAGCTCAAATGGTATAAAACCCTCATCTTAGAAATATGATGATTTGATGTTAAATGTTGTTATTGATTGGTTAAAGTTGTGTATTAAGGTGTCTTTAAGTGATCTGGGTTGATAGATCATGGATCTATAACACTTAGATGCACGGATCTATCATTTTTAGAAATCTGGAAAAAAATGAAAAATAAGGTCTTACAAGTAAATGTCATAGCCTTTAGATTCTTCTGTGTTAATGATTTATAGTGTTTGAAGTTTCATATGTGTAGTATGTCATGTATATTGTGATCTGGAACTGGAAACAGGTTTATAGCATGTCTAGATCAAAAGGTATAGGTAATAAACCACGTTGATCGATCGAAAATGGGTTTCGGGCAACCCGTAAACCCAGGATCGAATGACAACGTTTTTTGCAGCCTTGATTTTACTCAGAGGTTAAGTTTTTGGTTGTTTTGTTTGTTGTATGTTGGAGCGGTATATGAACTACAAATCTATGCTTTTAGATCACTCGGATCCGTGAATCAATCAGAGAAATTTGTGGTCAAACCACCTTTGACCAACTGGCCTTATGAAGATCTAGGTAACCTAGAATCTTCAAGACATGTTCCCTGACCACTAGTTTGACCAACCTTTATTTCTTAAACATGTTGTTGTGAAACCGACCTGTTGATATATTATTGAAGCCTGACATCTCCTTTACAAGACTGAACCATTAGATATCACAAAGCAGACCCAGATTCCAAGTTATGAGGCTTCAAAGTAGGGTTCAAGAATCGTTCTTCATTTTCGGAAAACCCAGAAATGAAGAACAACTCTGACATGATTTTCTAGAACCTAGATCTCTCATATATGATATGTTATGGACATGAAATTGATTAATAATAGTAGTATTACACTTATACTACCATCTAAACACTTTAATCGCCGAACAATCGTAGTATCATGGATCAAATGTTGGTCAAACGTAGGACCTTTCTCACTCACATGCATTTCAAGGTGCTCAAGAATGACCCAAGAACATCATTAGCGACCATTTTTGTCGCCTAATGTGCCTATATGACGATTTATTTAGAAATTTATTATTTTTAATTAATAAATTGAAATAAATAGTTTTAATTATTAAAATACATAATAAATTATGAAAAATTATTTTAAAGCCCGAAAAATAGTTTTTAATTATTTTGAGTATATTTCAAAAATATTTAATATTTTTGGAATATAAAAGATATTTATTTATTTAATTATAATATTAAATAAATTATTTAAAATTGTTTTAATTCATAAAAAATCATGAAAAATTATAGTATGATATTAGAAAATATTTTAAGTTATTTTTGTTGACTTTTAATATTTTGTGATGAATTTCATTAATAATTTATTATTAATGGTAATTAATTTATTTAATGAATATATTAAATAATTTATGGAAAAATAGAATTATTGATTTAAAAATCATATAAAAATGATTTAAGTGTTAGAAAAATATTTGAAGTTATAAAATATAACTTTTGATATTTTGTCATGAAAATATTAATATTTTAATATTAAAAGCAATTTCTTAGGATAATGGATTTAATCTGTTTAAAAATCATATAAATATGATTTTAAGGTATTAAAATACTTTGTAATATTATAAATATATTATAATATTATATTATGATCTTCATTGATATTTAATATTAAATAATAATTAATGATTAAGGAATTATGTGGTATTTATATTATATAAATACGATATAAGTGATTGAATTTTTTTTATAAATAGTAATAATTATCCGAAAATTATATGTAAGTCTACATGAAAAATATTTTGAATGATAATAAAATTATCTAAGATATTGTTAAGCGTTTAGGTAGAGTTTAATTGAACTTAAACTCGATATTTGTCCTGACTAGGAAGTCGGGATGTCGATTTGTGTCGATTTCAAGTTAGACTGAAATAGTTTGACCTGATACTAAGTCCTATGTGTATTTTAGACTGATAGGGTTATGTGTTATGTGTTTAGGTTATTCTATATATATATATATATATAATAGTATTATATTGTAATGATATTATTCTAATATTGAGATCTATATTACTAATATTAGGTCTTGGATAAAGCTATATATAAATTGCGTAGCGGTAATCAATGGTTCAGGCAAGTTTTACTTAACTCTACTAAGAGTTGTTTCATTCTGATATGCTTATAGTTAATCATTACTGATTGCCATGTGGAATTATACAATGAACATATTGCATATATAAGTCGGTATGAAAGGTTGATCACCTTCATTACCGGTTGGTCCGGATATATTTGTTCATGTTCAATACTTGTTCATTCAAAAGTTTGTTCGCTTTAGTTCTCAATTATATTGATGAATTATAGCGATCCATTATTCAGACTCTTTTAATCATGATACATCTTTAAATTGTATTTAAACTTCTTTGAGGCAACTTTAATGCTCACCCTTGCTATATCATGATAAACATTGCGAGATAAAGCGAATGCGTTCGGATACAGAAAAAGGATAATGCCAAGTTTAGCTTGGG